>OU452257.1:20742935-21401268 GCA_911728495.1 Furcula furcula | reverse complement strand
ACTCAAACACTCAAACACTCAGACACTCAGACACTCAAACACTCAAACACTAAAATACTCATAAGTTTCACTTCAAAAAAAAATTTTTAAATAATTTAACCGAATTTCATAACACTAAAAAAAAAAGTGCGTGCATGTTGTCCCTCCGCGCGGAAGAAGTGAAACTTCATTCTAGCTCTGTCTCATTCTATTCCCCCTCCCCAGGAGCGCTGACTCGGACTAACTGACTGACTCGGACTGACTGAATCCGAGTCAGTCCCGGTCAGTCCCGTCAGTCCCGGTCAGTCCCGCTCAGTCCCGCTCAGTCCCGGTCAGTCCCGGTCAGTCCCGCTCAGTCCCTGTCAGTCCCGCTCAGTCCCGGTCAGTCCCGCTCAGTCCCGCTCCGTCCCGGTCAGTCCCGGTCAGTCCGAGTACCACACCGAACCACACCGAACCATTCACACACACTCACACACACAAATATCCACTCACCCACCCACTCACCCACTCACCCACTCGCCCAATCGCGCACTCACCCACTCGCCCACTCACCCACCCACTCACTCACTGACGGCGTCACATGAGCGCTTTCATAACCTTAACTTTAACGCTTAACGTTTAACACTTAACGTTTAACACCTATCTTTTAGCGCTTAACATCTAACGCATAACGTCTAACGAGTTAAATGATAACATTTTTGGAAGTCGCATAAGAAGTTTCACTTCAAAAATGTGCGTGCGTGGAGTCCCTCCGCGCGGAAGAAGTGAAGCTTCATTCTCGCTCTGTCTCTTTCTACAGTCAGTGAGTCAGTCGGTCGGTCGGTCAGCCCCTCACTCACTCACACACACAAACACACACACGCACTCACACACACACACTCACACACTCACCCATCCACTCACTCACCCACTCACTCACCCACCCACTCACTCACCCACCCACTCACTCACCCACCCTCTCACTCACCCACTCACTCCTCACCGACTCACTCACCCACCCTCTCACTCCTCACCCACTCACTCACCCACCCTCTCACTCCTCACCCACTCACTCACTCACTCACTGACTCAGTGACGGCGTCACATGAGCTCTTTCCCTT
Source organism: Furcula furcula (assembly GCA_911728495.1). Taxonomy (NCBI): domain Eukaryota; kingdom Metazoa; phylum Arthropoda; class Insecta; order Lepidoptera; family Notodontidae; genus Furcula; species Furcula furcula. The sequence goes on along the minus strand of OU452257.1, from coordinate 21,400,189 downwards.
ACCTTAACAAATTTAACGCTTAACAAACACACACTCACACACACTCACACGCACTCACACACATTCACAGGCACTCACACGCAATCACACACTCACTCACCCATCCACTCACCCACCCACACACTCACCCACTCACTCACCCACTCACTCACCCACTCACCCACCCACTCACCCACCTACTCACCCACCCACTCACTCACCCACTCACTCACCCACCCACTCACTCACTCACCCACTCATTCACTCACCCACTCACTCACCCACTCACCCACCCACTCACCCACCCACTCTCCCACCCGCTCACTCACCCACCCACTCACCCACCCACTCACTGACCCACTCACTGACCCACTCACTCACCCACTCACTCACTCACCCACTCACTCACAAACTCACTCACTCACTCACTCACTCAGTGACGGCGTCACAGGAGCTCTTTCCCTTACCTTAACAAATTTAACACTTAACGTTTAACACTTAAAGCACAGTTTAAACTGTGCTTAACATTTTTGGAAGTCGCATAAGAAGTTTCACTTCAATAAAATAATTTAAATATTATTGAAGTTGGTGGCAAATATACACAGCAGGTACGCTAACACCAACTAGAATAATATTTATATTATTTTATACTTTTTAGTGTTATTGAAGTCGGTTCAATTTTTGAAGTGAAACTTCTTATGCGACTTCCAAAAATGTTATCACATAACGCGTTAAGCGTTAAATGAAGGTGATAGGCGTTAAGCGATAGGTGTTAAACGTTAAGTGATAGACGTTAAGCGTTGAATTTGTTAAGGTTATGAAAGCGCTCATGTGACGCCGTCACTGAGTGAGTGGGTGAGTGGGTTTCAGTGGGTTTGAGTGGGTTTCAGTGGGTTTCAGTGAGTTGAGTTGAGTTAGTGTGTGTGTGTGTGTGTGTCGGTGTTTGTGTGTGTGTGTGTGTGTGTGTGTGTGTGTGTGTGTGTGTGTGTGTGAGTGAGTGAGTGAGTGAGGGACCGACCGACCGACCGACCGATCGACTGAGCGAGAATGACGTTTCACTTTTTCCGCGCGGAGGGACTCCACGCACGCACATTTTTTTTTATATATTTTATGTTGGCCAATTTTGACGTACCTACAGTCATAGCACAGTGTTTATAAACTGTGATCATAGCGTACAGTATACTGTACGCTATGATCTATTGTTGGCTATGTATACATAGCAGTGCAGAGTTGCCAACAATAGCTGCTTTACCATCATTACACGACTCTCGGGCTCGCCTCGCACTCACACTCACGATCGCTAAATGTATTTTAATGTTAAAATGTATTTTGAAGCCTCAAGTATTTGAAATACTAATTACAAAATACTTTGGCGTCGGGTATTTTAAATACGAATTACAAATTACATTTTAAGGAAGTAATTAAAATACAAATACCAAATACGTATTTGTATTTCAATTACGTATTTTAATTACAAGTAATTCAAATACTGCCCAACCCTGGCTATAATACTTCCTAATATAAAATACCCCACGCGGAATACCGCGTGGGGTGGCTGGGTAAGAATAGCGTCAACCCATCACCTCCCGTAATGGGTGTCTGTCTAAGAGACGGCTCCATTTCATTTCATTTCAAGAAGACGGGCAGCAGCGTCTTTCTATTGGCTTACCTACCACCTATATTGCAATCTACCACCTCTACTACCCGTGGGGTGCTGGGTTAGACTTGCATCTCCCCATCTCCTCTCGTTGGGTGTCGTAGGAGGCGACTAAGCGAGAACGGGAAGACAGGCAGCAGCGTCTTTCTTTTGGATTTATCTTCCACCTATACTGCGATCCCCAAGCCGCCTGCCAAGCGTGGGGATTATGGCAACCCCTCCCTTCTAAGGGGGAAGCCATTGTGCAGCAGTTGAGGTCTTTCGGCTGCTAATGATGAGTGATACTGCGATCCCTAAGACCTTGCCAAGCTTGGGGATGGTAGCATCCTATCCCTTTTAAGTGAGAGGCTTTTGTTCAAAAGTGAACTTCTTTTAACTGTTGATGATGACTAGGTTATTGTTCATTCTTAACACCGATCCCACTTAATGGTAAGCGGTCATGCCTCCATAGATGGGGGTGCACTAGGTGGCTTACAGCTTATTACCAACGCAAGGACAATACCATGGCTATCTAAATATGATAAATGAAGATCTAGGAAATTCAGTTTCAAATTGTCAATCAGTAGGTATAAATGTACTTTATAATTGTTAAGAGGTCTTGTGACTATACTTTTACATTGATTTGGCTGGTGTTATGAAATGAGTAAAAGGATTTGTGATATCAATAAATATTAAAAAAAAAACGATAAAAGCCTCTTCAACCTTTTCACATTATAATGATAATAATTCAAAGATGGCTTAAGGCTGAAAGATATTATTATGTAAATGCGAAATTACAATAACAGAACATGTCTGGCTTGTCGTTTGTGTTTAGTAAAAAAATAGAACATTTATTAAACAAAACAGCTCCGGGGAAGGAATGGAAATAAAGAGAAATACAAAATATCTTGATTTTAACTTGGGTATGTTGATACCGCCGTATAATTTAACTTTTTTTTTTTGGGAAAGATAAGCGGCATCGGCACATGAGGGGACCCCAGGTCTCTCAGGTGGAATCTGCACCAGGGGCCCCTCAGGGCCTTTAAGCCCGCCACCGGGGGGCAGATTATAACCCCCCGGGAACCTGTCACGGTGCTCACGGGGACGGGGGTCTCAACCCCGCCGCCGTCCTCCTCGGAGTCGCCGCCGTACTCAATGGACATCCTAGGGCCCACACCCCGAACGTCCAGCGACTCCGAAAGGGGTTTACCTGCCTAGAGCAAGGAATCCAAAGTTAAAAAACTTAGTGCTTACATCGTTCATTTATCGGCAAAACTAGTTCACGGTCCATTAGTAACAATGAAAGGCTTTAAAAATAGCCCCGCAAACCTACGATCACAAGGCCGAGTGTTAATTAAGACCACTCTCGTCAAGGTTGCTTGGAAAATGCTGTGTGGCCAATTTCACCTTGCTTGCCGTAATATTATATAAGATTTACGAGGGTGCACCCCGGTCGGGGACGAACCGCGTGAAGTTATTCAATTTGTGAGTCCGATAATTTATATTTATAGGTGACTAGAGTTGATTTATTTCAAAATCCACTGTACCGATTCGGATGATTGAATTGACTAATGTAATCCAAAATATTATAGTACCTACCAAATGAAATTTTGTAGAAACGAGAGTAAAAAATGACAGTAGTAGAGTAGATACATTTAATTTCTATATACTTACATGTAAAAGACTTTACCATGTATTCTGTGACCTTACTGAAGGTGCTGGCAGCAATACCATGCACTGCCCCATAAGGAGCAGTACAATGCGTATTCTTCTTCACGTGTCGATATGAATACTACGGGGTTAAGTTATTGTCGTAGCGTAATAATTGGTTTAATAGCTAGATTGTCTTGTCCATATCTAGGGTGCGCCCCGTGAACATTTTTAAGTTATTATTATTAACTCCAAGGAAGCCTTCCACGCACCCCAAACGTCTTAGCATTTTCATGTTTTGACTCACGGGTTTACTGCCAAGATGATTAATAGTTTCATTCCCCGTGATCATGGCGATTGCAACAGCGTCGAAATATCGGAATGAAACTATTAATCATCGTGGCTGTAAACCCGTGAGTCAAAACATGATTGTTAATCGCCATGAAAGTTTAAAACTGTGTCTTAGCATTTTGCTGTCAGTATCAGCACCGGATCTACGATTTTTTCGAACGAACTGGGGCCGAAACTTGACAATGGCGCCCCTCTCTAGCGTTAAGATAAATTACTTAAAAAACACACAAATATACATAGGTTAGGACATTAAGAACCCCTTAACAAAGATTTTTATTTTCGTTGTCGTTGAATAAATAAATTATTTTCTTTTCTTTTTATAAATGTACTTAGAAAGCAGAAATCAGAACCATTTATTTGTAAAACATAGGTGTACAAGATCTTAAAATTAGAGTAATATGCGCTATGTTTGGTCATAAATGACGTACAAAAGCTAAAAAGCTGGATACTAAAAATTATGTCATATCACTTACTCTTTATTATCTATTACTTACGCTTGTGGAGCAGTTTTTTATTTTTAATCTTATGAAAATACGTTTCTGGCGCCCCCTGAGGCTGCAGCCCGGGGCAAGTGCCCCGGTTTGCCAAAAAATCCAGGACTGGACAGTAGGTATTATTTTTTTTGACTTCGTATAGCTTCTACACACTTCTATTTCGCATTAAGGTACTTACCTATTATAATAGTGCAATGGGCGATTTAAAGAAAGACCGTGCTATGTGTTAGTTATTTAATACTGTCCTCTCTGCCATGATACATTGGCTTATAAACTAATTATGTTATACATCTAGGTATACTTAGGTGGCGTACTTAGGTAGGGGGATAAGGTACACACTACACCACCCCCCTTAATTTAGAAAATTTAAATACTCATTTTAAAATTTTAAATTTGTTCTAACCCATATGATATAACAAAACTGATAACATAGTAGATCTAAATAAATAAAAAATACGCATTTTGTATATAAAGTAAATGTGTTATCATAACCATAGTGTTCACAACGATTGATTTCATTTGGAAAAAAAACTTAATAAAACGAGAGAATATCGTAGCAGTTGCGCAGGCCACCACTAGTATGCCCCAATTTTAATAAATAGCAATCTCAAAGAAACGTTATAAAGAACTACAAAAAAAAAATCTATTATTAAAATCTAAACAAAAAAATGTATATAAAAATGATAATGGTTAAAAAATATATTCCTAGTAAAATTCAAACTAGAATCTAAAATTAAATATGTAAGTATGTAAATTAAAAAAAAAAATAGTTTTCTAATAATAAAATCTTAATATTAATAGTAATATATAAATTCTAGTGCTAAAAAAAATATAAAATTAATCATAGTAATTATAATTCCATGTGCATGCTACATTTAATCTAACTTGAGTCAATAATTTATGAATATAACTTCAGTTGACAGGCTAGGCTCACTTGGCACTCAGCAACCGACACATATTATTGATACTCGGCAAGGTACACATTTTTATATTTTAATGGTAGGCCTACCTTTTTTTTTAACACAATACTTACGCAGGATACAAGGATTATATTATCGTGTATACACATAAACATTATTATTCATTATTATTAATTCAGGCAGTCCGTTTAACACATCCTAACAACTAATAATCATTCCATGTGTCCAAGTTGTCTTCACGAATGGTGCTCGACCTAGTCATGATCAGCACAACAAGGATTTCGTGCCTGCCTTGTATCCTGGTGTACCTTGCTATAAATACTTTAATATTCGCTCAACAATGCATCCTCAGCTACTGTTGATAACGAATTTTACCTATATACGCAGTAATCATCGCCCATAAAACATTTCATTTTCCTATCACAATTCCAGTCAGAATAAACTCCACTGCTTATAAGAATTCCAAACAAACTCATAGGTGATCAGTCTACTTGTTAGTTGGTTCTTATCCGCGAATGCTGATTATTCGTGACATTCAGATCCTCGATAGCACATTTGCAACTGCATTACCGGGACCTGCTCTATATTTTACTAACAGCTAAACCCTTCTGAAATCTTGCTAAAACACACACATTCTTTTAATTATTATTCTCTATCCAAATAAACATTTCATAATAATAATAATAATTTCATTAACAAGACTAACCAAAAAAAAAAAACACTTATTAAATCAAAAACATTTCTAATAATTTTCTACCAGAATTAAAATAAATCTGTCTGCATTTACGACCATTATTAATTAAACTACTTTTAAAAAACAACAAAAAATATTTTTTTGTAAGTACGTCATTCAAATAAAATACAATTTTTATATCTTTTCAACCATAGCTCATTGCCATTCTTCAAATACTATACGCATTGTCTGATCCTATTATTTTTCCATGTACTTATTTAATACAATAATTATTCGATTCTTTCTACTTCCCTTATACAAAAACGTAACTTCATATTGTCTGTTACCATTCCAGAATAAAAATTACATACGAAAATCAACTGCTGTAAATAATAAAAGTGTAAAGATCTAATTTCATTACGATACAATTAAAGATAGTCTAAACCAATGCATAATGACATCTTGTTGACATGAAACCTGAGACGAAATTACACACCTGTGAGACACTCGCGTTGGTATGCAGAGTCATACCTAATTTGACCGCATGATTTTACAATTACGTCTGTTACTAAGTTAAATTTAGTTGATTTGTTTAATTTACGTTTTTCAAATTTTCAAGCAGCTTTCCATGTCCGGGTCCCTCAGACACCATCTTATCTCCCGGCTCCATACACACATATCCATCGCACCAGCTCCTTGGACACCATGCCATCTCCCTGCAGCAAACTTGACTTCCACAAACTGTCTCCTTTGTTGCCAAATACAATTCTACTGCTTTTTTATTACATCACACAACATAGTCTAGTTTTGTCTCCCGGCTCCGGCGGTATCCATACTTCCACAATGTTATTGTAATGTATTACTCTTCTTTCCGTCATATTATTATTGTTTTATTTATTGAGTCACTGTTATTCTTATTTCATAATATTAATTAAGCGTCTGTTTCACTTTAAAAGTCTATCTTTTTTTTTTTTTTATTCACCATTCATCTGTCACACTATTTACTGTTGTTTTTTTTTTTAAATCTCACGATTTTTACTGTCTATAAATTGTTTTTAAAATATTATTATTTAATACAAAACCCGGGGCTCAGCGCTGCCAAGGGGCAGCACTGGCAGGGTCGCCATGCAATGGGCGATTTAAAGAAAGACTGTTCGATGTGTTAGTTATTTAATACTGTCCTCTCTGCCATGATACATTGGCTTATAAACTAATTATGTTATACATCTAGGTATACTTAGGTGGCGTACTTAGGTAGGGGGATAAGGTACACACTACAATAGTTTGTCTAGTTTACTATGTGGTAGGTTCCTTGTGCGAGAAACCGTCCAAGTATGTACCACCGCAGTGTCAGATATTCTGCCGCCAAGTAGCAGTGTGTAAACGTTGCTGTTCCGGTGTGAAAAGCACTGTAGATGGTAAAATTACTGGACACAATGACTTAAGGTTCGACAAGGCGCTAGTGATTCTTCTGGTGTTTCTAGCATTTATTGGCTGCGGTGACTGTCACCTTGTCGGTGCCAAGTTTTTTTAAAACTTGGCACCGGAGTAATTCAAGTTGCCCTTAGGCCTCTAACTTGGCTTAACCGGGACCGGCTTCACACCAGACTTAAAAAAATATTGCCTATAATAGTAAGTAATTATATATCCTTCAGACGCTCAGTTTAGTTGGCTTCACGCACGAGTCTGGGAGAAAGTTTTCAAGAGGTACATGGTCTCTGTACTGTAGGGGTGGAGGCCGGGTCACGTGGGACTTTTACCCACTAACTGCCTCCCCGGTGGCCTTGTGTGTGACAAAGAGCACTTCGTTCGGACCTCGCCAGAATACCTCTACAGTTACTGTTCGTCCCGTCTATACTCTTATTATTTTAGTCTGAGCTATGACCATATCACGTACCAACCTTACCAATACCAGAAGTTGGATAACTTGTCAATATTTGAATTTCCAGGAACACTCTGATGGGTCGACTACGCCCCGCACAGAAGACAAGTCCGGCGGCCATTCTCCCGCTGCTAACGAAGGTATTAATTCTACCTACGACTTTGATAATAACTCGTTGCAAAGTTGCAAACGTTATTCTTTAGGATTTTTTTAGTCTCCTCATTACTTAGTTTAGCGACTTACTGGCACTATCACTAATTTCAATAATTATTATTAGTGTTCTCAATAATTATCATTAGTGTTCATTATCACTAATTCTGCACGTGGGGTATTCTGGTAAGAATAGCACCCGCCCATCTCTTCCCGTTGGATGTCTAAGGGACAAGGGATAACACTGGTCTCTCTATTGAATTACCTACCACCTATACTACGATCTCAGACGCCTGCCAATCGTGGGGATTATGACAACCCCTCCCTTCTAAGGGGGAGGCCTTTGTTCAACAGCCGACGTTTTTCGGCTTTTGAGGATCACTAATTCAGTTTTTTTTTATCGGATTAACTAGCTGTCAAATACCTACACTCTGTTAGTCACGGCCTATGCGGCTCCGAGTCGAAAATGACGATGAAAAGACATGGAGTGTGGTAATTTGTGACGAAATGACTAAGCAAGTCTTTTGCCTGATGGTAAGCGCATGTCTGTCTATAAACAAGAGCACTGCACTGCCGCTTGAAACCTGTGACCTACTTATTCAGAAGGTCACGTCTTCATTTTGTTTTGGTTAAGAAATTCTTATAACTATTCCAAATTTCAAGTCAACAGAGTTATATCAGTACGACCACGGAATGGGTTATGTGGGTAAGACAGACAGACGATGTCGCACCATAAGGCTACCATTTATTACGAGCGAAACCCTGAATAATAGTAGGTACCTATAGAGTAACCACCTACAGTGTTCATCATTTTTCAACTCTGCCATATTTTACTACAGGGATTGATCCACACAGCGAGAGGTGATGGTCGGCGACGACTCTGCTTGACCGCTTGGCGCAGCGAGGTTTCGCTGCTGACACGAGACTCGCCCTGCCGCCTACAGGTAGGTACTTTGTTTTCTAAATCTACTGCCACATTGTATCCATTGAGGAACTAGTCTACAGCTAGCTACATTCAGACATGGATCACCTTTAGGCGGATAATTGCTTACACAAGACGGTCCAAAATACATGAGGGCGCGGAGTAAGCGCACGTAATGTCGTTCAAGCGATTTTGTCTCAAAAGTGGTCAAGCGTTCGCGACAATCATAATCATTTATTGGTCAATTTGTTTTACACGTCAGTTACACTATTCAGTTTACAAAAGTCCAAATAATAATAATAGGTACATGTTAATATCATTCATATGTCGTAGATTAGTCTCAATATCATATCATGTCATCTATTTATATGTGAAAATACTACTAATAATGTTGTCTTTTACTTACGCGAATATTACACATTGAAATTAAACTACTTTTACGGATTTTATCGCGGTTTATTTATTGATTTTACTATTCCGACGTTTCGAATGCTTTGCAGCACCCATGGTCACGGGACCATGACCATGGGTGCTGCATGTAAGGACGTTCAACATCTCAGTCCTCCCGTGACCATGGGTGCTGCAAAGCATTCGAAACGTCGGGATAGTAAAATCAATAAATAAACCGCGATAAAATCCGTAAAAGTAGTTTAATTTCAATGAATACTACTAGTTCAGAGTACATTGGAAATAGTGAGGTGCGTTTCAGAGCTGCGTTTTCTGCGTTACATATTCCTCATAACTATAAAACGAGTGCTCAATAAGCCGACGTTTGAGGCGACGCTTAAAACTGCTTAGCGTAGGAGCCGTCGTTATTTGATGCGGTAGCTTATTATAAACCGTCGGCCCCATGACATGGGTGAGCTTTGAAGATTTCGTGAAACAGTCAGTGCTTTATGGGAACTAGTTTTTGAGCGTTTCGGGTGCTGTACGAGTGCACACAGCTGTTAGTCAAAAATGATGACAGGTTTATCCTTACGTATACGGCGACTTGATATATTACTATGGCCGGTAACGTAAGTATGCTAATAGCTTTAAAATATGGTCTTGCGGAGGTTTCCTGTGACACTCCCACAATAGCTCGTATGGCACGCTTCTGGAGACGGAACACTCGTTCCCACTCTGCACATCTTCCCCAGAGCTCGGCACCGTACTGTAGGAGAGAGTGTACCGTGTACAAAATAACAAGTACGAGCCAGCTCCTTCGATACTGTCCTTGAGACTCGATTCAAGGCAAAACATGCACTCCCCAGTCTTGCACACAGCTTGTCAACGTGGTTTTCCCATTTTAGACACGAGTCGATTTCGAATCTCAGAAACGTAGTAGAACCTGTCTGTTCGAGTGCCGTGCCGTCTACTGTGACAGTTAGTGGCCTTGACTGACGTCCAGACAGGTTGAAAATGGTAAAGTGCGTTTTCTTAAGATTCAGTGCCAATCCATTCGTGTTGAACCAATAGCCGAGCTGCATTGCAGTCTCGTTCAGTTTTTGTTCCAAATAATCCACAGTAGGCGCTGTAACTACAGCAGCCATATCATCCGCGTACATCAAAATCTTAGCAGTATTGATTGAATCTAGATAGATAGATCGTTCAACAACAGGGACAATAGCAAATTCGATACTGATGATCCCTGTGCTACACCCATTGTAGTTGTCAAGGGGTCTGACCTTTCTCTCCCACCATCGGCTACTACAATCTGAGATCTATACGCAAGTAAGTTTTTGAGCAGAGTGAACTACGGACCCTGCAAACCATAATGTTGCAACTTGCCAGTAAGCACAGCATGATCGGCCACATCGTAGGCCATCGAGAGGTCACAGAATAGTATGGCAATCTGTTGATTGGTCTCTCGTGCTGTCATTATATGACGGAGCAGTTCACGAGCCAGAGATGTTGTGGAACGACCTTCACGGTACCGCGACCGTATACATACATAATATGATGGTATCTTCCAATGAATGGCTTGCCCTACATTGATATTTCTCCCAGCCTTTATTTTCCTATTTGATGGTAGGAGCTGCTCTTCGTCTTTTGTTTCCACTTTCTCTTCCTTAGAACGCCACAATGAACAACTTACTATTTGCATCCACCGGTTGCCTGCGACGCGCACAATGTCGCCTGTGCACCTAGTGGGAGGCCTGCCTACGCTGCGTCTTTCGGTTCATGGACGCCACTCGAGAACCTTTCTTCCCCAACGGTTATAGTTTCTTTGAGCGATGTGCCCTTTGGCCACTTCAACTTGCAGATTCTGAGAGCAATCACTGCAAGATCATGCATTTATTGCCTATTCTTAAATTATAGGCGCTTTTAACACGAAGAGATTTAAGTACCGTAGCCTACGGTCCGTAGGTCGTAAAGTCGTGTGGCACTTTCTGGCAGGGCCACGGTGACTGATCTTAATTCTGATTGAACAGGGATTTAGTCGCTATTAGTCGAATTAATCGAAATTAGTCGTAAAATTTGAGAATTAGTCGGTCCGTGGTTTAAAAGTTATAGGGGTACCCCGGTGGCCCTGCCAGAGAGGACTCTTTCTGGCAGGGCCACCGCTAGATCTCGAAAACCAAAGCACCCCACGAAATTCTAACGACGCTCTGATTTAGTCGCTAATTAGTCGAAATTAGTCGTAAAATTTGAGAATTAGTTGGTCCGTGGTTTAAAAGTTATAGGGGTACCCTGGTGGCCCTGCCAGAGAGGACTCTTTCTGGCAGGGCCACCACTATATCTCGACAATCAAAGCACCTTGTGGAAATCTGACGGCACGTAGATTTAGTAAACTAAATTAGTCGCAAAGTTACAGAATTAGTCTGCAAGTAAACAAAAAGATATTGATGAATACTTTTTCTCCATACATTGGGTACAGGCGAGTAGAAAATACTTTTGTATAACCTACTAAGTATTTGATGAAATTAAATATACTTCCTCTGGCGCCTTCGTGGCGTAGTGAGAAACCGCTTGCTTTGCAAACCGGAGGTCGCGGGTTCGAACCCCGCTCTCAACAAATTTGTGTAGTTTGTCCTTATGACTTGGATAATGCAGTCCAATCACCTGATTGTAAAGTAAGATGATCCCGGCGTCGGATGGGCACATAAGAAGTTGGTCCTGCGCCTGACCTCACCCCGGTCGTGTCGGTCTTCAGTCGCTTCAGATTCTGAGAGGTAAAGGGAAAAGAGACTGCACCTGTGTCTACGCAAGTACTTGTGCACTATTATATTTCCTGCATACATGGCTGATCTTGTGAAAGATTGGCCGTTGTGGAAGTATCGGCCAGGAGGACATTAGTATTATTATAAAGAGGTCTCCGTGGCCCGGCGCAGCAGGAAACCGCTTACTTTGCAAAGCGGAGGTCGCAGATTACAATCCCGCGGCAAGCAACAACTTTTTGTAGTTGTCCCTTACTAGCTAGGACAATGCTGGCCCATCACCGGATTGTCTGGAGTTTCTTTTTATTTTGGGACAGTTTTCTGTTTTCCATAATACAGGCTCTGCCTAGTTTAGGATCAGGTGCTCGTGTGTGGGTTGACCCAGAATACTATCATTATATTATTACTATCATAACCTACGTACTTATATACTTTTTTGTAAATAAATACTTACTTAAATAGATAAATAGCACCCAAACACAGGGTGAAAATCGAACCCACTACCTATTAGGTAGCGTCCAGGGTGTCTAACCACTAGACAAACAGATCCTTCAAGTTAAAATATTTCATGCGTCTGATGGGCATGTAAAAAGTCCCACTTGGTTATGTGAGTAAAGGACTCTTCCTTTACTCACATAACCAAGTGACAATTAAATCTCCATGTACTTCTGTCTACGAAAGCTCTTGTGCAATATAATGTTTCCCGCGTAGATGGTTGATATTTTGCAGCTGTGGTCGTATTGGCCAGGAGAACTTTATGTTTTTTGAGGTATATAAGTAAGTAAGTATTAAAGTACTACACATACTTTACCGCATAACGCATAACCAGTAAGTAAAAAACCTGTCAAGTGTGAGTCGGACTCGTGCACCGTTCCGTACCATGTTGAAATTATAAAAGTTACTTTGTTATTCTTCTAACACCCCCAGATAACAAAAATATCAAACCGCATAACTAAGTTTTTTTTTTCTAAAGTAAGTTTTTAGAATTTAGATTACTTTACCTTTACTCCTTGACATTTTAAAAAAATGGCGTTTATTTTTTTATGGAAATATATTTACAGTGATCAACCTAATGATACTGATTTTATTTGCTATCCTATATTTCTGATACACAATTGCACGCGACTGTACGCATAAAGAAGATGGCGGCGAATAGTCTAGGAGTAGGAATAAATTAATTAACGACAAAATTTGTATCACTTTGCTTGACTCTAAAATACAATAATGTCAAGTTCAACGGTCTATTTATAGCCAGTTTGTATTTCTATGACAGTGACGCTTTAAAATTGTAGTCACCAGGATATTAAAATAACTTTTTCGTGTATATGCATTCTTTTGAAAAGTAATCCACTCTGGCTCTTAGACTACTCCTAATAAAAAACAATGCTTTATATCTTTTTAACCAAGATACGACTAAATCTGCAATTTCACGACTAATTTCGACTAATTAACGACTAAATCGTGAGCATTACCCCAGCAAGAAAGATTGTCGTAGAGAAGATTGAGTTAAACGAATAATTAGAGCATAATCTGCTGTAAATGTGCGCGGAATAAAAAATTAGTGCATCATTTCGTTTTCGAGAAAAATCCGAAAAACGATTCTTGCTGGGGTAACGTTGTTCCAGCAAGAAGATTCTAAACCAATGATCGGAGAGAAACATAAACTTCAGGAAAGATAGCTTATATTTGTGCGTAATTGTGCGCTGAAAATGAAATTTGTGCGTCTTAAGATTTCAGTGTTATTACAATTCCTGCTGGGGTAACGTTTTGCAGAATCGTGTTTCTCGGAAACCAGTAATTGTGCACCTGTAGAATAAACGATTATCAGTAGCTCTTAATTTGTGCGTATTTGTGCATTAATTAGATTTTCAAAAATATTTACCGTTTTAGCGTAATAATGGATTTATGAAAACCAAAAAAAAGGTCCTAGCGCTTAAACGAACAAAAATTCATACACACTGAAAACGGTATTCGGTCCTTTTTAATACTCTTAACATCCACGTAAAGTTTCAAAACATATTATATACGCATTATTGAATAATATCACTTTGAATCAAAACTGATAATGTCTAGCTTTGACGTCAAAATACAAAAAACAAGACCAACCCTAGAGTTTTTGGTATAAACCAAGAATTAGAGCACTTAATGAAATACATATCCTGAAAATTTCAGCTTCAAATATTTCATAATAAAGAAGATACAAGCAAAAACTAGAACCCCTGTTAGATTACTGGTTATCCGACCAAATTGGAATGAACCCAAAAAAGCGAGGATTTCATACATACTCGTGACCTTCTTTAAATGACAGTATTATGTGAAGCTGTTGTCTGTACAGTTACGTTCATAATGTTTATCAACAATCGCGGTTATCTTAATAGTCCGTCAGGTGGTTATAGTTTGTCATTATTTTTACAATATATTGTTACAGTTCTGTTAATTACTATTTAATTACGATAACCACAGAATGCATTGCAAGTTTATAGGTGTAAATAGCAATGATTCGCATTGCAATAAAAAATCTATATTTCCAATACTTATAATAAAAACCGCTCTCCGAGAAAGTTCACTGACCTTTGTGTACGAACTATCGTGGACACGAACGGTGTACCAGTTTTCAATTAGAATCGTTTGAACGAACGTACGTGCTCCTACCCCGCCCGCTCGCCCGGGGTGGCTCGTGCAAGCGATTATCGACCGACACCGTTCGTGACTACATTGAGTCAAAATCAAAATTGCATTGCAAGATTCCATTACCATCATACATATAGCTCAAGCAAGTAAAAGCGTGTTAAAAATACATACAATGCAATTCAATTGAGAACTTCCTCCTTTTTAACCGACTTCAAAAAAGGAGGAGGTTCTCAATTCGAATTCGAATTGTACGGATAGGCCGCTCCATTAATTGGGTCCCATAAAAAATTATTACGTACGAATAAGTAAGTAGTTCCTGAAAAAATGAGAATGGCGACTCTGAAAAAACTGTAGGAATGCTGGAGGTTGATGTTTTTATGGCTTTTTAAGGACAAAACTGGTCATAACACTGGCAAATATCGACCAATTTCAATGAATCTTTTTTTTTATTCGAAAGAAGGAACCTGTATATAATGAATCTGTATAAATTTGATCACCACCGATTAAGAATTTCCTGGAGAACCATGATTTATTTGGAGGAATTTATCTGGTAAAGACCATAAAATTGGGGTAAGTAATATTTGATATAATTACAAAATCTCTAATATTTACGAGATATAACAAATGAATCTATAATTTAATTTGATATAATGATCAGTTGATATAATGTTATGTATGTCGGGGTTTTTTAAAATTTATACTTGTTAGTGATGAAACTGGGAAAGACATAAGCCTTGTCTTTCCCAGTTTCATCACAAAAAAATATGTCATGCTCGCTATCGAATCGCTCTGCTTGTGGCGGCTTCGTGTGGCGGGTCACCCCCTTCCCTCCAATATGGTTGAGGGGAGTGATGGCTGCTTCTCGAGTCAACCCGTGCGCGCGTGCTGCTTAGGGGGACTGCTCCGACTACTATACCTTTGGCCTTTCAGTTTGATTGTATTTTCTCGTATTTTTTTTCTTAGCGTAGCACTCGAAATAACGCGAGCGCAACCTACTTACTTTTTAAACAGGGATCAGTGTTGCCAACTTTACAATGGGATAAACTCGTTTCATGAACAAAATTGGTGGGTGAAAAAAAAACATATATCTTATTTTTTGGGCTAAACTAAGGAACTTAGAACACTATTTAACTCCCGCCCACTGAAGAATCTAATGACAAGGAAAAAGGTAACTAGATCGACCATCCAGGTAGAAGGTCAAAGAATTTTGTAGCAAATCTTCGTTTTCCATTGCTCATATTGAATTTGCAATGCAGTTTTAATTTAATTTCTGGTTTTCCACTTCACAATTGACGGGCCCGTTGGTGTAGTGGTTAGAGACCCTGGCAACCAACCGAGGGGCGCGGGTTCGATTCCCACCAAGTGTCTGGGCGTCATAAGTATATCAGTATGTATTTACAAAAAAAGTATCATCATCATCACTAGCCGGAAGACGTCCACTGCTGAACATAGGCCTCCCCCTTCGAACGCCACAATGAACAACAATTGGCTATTTGCATCCACCGGTTACCTGCGACGCGCACAATGACAAAAAATTATACTTATAAGTATTAGTATCAGCTGCCTGTTTACCATAGTAAAGGCTCTGCCTAGTTTGAGATCAGAAGATCGTTCGTCGATTGTCCCAAAATATTATTATTATTTTCATGTTTTTTGTTTCACGGGATTTACCCGGTCTTTTAAGAGGCTTGCGTGGGGACGAATCCAACACATAGAGGCCCTTTTTACAATTAAATGGTGTGTGGTTGGCTGGTACCTACCGAGGTCAACTACTTAATTGAAGAAAAAATAAACTATTTTAAAAAAATAAAAACCGACTTCAAAGTAAATTATCTAAAAAGCATAAAATAACGAAAATATTATTGAAGTTGGTGTTAGCGTACCTGCTGTGTATATTCTGCACCAACTTCAATAATATTTTCGTTATTTTATGCTTTTTAGATAATTTACTTTGAAGTCGGTTTTTATTTTTTTTTAAATAGTTTATTTAACACTTTTTAGTGACTTATTTTACCAAGATAGGTATCAGCACTATCACGCAACTCGAACGTCTACATTACAGTAACTTACTGAAAACATAAAAAGTTTATATCTCTTAAACTACTGGACCGATTTTGATGAAATTTGTACTCTACCCTAAGTTGAAAGATACTCTAACTATTGCAAAAAGAATTTTCAAAATCGGACTTGTAGTTTCTGAGAAATCCGCGGACAAACCTACATACATACATACATACACTCTTGAAATTTGGTAAATTCGTTTAGAAGCCCACATAGACTAACATATATCAATATTACGCATTTTTATTAATATTACATACATACGCGTCGAATACAGAACCTCCTTTTTTGAAGTCGGTTAATAACAGTTTACCTCGGCAGCCAAGGGAACTATTGTAAATGTATGGAAAGATAGTCTACTTACTAGTCTTGGTGCGTAACGACACCAAGGACCCGAGTACTCCAGCGAGTTGGTCAGGGCCCCCACCTTGGCGTGTCTTCGTCGGCCGAGAGAAAACCGAAGGGGACCCACGCGACTCAGCTCTGGCTTACCTTAATTGGCCGTCCAGAGAGGAGTTGTTAGAGCTATATGCTCCAGGGGTGGAAGTGCTAAAAGTCATAACGCCGCGAGTAACTCCGGAGAAAGCGCAGCATACCTCTCAACACAGGGGTGTTGAGCCACCCACACCGTTGTTGCCTTCCGCCGTCTTATGACGGCCGTATGGAGAGTCCATCTAGTGGGTGGCAAGTCACCACTTGTCAAAAAATAATGAGTAGGTGGCAAGAGACCCCGGCCTTTTACAACAGCCCAGTGTTCAGTCAACCAAATATCCACTCAAAAACATATAGTAATCTTTCCACATACTAGGTTAGACACTATACTTATAATAGGCCAGAGTAGTCTGCCAGAGTCAACTGCTGTTTATATCTTATTTCCAGCAGTTTATTCTGACAGGTGTCTTTCATATCATTAATTTCACCCAACAGACCTCTACGTCTTGGATTCGTCCCCACGCAAGCCTTTAAAAAGTCCGGGTGTGAAAACTACAGAAAATAAAAATAAAACTAAAATAATAATAATAAATACACTTTATTCTACACCAAAAGTTACATGTAAATTGAACAATACGTTGAAGAAATCAATGTACAAAGGTGGCCTTATCGTTAAAAACCAATATCTTCCAGGCAACCTACATTTAGTTTTAAAATAAAGTTTAATTGCGTAATAATATAACTGACATTGTATTGAACTCTTCACCTACATGAACTATAAGTAACTAGATACTATGCGTTTCATCTAAGAATGTGGCCGCCATCTTGCTATTTCAAATATATAATTACTAAAAATGATGTTTTAACAAAAATAGATAGCAAAATAAGACATTACATCAAATAATCAAAACCGAGGCGAATTTTTCATTTTGTGTTTACTCTGCTGCCGATACAAAAATCGTAAAAAACGAGTGAAGTTCCGCAGTATGGCGGACACATTCTTAGTTGAAACGCATAGTACATACATTATAAAAAGAAAGGCACCAACTTTGGTTCTTGATTATATTTAAATTTAGAATAAAAGTAACCTCCGTTAACAGTTTTATACTTCAGTGTACCCAGGCAAAGCTGTTTGTGTGCAAAGTTAAGAAGGTCACGAGTATGTATGAAATCCTCGCTTTTTTGGGTTCATTCCAATTTGGTCGGATAACCAGTAATCTAACAGGGGTTCTAGTTTTTGCTTGTATCTTCTTTATTATGAAATATTTGAAGCTGAAATTTTCAGGATATGTATTTCATTAAGTGCTCTAATTCTTGGTTTATACCAAAAACTCTTGGGTTGGTCTTGTTTTTTGTTTTTTGACGTCAAAGTTAGACATTATCAGTTTTGATTCAAAGTGATATTATTCAATAATGCGTATATAATATGTTTTGAAACTTTTCGTGGATGTTAAGAGTATTAAAAAGGACCGAATACCGTTTTCATTGTGTATGATTTTTTGTTCGTTTAAGCGCTAGGACCTTTTTTTTGGTTTTCATAAATCCATTATTACGCTAAAACGGTAAATATTTTTGAAAATCTAATTAATGCACAAATACGCACAAATTAAGAGCTACTGATAATCGTTTATTCTACAGGTGCACAATTACTGGTTTCCGAGAAACACGATTCTGCAAAACGTTACCCCAGCAGGAATTGTAATAACTCTGAAATCTTAAGACGCACAAATTTCATTTTCAGCGCACAATTACGCACAAATATAAGCTATCTTTCCTGAAGTTTATGTTTCTCTCCGATCATTGGTTTAGAATCTTCTTGCTGGAACAACGTTACCCCAGCAAGAATCGTTTTTCGGATTTTTCTCGAAAACGAAATGATGCACTAATTTTTTATTCCGCGCACATTTACAGCAGATTATGCTCTAATTATTCGTTTAACTCAATCTTCTCTACGACAATCTTTCTTGCTGGGGTAATGCTCACGCTCATCGTGTGCATTACCCCTTAGAGCATAATCTGCTGTAAATGTGCGCGGAATAAAAAATTAGTGCATCATTTCGTTTTCGAGAAAAATCCGAAAAACGATTCTTGCTGGGGTAACGTTGTTCCAGCAAGAAGATTCTAAACCAATGATCGGCGAGAAACATAAACTTCAGGAAAGATAGCTTATATTTGTGCGTAATTGTGCGCTGAAAATGAAATTTGTGCGTCTTAAGATTTCAGTGTTATTACAATTCCTGCTGGGGTAACGTTTTGCAGAATCGTGTTTCTCGGAAACCAGTAATTGTGCACCTGTAGAATAAACGATTATCAGTAGCTCTTAATATGTGCGTATTTGTGCATTAATTAGATTTTCAAAAATATTTACCGTTTTAGCGTAATAATGGATTTATGAAAACCAAAAAAAAGGTCCTAGCGCTTAAACGAACAAAAATTCATACACACTGAAAACGGTATTCGGTCCTTTTTAATACTCTTAACATCCACGTAAAGTTTCAAAACATATTATATACGCATTATTGAATAATATCACTTTGAATCAAAACTGATAATGTCTAGCTTTGACGTCAAAATACAAAAAACAAGACCAACCCTAGAGTTTTTGGTATAAACCAAGAATTAGAGCACTTAATGAAATACATATCCTGAAAATTTCAGCTTCAAATATTTCATAATAAAGAAGATACAAGCAAAAACTAGAACCCCTGTTAGATTACTGGTTATCCGACCAAATTGGAATGAACCCAAAAAAGCGAGGATTTCATACATACTCGTGACCTTCTTTAAATGACAGTATTATGTGAAGCTGTTGTCTGTACAGTTACGTTCATAATGTTTATCAACAATCGCGGTTATCTTAATAGTCCGTCAGGTGGTTATAGTTTGTCATTATTTTTACAATATATTGTTACAGTTCTGTTAATTACTATTTAATTACGATAACCACAGAATGCATTGCAAGTTTATAGGTGTAAATAGCAATGATTCGCATTGCAATAAAAAATCTATATTTCCAATACTTATAATAAAAACCGCTCTCCGAGAAAGTTCACTGACCTTTGTGTACGAACTATCGTGGACACGAACGGTGTACCAGTTTTCAATTAGAATCGTTTGAACGAACGTACGTGCTCCTACCCCGCCCGCTCGCCCGGGGTGGCTCGTGCAAGCGATTATCGACCGACACCGTTCGTGACTACATTGAGTCAAAATCAAAATTGCATTGCAAGATTCCATTACCATCATACATATAGCTCAAGCAAGTAAAAGCGTGTTAAAAATACATACAATGCAATTCAATTGAGAACTTCCTCCTTTTTAACCGACTTCAAAAAAGGAGGAGGTTCTCAATTCGAATTCGAATTGTACGGATAGGCCGCTCCATTAATTGGGTCCCATAAAAAATTATTACGTACGAATAAGTAAGTAGTTCCTGAAAAAATGAGAATGGCGACTCTGAAAAAACTGTAGGAATGCTGGAGGTTGATGTTTTTATGGCTTTTTAAGGACAAAACTGGTCATAACACTGGCAAATATCGACCAATTTCAATGAATCTTTTTTTTTATTCGAAAGAAGGAACCTGTATATAATGAATCTGTATAAATTTGATCACCACCGATTAAGAATTTCCTGGAGAACCATGATTTATTTGGAGGAATTTATCTGGTAAAGACCATAAAATTGGGGTAAGTAATATTTGATATAATTACAAAATCTCTAATATTTACGAGATATAACAAATGAATCTATAATTTAATTTGATATAATGATCAGTTGATATAATGTTATGTATGTCGGGGTTTTTTAAAATTTATACTTGTTAGTGATGAAACTGGGAAAGACATAAGCCTTGTCTTTCCCAGTTTCATCACAAAAAAATATGTCATGCTCGCTATCGAATCGCTCTGCTTGTGGCGGCTTCGTGTGGCGGGTCACCCCCTTCCCTACAATATGGTTGAGGGGAGTGATGGCTGCTTCTCGAGTCAACCCGTGCGCGCGTGCTGCTTAGGGGGACTGCTCCGACTACTATACCTTTGGCCTTTCAGTTTGATTGTATTTTCTCGTATTTTTTTTCTTAGCGTAGCACTCGAAATAACGCGAGCGCAACCTACTTACTTTTTAAACAGGGATCAGTGTTGCCAACTTTACAATGGGATAAACTCGTTTCATGAACAAAATTGGTGGGTGAAAAAAAAACATATATCTTATTTTTTGGGCTAAACTAAGGAACTTAGAACACTATTTAACTCCCGCCCACTGAAGAATCTAATGACAAGGAAAAAGGTAACTAGATCGACCATCCAGGTAGAAGGTCAAAGAATTTTGTAGCAAATCTTCGTTTTCCATTGCTCATATTGAATTTGCAATGCAGTTTTAATTTAATTTCTGGTTTTCCACTTCACAATTGACGGGCCCGTTGGTGTAGTGGTTAGAGACCCTGGCAACCAACCGAGGGGCGCGGGTTCGATTCCCACCAAGTGTCTGGGCGTCATAAGTATATCAGTATGTATTTACAAAAAAAGTATCATCATCATCACTAGCCGGAAGACGTCCACTGCTGAACATAGGCCTCCCCCTTCGAACGCCACAATGAACAACAATTGGCTATTTGCATCCACCGGTTACCTGCGACGCGCACAATGACAAAAAATTATACTTATAAGTATTAGTATCAGCTGCCTGTTTACCATAGTAAAGGCTCTGCCTAGTTTGAGATCAGAAGATCGTTCGTCGATTGTCCCAAAATATTATTATTATTTTCATGTTTTTTGTTTCACGGGATTTACCCGGTCTTTTAAGAGGCTTGCGTGGGGACGAATCCAACACATAGAGGCCCTTTTTACAATTAAATGGTGTGTGGTTGGCTGGTACCTACCGAGGTCAACTACTTAATTGAAGAAAAAATAAACTATTTTAAAAAAATAAAAACCGACTTCAAAGTAAATTATCTAAAAAGCATAAAATAACGAAAATATTATTGAAGTTGGTGTTAGCGTACCTGCTGTGTATATTCTGCACCAACTTCAATAATATTTTCGTTATTTTATGCTTTTTAGATAATTTACTTTGAAGTCGGTTTTTATTTTTTTTTAAATAGTTTATTTAACACTTTTTAGTGACTTATTTTACCAAGATAGGTATCAGCACTATCACGCAACTCGAACGTCTACATTACAGTAACTTACTGAAAACATAAAAAGTTTATATCTCTTAAACTACTGGACCGATTTTGATGAAATTTGTACTCTACCCTAAGTTGAAAGATACTCTAACTATTGCAAAAAGAATTTTCAAAATCGGACTTGTAGTTTCTGAGAAATCCGCGGACAAACCTACATACATACATACACTCTTGAAATTTGGTAAATTCGTTTAGAAGCCCACATAGACTAACATATATCAATATTACGCATTTTTATTAATATTACATACATACGCGTCGAATACAGAACCTCCTTTTTTGAAGTCGGTTAATAACAGTTTACCTCGGCAGCCAAGGGAACTATTGTAAATGTATGGAAAGATAGTCTACTTACTAGTCTTGGTGCGTAACGACACCAAGGACCCGAGTACTCCAGCGAGTTGGTCAGGGCCCCCACCTTGGCGTGTCTTCGTCGGCCGAGAGAAAACCGAAGGGGACCCACGCGACTCAGCTCTGGCTTACCTTAATTGGCCGTCCAGAGAGGAGTTGTTAGAGCTATATGCTCCAGGGGTGGAAGTGCTAAAAGTCATAACGCCGCGAGTAACTCCGGAGAAAGCGCAGCATACCTCTCAACACAGGGGTGTTGAGCCACCCACACCGTTGTTGCCTTCCGCCGTCTTATGACGGCCGTATGGAGAGTCCATCTAGTGGGTGGCAAGTCACCACTTGTCAAAAAATAATGAGTAGGTGGCAAGAGACCCCGGCCTTTTACAACAGCCCAGTGTTCAGTCAACCAAATATCCACTCAAAAACATATAGTAATCTTTCCACATACTAGGTTAGACACTATACTTATAATAGGCCAGAGTAGTCTGCCAGAGTCAACTGCTGTTTATATCTTATTTCCAGCAGTTTATTCTGACAGGTGTCTTTCATATCATTAATTTCACCCAACAGACCTCTACGTCTTGGATTCGTCCCCACGCAAGCCTTTAAAAAGTCCGGGTGTGAAAACTACAGAAAATAAAAATAAAACTAAAATAATAATAATAAATACACTTTATTCTACACCAAAAGTTACATGTAAATTGAACAATACGTTGAAGAAATCAATGTACAAAGGTGGCCTTATCGTTAAAAACCAATATCTTCCAGGCAACCTACATTTAGTTTTAAAATAAAGTTTAATTGCGTAATAATATAACTGACATTGTATTGAACTCTTCACCTACATGAACTATAAGTAACTAGATACTATGCGTTTCATCTAAGAATGTGGCCGCCATCTTGCTATTTCAAATATATAATTACTAAAAATGATGTTTTAACAAAAATAGATAGCAAAATAAGACATTACATCAAATAATCAAAACCGAGGCGAATTTTTCATTTTGTGTTTACTCTGCTGCCGATACAAAAATCGTAAAAAACGAGTGAAGTTCCGCAGTATGGCGGACACATTCTTAGTTGAAACGCATAGTACATACATTATAAAAAGAAAGGCACCAACTTTGGTTCTTGATTATATTTAAATTTAGAATAAAAGTAACCTCCGTTAACAGTTTTATACTTCAGTGTACCCAGGCAAAGCTGTTTGTGTGCAAAGTTAAGAAGGTCACGAGTATGTATGAAATCCTCGCTTTTTTGGGTTCATTCCAATTTGGTCGGATAACCAGTAATCTAACAGGGGTTCTAGTTTTTGCTTGTATCTTCTTTATTATGAAATATTTGAAGCTGAAATTTTCAGGATATGTATTTCATTAAGTGCTCTAATTCTTGGTTTATACCAAAAACTCTTGGGTTGGTCTTGTTTTTTGTTTTTTGACGTCAAAGTTAGACATTATCAGTTTTGATTCAAAGTGATATTATTCAATAATGCGTATATAATATGTTTTGAAACTTTTCGTGGATGTTAAGAGTATTAAAAAGGACCGAATACCGTTTTCATTGTGTATGATTTTTTGTTCGTTTAAGCGCTAGGACCTTTTTTTTGGTTTTCATAAATCCATTATTACGCTAAAACGGTAAATATTTTTGAAAATCTAATTAATGCACAAATACGCACAAATTAAGAGCTACTGATAATCGTTTATTCTACAGGTGCACAATTACTGGTTTCCGAGAAACACGATTCTGCAAAACGTTACCCCAGCAGGAATTGTAATAACTCTGAAATCTTAAGACGCACAAATTTCATTTTCAGCGCACAATTACGCACAAATATAAGCTATCTTTCCTGAAGTTTATGTTTCTCTCCGATCATTGGTTTAGAATCTTCTTGCTGGAACAACGTTACCCCAGCAAGAATCGTTTTTCGGATTTTTCTCGAAAACGAAATGATGCACTAATTTTTTATTCCGCGCACATTTACAGCAGATTATGCTCTAATTATTCGTTTAACTCAATCTTCTCTACGACAATCTTTCTTGCTGGGGTAATGCTCACGCTCATCGTGTGCATTACCCCTTAGAGCATAATCTGCTGTAAATGTGCGCGGAATAAAAAATTAGTGCATCATTTCGTTTTCGAGAAAAATCCGAAAAACGATTCTTGCTGGGGTAACGTTGTTCCAGCAAGAAGATTCTAAACCAATGATCGGCGAGAAACATAAACTTCAGGAAAGATAGCTTATATTTGTGCGTAATTGTGCGCTGAAAATGAAATTTGTGCGTCTTAAGATTTCAGTGTTATTACAATTCCTGCTGGGGTAACGTTTTGCAGAATCGTGTTTCTCGGAAACCAGTAATTGTGCACCTGTAGAATAAACGATTATCAGTAGCTCTTAATTTGTGCGTATTTGTGCATTAATTAGATTTTCAAAAATATTTACCGTTTTAGCGTAATAATGGATTTATGAAAACCAAAAAAAAGGTCCTAGCGCTTAAACGAACAAAAATTCATACACACTGAAAACGGTATTCGGTCCTTTTTAATACTCTTAACATCCACGTAAAGTTTCAAAACATATTATATACGCATTATTGAATAATATCACTTTGAATCAAAACTGATAATGTCTAGCTTTGACGTCAAAATACAAAAAACAAGACCAACCCTAGAGTTTTTGGTATAAACCAAGAATTAGAGCACTTAATGAAATACATATCCTGAAAATTTCAGCTTCAAATATTTCATAATAAAGAAGATACAAGCAAAAACTAGAACCCCTGTTAGATTACTGGTTATCCGACCAAATTGGAATGAACCCAAAAAAGCGAGGATTTCATACATACTCGTGACCTTCTTTAAATGACAGTATTATGTGAAGCTGTTGTCTGTACAGTTACGTTCATAATGTTTATCAACAATCGCGGTTATCTTAATAGTCCGTCAGGTGGTTATAGTTTGTCATTATTTTTACAATATATTGTTACAGTTCTGTTAATTACTATTTAATTACGATAACCACAGAATGCATTGCAAGTTTATAGGTGTAAATAGCAATGATTCGCATTGCAATAAAAAATCTATATTTCCAATACTTATAATAAAAACCGCTCTCCGAGAAAGTTCACTGACCTTTGTGTACGAACTATCGTGGACACGAACGGTGTACCAGTTTTCAATTAGAATCGTTTGAACGAACGTACGTGCTCCTACCCCGCCCGCTCGCCCGGGGTGGCTCGTGCAAGCGATTATCGACCGACACCGTTCGTGACTACATTGAGTCAAAATCAAAATTGCATTGCAAGATTCCATTACCATCATACATATAGCTCAAGCAAGTAAAAGCGTGTTAAAAATACATACAATGCAATTCAATTGAGAACTTCCTCCTTTTTAACCGACTTCAAAAAAGGAGGAGGTTCTCAATTCGAATTCGAATTGTACGGATAGGCCGCTCCATTAATTGGGTCCCATAAAAAATTATTACGTACGAATAAGTAAGTAGTTCCTGAAAAAATGAGAATGGCGACTCTGAAAAAACTGTAGGAATGCTGGAGGTTGATGTTTTTATGGCTTTTTAAGGACAAAACTGGTCATAACACTGGCAAATATCGACCAATTTCAATGAATCTTTTTTTTTATTCGAAAGAAGGAACCTGTATATAATGAATCTGTATAAATTTGATCACCACCGATTAAGAATTTCCTGGAGAACCATGATTTATTTGGAGGAATTTATCTGGTAAAGACCATAAAATTGGGGTAAGTAATATTTGATATAATTACAAAATCTCTAATATTTACGAGATATAACAAATGAATCTATAATTTAATTTGATATAATGATCAGTTGATATAATGTTATGTATGTCGGGGTTTTTTAAAATTTATACTTGTTAGTGATGAAACTGGGAAAGACATAAGCCTTGTCTTTCCCAGTTTCATCACAAAAAAATATGTCATGCTCGCTATCGAATCGCTCTGCTTGTGGCGGCTTCGTGTGGCGGGTCACCCCCTTCCCTCCAATATGGTTGAGGGGAGTGATGGCTGCTTCTCGAGTCAACCCGTGCGCGCGTGCTGCTTAGGGGGACTGCTCCGACTACTATACCTTTGGCCTTTCAGTTTGATTGTATTTTCTCGTATTTTTTTTCTTAGCGTAGCACTCGAAATAACGCGAGCGCAACCTACTTACTTTTTAAACAGGGATCAGTGTTGCCAACTTTACAATGGGATAAACTCGTTTCATGAACAAAATTGGTGGGTGAAAAAAAAACATATATCTTAATTTTTGGGCTAAACTAAGGAACTTAGAACACTATTTAACTCCCGCCCACTGAAGAATCTAATGACAAGGAAAAAGGTAACTAGATCGACCATCCAGGTAGAAGGTCAAAGAATTTTGTAGCAAATCTTCGTTTTCCATTGCTCATATTGAATTTGCAATGCAGTTTTAATTTAATTTCTGGTTTTCCACTTCACAATTGACGGGCCCGTTGGTGTAGTGGTTAGAGACCCTGGCAACCAACCGAGGGGCGCGGGTTCGATTCCCACCAAGTGTCTGGGCGTCATAAGTATATCAGTATGTATTTACAAAAAAAGTATCATCATCATCACTAGCCGGAAGACGTCCACTGCTGAACATAGGCCTCCCCCTTCGAACGCCACAATGAACAACAATTGGCTATTTGCATCCACCGGTTACCTGCGACGCGCACAATGACAAAAAATTATACTTATAAGTATTAGTATCAGCTGCCTGTTTACCATAGTAAAGGCTCTGCCTAGTTTGAGATCAGAAGATCGTTCGTCGATTGTCCCAAAATATTATTATTATTTTCATGTTTTTTGTTTCACGGGATTTACCCGGTCTTTTAAGAGGCTTGCGTGGGGACGAATCCAACACATAGAGGCCCTTTTTACAATTAAATGGTGTGTGGTTGGCTGGTACCTACCGAGGTCAACTACTTAATTGAAGAAAAAATAAACTATTTTAAAAAAATAAAAACCGACTTCAAAGTAAATTATCTAAAAAGCATAAAATAACGAAAATATTATTGAAGTTGGTGTTAGCGTACCTGCTGTGTATATTCTGCACCAACTTCAATAATATTTTCGTTATTTTATGCTTTTTAGATAATTTACTTTGAAGTCGGTTTTTATTTTTTTTTAAATAGTTTATTTAACACTTTTTAGTGACTTATTTTACCAAGATAGGTATCAGCACTATCACGCAACTCGAACGTCTACATTACAGTAACTTACTGAAAACATAAAAAGTTTATATCTCTTAAACTACTGGACCGATTTTGATGAAATTTGTACTCTACCCTAAGTTGAAAGATACTCTAACTATTGCAAAAAGAATTTTCAAAATCGGACTTGTAGTTTCTGAGAAATCCGCGGACAAACCTACATACATACATACATACACTCTTGAAATTTGGTAAATTCGTTTAGAAGCCCACATAGACTAACATATATCAATATTACGCATTTTTATTAATATTACATACATACGCGTCGAATACAGAACCTCCTTTTTTGAAGTCGGTTAATAACAGTTTACCTCGGCAGCCAAGGGAACTATTGTAAATGTATGGAAAGATAGTCTACTTACTAGTCTTGGTGCGTAACGACACCAAGGACCCGAGTACTCCAGCGAGTTGGTCAGGGCCCCCACCTTGGCGTGTCTTCGTCGGCCGAGAGAAAACCGAAGGGGACCCACGCGACTCAGCTCTGGCTTACCTTAATTGGCCGTCCAGAGAGGAGTTGTTAGAGCTATATGCTCCAGGGGTGGAAGTGCTAAAAGTCATAACGCCGCGAGTAACTCCGGAGAAAGCGCAGCATACCTCTCAACACAGGGGTGTTGAGCCACCCACACCGTTGTTGCCTTCCGCCGTCTTATGACGGCCGTATGGAGAGTCCATCTAGTGGGTGGCAAGTCACCACTTGTCAAAAAATAATGAGTAGGTGGCAAGAGACCCCGGCCTTTTACAACAGCCCAGTGTTCAGTCAACCAAATATCCACTCAAAAACATATAGTAATCTTTCCACATACTAGGTTAGACACTATACTTATAATAGGCCAGAGTAGTCTGCCAGAGTCAACTGCTGTTTATATCTTATTTCCAGCAGTTTATTCTGACAGGTGTCTTTCATATCATTAATTTCACCCAACAGACCTCTACGTCTTGGATTCGTCCCCACGCAAGCCTTTAAAAAGTCCGGGTGTGAAAACTACAGAAAATAAAAATAAAACTAAAATAATAATAATAAATACACTTTATTCTACACCAAAAGTTACATGTAAATTGAACAATACGTTGAAGAAATCAATGTACAAAGGTGGCCTTATCGTTAAAAACCAATATCTTCCAGGCAACCTACATTTAGTTTTAAAATAAAGTTTAATTGCGTAATAATATAACTGACATTGTATTGAACTCTTCACCTACATGAACTATAAGTAACTAGATACTATGCGTTTCATCTAAGAATGTGGCCGCCATCTTGCTATTTCAAATATATAATTACTAAAAATGATGTTTTAACAAAAATAGATAGCAAAATAAGACATTACATCAAATAATCAAAACCGAGGCGAATTTTTCATTTTGTGTTTACTCTGCTGCCGATACAAAAATCGTAAAAAACGAGTGAAGTTCCGCAGTATGGCGGACACATTCTTAGTTGAAACGCATAGTACATACATTATAAAAAGAAAGGCACCAACTTTGGTTCTTGATTATATTTAAATTTAGAATAAAAGTAACCTCCGTTAACAGTTTTATACTTCAGTGTACCCAGGCAAAACTGTTTGTGTGCAAAGTTAAGAAGGTCACGAGTATGTATGAAATCCTCGCTTTTTTGGGTTCATTCCAATTTGGTCGGATAACCAGTAATCTAACAGGGGTTCTAGTTTTTGCTTGTATCTTCTTTATTATGAAATATTTGAAGCTGAAATTTTCAGGATATGTATTTCATTAAGTGCTCTAATTCTTGGTTTATACCAAAAACTCTTGGGTTGGTCTTGTTTTTTGTTTTTTGACGTCAAAGTTAGACATTATCAGTTTTGATTCAAAGTGATATTATTCAATAATGCGTATATAATATGTTTTGAAACTTTTCGTGGATGTTAAGAGTATTAAAAAGGACCGAATACCGTTTTCATTGTGTATGATTTTTTGTTCGTTTAAGCGCTAGGACCTTTTTTTTGGTTTTCATAAATCCATTATTACGCTAAAACGGTAAATATTTTTGAAAATCTAATTAATGCACAAATACGCACAAATTAAGAGCTACTGATAATCGTTTATTCTACAGGTGCACAATTACTGGTTTCCGAGAAACACGATTCTGCAAAACGTTACCCCAGCAGGAATTGTAATAACTCTGAAATCTTAAGACGCACAAATTTCATTTTCAGCGCACAATTACGCACAAATATAAGCTATCTTTCCTGAAGTTTATGTTTCTCTCCGATCATTGGTTTAGAATCTTCTTGCTGGAACAACGTTACCCCAGCAAGAATCGTTTTTCGGATTTTTCTCGAAAACGAAATGATGCACTAATTTTTTATTCCGCGCACATTTACAGCAGATTATGCTCTAATTATTCGTTTAACTCAATCTTCTCTACGACCATCTTTCTTGCTGGGGTAATGCACACGACTAAATCTACGTGCCGGCAGATTTCCGCAAGGTGCTTTGATTGTCGAGATATAGTGGTGGCCCTGCCAGAAAGAGTCCTCTCTGGCAGGGCCACCAGGGTACCCCTATAACTTTTAAACCACGGACCAACTAAGGTCAAGGTGGCGAAGTCCGGCACATTTTATAGTGAGCTCGATTTGATAAACAGCCTATGACTGATTTTTTACCTTAATTACATGTATTCATTATTAATGATGACTACAAATTAATTTTTAATCATTTACTTCTTCAAACATCCATGTAACTGATAACAGACTGAAAATAAACATGTTTTTTAAAACGTAGTAACTTGACGGACTTTCCCGAATTTCGGGGGAAACTCCGTCAAGAGCATTAATTTTATGTAATTTGAGAGATTTCTGAGCAACCCGTATTCAATAAATATTTAAAAATGAATGTTAGTCAAATATATGCTTTAAACATTAGGATAGAAGGTAGCAGTCATAATTTATTGCATTAAAATCAAACAGGAGGCAAAGTCCGTCATATTTGCAAGGGAAGGGGTAGTCAACTGCAACTTTGTTTTTAACCGACTATACAAGGAGGAGGTTCTCATTTCGTGAGTATATATTTTTTTACAATAAACAAAACAAGTAAACGGTTACTAAACACGGATAGTTTAATATGGATTATGCATAAATTGTTACATAATCAATTATAAACTTATTTATGTTACATAAATGCGAAAGGAATTGTACCATATAAGTAAATACTTAAAAAAAATATTTTTCTTATTCAAAATAACACAACGACTTCTAAGTGTAGTTGACATGACATGATCCATGATTGTCATTCTTGGTATGTTATAAATACGAGCAGCCTTATACGCACTTAAACGGCCATTCCGGACTGCTTGCACGGCCTCTTGCAATTTTTCTTTGGTGTACGATGATTTGTTTGTTTTTCTTTTGTAGTTTCGAGTCATTTTATGAGGAAATACCTAAGTACCTGAAAAATAAAACTAACTGTTTAAATCAGATCTATGACCTTTTTATCAGTGACAATAAGAATTCTATATCATGATATATATTAGATGAATTACAATTCCCAAAAGTTTTTATAAGCAATATATAAAACATACATATAAATACTTATCTACTTACGTAAAAATTTATACTAAGTTTTTACCTTACAAAATTTTAAATAAAAATGTTTACAATTTCTGCTTTGGGGCAAGATCGGCATGTGACGAACTTTCCCTTAAATTCTAGACGATCTTACCCCAACATTTAATTTAGAGGTTAGAATTGCATAACAACAAATAATACCGTATACGTAGCTTTATGTCACATTTTAATCTAATGTAGCGATAAAACGTAATAAAAGCTGGCCACTTACCAATAAAAACCATTAAAATCCGTTATAATTCACATGTAACTGAATTTAAAATCACGGCATAACTCACTCGGGTTTTACCTTGTCGACTAAAAAAAATAAAATGGCCGTGTTTTTGTGTCCGTCAGGATGACCGGACCACACCACGGAATCACGTGAAACTTTGCCAAGATTTAGTACCTATTTTGTACTATTTTGTACCTATGTTTAAATATTTTGTACCTCAGTAATAACAAAGTTATTTAATAAATAAAGTGGGAAGCCATTCTGACGTCAGGATGGCTTCCCACTTTTTACTTTGGGTACTTACGGTCTATATATTGCTGAAATCTTTGTATAATAATTTAGTACCTTTTTTGTACCTACGATAAATATATGAATACTTAATGTATTCCATTTAAAAATTACTTATATTTCATTATAAACAATTATATATGGAGCATAATTCATCTGACATTTGTCTGACATATTATAATGTAACATGTAGTCCCCTATCCTGCGAAAAAGCGAGTATTCAGTATTTTCTTTAGGATATTCCGACCCCGCTTAGCGCTTCATAATTCTCCATCATGGCATACATTCATGCAGTAACAATGATGTGTTACATTCGACCCTCTGATGAAATTTGATAGATCACATTTGAAACTTCATCAAAATTTAACAACGTAACCTGGTAACGACGGGCAAATAATATTATTAATTGATTTTGAAGTTAGAGCTGCACAATTTCTTAACATTTTTCAATTCCGATTACATATAATAATATAATATTCTGGGACAATCCACACACGGTCATCAGATGCCAAACTAGGCAGAGTCTTTACTATAGAAATCAGACCAGTAATACTAATGCTTATATACTTATTTTTTGTAAATACATACTTAAATAGATAAATAACACCCAAACACTTGGTGGGAATCAAACCCACGACCTATCGAGTAGCGGGCAGGGTATCTGACCGCTAGACCACTGCCCGTCATACATATTTATTGTAATAATGACAAAAGAAACTGACAGATATTTAATGTGATCTATTAAGTTGGCCCTACTTTAGGTAGGTTTTGCACTTCCGAGTTGCTAGGAAATTTCAAGTGTGGGTCCTAGACGTCCATCAAATAGTACGCCAAGTCTTTTTTGTAGTCATAAGCACTAGCTTGGCTGCAATCCTACCTGATCAAAAACTTATTAAAAGGATATTTACTCCCTTGAAGACATCCAGACATTACATTATTATCAGGCGAAGGTTCTTACGAAGAAAAAAAATAAAAAAGTTGCGCAGTAAATTAGTTAATTAGATGGGTGGAGCTGCACGGGACAGCTAGTTTTATATAAATAAAAGTACATAAATAAAATAAAAAAATGTATAAATTAAATATTATTCACTATAGAATAGCATTATATAGAGAATATATTATATAATTCTAGCAATATAGTATATAATCTTATATGATCTGTAAAGGGCACATTCTCATATGCTTGTAAACTTCAGGAAATTATTTAAAAAAAATATTACTAGGAAAAAAATCAACAAAACATTTATTTAATAACAACAAACTAGTACACTTATAATGACTTACAATAACTATGGCTGGCTATGCCAGAGTAATTTACTGGAAACTTAAACAGTCTATATCTCTTAATCTACTGAACCGATTTTGATATCAGTCGATCGCAAAAGGATTTGTAGTTTCTGAGAAATACGGGGATAAACCTACACACAATACCCAATTTCATGAGTGTACGTATACACACATGAAATTGGGTAAATCTTGTTCATGCCCACATAGACTAACATATCATGTAAATATTACTTATTTTTATTAATATTACATACATTCGCGTCGAATACAGAACTACTGATTTTGAAGTCGTTTAAAAGGGAATCCTTATGGTTGTGCATGGTATGACTTCGTCTATCTGTCTGCCACACCTATATATTTCAGGAACTACTGGTGCTATCGATTTGTAAATTTGATCGTACTTACCCAACCTCAAAGCAAATAAAAAAAAAAATATTTTCGATGGAGGTCGAAATGGGTCGTCAAAATTTCAAAGTGTGCCCTCTATATCGAGTTCATCGATATGCATCGATAATGACCAAAAATGTTCATCCCTCGATAGGGCCCAAAAAACCATGTGTATGCGAGCCCAGGGTTTCTTTGGCCATGGCCAGAGACAGGGCATGGGCGGCGCTTCACTCTCTGCAATGCAGATCCGACAATCGCGACAGATTCTTTCGATAGCTTCGTCAATACTTTGCCACCACACGTAGCTCCTAGCGAAAGATTTCTTTATATCTACAAGCTTCTGGCACAACCACCCTATGGCCCCACATCACACAACCTAATTCTTAATAATCTGATCCATTTTCTTTTGAATTTACAAATTCTATGTCGTATGTATGTGCTGATAATTTAATAGCCCACCACTGAATAGCGTTTTTCAGCTGCGGTAAGTGCCCGCGACACATACACAGCCGGTCGCTCACGCGCCCCGCGGCCGTTCACATACCCTTCCCAAACTGTAGCCAAAGTTTAAGTTCCCAGAGAAACAGGTGGCAGAAGTTTTTATCGTCAATGTTAGAACTAACAAATGTATGGGTTTTACTCCTCTGCCTGGATGCAGGAAAGGGGACTGCATGGTTGGTGAAATATAATATGTCAGATGAATGATGCTCCATATATAATTGTTTATAATGAAATAAAAGTAATTTTTAAATGGAATACATTAAGTATTCTTATATTTATCGTAGGTACAAAAAAGGTACTAAATTATTATGCAAAGATTTCAGCAATATATGGACCGTAAGTACCCAAAGTAAAAAGTGGGAAGCCATCCTGACGTCAGAATGGCTTCCCACTTTATTTATTAAATAACTTTGTTATTACTGAGGTACAAAATATTTAAACATAGGTACAAAATAGGTACTAAATCTTGGCAAAGTTTCACGTGAATCCGTGCTGTGGTCCGGTCATCCTGACGGACACCGTGTTTTTTGCTTTTGACTGTAACATAATGCCATCTACAATTTAATCATAGAACTAAATGGTAACACCGCTTTACCGACTGCCTTCTCGTCTTCCTAGCTATTCAAAAAAGAGTCATACGAGTCGGTGTACGAACTTTCCCCATCGACGGACTTCCCCACCTTGACCTTAATTCTCAAATTTTACGAATAATTTCGACTAATTAGCGACTAAATCTGAGTGTCGTTAGATTTTCGTGGGGTGCTTTGGTTGTCAAGATCTAGCGGTGGCCCTATAACTTTTAAACCACGGACCGACTAATTCTCAAATTTTACGACTAATTTCGGCTAAATCCCTGTTTAATCAGAATTAAGATCAGTCACCGTGGCCCTGCCAGAAAGTGCCACACAGGTTTTTTTAGAAAATGCAGATAGTATACTATCTGCATTTTATTCGAAATCGTATCAGCGATTAGCAAAAAGAAAGACCTCTACTAAGCACCGTTTATGAGAACTGCGTGGCCGCGCGACCTTCATTGTTAGTGTTTAGCAAATTCCTTCGTAATATTGACGTAGTCGTTTTTTTTTTCTACGACACTGTGGCCGAGCAGTCAAAACGGACACTGCCTACTTATGTTCCCAATTTCTTTTACAATTTTAATTATATACTTACTTATCAATTTATCACGACACAGGGTGCGCTCGTTACCGGGAGCTGTGCTACCGCGCTGCGCACGCGCAAGTGTGCGGGGAGCCGTCACCCGGCGCCTGCGAGTGCACCAACTGCGCGTCGCGTCGACTGTCCACCGACGCACCATGAGATACGGCCGCGGTTCAACCCACCACGGCCCTCACTAGACCCATACCCTCCCTGCCACACTTGGCGAGAAAGAACTAATGCATTGACAACTGTATAGGGGCGTTATGACCAACGGCCAGCATCCGTTTCACTCTTACGTCGTCGACGAGCCGTCCAATGCTGAACAAGGGAGGGGAAGGGAGGGGTTGTGCTAAAATCCCCACGCTTGCCAGGCGTGTTAGGGGTCGCAATATAGATGGTAGGTAATCCAATAGAAAGACTGCTTCCCGTATTCTTCCTTTCCCTTAGTCGCCTCATACGGTCACCCAACAGGAATAGATGTACTATTACAATTACCTTCATTTCAAATAAACTTGAAAACCATACAACTTTATTATGCTGTCAAAGAACACGCCCTCCGTGTATTAAAACGCGCTATACGTTACTGACAAATTAATATAATTATCTCTCGTGCAAGTGTCGCGATCCCCAAGATGCCTGCCAAGCGTGGGGATTATGGCATATGACCCAATATTGATGTACATGTCATTTACTATGTGCTTTAGGTTTAGATCCGTATCAGAAGTCACAACTGAAGACTAGGATATATATATATATGTAGGTGATGTATTTCTATTTGTGTACCTACTGTTCTAAAATATTTGGAAAACGAAGAAATATTTCTCAAATAGGACCAAGTCTAGTATTAGTGGCCTTTTACTAATGTGTCAGTCACAAATGAATAAATAATCACTGTAGGACCTTTTCTAACATTCTCCCGTTTCTATCCTAGTGCCTTACCCAAAATGGCTTTCTCCAATTGCACTATCAATTTCTTACACTTTACAAAATATTCTACGTTAACATACTTAATTGTGTAAAATTTGCAAATCCAATGTCGCTTTTATAATTAAGTAAACATTATATCACGTATAAATATGCATGTCAATATACTTTTCTGTCCATACTTTAAGAATTAACGACCCTAGAGTAAGCCTTATTGTAACGAAATAATGTGAAAATTAAATTAACACAATTTTATTTAGTCAATTTACTACATAAGAATTTTCCGTAACACTAATATTTATATTATATAGAACACGTTTTTATATAAAAATCTAAGCCAAAATAAGTTACTTAGATGTAATGTGTATGTGGCTAAATTAACTCTATGGTCCAGATTAAGAAATGCTAACTATAATAATTATAATTCACGTGTGCTAAATGTATTATAACGTCTTAATTTAATTGCCTAATATTAATATATTAGATTATAATCTAGGTGTCATTTTTTAAATTAAATCGCGGTCTGAGCTAGGGTGTACGTGTCCGAGTGCGAACTTCGAACGATTTATTATATTAGTAATGTACATTAAATTCTATTTTATTATATTACATCGTTAAAAATTATAAACAATTTTAATTACATTATGTATAATTAACTTCTGATCTATTTCCGATTGTACTTACCCAATGTCATTAAAATTTATTAGTACATTATTTTAATATTAACAAGGCCTACTACCTACTCGTTTTATAAAATGTAATTTAAAATTACTCAAAATAAAAAAAAAAAAGATTACAAAAAATTGTAACGTCTACTCATTTTAGTACCTGAGGTCGAGTAATAATTGGGAGGTAACAATGGAAAAACGCAGGGATCAGCGGGTCAACTAGCCAGTCCTGTCAGTGAATTTAAAAATAAAACTTATAATTATCAGTATTTTTATTCAGCTAAACAAAAATACACGTGTCAAGTGAGGAAATGTTAACAAACTCAACTGAATCGGTTCAGTGGCCGGAGGTACGCACTGAAATCGTATTGACAAACAACTACAGCAGGCTTAGCACGATGTGCAAATCTTGACAAACAAGTGTGAGTATGACGTCACTATGACGTAGTATTTCACATCTTTGTATGGAGAAATGACGTTTCGGTGTTGAAAACTACGTCATACTCCACCCCGTCAGAATAAAAATCTTTCTTCTTCAACGATCTGTGAAGATTGCAAGTCGTGCTAGGCCTGCTGGTCGACAAGGCTACATTCGCGTAAGATGGTGCGGGTATGCGGGGTGTCCCCCTCCCCCGCGTCTCAACTCATACCCCGATTGCCATGTCGACCCGTCGCGTACGATCCATAGTACATGCGTGAATGTACACTATAGAAAAATATTTGAATCTAGTTATAAATGCATTCTTCTCATATTTTCATTCAGATTTCATCAACACGATTTAAATTTTAATCGCGCAAGTGTTTAACATTTGCAGATAATTTTATCAACCATTTTGTATGGTTCACTCTATACCTAATCAGCAGTAAATATTACAAAAATAAGTCAATTTATTATCTAGTTTAATGTTACGGTAATATGGAGTGCGCCTGCGATGGAACTTGTCAAATTCATATTGAGACTAAAATAATAAGAATCGACGGACGTGTACACAGTACTATTAAGTGAAAACCACTAAAGTAATAACAAATTGCAAAGAAATGACCATAGTGCAAAAATTGTTAGTGATCAGAGCCTTTTTGTACGTACTGTGTACATTATAGTATGATCATTAATTTGCAATTTGGTATTACTTTAAGTGGCTTCACTTACCACTACTGTGATCACCGTCTATTCTTATTCCTTTGGTCTGAGTGTCATTCTATTCAAGCCAGAAAGCAATTCTCGACGCGAGTGTACGTTGACAAAATATTAAGCATTAATATTATGCTATGGTTTAAATTTGATCCGAATTATTACTTTTAGGTACAGATCCATAGCAAAGTATAACATGATAACTGTTTAAAAATAACTTCCAGCATGTAAGGGCACAATGAGGGATACTTATGATAATTGGATACAAAAAAATCTCAACCGTTTAAAACTGAAATTATAGAAGTACAGATGATATTAGTTCGTTCAGATTTCTAACATAATAAGATATTACAACTGAAATTTCTCAGTTTAAAAGCTATCACTGGATCGAAACATCCAATTGTTCCAACCTACACAAATATGTCCAAAACAAAAGAAAAAGACTATTCTACCTTAACGTGGAGATTAACCTATAAGGAATGCGTTTACCAGACAATGTAGGAATGCTTAAGAGGCAGGCTCTGAATGCCTGGTAGGTATTTTAGCGGTTATAATGTAAACTATATCTAAAAAAACTATTCCGAATAATCACCGACCACTCCTTATAGACTGATCTCCGATAAAACCATTTACAAACTCAATGATTGCGTTCGTAGAAAATGAAATATAATATTTTACAAGTAAAATAGACACCAATGTTTGTCAATATACAAAGTTTATGCTACGAACTAAATTTCTCGATAGATTCGTAATCACTAAATGGTCCGGATTGATAATTGTCATGCTCTTTTTGTACGAAATTTATAATTAATGCGAGATAAAGCAATACATTATCAGTGTTATTGCATCTTAGTTGTACGAGATGAATAATTACAGTATCCTAAATAACTTACTGATAAGAAAATACTCGAAACCTTATCAAGTATGCTCCGTAAACCGACAAACATTGTAGTGTCAACATAAACGAGTTACCAGGCTGACATAGTCCGCTTGGAGGTTGGGCTCATTCGTTAACGCCTATAGGGATGGTATGAAGATGCGGATGCAGTGCCGCCCGATGACGACCCGTGGTAGCTGCGCTTCGATGACCGTTGATAGCCGTCGCCCGAACCACCGGTGTACTCATAATCATCACCTGGCGATACAACCTGACATTATTTTTTGTCATTTAGAAAAGGTATTTGTTGCAGCAACGTTTTCAAGCAAGTTACTAAGAATATAGGAATTATTTTAATAAAAGTTGGGATTAGGGGTATAAATAATAATATGGAACTTACCGCACCACGCACCACTTTGCACTCACCAATCGAGCAGATATTATAGTCGTTTAAGTTTCAAGACACACAAAAGTTCAAATGTGATCAGAATCTGTAAATTATGTTTCTTCAGTTATAATACAAAATTGTCTAGAGGCACATCTTTCCGACCGATACTCGAAGGGATAATACTGATCACAAATAATACTCTGGTATATCCTAATACTTAGATCATTTAGAGAGGGCTAATTTCTCCTAACCAACTTGTCAATTTGCTTGCAAACAAACCCATAACCACATACGAATTCTAAGACAAATGAACTAGGTACATACGCAAGGCAGTTTTACCTCATCTTTACCTAAACTACTTGATAATGTGTGCATTTATAAAATATTCAAATCGAAATAATAGAACTCGATGAAATTCGTAGCTACCAACCTATATACTTACGTAATTGTCGATTAACAATAGCAATAATTACTGGCAAATTTTAATTAACTTGTTGATTGGTACTAGCAATGCATGAACGCAAAGACGCTACGAAATGACTAGAACTGAATGTACGATACTAGAGTTTTCTATTGTTAGATGTTGAAAGTATGGAAACCTGATACAGATGCTGATATGTCAGACACGTTACAGAACGACGGCTGTGGCGACACCATGCCCCCGCAGTACATCATTGGCACCTGTCGAGTGGAATGTTAAGAGAAAGGCAGTCATGTTTATTTTTACTCATGTTAACTGACACATATCTTTATCTACCTAGGTTCCGATTGGTTAGGATTCATTTGATAGTCTAACAAACGGATCTGTATGCATTTTTTTTTACTAAAGGTGCGAATCTGGATAACACAAATTATGTGGAATTGACTTGACAGTTTATACTGCCTGATTGATAAAAGGTATTGTTTATCAAATACTAATATCGACAACAAACTACTAGGTTAACATAAACTAGAATGACTAAATTAAAATTGTACCAGGAATGTATGAACCTGTGGGGGCGTTCCTATGGCGTCACTCATCTGTGGCACATTCACGTACTTGGGACTGCCAGCATTACTGCCCACACCGTCGCCCTCTGCCGTACACAACTAGTCAATATATTATGTTAGATTGCAAACTCATAAGTATGGCGAGTATGGAAAGGAGGCACTTAATATTTTTAATATTGTGGCTAAACTGTAAACTAAAAGAAAAACAATATAATTTAAAATAATTTGTATTAGGTTTACTACTGTCAATACCATATCAGATATATTTAAAATTTTAGTTATATTGAAAAAGAGAAGGGATCGTAGAATAAGTAAATAAAATGTTACCATCATTTTGTGTTCGACGAGTGTGTATATAGCTAATATAATTAACGGAAACGGCATATCTGTGTCTGTACGTGTTTGGTATAGTTTTAGTTTGTGTAAGACTATTATGTCACAATATAAAAACAAAAATTATGATAACCGTATTGGGATACTAACTCTACGGGAGCAAGGGTATGGTCGAAACCATTAAAAATGCCATTTTTATTTTGAAATTTTTGATTTCTTTTAATTATCTACGTTTTATAATGTCCTTAAAGTAGATATATATTTCATCATAAGATATCTCAAATATTTGCAGTGGTAATATTAATATTTTTATTAATCAACCAGTAGTATTACTTAATCCATTAAGATAGAAGAAGCTTAATAATAGGAAACTACGACAAAAATGTTTATTTTTTTCCATTACATTATAAACTACATACTTATGTTACCAGTTAAATCTAACACTAATTATATATACCCAAAATACCTAATATGAATAATTTCTACTCCGAAAAACCTCAGTGTTATGTTATGTGATAGCACTTATAACATCAATTAAATCATCGCGTACAAGCTTCTCGTCTTACTTTAAGTGTTTCGGTTAAAATTAATAATTAAGACCGTAATTAACTAATTATCATTAGGTAATAATCATCGTAAAAAAGAAACAACAAGGACGCACGAGTAAGTCTATCATAATTTTCCTTTTTATATATCAACATAAAACTATGCGCACCGCTAGGAGGGCTATGTATAGTTTACACATTACATGATTACAACAAATCTAGATAATAGTCTTACAATTGTAACATGCTTACTTTGTGGCTCGGTCGCGGACGCCGCTTCCAATTAATTACATTTTAAGAAATTAATACAAGTGTGTATAGATACAGTCCGCCCCGTACTGGGGCGGCGTCAATTATAACTTATTATAGGTACTGCTGTAAGTAAACATTACTTTAAATATTGTACATCAGTCGATACTTCACCTAACAATTTTGTTATCTAATCGATTGAGAATTATGTACTTTTACTCACTAAGAGAAAAAAAAAAGATTAAAAAATAATCAACATCAATTTTTTTTTTAATTAAAAACAGAAATAAATAACAACTTGCCCTAGGTTTTATAATAATTAATGTTATAATTAACTGTAAAGCCCGTGCAAATTTATTTTAATTGGGATCAATAATTACATTAAGTATATTAAATTCTAGTATAAATATGAGGTTTTATATTTAATAATACCTGCATTGATTTTAAAATAAGTTTCAAAAAGACTACTAAGAGAGTTTAAGACAACGCGCCGAGGGCGTCGTCCGACATACATTTAAATGCAAATGATTTATTTAATAGTTTTATAAGACGAGTAGATAGATGGTGAACTTAAAATGAGTCGACAGCTAATCTAACTTTAACACTAAGGATCTTGTATAATTAGTCAATTACGATAATAAGTTTATTAATGAATAGGGGCAGCGCAGGGCACGCCCGCCCGCGGCACTTGCGCTGCCCGATACGGCTTATTTATTATTATTATACCAAAATACACTTTTACACAAACATATTTACTTCATATACTACTGAATAAACATACACATATAAAAACCGCGTACACTATAATAATAAAGTAATACAAACAAGAGTCGATAATGTTAACTACGCAACAGTACTACATTTAAGCCATGATTAAAAATATTATATAGTAAATATTACTTTGTAAGATACAACTGTAATCTTATGTCGATATTACTCAGTGTAATATTAAAAATGCAAGGGCGCAAGCGACGCCACTCACGGACTATGAATATAGCGTATACCATAAGCGCCAAAGTGGCGCTGGAGTGGTCGGATTGTATCGTGTACACGTTAAAGTTACAAAAAAAGGAGCTCTCCGTGAGTGGAAGGGAGAGGGGATAGATAAGGGAGATAGGATATGACAGGAGTGGGGGAAGGGAGCAGGAGTGGGGGTATCGCCGCAGTAGAGACGAAGGCCGCGTGCCGCGCGCACGCGTGACATCCACATTTGACAAACGAGCCTCTTAACGAGTCTTACCGTATTTGTATTTTGCTAACTATTTTTAATTAATAAATTCATCCAATATTTAATGCTCTCCTATATAATAATAATTAAAACCCATATAAATAGTCTCAATTGATTTTTTCACAATAATTTGCACTAAGTTTAATGTTGAGTAAATCTAAAATTTCTAATACATATTTTATTATTTATTTAAATAAATTATACTCTTTATGTTAATAAGAAGATTGCCACGTTGGTTCATTACAAACTAAGTTCTTAATTGTTCCGAAGGATCGAGTGCGGGGCCGAGCCCGTGTCTAACACGTATTAGTGCTAATATTTATATCACTGAAAA
Source organism: Furcula furcula (assembly GCA_911728495.1). Taxonomy (NCBI): domain Eukaryota; kingdom Metazoa; phylum Arthropoda; class Insecta; order Lepidoptera; family Notodontidae; genus Furcula; species Furcula furcula. Next base: position 21,357,398 of record OU452257.1, on the reverse strand, counting down.
TAACATAATATAAACCATCTCTATATTCACTTAACTTTTTGTAAGGCATCGTTTCCTAATATTAAAACAGGTGTGAACAATTTATAGTTCGTATCATCGGTGGTTGTACGTTAAACCTACATTAATAGAGTAACCGAATGGTGGAACACAAAGCGAATCGTAACCGAGATACGACAGTGAGCCAGCGGGGCAGGGTCAGTGCAACCGATGCGATACGACAGGGGAATGAATCGAGACAAATTAACCTAACTAACATAGGAACGAAGACTAACCAAGCGGCACAAGCGGCACTACAACACGTAACCTAATGGGCAGCCAAGCACCGACGTCGATTTTCATTAATATTATTTCATTATATTGTTATTAAGGTACGAGTTTCATTTTCCTACATACTGATCAGTGTTTCAGTCGAGTCTGTTAATATAATAAGAGCTATATGAAATGTACGCGCGTAACTATGAACATCACAATGTAAAAGGCTTTTGTTTTCACTATGTTTTACTTCGTTAAATTTGGGACACCGCACCCCTCGCCCCGGACCGCTAGTTACTTATAAAATTTGCTTATACACCTCACTATATACCTCAATAGATAAATTATACTTTACTTATGGAGCGATCTTAAATAACCCTATTCTAAATGATCAAATTATGCATTCAATGTAATCATCAACAATTCGTCTATTTTAAAAACATTTATCAACAAATCTTATCGTGCGCGGTGAGGCGCGATTCTATTATTTAAAATTAAAGGAACAACCGGCGCAAGCGGCGCGTCGGCTCGGCTCATATCGGTCGCGAAGAAACCGCGCCGGTACCGCGCCGGTCGCCCGCCGAACGCTCGCGGCCCGCGCCGATTAATTAGCTTAGCTTATCACTAAAATTTTAATCAGTCGATCGGTCAAACGATTGAGCGATATAGTACAGTAAAGGACTAACATTAAATTTAATCTAACAATGTTATTTTAAATTATAACTCACTTTGTAACGGGGCGGGGCGAGCGCGCGGCGAGCGACCGCGCCGGGAATATTATACGATACGACACTAACATACCGGCCGTGGCGGCCCTCGAAAGCTCTATACAGATTTCTTTAAATATTTGGCAATCACATAAATTAAAACTTTAAAACTATGTGACGAGAGAATCGATTAAAATTATGCTTTACACACAAGTAAGTATATATATGTACAAATATGCGTGGTGTCCGCGCGAGGGGTGCGCACGCGCAGCTAATCGTACCGACCATCTATATCCTAAATGCTTGAGCGTCATTACTTAACATACGACAATATCGTTTGCTCGTTAACAATTTGGCAGGTAAATTTAATTCATTAAAGTATAAGTCCCGTATAATAATAGTATCAACTTAAAAACTGCGATAAAAAACTAAAATGCATATAAGAGAAACAAATTATAATTATGAATATTTATACAGAATTGTTCCCTTTTTAAAAAACGGGAATAATTATTAAAAATATTTAAAAATCACGTTCAGTCACTATGTTTTGTTAAATATTAACACATAATTATTTCATTATATGCCTACCGTTTCCTAACTCTAGTGGGTGGTAAATAACCAAAATTCTAACATTAAACATACATACCGATATATATACCAAATATTTATACAAGTTATTAGCTTAAGTTAAGTTTCTTTTAGGTCATTTTCCCTAAATTGGCCTTGTTTAACAGTGTCTGTCAAATGTGCGTCACGCGGGCGGCGGGGGCGCGGGCGGGCGGTCGGCCTGCGCCTCTCTACGGCGTATACGACCCGGACGATACACGGACATTATGAGATATCAGTTAAAAACTCCCTAAGGACATAATTCAAAATTCGAAATATTTCAAGTAAAATAAATCTTTCACAAAAAACCCACATCCAAATAGTTATATTAAAAGCAAAAGTTATTAAAAAAAATAGCGTACAAAATAGGTACGCTTGCGAACTACAGCGTCATTCAGCTTTAGAAGGTGTCGCGAAAACGTCTGGGCTAATGTTCAGCCCGCTAGCGAGCGTCCACTGAACTATGTGAACGCTCCATTATCAAGTTTATTTTTATTTAATATCATTCGTGAAAATAGCGTTCAGAGAAGGTCGAGTGCCTAAGTGCGGTAGTACCTTATCAAACGAGACAAAGAATTAACATCTAAGTAATTTTTAATGTATTTTAAGTATTAACAATAACGCTTACTTACGCGTGTGGGTTTGTGTTAATGTAGTTGACTATATTATACGTCTAACTAGACATTCGTATGAATTCTAAGTCATTATTTTAATCTGTTATTATATCATTAATTGTTGCATTGTATTTATCACGACAGTCGTGTTATTCGTAACGTAAATTTATTAATAAAATTTCATTTTCTTAATTATGAGTACTTATTACCGTATCGCGTGTGGTTTATGGGGCAACTGACGTCAACGAAATGTTCCTAGTCTGGTCATCCGCTGTATCATATCGACAATATTCGCGACAATCGTAAGCCATTCTAGCACGCACTCTAGGAAAGGACAAGCAAGTTTTCTACAGCTACAAATAAAAACACGATTTATCGTAGAAGCGTCAAGGTAGTAATGGTCAAAGTGCGCACAAGAAGGCGTATCGACGTCCGTTATAAGACCGCAGCGAGACTACAGAGCTCTAACTACTTCTACCTCAAACTAAAAGTGTGGGCGAAACGACTACAATAGAGTCGCCAGAATATAATCTCCTATCATGTCGACTGTGACTCCTAGACACACTAAGTGACAGTCGTGGGACATGGCTAGTGAGAAGGGGGACATCCATAAAATTACGTCACACGTCAAGGGAGTGCGGGGTGTCAACTAAGTGCAAATAAGTAAAGTCATACGTCCAAATCTAAAGTATTAAAACTATCTTAACCCGCATCTATCAGTAAAATTGAAGATAGGGACACTAACAAGATTCGTGGTCTCAAATGTCAAATGAAATTAAATATAGGGAGTAGGAGGAACTGTAACAGTCTATGTCTGCAAAAAATTGTGTGACATAATTAAAAACGTCCCCCCTATGCGTGACGAAATGGCGCGCGTGTCTCTATATGCGTTTGGTCGCCGAGTGATGTACCATGCCCGGATAATATTCCCAAAAACTGGCAACGTTACCGGTAATATTCCCAATATGGCTGGCGAAATTCACCAAAAATATGAAAATTTATCGGGTAATATTTCCAGTGGGAATACTCCCGGGATCGGGTTTAGTACCAGGCGTACATAACAGCGTGCATGTGTGTATGTCTACGCGGCGGGCCACTCCTTATCATGTATGTTTGCGTGTGTATTTGGTCGTCGTCGTGGTGTGTGAGTCAGTCTACGCGGCGGGCCACTCCTTGTTAAACTCGTTGGCGTTGAAGTGTTTGGGCGCGTGATGCGGGTGGTGCACACCTGGCGGTTGCGCTGCGGGCTGCGAGCCGTGGTACTCCGTGGCCGCGCCGTACGCGCGAGTACCGCCGCCGCCGTACGTAGAGGCCTACCATACCCGTACACGTTAAGCGGACGCGGGCAACGACACGACCGGGGGACGGTGAAGGCGGTGACCGACTTGGATATTGACAACGCGCTTTATACGGTTGTACGACGTGAGCGTTTCTCGAGCAGAGACTTTATGTTGGCTTCGTGCTAACGGCCGAATTCAAAAATGTCCATGTAGGTTACGGGTGAACGTTGATTGAACAAACGGCTTTATTTTCGAATATGCATAAACTAGTTTACGGTCCACCTTTAAACTGTTTACACTAGTTTATCAGTGGACTACTAAACTCTTTGTAAACCATATAAACTAGTCTAAACATAGACTGTTTTATAAACTGGTTTATAATTGACGATAAACGGTCTCATTTCGTCGACGGTAAATGCTTGGAATCGTAACGGACCATTTTGATTAGATGTGTCAAACATTGAAACTGCTAACCGAACGCCTAATTACGATTTGAAGTGACTATTAAACAAACGTTTTTGAATTCGGTCGCAAGAAATAGAAATACAAGTCAATTTTTTTGTGAAGATAGATAAGAGTGAGGGACAATTGTCGGTTAGGGCAACCACGACCATTGTGTCAAGAATGTGGAAGTCATTACAGGTCAAAGTTGTGAATATTATAGTGTATAGCTACATTTCCCAATAAAAATGTGACTTGTACCTTTTCTTAGCAGGACACTGGGGAACTCGCGCGCCGGGAGCAAGTCCATTTCCCAAGACATTGGGCACAACACTACGCTGCCCTGTCACCGCCTACAGGTCCCCGGGCGACGCCGCCGAGCCCACACATCGACGCATCGAGTCGAAGCCTCGTGCGTGCGATACGGTTTGTCTTGTTATGTCTAAATGCTCTACTCGGTACAAAAATATAGCTCTGACGTGTCTAAACTGAGACGAGGCTTCGGCCTCGTTGCGTCCGGACGCTCGTTGGGCATCGGAATGAGGTTGCAGTCGATATTAGAATATTCTTGTCCATTTAATTTTGAACCACATTACAAATGCCCTACGATGCGTTTCTGTATAACATATGTTTTTGTTGTAAATAATGTACTCTGGTTACAATTAACAGAATAGACGAACTCTCATCTCTGAACACTTAAAGTACACTCTTAATATTATCTTTATCGTTAAAATTAACTATTAATGAACCTGTAACAATATGAGAAAATCCAAATTTTACTAATTTGTACTTTAAATGCCAATTTACAAGTGTTGAGATGACACAATTGTGTTGAATCATCTCGCACGGCTACAAAACGCTATATCATGAACAAGGGAACTAATTGTAAGCATGTAATCGTCTAATGCGGTGCGATGCCTTAATGATGAGCGCTTATCGTCGCAACGACCGAACCGTCCATAGTGAGAAATCCCCAGTGTTTCGCGACATTCCCTCATCCGATACCCGCCCTTATCTCTAATTGTCTTTCTGGAGGAGCCACTCTTGTGGGCCCTGATCGACCAACTGGAAAAGAAGAACAAGACCAATAAAGTCCCACTCGCCACAATTCAACTGGATCGATTAGCAGGTTTTATGTAAGTAGCGCAGCGCGTGAAGATGGACCGGGCGTAAGCGTGTGACTGTCCCCGAGGGCGAGATGAAGGTGGAGGCGACGGGGGGGGGGAGCGGGACGAGGAGGAGGTACATCAAAGGCGGAACAGAGGCCGGTGATGAGAGACCTTCAGCGAAACTCGATAACAACACTAATCTTCTTGATTTTTCACTATGGATAGCGGTGCGAGTCAAGTATCGCGAGGTCGCGACTCTACTTCGCCGCGTTTCAGTATAATAATGAACCGCAGCATAGCTCGTAAAATCAAAAAGACATCGCACATTGATCTCGCCACTGAAACATGCAGACGAGCGGTCTTCGGCGACGCCGCGCAATGTCGTTATATAATCAAGCATGGAACACAGCACACGGATGCAGGGGTGGCAAACTAATGGCTCTATATTATATAGAATTACACAAAATTAGCTGGCGAATCTTGATAGCGTTACTAAACATCGCTGATAGAACAAATAAAAAAGAAATTTTCAATTCAGTTTATTTAATATCTAATTTATTGCAGATTAGAACACGCGACATACAAAAGCTAGCTAGCTATAGTTTAGCCACACGTAGAGGGCCACTAAAAATATACCAGGGCCACTATACGGTACATTCTTTTACTAATAGATATTTGATCCTTTAAGTATTTTTAATTTGTTCTATCAACTGTATCACAGTCTACAAAATTTCAACCAGCTAGTATTGTGTAAACATATTCATGCTGCATTTTAGCCGCGAACTGTCTAAACTTGGGGCAAAGTTTTCGCTGAATATCACTCGCTCACCATACCAATGAGTTCAGGCATTCTTGCACACACAAATCGCAAACGAATCCATTGCAAGTACAACCAAATTGGACTAAGTACCTCTCCGGACCTTCCGTACCGCGTTCATGCTATCATACACACTTTCGACTACAGCATACAGGGTAGATGCAGGAGACAACTCAACGTGAAAAGCTGGGAAATACGTATGGGGGGGTGGATGGTAGGATGCAAGCCCCGAGATGATGAGCAGTCAATACAAACTAGTCAACTTGGCTGTACTTAGTGTCATGTACACAAACCCTTGAATTATGAAACAAAAAGTTATACAAAGTGTAATATAATAAGCGCTCGACCGGTTTTGATAGTCAATGAAATCTGCCAGTTTCCTCCATACATTTGACACGACACCGGCGCCTCTAGTGGAAACTATCAAAAACTAGTAAAATAGAGAAAACTGATAGTACTAGAACCCGTGAAAGTAAAACAGAATCGGCTAATGGATTAATTTACAACATTTAAATATTTCCCGACGGTAAAATTTCAATCTACAACGTAGGTTTAAAGAGGTTTAAATCTCATAGTTCACGTCCTACAGTTGTTTAAGTTAAGAAAGACTACGATAAAGTAATCAATTTTTTGTTAGATATAGCACTAAAACGTAAGTATTATTTGCTGAGTATACTGGCTGACTGGTTAAACATGGGACATACTCAAGGATATATCAATTCAAGGTCTTAAGTAATGTATAAAAAAGTTAAATGAATACCAATAAATAACAAAGAAAATCATAATTACGTGTATTCCGTTGTCAGGCGGCTTTTTACATAGAAAGAGAAAGCCGACCTGGGCGTTGTAAACAAATAAATAGGTATTGAAACTTATCACTACGTTTCTAAAATCTGTTCAGGGGCGCGCGCGGGTAAGTAGTCTCCATTTTTGATAATAATTGTGTCAAATATTAAGTACCTATTTTTATTACATATTTAGGACGAGAATGGACTACTGAGCGTCCTGTATTAATATGTCCCATGATCAACCAGTCACATTGTATAGTCCACTTCTAGCGCATAGATAATTTCTTCGAAAATATATTAACAACATTAGTTTTTAACATATAACGCAACATTCTAACGAGGTTATTTAAGGTCTTGCGCTTATTCTAAAACAGGTTGTATATTAGTTTGCGATTTTATTATCGTATTAAATATGCAGACACCAAGCAATGAAAATAAACCATAAAATATCTTGAAAATATCACGTAGCAGACGCAACGCGATTCTAGTTTTTTGTTAGCATCAAGGCATTGTCGTCCACCCGTTAGTTCTCAATCCGGTTCAGTATTGTTAGCGGTAATAGCATTTCATACAGCGCCCCAGTGACACAGCTCGGGACAATGATATATTTGTTATTATAATGCTATTGTACTGTGCTTGTTTTTACGGACTTCTGTCAGGGCGATTCGGTTCTAGACGGCTTTAGTTAACTCTAGTCACTTAACACAGTTATGTTATGAAAAGGTAGTCCTGACTGTGCAGTTTGAGTCCTCGGATACGACTTTTACATCCAGGATATTATTATTATCTTGTTTCACTAGACACTGTGACTAAATCGTTCATAAACTTTACTGGCTGTGTCAGCTTCACAAGAAAAAAAAGTCGATAAAATGACCTATTTGGTAATATAAAAAATATTTCAGGAAACAGTGAAATAGACCATATCTACATTGTCCAATGAGAAAGAAAAGCATAAACTAGGCAAAAGCCCGCAAAATCAAGCATTTATCGTTTCGACGTAACGTGTCTACATGGGGGTTCGTTAAACACTGGCAAAAAGCCGCTTGTCTAGGGCTGCAAGTAATATTTTTATAAACATCCGACCTCAGAGCTGACAGGCAGACGTAAAATTAAAAAAAATTGTCACCAGTTTTTTTTTTTAAATTCAGCTCAACTGTGTCGGTACATATAAAAATATTTCTGTCAAGCAATCGAAAATGGGATTCAGGTAAAATGTAGCAAAAACCATACCAACACCTTGCGTATGCTTGGTTCATGCTAGGTTATAAGCGCGACAATCGCGGGCGGCCGTAAAAGACTTTAAAACACAAACTTTATTAAAAATAACATAATTTGAATAAGTTATTGGTAATAAAGCAATCATTTGTTGCATTCTTATAATCAAATCATAACTGTAGCTTTGAATAAGGAGATGCTTATTGTTTGATTTATAAATTGTAAGAAATGTTATTGAAATGGATTTCAGAAGATTGACTGAATTGATTTATGGAAATATCCTGTGACAGTATATTTAGCCAGGCATTGAAAGTATTCTTCTCAATCATTAAATTACAGTTGTGATTCGATTTTATATTTAAAACGTATATATTATGCGGCATTGGTAAGAAATACTAGTCGTTAATTTCCACACACTTTATCATGTAAATCTTTATATAAATCACATAATAAGGATATACTTTGCATAGTAAATAGACGATTAATAATCGACATTTGCAATTATGTTAATGTTGGAAAATATATCACGGTTCTCAAGTAACGGTACTGCTCATCAATGTCACAACTTGATTGCTTCTAAATATATTCTTTTTGATCAAGGAGTGGTTATCGAACGATAAATGGAGTGATGGAAGACATATACTTGTCGTATTTTAGGAATTAATATTTTTGAAATAGAAATCTTTAATGAAGCCTTTCATATAAGACTTTTAATTGGATATAGTAAAATTAATTGCACCAAACGTAATATTCCTTAGTTAGTCCATATAAAAACTCTGTACGAGTCTCTATCTGTACAAAGTGTATAAACATATGTCCGGTCACAGACTATTATTTGATATCGCAATATATTCTCATTTGATAATATTTTTATTGCGGGATGCATTTGAAAATCTTTAGAATGTGACAAGATTTCTTAAATAAGTACTTTATATAAAACTCCAAGATAACGTTCGGTGCACCATCCCCAGAAATTATTGTGTATATAAGGCGTCAAAACTTCGAAGAACGCCGAGACCCGCTTCTCACTATTCCAAACACTGTGGTTATATTTTTTTCTAACCCACCGATATAGACAGTTCTGAATAAAGAACACTAGCTTAGTAAACTTTCTTATCTATATGGCTAAACTAGAGAAAGTGCGGAGACAGATCGCTCTTCGTAGCTTTACTGGTATTGCAACGTAATGTATATAAGTAATGGTCACAATAGGCAATCGCGAGCATAATTGTGTGAACCTCCCCTCTTTCGCCTTTCTCATCTTGTTCTGTTATACCCAATTACAGGTCAAGAGAATGCAAGCGATTCGGCGTAGTGTGATCATTGCTACTTGCAGTAATATAACTATGCTGTGATCGTATTATAGTAGGTTATGTTATGTGTATCACGAAAACAATTGGGAGATTTGCACCGGAGTGGGGTTCGGAGAGACAGATATTAATACACAATAACCAGAGAATCTCTTTTATAGCATGTTGGACGACATTTTATTGGCAATATTTGAAGTTGTTTTTTGAACAAATAGAATGTAATAAAACCATCGATATACTAGTGACTAGAAAAAAATCGTGCAAGGTATGTTTGTGACTTTACATCAAAAACTTTTTGAACAGTATTGTATATTAATGTTGTCTTTTGTTTACGCAAATACTACACATTGAAATAAAACTATATATGATACTGTAAGTCCTTACTACGTAGATCGGACAATAATAATAACTCAGTCAGGCTGAGGGTACATCGGTATAATGGGGAACTTGCATAAAAATTATAATGATAAATTATTATTATAATTTAATAAAAATAGTAGAAGTATTATAACCGTGTCGCAAACGTTGTAGACTCCGCTGTCCATGGGAACAGTGAGTATATGCTAATTTGCGTGTTAATGTCCCACAAACATCTGAACGTGCCGACAGCAAAGTAGCTAACGGCACTGCCTGGATGTGGATATAATAGATTCCTAATGGGGAACTTGCATCAAAATTATGATTATAATTTAATACAATTTGTTCTAAAAAGAGCATTGCTAAAAGATTTTTATCTAAAATTAGTTTAAGTTACGTAAAATAGAACGCAATTTGAAACACTACCAATCGCGCGTGATGTCATCCCAACTAGTCGGCAATGCCAATCAATTTTCAAGAGAAAATCTCTATGTAAACACATTGATTGCATATTATTGATTGATTATTGATTTTGTGCATATTTTAACGTTTTTGTTTTTGGTATCTCTAAGTGAGTCAATTTTTTATTATACACTAAAAAAACAAAAATTGTGCCCCATTGTGACAAGGACGATCAACATCTCAGTCCTCTCGTGACCATGGGTGCTACAAAGCATTTGAAACGTCGGGAAAATAAAATCTAAAATAAACCGCGATATAATCCGTAAAAGTAGTTTTATTTCAATGCATATATTGTTTAAGATCTGTATTTGGCTGAAATGACACTTTGTTCTAGTAGGACAATAAAATCGATGGACGAATTCAATTGTCGACTACAGCTTCAATAAAGATTATCAGACAGTTGGCCAGTGTATCCGTGAAACTTTCACTGGGACAAGTTAACCGATTGTACTTCTTCATTCGCTAACACTGTCTATTTCCTACAATTGATACCGTGATTTTTTAAGTTTTAACGTCATTCGTTCTCAAAAAAAAAAATACTTTCTATGAGAGTTAAGGTTTGTAGTATGTTACATTTGTGTAGTCCATAAAGGCAGAAAGACTTTCACTCGTATTCTAAGACGTTATTTCGAAAGTTCCTGGGGTCCACTCAACCTCAGTCAAGGAAATCGGTATTCATAGTTGCAAAAAGTTTCCTCCACTCACAGTCCCTCGACATTTTTCCTCAGCAGAGGTGAGAAGACATCTGTCAAATTCAAGGTACTTCGGGACCTACCTTAAGGAAAACTCAACGAAGATTTACGCCATATTTGTATATCTTTTGATTGAGTCGAGGTCGAGGAAATTTCGAGGTAACTTCTTAGAATACGGGTGTTTGCCTACCCTACGACTCGTCTGAATGATTTAAATGTACTAAATTAATTCTAAGTAATTATCTTTTTTGCCTACCCTGTCATAACAGTGTGTGCACGCCACTGGTTACATTGTCTAGGCCTTCAATTCCTCATCACCCATTAGTCCGATGCAAATCTCCCTCTGTGTGGACCGTTCTAGTGAGTAGTAGTGTATCTCGCGTGTCGTACCTGGTCCTGTTGGTAGGCGGGCGGGTACTGCTGGTAGGTGGAGTAGTCGGCGGAGGAGGACTTGGAGAGCGCGGCGGAGGAGAGGGCGCCGGTGAGGGCGGGTGCTCCGGCCCCGCCGCCCGCCCCCGCCCCCCTACCGTACATCTCTCCGCCCTCCGACAGCGGCACGTACGAACCTGCGTACGGTTGTTGCGTCAGCGGTTCGCCTTATAGAGAACACCGGTCGCAATACGTCAGTATATTTGTGGTGGTATGGTGAAAACAATGTGGAAGAACATAATATCGGTGATGGTGTTCATAGGCTATTTTACCATGGTATTTTTCAAAAAATTTGGTAAAAACTGTAACTGTTGTCTAAAAGAGATTGCTTTTAGCGACAATACTGACATTTGTACATAAAGCAGATTTAAGTTTTGAAAGTATAATATAATTTGGTGTTGAATGAAGAGTATTCTACATTTTGATTACCCGACATCTTATTTATTAGATTCAAACAATGAATTTGATTATTTGTATGTAAGAGTTAGCTCGCAACTTGCACAGAGACAAGTCGCTAATTGCATCTGATAAATATTTACTTCTAAAAATCATCATAAATTTTAATGCGGTTTTCACCATTATTAAAGAATATCGTCCATAAGGTTTATGATTAGAAAACAAAAAAGTATAAAACCTTAGTAAAGTTCGGCGAGGTGTCGCTAGTATGTATATCTCAATGATGAACCGCGATAAAACACTTTAAAGTTGCGTTAGTTAGTGTATTAATAACTACACTATTATAGTGTCAGTCACGTACAATATCTATGAAAGAGACTATGAGAAACATCACACTTTTAACCTGAGTAAAATAGCCTATGGTAAACTTAAGCAGTAGGTAGGTTTAAATTATAACAAGGACATATTAAAAGGCAAATGGTAGGATTTTGCTCAGGATTAGGAAAATAATTAATGCCTATTAAATCAAATAACGCCCACGACTGAAAGAACTGCATAACTTGGGAAATGCTTACACAAAAATCACCGCTTAAATAATAGCTTAACTGATTGAATCTAGTAGCTAGAACATAATATAAATAACGCGGCATAAGAGTTTAAATAGTCAACACATAGACATACGTACACACAGTCTCTTAAGTTAAACACAACTACCTCCGTTTCGAAAAAAAAAAAACAAATTAAACCTAATAAATATGAACCAAATAAAACTTGTTTTCCTAATAGGACCTAATAGGTGGGGCATAAGCATTGACCACCTAACAGCGCAAGAAGAGTTCAAATTGGACTCATGGTCGCAACCTTCATAATCGAAACATTCTTAGAGACTTACATGCCATCTTAATACAAATACAGGCGAAATCTTATCTACCGATAATAATTGATTGTGTATCTAATACACCGTTATCTAACTATGGAACCTACAGATGTTGCTAGCGAATAAAGTTTTACAAGTGCTCACCCGAGCCGGTGGAATTGGAGTTCTGGGGCATGTTCCAGTTGGTCCAGCTACCGCCAGCAGAGGCGGCCGCGGGCGCCGAGCTGTAGTTAGCTGTGCGAACAATACAATATCACTTATTTAACGCTCGACTTCTATGTTAGCCTGGTAGGTTGAAGTCTCGGCAGAGCGCAATTCACCTATTTAACTCCAAACTTCTGTGATAGCCTGGTAGGTTCATATTGGCAGAGTGCAACCTATTTAACTCCAAACTTCTATGACAGCCTGGTTTCATTCTCGGCAGAGCGCAATTTACCTATTTTTATTGGTATTATTATTTTAGGGTCCAGCTGAAAACCAGCGATACAGCCCCACCTGTGACTTTATGCTGAGCTGGGTCCTTTTTGACAATTGATACATTCTGTATTTTTCGATTGCAAACCTGTGTACTGTACCTCACTGCCAAATAAAGATTCTTCTTCTATTTAACTTCAAACTTTTATGATAGCCTGGCAATTTGAAAACTCGGTAGAGCGCAATTCATTTATTTAACGCCCGACTTCTATAATAGCCTGGTAGGTTTAAGTCTCGGTAAAGCGATTGTTAATATTATATTATGACGGGCCTGTTAGTCTAATGGTTAGAAACCCTGGCCGCTACCCAATAAGTCGTTGGTTCGATTCCTGGCATGTGGCTGTGGGTGTCACTAATCTATATAATTGTCTGATTGCCACAGCACAGAACCTGCTTTTATTGGGATCAGATAACAGTGTGTGGAATGTGCAAGTATATTACTATTCCCCCATAGTGAACTTGGAAAGCAATTAGCATGACTAAGGTGGCAGTCATAAACAACAAATATAACTGACATTCACCGTATTGAGAAAGAAAACATCACAATCAAATCGTTAAGAAAAACGAATCGGTTTTTGAACTGACTTGGTGCCCCACCAAGATCCTCATGGACTCGCTTCCGGAAATACGTTTTCAAATTTTGCCCAGTGTCGCTTTCAAATGTTTCAAAATACGTGTAATAAAGACGGTTCCCAAAGTACGGCGAGTCAGTTAATCTAGTCACATTAAAAACGAAACGAGCTTGACGAAATGTGATCAACGATCAATGCACACTTACGAGTATGACTACGTTAAGTTACGTAATTTGAAACGGAGATAATAATATGCGTTTAACTTAAGACGTATGTGTCCGATACGATTATCTACTGCGCCGAATGTTGACGTGGTCTCGAAGCTCCGATAGCTCAACGTTGAACGGCTCTTAACGTGCGTAAGCAGCTACAAATTACATTTCCAAAAGGTATGCAGTCTTTCTGACGTGGGTACATACATTTAATTTTAGTCTCTGTAGGCGAGTTAATGACAGCATTTTATTTAAGCAATTTAGAAACGAGGCAAGCTGGAAGTTCGCCTGATGGTAAGCGACTTGGCTGCCCATTGACAGCTGCACTGTTCTGCTGCTCGTTACCAGAGTGAGTCACTATTATTAACGTCTCTTGATACCGGTAATTTCATTAGTAAGTACCCTTCACACCAGCCGATAATTACACTGCGGTGGTATCTAGAGGCTCCTTGCACCTTTTATTTGGGTATAATAAAAATGTATAACCATGAAAATGACGCAAAGTTCTCAGTACCAGCAATTTTCTTTGATGAAGACAAGGACTATATTTCATCTTGATAACGGAGACGGTTTACGCATGTCACGCGACATTTTTTCTTCATCATCGTCATCACTAGCCGGAAGACGTCCACTGCTGAACATAGGCTTCCCCCTTAGATCGCCCCAATGAACGACAATTGGCTACTGGCATCCACCGGTTACTTGCGACGCGCACAATGTCGTCAGTCCACCTAATCGGAGGCCTACCTACGCCGCGTCTACCGCGGTTCACGGTCGCCACTCAAAACTTTTCTTCCCCAACGGTTATCGGTTCTTCGAATGATGTGGCCGACCCATTTTTCCTTCACCGTTGGCGAAGAGGTAGTAAACCTCTCGATAAGTACATAGAATTACAAGTGAACTTCTGGGGTAAGGTTTAATCTCTCTCCTCATTGCGTTGTAAGCAAGTTGATTAGCCGCTAAACACTCGTCGAACGGCGGCCCGGTTTTACTGTAAAGTTGGGCGCGTGCAGTGTCGCATAACACTTAGTATAGTGTCACGTAACCGTGGATGTAATGTCACGTAACTATTGTTCCAGTGTCGTATAACAGTGAATTTAGTGTCGCATAACAGTGAATATATTATCATGTAACAGTGAGCAGTGTCAGTGTGTGTAGTGTAACAGTGAGGAATATTTTGAGTAACAGAGAATGTAATGAATAGGGACCGGATTTATATGTATTTAAAATTCTAAAATATGTATGGACTAAAAAAACGATAATATGGACTAAAAAGCGAAAATATGGAGTAAAAAAATAACCATAAGTTTCAGGTATATGGCAGTTCTTTTCAGTATTTGTGTTGTTGCAGTACACGGATTTCATGTTTTGAAACCCCCAATGCAAACAAGTATAAATTAAAAAAAAATTAAAATCCCCCGATATATGTAAACATACCCTTAAACTGACTTTCCTGTGCTATTATCAGACCCTGATCAGTATCTGTCTAACTACTCGTCAAGATTGAACCATAGTTTTATAATCCGGTGGGTCCTACATTTTATGGAGCCGAGTTCTTGTTTCTGCTTGTTCCCATCACCAGACTCTGACCAACATTTTTCTACCTAATACTCGCAGCAACCTATCCAACGAATCCAATTGGTTTACGTTGTACTACGAATTCGATGGGTCTACCGTTTATTAGTGCAGAGATCCCGTGACCATCTTTCTGCTCCATCATAGACCCTGATCACCATTTTTCTGGTAACTATCCGTCGAGACCTACCCAACGAGCCCAAACTCGGTGGGTCTACGTGTATTGGTGCAGAGATCCCGTGATCACCTTCCTACTCCATCATCAGACCCTGGTCACCATTTTTCTAGTAACTACTCGTCGAGACCTACCCAACGAGCCCAAACTCGGTGGGTCTACTTTTATTGGTGCAGAGATCCCGTGACCACCTTCCTGCTCCATCATCAGACCCTGGTCAACATTTTTCTAGTAACTACTCGTCGAGACCTAACCAACGAGCCCAAACTCGGTGGGTCCACGTTTATTGGTGCAGAGATCCCGTGACCACCTTTCTGCTCCATCATCAGACCCTGATCACCATTTTTCTAGCAACTACTCGTCGAGACCTATCCAACGAGCCCAAACTCGATGGGTCTACGTTTATTGGGGCCGAGATCCTGTTACCTCCTTCTTGCTGATCATCATCAAACCCTGGTGAAGGTTACTATTTTATTTAGTATCATCGGATTTACGTATATTTTAAATTTCAGATCTTCTGGTCTAATAGAAGTAATGAAAAATGTCTATTGTATACAAAATATCCCTACCACGACTCGGAAAAGAGCTGATGGTCTTCAAACGGCTGGACCTATTTTCATGAAACATAGCTAAGAACCATCTCGCTTAAACTAGCTTTCAAATAAAAAAAACGCAATCAAATCCGTTCACTGGTTGGTCGCTACGATGCCACAGACAGACAGACAACCATACAGACAGACAGACAGACAGACTTCCGGAAATAGGCGTCAAACTTATAACTCCCCTCGTTTTTGGTCGGGGGTTAAAATGGCATGTTTGAGTTTGTACGCTTATGTACAGACAGTGAGTGTCTGTAGCATCGTAGCTTCCTAACGAATGGATGGATGAAAATTCAAGTTCGATCTGTTTGGTCAAAATAAGGCTTGCCAGTACGGCTGAATAATCTTTCAACATCGCAGTATGTGACTGGCCTCCTGTTGTAGCCTCAGTGGCGCAATTAAAAATATGTATTTACATATAAATCCGGTCCCTAGTAATGAATAATGATAGTAGTACGTGTAGATGATAATAGTACGTGTTGGTGTCGCGTAACAGTGAGCAGTGTAACGTAACAGTGGGTAATATATTGTGTAACAGAGAATGTAATGAATAATGAATAGTAGTACCTGTTGGTGTCGCGTAACAGTGAAAAGTGTCACGTAACAGTGTGTTTAGTGTAGCGTAACAGTGAGTTTAGTATAGCGTAACAGTGAGTAATATTTTGAGTAACAGAGAATGTAATTAATAATGAATAGTAGTACCTGTTGGTGTCGCGTAACAGTGAAAAGTGTCACGTAACAGTGTGTTTAGTGTAGCGTAACAGTGAGTTTAGTGTAGCGTAACAGTGAGTATTATTTTGAGTAACAGAGAATGTAATTAATAATGAATAGTAGTACCTGTTGGTGTCGCGTAACAGTGAAAAGTGTCACGTAACAGTGTGTTTAGTGAAGCGTAACAGTGTGTTTAGTGTAGCGTAACAGTGAGTTTAGTGTAGCGTAACAGTGAGTAATATTTTGAGTAACAGAGAATGTAATTAATAATGAATAGTAGTACGTGTTGGTGTCGCGTAACAACAGTGAGCAGTGTCACGTAACAGTGAGTGTAGTGTAGCGTAACAGTGAGTAATATTTTGATTAACAGAGAATGTAATGAATAATAGTACGTGTTAGTGTCGCGTAACAGTGATTGTAGTGTATAGTAACAGTAAGTGTAGTGTCCCACAACAGCCAGGATGATATTGTGTAACAATCAGTATAGTGTATCACACGTAAGAGCGTAAGGTTGTGTAACCTAAAAAGTATAGCCTAAAAATTCAGTGTACTCACCGTAGCTGCCGTAGCCCTGCGCGGGCGGCTGCGTGTGCTGCGTGTAGTTGTTGGTGGCGGGCCAGGCGGGCGCGTGGGGCGGCGCCTGAGGCGCTGGGGGAGCGCCCCAGCCCTGGAAGTTGCCCGGACCCGCGCCCGCACCCGCCGCGCCGTACCCAGCATACGACGTCTGTCCCGGGGACGTGCCCCAGCCCTGGTACCTGCGTACGCACACACACGACACTTGTAACACTGTCTATAGACTTTCGGACTACTTTGCAACGGAACGGGTTGAAGCGAATCGGAGTTATTTTCATAGTTAATTAAACAACCGAGATTATGTGATTCAACAGAGATTATTTAGAGGATATGTTTGCGGATTATTTAAGCTTCCTTTCAGAATGACTTTAAAATATTTAAAATATATGTACACATTTTAATTGATAAAAAAAGTAAATAAATCTCGTTTTTCTTTTCTTTATTTTCTGTCACTCAAAGGTTTGCTGTAAGAGAACTCATCATTGAGTTAAGCTCGCCTTTGTACATAGATTCTCCGTACTTTTGTTTAAATGTATTGTTTTTATGCGTACAATAAAGTATTAAATTAATTAATTATAAATAAATATTCCCAGAGACAAAATGAAAATACTCTGGTAAAAATATTTAGAACAGCATTGCTTCGGCGCAAAAATGTATATCCAGTTTCATTAAGAAGTCTCTTAAATGCTATAGTGGATAGATTTTTTTTCAAAATACTACACCTAAATGTATACTACATTACTGCGCCAATGGTCATTGTATTTAAATTGTATCAGTTATGATACTCTTAGCATTAAAAGTTTAAGGCAATATGTAGGCGTATCGTCAATTCAACCTTTCATAAATAATTAAAGCAACAACTAAGTAAACAAACATAACTTTAGAATAACGCTTTTCTAAGAAACTGGTTAAGAGACTCGGTTTTATGGCTTGAGCTAAATTGTTAGTCCGGAAAAAAAACTATATGATGACTGACAAACTAGACAAAGGCCACCATTTTAGAAGGGAGGTGTTGCCATAATTCTTACGCTTGGCCGGCTTCCTGGGGATCGCAGAATAGGCGGTAGGTAATCCAATAGAAAGATGCTGCTGCCAGTCTTCTTGTTTTCCCTAAGTCGTCTCTTACGGACACCCAACGGGAGACGGGAGGGTGCTATTTTGGACATCCGGACACCCACCAGAACACACAGCTTTATCCTCCAGATAAGCTGCTTTCGGTAAGATTTACATTTGAATAGATTTAAAAACAGAACCACTACCCAGACAGGGGCCTGATTCTCTATGAGCACTTAGATTCTGCGCCTTAAATCTTTTCTTGCTAAAACAACGTAAATATCGCAGTCAGAGTAATAATAATACATAATACCAGCCCTTGTTTATGCCCCACTGCTGTGCACGGGCCTCCTCTCAAGATGCAGGGGCTTAGGCCATAGTGCACCACGCTGGCCAAATGCGGGTTGGCTGACTTCACACGTCATTCGAAAGCTGGTTAGGCTTTCTCAGATATGCTGGTTTCCTCACGATCTTTTCCTTCACCAAAAGCAAGTAACAATCGCACAAAGACGATTCGCACATGATTAATTAAATAAATCAGAGGTGAGAGCCGGGGTTCGAACCTGCGCACCCTGTTTCCAAGGCAAGCGCTCGCCCACTGAGCTGTTACTGCTGCTTAGTCAGAGTAGTATTTAAGTTTATGTTTCAACAATAATTTTTTAAACATGATTACGTTGATAAGATTTGAGCGTGGAATCTGAAAATGGTCATAGAGAATTAGCGCCCAGGAGGGCTGTTGCGTATCTTCAACCGCTCAAGGGACTATCAAGCTTCATGTTTTGACTCACGGGTTACCCTGCCGGGATAATTAATTATTTCTTAACGGAAAGTTTAAAACAGTGCATAGCTAGAGTGAATAGGCTTTTAATAAGCCAGTGTGCTTTACCATCCTAGATTGCGTCGCCGCTTTCCATCAGGTGGGACTGCAGTCAAGCACTGGCTTATAGGGAGTAAAAAAAAAAAAAAAAATATCAAGCTTCAGTTGTAACTTCCATGTCAACTAAAAGTATTTTAACATTAGTATTTTTATTGGTCACGAATGAATCATTTGCCAGTTATTTGATGGACACTTGCTATAGTGATCATCACTTTAGTTGTCAAACGAGATACGTAATTGCAGATCGCATCGTAGACTCACCCCTGCATGATGTTAGGTCCTGCCATGGGCATGTTGATGGGCGGGCCGCCCATCTGGCCGTTGTGGCCCTGGATCATGTTCATGGGCGCGGCTGCGGGAGGTCCCCACTGGCCCGCTTGGGGCGCATCCCCGGGGGCGCTCATACCTCCTCCGCCCATGCCGCCACCGGAGCCCAGTTTACCAGACCCGTCGCGCGGCTCAGCGCGTTTAATCTCCACCTAGTATTTATGATGGAGTCAGACAGGAATTTTATATAACTACCTGAACGCTGAAGCGAACGGCATAGGGACAACGCGAAGCTAAAGACAGATTACAATCGAAAATGACTGAGGATAACTAGGGGATAAATATGAATTGCGATGTGATTCTATTGCATAGAAATTATTGTATTTGTGAATAGCGTTTAATAATCTTATCACAATCGAAAACGAAAAGTTCCGAGACGGTTGGGAAAGCTTTAGGCTAGTTAAGTTCGAAAATAGATTCACATAGAATTTCAATTCATATCATACCTAATCATTCCTGCTAACAAGGCCAGGTAAATTCTTTTGAATCTCAAAATTAAATTACAAAAAAGGAACATTTAAAAAAAAAGCTTTATTCTCATTATTCTAAAAATGTCTGCACCTCTATATCTTGACAAACGCACCATAGAGCCAGTCCGTTCAACGGATCAATACATAATTCTATTTTCGGCAGCAAACTAACGACTAAACACTAGGAGGAAATTACTTCCCAAGAGAGACTGTGCATTAAATATGATTTGAATCTATAAATATACCTGTTTGCCATTGAGGTTGATGAAGTGCTCCTGGGTGACCCTCTCAACTGAGATCTCGTCCTCGAACGACAGGAAACCAAAGCCTAGAACAATGAAAGGATACTGGATTCTATTTCGGCACGTTTAGTATCAGACACCTTAATTGCTACGTAAAAGGTCGTGTATTCAATTCCCATTTGTGAGCCTGAACATATCTTGTATATGAAGTAGTATCAGTAGTCTAGTTGACATAGTACGAGTTTTGCATAGGACGTGTGTTTAATGTTTTAGTATATAATGTATACATGATTAGTATGAACAAAGCTAATAGACGCAAAATTACGTCAAGTAGTAGTGATGGTACGTAAAAACAAAGATACTAGAAGTCCATTGTTGAATCTCTTTATCAAATCCTAAGGGGTCCAGAAGTCCATTAATCACGTGATGCTCCAAAGGGGGGGAGGAGTTCCGAAAAATCACGAAATATCACCAGGAGGGGGGGGGGGGGGGTATAATGAGACATCACGTGTATTTATTTTTCATTGAATGCACGATTTCTAAACCCAACAGCGGCACATGACCTAGACTCACCGTTGCCGGGCAACAACTCCTCTTCAACATTTAATCAGGTATGTACCTGTATTTAAAGATAATATTCCGAAAATTTCAATATAGTTTGTACAAAAAAATACACGTGATTTTTGGGTAGTTTAAAACCTCACCACATGTCACCAGGAGGGGGGGGAGGGGTTAAAAAGTTGCTAAGAAACCATCACGTGATTAATGGACGACCCCTAAGACCATTCATAAATCGGCTTTAGATGTAGCGGCGAAAGCAACGCAGTTTACCTTAGATTTATAATCCAATTATTGCTCGCATTAGCAGTTTAGAAATTACGAGATCAAAATGAGATCCGGAGCTGAGAGCTGTGAATTGATAAGTAGTAACTAATGACCTTGACTTATCCTTAAGTCACCGCGGTTCTCATGAACGAGACCACCACACAGAAAGATGTGTAAAGAACGGTTCGAATCTTTGAAAACTGCACTTACACTTTATTTATTTATTTAAACGTATGTATTTTCACAAAAAAACAAAGGATAAAAAGTATAAACATATACAATTGTCTGGTTACCGTAATACAGGCTCTGCATAGTTTGAGATCAAATAAGCGTGTGTGGAATGATATTTCTCTTTTAATCAATCTACGTTTACGTTAGTAAAGGATCATAATTAAAAAATAACAAGGAAAGCATAGTTCTGATAAAAAAAAGAAATTTTTGTTTCAATTTCATTACTTATCTCATCCCTCACATCTCATCCACAGAGCGAACTAGGCGAGCAGTTTAAACAAGTCATAAACTGTTTGATAAACCCACCACGAAGGTACCGGACGCCTTTCACTCTGAATAAGACTGAGGTCATTTCACTGAGATTGCGTTTCTCCTTGATTCGGATTAAAAATACTAGCGGCTTGTCTTTTTACATAATAAAATATTGTATTATTTATTGCATAATTAAAGTAGAATGTTTCTTTGCCGTCTACTTTACAAATGAATGACTAGTATTGAGGCACTAAAAGAAACCATGGATACAGCGCTAAAGTCTTGTCTCGTCACTAAAGCGCTAGAATTGCGGCGTATGTATCAGGACCAGGATTCAAACAGGACCAGGAAACACAGTTCCTTTCCACAACGGACCAAAGCACAGAAGACCGTAACTGTGAAGCCTGGAACTGTTACATTATGCTATTTCTTTCAAGTTAGAAGATTACTTTTCTTCTTTACGATTGACAACAAACAATGAAACAGGCCCCCCAAGTCTCCATTACAATTGTGAAGAAATTCTGGTAATCTGCGGCGGCGGGGTTGCGACCCCCGTCCCCGTGAGCACCGTGACAGGTTCCCGGGGGGCTACAATGCGCCCCCCGGCGGCGGGCTCAAAGGGAAGGCACTGAGGGGCCCCTGGTGCAGATCCCACCGGAGAGCCCTGGGGTTCCCCCTCTCATGTGCCGATGCGACAGCCGCGGGGGTTTTAGTGGGTAAGAATCCCACATACCCCGGTCGAGCCCCACGGGATCCTTCGAAGATTTCCCCCGCGTCAAAAAAAAAAAAATAGTGTGTCGCTGGAATGGCAATGGTGTCATTTTATAAAAATTAGCAGCCTTGGTGCCCAGGTCAGTGACGATCCACTGACTCGCCACTGGTCTTTTATAATAAGTAGACTACCAAATGTGTGAAGCCATCCAACTGACGCACTATCGACACTCAACTGAAGAGTTGGTAAATTAGAAGACTCGGGGTCCCAGACTTGCCCTATGGAACAGTCGTTTTTTTTTACGGCTCTGGGTACAACCCCTTTTAAGCCTTTCAGTTAGGAACAGTCAACTCCTTCAACAGAGAGTTATTTTGTAACAGGATATTGGAACCGTTATTACAGCGTTAATAATGTTACAGCCCTCCCCTGGTACACATACCATAATTAATAAGCCAAGGTAACAGTGGTAAAGTTTACTATGAAAACTCGTACACACTAGGGGGTCGAGGGGCACAGTTTAAACAAAGTAATTCTCGTGTATATTAAGCGAATATTTATGGTGTTTTGATAACGTAGGCATGTTTGAAGTATTATAACCGTGTCGCAAACGTTGTAGACTCCGCTGTCCATGGGAACAGTGAGTATATGCTAGTTTGCGTGTTAATGTCCCACAAACATCTGAACGTACCGACAGCAAAGTAGCTAACGGCACTGCCTGGATGTGGATATAATGGATTCATAAATAACCAAAGATGAAATTTAAATTTGCCTAAAAATACGAACGGTTGTAAACGCGGCATAAAGTAATAAATTTAAATCGTTTATTATGCGTAGGTCTCAGCAGGGATCTTACACGTTGTTACCATTTTAAGAGTTAAAACTCTTTCACTACCGTACTCACAGACATCAATTAACTTTAATCGCAAAAAAGTAATTTTTTGTAATCTATTTATTTCGACTCTCCGGGTCTCTTATGATTATCTTTTAGTATTAATTACGAGATTATTGATATATCTACTCACTATCCACGTATTAAGTATTATTTGGCTTCTAACGTCGAAATAATCCATTTACAAAATATGACTTAATCACAATTAACTATAAATAAAAGAGTAGACAAAAACCCACTCATCACGAAATCTCAGAAACTACAAGTGCTAGGAGTCTCAAATTTTGCATGGGGGTTCCTTTTAAGACGTAGGTGCTCACTAAGACTGGATTTTGGGAAATTCAACCTCTAAGGGGATCAAACAGGGGGGCAAAGTTTGTATGGGAGAACGCGATTCCTTGGTTCTATTGACTTGAAATTTTGCACAGACATTCGTTAAGAAAATTAATTGAATTTGTATTTCATATTTTTTAAAATTTGTCTCTGATCAGAGTTAAAAAAGAGTATTATTACTCAACCGATGGCGGTACAAATATATTACAACAATAAGATACGATAATTCGAACGTAAAAACATAAGTTCCTTGGCCAAGTGGTTACGGAAGCGTCCTCTAAGCGCGGTCTGTCCGGGTTCGCTACCCGCGTGCGGATTTCCTTTTTGTATTTTTAAACTTTGTTTTTGATTTTTTTATTTATATTAAGATTCAATGTTTTAAACAGTTTTAAATATTTAACTCATAATTATTAACTCCAGCATTTTTATCTCTACTATATTTTTATATTTAATTCTTTTATTTTTATTTAAAATCAGGCATACGTTTACGATTTAGTTATTAGTTAGGAAACTTAATTGATATATTAGTAATAAGTGGTATAATTTGTTTGTTTCCCAAATATATTTCCAAAATGTCTGTTTCGGTAGGAATACAATATGCATGTATTGTACGTATGATATAAAAGCCAAAACTTTATTGGAATTATTGTCTGTCTGTCAGTCAGGGTTTTTTCTACAGGTTGGCTGGTATTGTTCCCTATCGACGTCAAAGTATCTTTACATAGTGTGAAACAAAGTCACTATCCGAGTCTGTCTATATCCGATAGCACCTCCTAAACCACGCAGCGGTTTTCACCATCGGTTATATAATTTTTCATTGAAGGTTTACCTATGTACTTATATAGAAAACCTAATTCAGTTTTGTGGGACTCAGCAGACATATTAACAATAAGATGATCAAGTAATTCTATTAATTAAATAAGAGTAGCCGTGGTCTGTAGGTTACGGAAACGTCTTCTAAGCACAGCAGGGTCCGGGTTCAAATCTCTCTTTGGGGTTGTTTTTGTGTACTTTTATACATTTTATTTTTGATCATTTTATTATTTTTTTTATTAAAGTGAAACTTCTTATGTGACTTCCAAAAATGTTATCATTTAACGCGTTTGACGTTAAGCGTTAAATGATAGGAGTTGAACGTTAAGTGTTAAACGTTAAGCGTTAAATTTGTTAAGGTTATGAAAGCGCTCATGTGACACCGTCACCGAGTGAGTGAGTAGGTGAGTGGGCGAGTGGGCGATTGGGCGAGTGGGTGAGTGGGCGAGTGGGTGAGTGGGTGAGTGAGTGGGTGAGTGGGTGAGTGGGTGGGTGATTGTTTGAGTGGGTGAGTGAGTGAGTGAGTGTGTGAGTGTGAGTGAGTGGTTCGGTGTGGTTTGGTGTGGTACGGTGTGGTACGGTGTGGTACTCGGACTGACCGGGACTGAGCGGGACTGAGCGGGACTGACCGGGTATGAGCGGGACTGAGTGGGACTGAGCGGGACTGAGCGGGACTGATCGGGACTGAGCGGGACTGATCGGGACTGATCGGGACTGAGCGGGACTGCCCGGGACTGAGCGGGACTGACCGGGACTGAGCGAGACAGACCGGGACTGAGCGGGATTGAGCGGGACTGAGCGGGACTGAGCGGGACTGACCGGGACTGAGCGGGACTGACAGGAACTGACCGGGACTGGCCGGGACTGACCGAGACTGACCGGGACTGACCGGGACTGACGGGACTGACCGGGACTGACTGGGACTGACTCGGACTGACTCGGATTCAGTCAGTCCGAGTCAGTCAGTCAGTCAGTTAGTCCGAGACAATGAAGTGAAACTTCTTAAGCGACTTACGTTCAGCGCTCCTGGGGAGGGGGAATAGAATGAGACAGAGCTAGAATGAAGTTTCACTTCTTCCGCGCGGAGGGACTCCACGCACGCACATTTTTTTTTCACTGAAGGTTTATATATTAACTGAATTTATTTAGAAGTTTTATCTAAGTAAATAAATTTAATTAGCTTACGTTGACTAAACCTAATGAGGTACATACCTACTTAACAATCAAGTACTAGAGAAGTTGATCTATATATCATTGTATCATTCCATATAATAATATGTAAGTTAAATCTGGGATATAATATGCTTGCCCCCCGGCGGCGGACTCAAAGGCCCAGGCACTGAGGGACACCTGGTGCAGATCCCACCCGAGAACCCAGGTTTCCTTCTCATGTGTCGATGTGACAGCCAGGGGAGTTTTAGTGGGTAAGAATCCCAAATACCCAGGTTGACTTCCCCACAGGATACCCACTTATTGAAGGTTTCCCACGTGACCCCTGTAACCGTGAACACGGTGACAGATTCCCGGGTGGCTTTATTGTGCCCCCGGTGGCGGGGTCAAAGGCAAGACACTGAGGGTATCATGGTGCAGATCCCACCGGATAGCCCAAAAGGGGTTCTTATGTGCTGATTGACGGCCGTTGGGGGTTTAGTGTATAAGAATCCTACATATCCGTTTGACCACCAACAGGGTCCCATAAATCCCATTAAAGGCTTCCCCCGTGACCCATGTACCCGTGAGCACCGTGACAGGTTCCCGGGGAACTATAATGTGCCTCTCGGGCGGCGGGTTCAAAGTCAAGGCACTGAGTGGTATCAGCTGGTGCAGATCCCGACAGATAGCCCAGGTCCGCCCTCTAATGTGCCGACGTGATAGCTGCGGGGGTTTTAGTGGGTAAGAATTCCTCGGTTGACCCCCGTTTACGTCTTAACGATGAAACCGAACAAGGAAGCCCGTATTGTTTCCATAAATTGGTTTTAAAGAAATGGTGTCCTGTTCCTGTCCTTAATCCACCCAAATTGTGCACCGGTACACGTCTGCAGTTTCTAATAAAATTATAAATACAATTAACAAATCACAAGCTCAGAGATTCAACGTTACAGGCTTAACTTAAGCGTTGAGTTCTTTGCCCATGGACAGACAGCTATACGTAGCCCTCTTCTAAACAAAATTTGTTCATATTGCGTTACGAAAAGTCAGCTACAAACATTATTTATGAAGAAATTCTATAATCAAGGGCAGTAACTTTAAATTACCTATTCATTTTTTTATTCTCAATTACACCCGTGCGAAGCCGGGGCGGGTCGCTAGTTAACTATAATTGACGTTTGTAGGTGCGGCAGTCAGTGTCATTTATAATACAATTAATTAGTAACGAACGAGCGCACTGATCGCTGGATGATAAGCTACAGAACTGTTAATTGATAACTTCATTTTTATTAGCGTCTCTCTTCAGCCGACATTAATTATTTATTTATTTTATGTCTCTTGAATAAAAATATATTTTCCATCAGTTTAAGCGTACGTTTTCTTATACAAGTCTTTATGTACTCAGAATAAGCTATTAGCTCGAAATCCTCAATACCAACATAAAAACTTGAAAAAGTAAACAATTTAGATAATTTATATTTGCGAACCGGTATGTAAAGGTTAAGTAGTTTTTTCTATTTACAAAGACCGTTGTGCCAGACCTTTCTCACAAGAATAAACTTAAATAAAACTATCATTATATCTCAAATAATGTCGTAGTAGGTAGTACGTTCTGAAATGAACTTTTGTATAAATTTGCTAAAATAGCAAATTTATCTACGTTATTAACTCACCTCTAGACTTCTTTTTCTCCTGGTCATACATGATGACGACCTCCATGACCTTGCCGTAGCGTCCAAAGAAGACCCTGAGGTCAGTTTCAGTCACGTTGGAAGGCAGCCCCCCAAGGAACACCTTTGGGTAGCCACCACCACGCTTTGGCTTCTGCAGAGTACGCGGGTTGCATGGCTTCGGGTCGATGGTCCTGTCGGCAACGAAACTTGGTTCAGTAAAAAGAGATAAAGATGCACTCCGGGTTATGATAACGAGAAATGGGTCGTTAGTATGACGGCTCGCTTTGGGCGTTTCTGCCTAAACTTTAAATAGCCAGCAAAAGATGTGCGTACACAAAATATTAACGTATTTGTTGTTTTCGTGTCCGGAAAGAGCCTATTCCAACAGTAAATTATGTTTGCCTGGTGCATCTAGGATAAACCGCTCTGAAAGGTCTCACGGATTGACAAACATAAATAGCTCTGCTGGAACTGTTCAAAAAAATCTGTAATACCGCTCCACGGGTCCAAATATGAAGGTTTCTTCCGATAGTACATAATATTATTGACCGTAACAGTGAAAAACTTATGATACGTATAAAACGCTAATATAAACCAAAATAATAGTTATATAGCAATTCAGATAATCTTAATTATGAATATTCATCCTCGCTTCTCTGAATCGCTAATCATCGTAAACATACTGACAGAGCACTACTAATTTTACAACTACACTAAATAAATTAATAAACGGAGAAAAATATACAACCTTAATAAATTCATCCGTATGTCGTAAAAAAAATTGAGGCAAAAACTTCTGTATAAAAATACCGTTTAATGTAAGCAATCTCATCTGTCTATACTGCTGGCATATGGCTGGCATCTACTAAGCAAGAAACATAAGACAGCATGCACTTTGGCGCGTTACATCTTAAAATTCCTGAAGGGTTGGTGACGTCACATTTGCGGTATCTATGATCGAAGAATACTAAAACGTGTGAACCACTAGCTAGGTGCGCGGAAAAGCACCGTTGACAATCAGCCTATTCAAGTCGATTTTTTTATAAGAAGACTAGTTACAGCTTGCTGAACACTTGCTACGATTTCATCTGACTTTTGAGGTGTTTGACCTTTGGTTTTTACACGTAAGCCTCCCAGAAGATATT
Source organism: Furcula furcula (assembly GCA_911728495.1). NCBI lineage: Eukaryota > Metazoa > Arthropoda > Insecta > Lepidoptera > Notodontidae > Furcula > Furcula furcula. The sequence continues at coordinate 21,329,164 of OU452257.1, read as the reverse complement.
CTCTAAATGACGGTGTAGCGGTTATACATATAGGAACAAGAAATGCACACACAATACCAGTGGCGAAGGGTCAATTTTTGTAAAGGGTAAGCCGGTCCGCTACACCCAGGACATTTTCATTAGGTTTCTGTAATGTTCTACTTTGCTGATAGTAACATGATATTATATCTTTGAAAAGTTAAAATCTGTAAATCCCGAGCGATTCTAAACTAGATTAGGAATGAAATAGGTAGGCAAGGGAAAAATACCATTTTATTTAATTTAAAAGCCAGTGATTAGGTCCCTAGAAATTAAGAATACGAATATACTAAATTAAATTACTTACTTCGATAAATCTCATCGATATGACCTACAATGACTCATTTCAATAAAATGATCTAACGCAATAACATGTAGGTACAATGCACACTACACACAAAACAGCTCTGCCAAAAAAAAGGTCAGGGCTTCATGAAATGTAACTCAAGTCCAGGTAGTAACATAATATTGCAATCAATTGCAACAATAAAAAATGCGAAGATATTTTTCTTTTTTTTTTTTTTTTTTTTCTTTTTTTTTTGGGAATGATAGACGCTGTTAACCGCAGATGGCTATTGCAGCTTCACCGGACAATAGGAGGCGAGCGCTTTACGTTTCATTATCGAATATCAATAAACAGTAATTTACGATGTTAGCGTGATTTACATTATGAACAGCGCCATCTATCGGTGAAATTGGACACACAATTACTATAGAACTTTTATATTATTAAACACAATAAACAAAACTATAAACAACCATAGTATCTATTAGATTCTAATTATATTATAATATTTAGTAGAATTAAATTGTCATGTACCGTATATGCGATACAAAATAAATATCAATGAAGACGAAAGATTATAGTCGATCGAAGTACGCGTACGCAATCAATACTACACTCTATTTCGTTCGCATACATGTCATTTTTCTATCCATTAACATAACCACGCCCCATTATAACCCGATGGACATCGGCTTGCCGTCGTTCCTATACTAAGCGAGTTATGCGTTTGCGCGGGAACGTTTTCCGTACTGATTTTACATGGTAATTGCGCGTGGAATTCCTAATCTTGCGAGCGGCTTGCCGCGCCACGACTTGCGCGCGGTTGAAGTGAATGAAAAGTGTAACTTTTTGCTATTAATATAAGGCGATTTTTAGATTAATTTTATTTGATGGTGTATTAAATACCTATGTTTTTAACGTTATGTTAGTAAATAAATGTCTTATGCCCGGTTTCTGAGGATCTCAGTTAACTGTTCATTAGCTATTGGTTCAATAAAGTTATGTATAAGATAAAGTTAGTTTAACTGTCACTGAGTTTCTGAGTACACCGAAAGGCATTCAATAACTATGAGAGCGATAAGCAGTGCAATAATTCGACGCTAGATGGATCTTTTTCTCAGGTCAAATTTAAAATTGATTTTAAAGTTTTATATAGCCAATATTACCAGTTCATATTTTTATTAACATTTTTCCGGTATAAATAAGTGCTCAAGAATGATATTAATTAAGTAATAATCAATTAAATTCACCGAAACTAGTGTCACCAAACGCCGTTAACTCTCGTAGCGCTAGTGCTGCGTAAACAAAGTGACATACAAAAATTCAATTTTCCGCAGGCTCCCTGCGCGCGCACGCTGTAGCAGCGTCAACATCAAAAACGTCAATTTTGATGTTGAAAACAATAATATCATTGGTTGAAATCGTCAAATAAAGTTATCGAATAGATAAACTGCACACATCGGTCAGTTAAATTGAGCCAAGTTTAAACGGACTTTATGTGACAATTCGAGGTTCGGAAACGCAATGTGTCAAGTTATCGAACCAATAGCGCTAACGAATAGATAAACTATCGATAAAAGTACCTCAGAAACCGGCCATTATTAGATCGTCGTAACAAACGCCTGTTGTCAAAGGGAAGCCGGTAGGAATCGAGTTATATGGAGCCTTCGCCACTGCACAATACACAAATTATCATGGCAATGGTTAGTTTTCTTTGTGACCTATTTGCAAATACTTAAAGGTCCAAGTGTGTTAAATGTATGAAGCCTTTCAGTAACCGAAACAAAAGTTTTCATTGTAAACCAAGAGCAGAGTCGACTGTTTAGTCGAGTTATTGTGAGGGTGAAGTTTATACAAGTTTTCGTAGTAGTTCACCCTCATAATAAATCGCTAGTAACAAAAGATTGATTCCAAGGATAATGTCAAAGACCCTCTAACTTTTAACTTTCACTAGTATTCGAATTTAAAAATGAACTGCCCCCTTAGCCAAGCTGTCATTCTACAATACGGAACGTTACAGAATAGAAAGTCAAATCAATAAATAAACATTCTGGGACAATTTCACACACGGTCATCTGATCCCAAACTATGGAAACCAGATAACTGATACTAATACTTATATAATTTTTGTAAATACATACTTAAATAGATAAATGACACCCAGACACTTGGCGGGAATCGAACCCACTATTGGGTAACAGCCAGGGAGTCTAGCCATTAGACCAACAGGCCCGTCAAAATGTATGGGAATGACAATTATCACTTCGCTAAGTCACGTGAAGAAATTCCATTCTGATACAATTTTTGGTCCTGGTCTGTAGACAATGTAACAAGCGACAATGCAACAATTCTACAAGCGTTAACGCGAATAGAAAGTATAATAAACTATTTTTAAAAAAATAATAACCGACTTCAAAGTAAATTATCTCATCATCATCATCATCATCAGCCGGAAGACGTCCACTGCTGAACATAGGCCTCCCCCTTAGAACGCCACAATGAACGACAATTGGCTATTTGCATCCACCGGTTACCTGCGACGCGCACAATGTCGTCTGTCCACCTAGTGCCTGCTGCCCATTGCCACTTCAACTTGCAGATTCTGAGAGCTATGTCGGTGACCTTAGTTCTTCGGCGAATCTCCACATTTCGGATTCTGTCGCGCAAAGAAACTCCGAGCATAGCTCTCTCCATGGCTCGTTGTGTGACTCTGAACTTTTCTAAAAGGCCAGCCGTTAGAGACCACGTCTCAGTACCATATGTCATCACTGGCAACACACACTGGTTAAAAACCTTCGTCTTCAGGCACTGCGGTATTTTGGACGAGAAGATATCGCGTAGTTTCCCGAACGCTGCCCATCCGAGTTGGATTCTTCGGGCGACCTCTTTGTCAAAGTTGGACCGACCTAACTGGACAGTTTGTCCTAGGTATACGTAGTGGTCAACAACTTCGAGTGTATCGTTCCCAACAACTACCGGTACGGGTGCAACATGGACATTAGACATGATCTTCGTCTTGTCCATGTTCATTTTAAGACCCACCTGTTGGGAAACGCTACTGAGGTCGCTGAGCATCGTATTGAGGTCCTCCAGCGACTCTGCCATAATGACTATATCGTCGGCAAAACGAAGGTGAGTGATGTATTCGCCATTGATGTTGATGCCGAATCCGTACCAGTCCAAGAGCTTGAAAACGTCCTCCAATGCGTTTGAGAACAGTTTCGGAGAAATAACGTCTCCCTGTCTCACACCTCGCTGCAATGGGATTGGTTTCGTGCTCTCTTCCTGTAGTCGGATCGACATGGTGGCGTTGCTGTACAAACACTTCAACACTTCGATGTACCTATAGTCAATGTGGCACCGCTGGAGGGACTACAATACCGCCCAGGTCTCGATTGAATCGAAGGCTTTTTCGTAGTCCACAAACGCTAGACATAATGGCCGATTATACTCCTCGGTCTTCTGTATAATCTGGCGGAGCGTATGTATGTGGTCTACGGTGCTAAAGCCTTTTCGGAACCCGGCTTGTTCGGGAGGCTGGAAGTCATCAAACCTGCGTTCGAGACGGTTCGTAATGACTCTCGAAAACAGCTTGTATACATGGCTCAGGAGTGAGATGGGTCTATAATTCTTCAATAAAGTGTTATCACCTTTTTTGAAGAAGAGAACCACCACACTCCTGTGCCATGCTTCTGGCGTAGTACCCTCGAGTAAGACGGAATTAAATAACTTCTGGAGGACTAAAAGTACCGGTTTTCCACCCGCTCTCAGAAGTTCTGTTGTGATTCCGTCTTCACCCGGCGCCTTGTTGTTCTTAAGCTGTTTGAGAGCCATTCTAATCTCGTACAAGCTGATGTCTGGGATGTCCTCAGTGTAGTGTCGGGTTAGTTGGGCTCTGGTGTCCTGAGCTGTTCGGGCAATGGGTTTTCGTGTCGAGGTGTACAACTGTCCGTAGAACCTCTCGAGCTCTCTCAATATCTCCGACTTTGATGAGATGACACTGCCGTCGTCGATCTTCAGCTTGGTCACTTGGCTTTGCCCAATAGACGAATTCTTGGCAAACACTTTAGAGCCTTGGTTCCGCTCAATTGCGTCCTTAATACATGCTGTATTATAGGAACGCAAGTCGTGTCGCATGGATTTCGAGATTCGTCTATTGAGTAAATTATCTAAAAAGCATAAAATAACGAAAATATTATTGAAGTTGGTGTTGGCGTACCTGCTGTGTATATTCTGCACCATCTTCAATAATATTTTCGTTATTTTATGCTTTTTAGATAATTTACTTTGAAGTCGGTTATTATTTTTTTAAAAATAGAACACTTTTTAGGGACTTATTTTACCAAGATAGGTATCAGCACTATCACGCAACTCGAACGTCTACATTACAGTAACTTACTGAAAACATAAAAAGTTTATATCTCTTAAACTACTGAACCGATTTTGATGAAACTTGTACTCTACCCTAAGTTGAAAAATACTAACTATTGCAAGAAGAATTTTTGAAATCGGACTTGTAGTTTCTGAGAAATCCGCGGACAAACCTACATACATACATACATACATACATACACTCGTGAAATTTGGTAAATTTGTTTAGAAGCCCACATAGACTAACATATATGAATATTACGCATTTCTGTTAATATTACATACATACGCGTCGAATACAGAACCTCCTTTTTTGAAGTCGGTTAATGAAGTCGGTTAAAAATGTATGAGACATAAGACATAGTAAAATCACGTGACAAATTATAGGGAATTGATACCGTTAGCGAATGAAGAAATAGAATCGTTATGAACCGATCGCATCTTGTTAGGACACTCTGGAGTGAAATATCTAAACTTACTGACACCCTACATCGTAGTTTATGTATAACTGAATGCAACCTGATTGATGGCCCCCAGGTAGGCAACAAACCTGTGTATTTCCATTAAAAAGGATTATTTTAAATGTAAAACACAGTCGCAAGTCGTTAATCTTATATTTCTGTACGTGTATTGAATAAATACAAGTTTGTTACCCTTCGCAGAACAATACTGAAGCGCAGTCTTCCATGTTTGATCAAATGTTCAATTTGTCGTATACAATAGGACGATAATAATATTGCTAAAACAACAGTGTTATACTGTAAAGAATAACTGGATCTGTACATTAAACCATATATACATTTCAAAATAACACAACGTAACGAAACTTTCGAAACGAACGATTCGAAAGTACGAACTCGTAGTAAGTGGACGCTAAAATAAGCTCCTACTTATTTTCAGACCTTGAAAACACTTAAATTAATCAGGGCCCAGAATAGGGCCCTAAAAGTTAGTGCTAAAATGGGTAGGTAGGTAATATCTGTTTGCATTAGTTGTATTTGGAGTTCTTTATTTTCTTTTAAACCCGGCCCGACGCATTAAGGACGGGTGCTACAAAATTGTGAATGGAAAATTTTGCCTGAGTCTGTTTTCCCGCCCTGTTATTATAAGAGTGTCTTCGAGCTAGAGTGAATTTTAATAGGCAAGTGTTTTTTTTTAATCCTTGATTGCATTGTCATCCTTGACTTCAGTCAGGCCCTGGCTTATATTGAGTAAGGAAAAGCATACTATAACCCTATTTCTCTTCTTGACCTTGTAAATCAAAATCTTGTAAAGAAAAACAGGGTTTATGTGTCTGTGGTTGAATGGGAGTTTAGAGATTATTTTTATTTGAAACCTGCTTAGTTGGCACGCTTTTTGACTATATTTGAAGAAGATTGATCTATTTATTATAAGTTCGATTTCTTGTGTCAAGGGTTTTTTAAAGGTTCATTATATCGATACCTCGGGGCTCAAAGGGCGTAAGCACCAAAACTTGACTTTTCAGGAGAACCAAAAAACAAAAAAATAATTTTTATTTATGACAACTTTTTTGGTTTTTGACCTAAATAAGCCATTTATAAACCAAAAGTCTTAATTTTTTCTGATGCAGAACACAGTAATATTATATTTGGAATAAATTTAAAAATATCAAAATTAGCTTTCCTATACGCCACGAAAAATTGCATGTTTGGGGCGGTTACACCCCAAAAAAGGGTTACTGGGCTCAGTGGAGTAGCCTGACACTTAATAACGGGCTTTTATGCAGGAAGTGGGAGTCGGAAGATGGCAGAGAGGTCACTCTACAGATTGTTGTTCCGCGGAGCAAGGTTGCACCTCTTCTGAAACACACGCACGATGGAGTATCTGGTGGACACCTCGGCATAAAGAAAACTCTCGTGAAAGTACGGCAAAGGTTCTACTGGTTACGATGTCGGGAGGACGTGGAAGACTGGTGCCGGAAGTGCACTGCGTGTGCATCTGTGAAAGGACCTCAGACAAGAAGCAAAGGAAAACTTAAGCTATACAACGTTGGAGCACCTTGGGAGCGCATAGCTATAGATGTTGCTGGACCATTCCCAGAAACAGACAGTGGGAACAAATACATAATCGTTGTTCAGGACTACTTCAGTAAATGGCCGGAAGTCTTCGCTACGCCGAATCAAGAAGCCAAAACCGTAGCAGAGAAGCTGGTTCAAGAAGTTGTCTGCCGATTCGGAGTTCCGTTGGAAATCCACTCTGACCAAGGACGAAATTTCGAATCTGCCTTGTTTCAAGAACTTTGCAAGCTGCTTGGCATGAACAAGACAAGAACGACTCCAGCACATCCCCAGTCAGATGGAATGGTTGAGCGGTTCTATCAAACGTTGGAAAATCACTTGGCAAAGGTAGTCGATGAACACCAAAGGGACTGGGACAGATATATACCACTTTTCCTTATGTCATACCGCTCAGCCATACACAATAGTACCGGCATGTCACCAGCCAGAGTAAACTTTGGAAGAGAAATGAGGCTTCCAATTGATGCTATTACGGGTACACCTCCTGAGGCTCCGAGACCAGTAGTGGATTACGTGTGTGACCTACAAAACCAACTGGATGACGTGCACACATTGGTACGCGAGAACAGCCTAAGGACCAGCGACAAGATGAAGACTCGCTATGACCGTCGTGCAAACACCAGTGGTTTCGACGAGGGCACATTGGTGTGGCTGCATAATCCACTACGGAAGAAAGGGAAATCTCCGAAGCTACAGGCCCGTTGGGAAGGACCTTACAAGGTGATTACGAGGATAAATGATATCACCTATCGCATCAAACAAGGGACGAGAGGAAAACCAAAGATAGTTCATGTGGACCGGTTGGCTCGATATCACGGCAACAATGATGCTCGGGACGAGCATGTCTAAGAGGGGGACAGTGTTACAGCTCTGGACTAGCGTCGAAATATCGAGACGTCTTTTGTTTCTTAAAATTCCCACGTTTTTAGTTTTAAGACAATAGCCTTTTGTTCCATGTTTACTATCAGTTCCGTGAACGCCGGTATTGTTTCTATTACTCTTTATTGTTTAATTGTTCCTTTTATTAGGGTATTTAGAACTTTAAGCCCATTGTTGAAATATTGTTATTGGTTCCACGAACGCTATTATCACCCCAAGTTTTACAACTTTGTTTACAACTTGCGAACCTTCCAGAAATCTTAGTCCTATATAAAAGACGCTGTCGAGCCGACCAGTGTTAGTGTATACTACGCTGCGATCCCGGAAGAATCTCAACGCGATACAGTGTGCGATACGCTGCGATACTGAGTGATATATCTGCGATTCAGTGAAGTGATAAGGTGAACGACTAAAGCTTGTGATAACGGACTCCGAGTGGTATACCTGCGATCTGGACTGTAATATTGCTGTACTCTTAAGAGTGTGTGGAAATAAATCATCTTCACCAAGCAAACGGCATTTTTAAGAACCCTGCGACGTAACAATATAATAAAGCTGAAGAGTTTGTTTGAACGCGCTAATCTCTGAAACTAACAGCCGGATTTGAAAAAATCTTTTTGAATTTGATCGTTCAATTCTTGAGGAAGATATTTAACATCACGCTACGACCTCCGGGGGTGAAGCAAAAACTTTTCTCGTGGATGAAGATGACATGGAACAGCTAGTTTTCATTTTAAAAGGAAAATGATAAATAAAAATCACATTATGTAGGTAATTTATTAAATAATCTAGTTATCTTCAAATTTAGCACTAACAACCTAACCATCCAGATAAATCTCATTTAATATTTTATATGTATAATATATTAATAATATGTATGTGTTATTATTATATTTCATTTTTATTAATTGTATACTTGCTCCTACGTATTCATTGTTACTTCTTTCCTTATAGGAGCCTGCTGGGAGAGAGCTCATATTAGGTTAAGTACACCATTGTACATAATATTGTGTGTTTTTTTGTATTTCAAAACTGTGTTTGCAATGTGTACATAAAGTATGAATACAAATAAATAAACCAATCTTGAGATCATATAATTAAACTTTTTTATTCTTTTGGTGGCTGATTATTAGGTAGGTAACTACATAGGTATACCTAGGTATTCATAGGTCTATGTAGATTTAAAGTACCCACCTACTAACAGGTCACCAAAAGACTTAAAAAATACAATAATTGATCTCAAGAGTTCCTTGTTTTTTTAAGATGGTTAGTTAATAGTGTTAAATTTTGTGGCGATACCTAGATTGTTTGATAAATAATATTTTTATTATGTAAAGTGATCTTTATTTATCATTTTCCTTTTATAATGAACTAGCTGTTCCATCCAGCTTTATTACATTAGTACCTACTTATAAATAAAATGTGTTATTGAATAGTTTTTGGGTAAGACAGGTAATTAGGTATAGGTAACATCAATAATTATTTGTATAATTTGTTATCTGAGTTGATAAATAGGTATGCCAAGTTAATAAAGTCCATAATATAAAATTGTAATTGATATTTAATCAACTGAAGAAAACAAAGTAACTGTCTACAAACTGATTGAATTAGTAGGCAAGATGACGGTTACAACCATCATTCATCACACATCCATTGATTTTTGGGGTGTATGTGTCCTTTTATTTTAGACCAACAGAAATTATTAAGGGCGTATCGGGCAAGTTGATTCTTTAAAAATTTATATGTTCGGGCGTAAGCACCATAATGTTACTAGGTATGTCGTTTACGACCCAAAACTAAAAATATATCGTTGAAAATTGTTAGGCGTAAAAGAATTTGTATAATCTACGGTGGCGTTTACTACCATCGCGTTTATGATAATTAACAGTGGTTGCGGTTACGACACAAAAACTAAAAATATCTGTTTTATTTTCTTCAAAAAATGGGGTCGTAAACACCATTTATTGGCGAATTGGAAGATTTTAAATATACAGATCGATAGAGCAGAAAAAACTGAGTAGGGCTGCATTAAAAAGTCATTTTCGCCAAAATGGTGGTTACGCCCTTTGAGCCCCGAGGTATCGATATACTTGTTATGTTAATGAACTCACAGAACCATGTCGCAAACGTTGTAGACTCCGCTGTCCATGGGAACAGTGAGTATATGCTAATTTGCGTGTTAATGTCCCACAAACATCTGAACGTACCGACAGCAAAGTAGCTAACGGCACTGCCTGGATGTGGATCGAAAGAATTTCAAATGCCTTTTTTGGATGTTAGTCATGATCGGTACGTACTAGAAAATACCACTTTTTACACCACCGCCATACAAGAGCTCGAAATAGATTACGACTCAGAAACTGAGTGCAGTCTTTCCCCGGTATTCCTATCTCATTGAGTAACTAATCATGTTAGAATGTTAGTAAGAATGTTTATTTATGAAGGGTAATGAAGCATGTTCACTAATGCGATATCTTTGTTAATGTTAAACGCAACACGCTAGTTTTTACGTACATTCGCAAGGATAAGCTATGCAATCCTGAAGTGAGAATAAGGTTTTTTGGATAGTCTTAAAATCTTCTTTGGGTCATTTGTGCATAATATTACCTATCTTCTTAGGAGTAGGTAACATTGCTATCAAAAATCAATAATTTAACGAATAACTAACCAATGTAAAATATACAAATATTGTATCATTTTCCGCTACCGCTTTGACTTCTCAGAAGATTGATGTAAAAATAACTAACACGTTCCACAAGCGGACATATCTTAGAAACGATATTTAATTATGCGACAATTGGTGCATGTTAAATGTACATACAATTTGCTAACGAAGCAGAACATTGAAAGACGTCTGCACTCACGGATATCAATCAAACCAGCAATGAATTTAATTAAATTTTAGAGACGATAATGAATTTCATTAAGAAATAACTAAAAACTAAACAATATGTTCTGAGAACTAAATTAACTAGCCAATGTATTGTATGCAAACAAGTTGCTGGTAAAGTAAGCAATTCCTAATATTTTTTTGTTTAGGAATATTCAATTTAACGAAGAAAATTATTGCAAACATACAATTTAAATGGGTTAACATTCTTTGTGTATAGACTATAATGTGACAAAATTATAGTTGGAACTTATTAACCATCGCAATGTAAAGTACCTAATTGATTGTGTGATTATAGTAATTCTCAGCTAACTTGTGCCTTCACAGAGTCTCATACACGAGCACGATTAAGCCAAACAGTTAAGCTTTTTTTTTTTTGTTTTTAAGCTAAAAGCAATTGTCGAAATACAAACATTCTTTGATATCAAATACCATGATTAATTGCAAAACTATAACAAAATCAAAAACTTAATTAGAAGCACATGGATCGTTATCTAAAAATATGAATCTCCGACTGATATAAGCCTACCCAAGTTTACAAGGCATGGAACGCCGACAAAAGCGTCCGATCGTCCGGGTTCTCGGTGAGCGGCCAATAAATAGCATAGCATAGACTATGATGTGATAATGGGATTACATCTATCTAGAGTGGAGATAGAACTTAAAAGGTTTGATTATAACTTCTGTTGGCAACCGTAATCCATATTACGTATCTAGTTTGACGACTAAAGTGATGATCACTAAAGCAGTGACCATCAAATAACTGTCAAATGATTCATTCGGTATTGCCTAACATGAGTGACCAATAAATACCAATGTTAACGCACTTTCAGTTGACATCAAACTGAAAGTGTGTTGACGTTCGGTGGACAACTAAAGCTTGATAGTCACTAGGGTGGCTAAAGATACGCAATAACCCTGCAGGTCGACAACTAGCTACATACATCGGATCAGCCTGACAGTTTTTGGAAGTTAGAACAATCCAACGACGGCTAATAAGACTTGTAATCGAAGAAATTGTTGTTTATATAAACCCCACTAAATATATTCTTTTTTTATTTTAGACCGTTTCGAAAATAAGTTTAAATATCATCAAGGCTTCATCCTAATCAGCCGAAACACGTCCAATGCTGAACAAAGGCTTCCCACGTATAAAAGAGAGGTTGCCATATTGCCCATGTTTGCCTGGTATCTTGAAGATTGCAGTAGTTGGTAGGTAATAAAAAGACGCTGCTGCCAGTCTTCTTTTTCCTTAATTGCCTCTTCGACAGCCAACGGGAAAAGATGGGTGGTTGCCATTCTTAAGCGGACACCCCATCACTCCTAAGTAATTAATTCTGAGGTTTTCTCACATAAGACACGAAACGGTTCATTTAAAAATTTTAACTGTACGTTAAACAGGTGAAGCGAACAGACTGCACATTTGAGTAAGGCCATACATACCGTTTATTTTCGGTTCCAAGAATTGGGTCACAATTGCCACGACATTGTATCTTTTAGAAATATTTCACATTGGTTAAATATTAAATGACATCAAACACAGTATGAAGATATTAATCACGGACAGAATGATGAGTTCGGGAGTTTTGTGAAGGTACTAACTACGGTTACAAAATAGGTGCTTTCATTTAGATAAATGCTGACACATTCTGGTATCTTCTTTTATTTGTAATCGTTTATCCAGAGACGATCGGTTCATTTAACAAAATTGCCGCTGTATCTGTTTTTTTTTTTTTTTGTTGTTGTATGGAGGAAACTTTCAAGAGTCTGCCGGACTCCGTATCGGCCAGTTTATTTGTTGCGATTTTTACCCACTGTAACCTCTCTCCCTTCATCGACGCTGTAGAGACTGGGCACTTGGTTCAGACCTTACCAATCTCTTTAGCGGAATACGCTGGCTAGAGCACCTCCATTTGTTGAGCAGAGCATGCACGCTCCCCCGGCACCGCGTTGTCAAAGTACGCTTTGGGTGCCGCGTGTACGTGTGAAGTTGGCTACAAGACGCTGCTTAGTAGCTATTTTTGCCCGACTACACCAGAAGGAGGGCTATGTTTTTTAGAGAGTATGTATGTATGAAAGTATGTATGTATGTCTATTTCTTTGGGCTTGCGTGGGCTACAGCCTAAACGGCTTGATGGATTTTGACTTATATATTTTAGATTCGTCTCAGTTGTGGGAGTGACATAGGCTACCTATATATTTTTTTAAATGTTATGGCGGGCGGCCCTCGCCATTTTGTATTTTTTTACTTCCTAGGACATCAAATTAAAGGTCTTAACGAGACGAGTTGAAATATAAATACATATGTATTATGTATGTATGTATAATGAAATATAAGTCCATTTTGTTTGTTCGCAGTCGGGATTTTTATAATGTATACTTGTGTTTTTGTATTGACAACTCACGTCTGTAGTTGCGCAATGGTTCGCCAAAACCAACCTCAGACAGGCAAAGATCTGCATATGTGCATCTCGCTATTAAGGCGTAACTAAAAAGCGAGCTAGAAGACAGATACATAGGTAATTTACCCCTAATTAATACTCCTGTAACACTTGATTGAATGGATTCGAGAGGATTAGCAAGAGGGGTGAATGTGGAGCAAGTTTGTCTTACAATTATTTGCAGGACTAACTTGTTTTCAGTAGATCCAAGAGATCAACTACACCAATAATTATGGTCAATAGCAATACATAACGAAACCATTGTAAACGCCACGTCAGAGACAATTAAATCTTAATAGGTTCAAAGACCCATCGCGGTGGCATAGTACATGTAAACACGAAGATAACAGTTCTATTGAAAAGTAAAACTGTTATAAAAACCTGCCGCGCCATTTGACATTGTTCTCGTGGATAACGGTGAACCTTGACAGGCTATTTATCCATATCACCTTTTCAATCAAACTAGTACACCACTTAGCGAACAGTGGAATCCAACCTCATTCATACTATGGTCTCCTGGTACAACTACAAATGACGGGAACCATTATCTAATATCTTCCGTAGGGTAAGGATAGTCGAACTGTAAAATGAGTAAATACCTACATACCGTGTCGTTCATATAGAAATAATCATCATGTCCACTTTAATTGTATACCATCAACAAGTCTTAGTCCACGGACTTGACTTTTACAGATCTTAAGCAGGCCATACAAGCTAGGGACCGGACAGGTTTGCTTGCACAGTTGTGCGACATACACGCTCCGGTTACACCGCTGTCAGGTACACTCTACTAGCGTGTATGGCCTGCTTAAGAACTGTAAAAGTTAAGAACCCATTCAGATGTACTCAGTGCCCCAAAAAATCTTTCTTGTGGATGTCATTGACCCTCAGTTAACTTTTTGTACGTGACAAAAATGCACTTTACCAAAATTTGCATTACCAAACATAACTCGCTGCCGGAACCTTGCATAGAGAAGATTTGAGTATAGAAGTTATAGCACTGACCAAAATGTAAATCAACATGTTAGTCACGAGCTTGTTATGGTGTGGTTGTGAAGCATAATATTCTATTCACAGAAGAGGATATAAGTGATAAATCAAAGACAATTAACTACTTGGGAATAGTCCGGCCAGAGTGCAAAATTTTCGTCACAAAACTTGTTACATTTGTAATAAGTCAGTAGAAACGTGCTGTGCTCTACGCAGTCAAATAGTTTGAAAAAAAATTGCCTACTTTCGTATTGCAAATCTCAATATGCCAAAATGACTAAGTGGGACTAAAATCAATTTTCATAAGTATTTTGTTTATTTACTGAAGAACCTAATAAGCTGTTGTAAAAAGTTATTTTAAATAAAAAAAAAACTTCCTAAAGGCCACTCTGCCCTAAAATATTATGATCTCTGAATTAGGGTTGCCACCTTTTTTTGAAGAAAATATAGTATTTTTAACCGACTTCAAAAAAAGGAGGAGGTTCTCAATTCATCTGTATATATATATATTTTTTTTCTATGTATGTTCGCGCATAACTCTGGCAATTATGAACCGATTTGAAAAAATCCTTCTTCCATCCATTCTTTAATCCGTTAGTTGGGTCCCATAAAAAAATTATTGCTTCCGAATAAGTAGTTCCTGAAAAAACAATAATGGTGACTGCGCAGGAAAGCTGCAAGAAAAGGCTTTCTTTGAAGTTGATGCCAAATATACACAGCAGGTACGCCAACACCAACTTCTATAGTATTTAAATTATTTTATACTTTTCAGTGTTATTGAAGTCGGTTTAATTTTTTTTTTAAAAAGATTTTATTCGTTTTAAATTATAAAAATATAGTACATTTGGGAAGTTTGAGTAAAAAGAATAGTATATTATATTTTATAGTAAAATTAGGTATTTGAAAATAAAAATTAATTTATTTATTTTAAAACTTTATTATTAATAATATAGATATTTAAAACAAAAAAGTTAAAAAAGATTTTTTTTCTATTAATTATAAACAATTAAACTTTATATAAAAAACACGTGACTTTAAACGCACCAAGATTGGTCACCTTATAGGTGTGACGTCATAATGTTAAGCGATTTAATAACAGTACAGCGTTAACGGCTATTACAGGTGACTAGACAATAATATTGAAAATTTATTGCTAAAAAACGACACTGAACGACCCTGAACGACACTGAAAGTCACTGAACGACCCTGAACGACGGCACTGAACGTCACTGAATGACCCTGAACGACACTGAAAGTCGCTGAACGTCACTGAACGTCACTGAACGACGGCACTGAACGTCACTGAGTGACGTTCAGTGTCGTCGTTCAGTGTCGTTCAGTGTCATTCAGTGTCGTTCAGTGACGTTCAGTGACGTTCAGTGACGTTCAGTGTCGTTTTTTAGCAATAAATTTTCAATATTATTGTCTAGTCAAGTGTAATAGCCGTTGACGCTGTACTGTTATTATATAGCTTTAACATTATGACGTCACACCCGCTCGGGTTTGTTCTGGAGCTGTCGGCGTGTTTCCGGTAATGGATTCAAAAATTATATTTTTTATTTTGAAATAACTTTTGAATAATTGCGAAAAAAAAAATAGTTTTACTATAAAACTTATATATGATCTTTCCATTTATCACAAAAAAAAAATTCAAATACCCAATTGGCTAAAATATAGTACGATACTATATAATATACACACATCAAAAGTGTCTAGGGATCAACATATATTTTTGCAATAACTTTTCTCCTGATTGATATTAATTAAAATTTTCTTTAAGGATTCATCAAATAAAGTGTTTTCGTTTGTCACAGTAACGATAAACCAAGTCACCTTTGCATTAATAAAGAAATTTGCCATTTTCCTAATAAAGGGATTTTTGACATTTGAACCACTAACACAAAAGTTCGAAAAAAAGACTGAAATAACAGTTTTCTTTAAAATTTTATTGGGTAACTTAAACAATTAATAATCCGTGTTTCTACCGCGAACACTAACAACACAAGAACATCGGTTTGGCATACTCAAAATGAGTTCATCCAAATCACGCTGTGGAATGGCCGCCCATGTTCGTTGCAACAACAAAAAAAGGTCTTCTTGCGACTGGATACCCTCCATATTCGGCAGAGCTCTTCTCTGTAGCATATCCCATGCATGCTCAATCGGGTTCAAGTCTGGCGACTGAGCAGGCCAGGGCAGGACATTGATGTTAGCTGCGGCGAGAGTCTGTCTTACAACTCTTGCGGTGTGCGGTCGTGCATTATCATGCATTAACTGAAATAAGGGACCGATTTGCACTTGTAGAGGAACGATGACGTCTGATACAATCGTCTCAGCATAAATTTGAGCGTTGAGGTTGCCTCTGATCCAAATCAACTCAGTTCTTCCGCCGATCCAAATACCCGCCCATACCATGATGGTTCCACCACTATAAGGATGGACTTCCTGGCAGGATTTTAATCGCTGTTGGCGTCCAGGGGTTCTCCAGTGTCGTATACGTCTTGTATCCGGTCTCATACCAAAACGAGACTCATCAGAAAAGCACACGAAACGCCATTGTTCTTCTGCCCATTTTTTTGCCCAAAAATGCTTGATCCCTAGACACTTTTGATGTGTGTAGTACGGGTGGCAACCCTACTCTGAATACAATATTGGCCTAGCAACATTGCAGATTTAAGGAGTATGTGTCATATACACTTGAATATATTCACAACTTTTATGAAGCGAGTGGAACTCTACTCCAATTTTATGAACCTTGCATACCTAAACCCACATTATGACTCACACAATGAGTGACAAGGGTTTAATGACCAAACTATCCTTACAAACACAATGTACAAATCAATTTTACGTTAATGAATCATGTTTAAAACGTGGATTATATTTTGCGTAAAAATAAGGGCATAGTAGACACGCAAAAATTTTACGTTTTTTTGCAAGGTGGCAAGCAAGCGTGCGGCCTGCCTGATGGTAAGCAGTCACCGCAGCCTATAGACGCTAGCAACACTAGATGAATCACTAGCGCCGACCCTTAAAACATTAGATGTTGTAGATCACTACTAGTGATAAGGCCGCCCATTGTACATTTCCTGTATAGCTGAATTTTTCTTGTTGCCCGAATGCCCCAGGAAGAGGGTTATGTTTTTCGTGTGTGTATGTATATGTAAGTATGTATGTCAATTTCTTTGGCACGACCTACAGCCTAAACTGCCTAATTGACTGCGAGTTATAATATGTTGTTCGATTCGTCTTAGTTGTGGAAGTGACATAGGCTATTTTTCTAAAAAAAAAAAAAGGAGTCCGTTAGCCGCCATTTTGTGTTTTCTTTTCTTCCAAAAACATTTACTTCTATAAAACACACTACTATAAAATCATAGTAACAATACAATTAATACCATAGAGAAAATAAAACACCCTTACCTGCCGTCAAGTTGATGCGGTCCATTTTGGAGCACCACGTTAACGAGCGATGGCTCCGCGAAGGTGACGAATCCGAAACCTCTTGACCGGCCGGATTCGCTGTTCTTCATCACCACGCAGTCGATGACGTCACCGTAGCGCGAAAAGTAGCGCTGCAGATTCTCCTGGGACGTTTCCCATGATAGACCTCCGACGAACAGTTTTCTGGACAATAATATTCGATATTGAAAAAAAAACTTATACCTTACGTTTTTGAAGTTTGTTTTTCTTTCGTTGGAGGACTTGTTACTTTAATAATCCAAATACCTAATTATGATCAAATGCCTTTGAGAAATAACCAATTATAAACAGTGAAAATAGGGTTGCCAATGAATGAAAAATTGGGGATTGTCCCGGAATTTTAAGTGTGGTTCCGTGTCTAGTAATTCGACTGTATTGTGGAATTTTCGAATACTATTATTGCCTATCAATATTTGCACTTAAATTAGAAGACATAATTATAGCTTAATAATAACGTAACACGCGATGCCTGGTGGTTTTTTGTAGCTTTCGAGTATAATTTATGAATTTATGCATATTTCATTTGTTTTAAATAAATAAAATTCATTTATTTCAGTTATCGATTGACCCATACAATTCGGACATTACAAATTAACATTAACAAGTTTTGTTTTAGCTTAGCCAATTATTATACCTTAATTAATCCCAGACTTTTCATATATTGATGAAGAAATATGTCTGAAATATATACATCATTTACACTGTTGACCCCATTTAAAAATTACTGAATGAATTTATGGCATATATTTTACTGATTTATCATAGCACACAATAATTTTAAGCCTTGTATTAAAAGTTAGTACTAGAATGAACCTGTTTATCTTTAGAAAGAAATATTCAGATCGCATTATTTAACTGTATTTGCCTAGTTGGGGTTTAGATGCCCTGACTGCTAAAAACTTTTTATTTTATTTGTCTTAGTGACGAGCCTGGAGGTTAAGCATAACACCTGCCTATAGAAAGCTGAATTACATTGCTGCTCATCACATCACAAGACATTATATCAAGTCTATGTCTAGTTATTTCTCCAGCGACATTACCCTTCACACCGGATGACAACAATGTTTACTCATTTCTGCTTGGCTGTGACTATCTGAACAGACCCTTGCACAAGGTACCTACAGTATGCACCTACCTAGTAAAGGTAATGTGCTGTTAAGCCAGTGCTCTAACATGGCTGCCACCCCTGGCATCACACCCTACCATCAAGTAATATTGTATATATTACTTGATGGTAGGGTGTGAAGCACAATTTTACGTTAAATGAAAACTGTTATTCTGTCATTGAAAATTAATTTACAATTGGGCACAGTTGGAAACCAGAACATAATATGTAATGAATGAATGACCTAAAAACCTAGTTAAGTTTCATTATCTGTATTAAAATTATACCTATAGTTACTATGTATGTGATAAGAAGTTGCTTATAGATTTTTAAATTAACAATTTAATTAATACATGTTTTGGTACTTTTAGCATTGATTATTAAATAGGTACTATTTTATTTAGACTTTGTATTACTTTTACTTTACATTATTAATTATTGAGAAAATAATAGAATACTACTTGTTAGTATCAAAGCTGAACTGCTTATGGCAGCACTAAACTGCTTCGCCAGTCTAATAAAATTAATGTTACTTATGATTTTTTTTTGTTAATAAATTATTGCTAGTTGTTTAGCCTTAACTCCAAATGTATGTGAAATTACTTCAAAGGAAATAAATATTATATAGTGTTGATTTGGCACATATCAAATTATGTATTGACCTAAAATGAGTCATATTATGTGCAAAGTACAAAAACTGTATTCTTGTCACATTATTTTTCACTAACATTAGCAGTCAGAAAACTTTTACTTTGAATAAAAAATAAAAAAACCACATTGAAATTTGATTCAACGCTTACTAAGCACAATTACCAAGACTGGTGAAAGTGAACATTCACTTGCACTTGGAACATGATTTTATCATACATACATTTATTAATTAACCATTTTATTTAGAATGGTCTCATACAGAAGTTTAGCATGAGGCTATACCTACCAACTACTCAATGATAATCTTTTAACCAATCAGTACCAATGTAATGTACCCATATGATACTAAGTAAATAAGAATCTTGCATTTTTGGACACATTATACATAAAATGGGATTCACTGATTATCTGATATAAGTATAGAAATTACATTCTAATCTATATTCTTAATTATCAAACTAAGGATAACATACAGTAAAGTGTTTAGGGGTAATATTTATTGACAAACATATAAATTATGGTCAAATACATATGTAAGAGCAAGATAACATAAAAATATGTTAGTGGTAAGCTCAAGTTTGCCTGTTTTTGAGCATAGTTTGATGAGGCAAGTAACCATATGCAAATGATTCAGCACGTTTCGCGTCGTGTGGACAAATGAGATCGAGCTACGCGGCACTTCGAGCATTGATCTAATAACCTCTTTAGAGAAAATCCACACCAAATCTTCGTGTTTTGTGTAAAATATGCGGGCCTGGCAATGCTATAGCGCGAAATTAGCGATAAGGGAAAACGACGATTAGTCACAGAAAGGTTAATTTTGTATATTGCGACGTATCCACATCAACAGTTTTTTTAGCTAAAAGTACAGTTACATAAACTATATCTACGAGCATTTTGGCAAACTAATTGTGACAACAACCAGATAAAATGTATTATGGGAAAGTTATAGCTGCCATGATCGTACCACGCAAGTCGCACGGCAAGGCTTGGGGTCGGTGCCCGCTAGCCGGTATAAAGTAAAAGGCTAATTGAGACTTCGCGGCCCATAGGAGCGTCATTTTACTCAGATATCCAGGCAATATTGCAATCTTGTTGATAACTATATTTTGGGCGCACGTAGATGTGTACGTAACGCCACCACACAAGCCCTGCTGGCTATCCGTGAAACGCGACACACCAAGCATGCCAGTTTGACCTATTATAGTTGGCACGTCGTGAACACCGTTGTATCTTACAAAAAACAAACGAAAATACACTCACCCCTTCTCATCATCGTCCATGTCTGGATTCATACGCATAACTTACTACTAATTAAAAATAATGGTTGGCACCGGTAAAGACAACCAAACCACACAAGCACAGACCCACACGAATGATTATGGCGGACCAACCATTTCCGCTGTCTCAAAAGTCATGGAAAAAGGAAGTGGTCAACTTCAAAGTCTTTTAAATTATTAAGAAATAAACAAAGCTAAACTATTCATATTTTACATAATATTGCAATCAAATAATATGTTAAAATATACAGTAGTAATATATACGGTTATTATCAATAATATTTTAAATAAACACTAAATAAGGGCAAGCTTGATTATATTAACTAGTACATAATCATCGCAAGGTGGCAGCACTATCAAAAATAATTTGTTGCTAGACTTTAAAAATAGTAAAGATACATTATATTTCCCTTTGTGTTTTTTTTTTATAAACCAATGATATAGTCTTCACTTCACCTTTAAAATAATAAATGAAATGGTTCAGAAACATTTTTTTTCACCTTTCTTCAGCTCTATCTAGACACGTAAAATGTATCTTTACTTTTTGGTATCGAGTACTATTCCTTTCAATACCGATACTTCTGCACTTGATACTTTGTATTCGATACTCTTTATTAAATGAGTACTTTTTGACTGGTATCGTATCGAATAAATTTTATAAATTACCTTCTACAGCTTGTAAAGACTGGCTAACTGACGTTATTCACTGGTAATGACCTTTTTTGGCCATTACTGTGACGTCATGACGTGAAGTATTTAGAACGATATTAAGAAAAGTACTCGATATCTTGAAGTATCGACACTTTTGTTGTAATTCAATACTTTTTTTCGATACAACTAAGAGTATTACAATATTGATACTAACTTTCTATTCGATACTTTGTCTCTACCTACAACATGCTAGAACCCAATATAGCATCCATGATCCATCCATTTACTCATCAGCCTAGAATAGTCTGTCACAGCCAAATGGACACGTATTTTTTCTTTTGTCAATTAAACAAAAAATTACGGAGATATAGTGCGTTGAAATTCCGCGCGACGTCACGCCTATATACAATTTTTACTGAGGTGTGACGTCACGAGCCCCCACTCCCAGTGAAAAAAATCTAATCTATGGTTACAGCCCCAAAAAGATTATAACGCTACGGGGTAGGTGTGATTAAGTACTATGCGTTTCAACTAAGAATGTGGCCGCCATAATGATCGCGACTGCGGAACTTCACTAGTTTTTTACGATTTTTGTACCGGCAGCAGAGTAAACACAAAATGAAAAATTCGCCTCTATTTTGACTATTTATTGTGATGTTTTATTTTGCTATCTATATTTGTTAAAACATCATTTTTAGTAATTATGTATTTGAAATGGCAAGATGGCGGCCGGCCACATTCTTAGTTGATACGCATGGTATGATACCTTTTGTAGTGGTTATTGTTTGGAGTCTACTGTTATAAGCTACTGACTAGATAATATTTATTCTAGATAATTATAATCTAGTCTATTCTATAAAGTTTTAACATGTAAATTCCTCAACATCATGAATGTTTCGGAACTATTTGTCAGTTCGTGATAAAATTTAACATTGGAACTGGATAAGTTATTAATTATTAAGGATCTATAATCACGTAAAAACAATGCTTTCAGATGATCAGCATGGTTTCGTTAAAAATCGGTCGACAGTCACCAATTTGTTAACCGACTTCAAAAAAGGAGGAGGTTCTCAATTCGTCTGTATAAATATATATATTTTTCTATGTATGTTAGCGCATAACTGGCAATTATGAACCGATTTGAAAAATCTTTCTTCCATCCATTCTTTAATCCGTTAATTGGATCCCATAAAAAAAATATTTCTTAGTAATAAGTAGTTCCTGAAAAAAAAAGAATGTTGACTGCGCAAGAAAGCTGCAAGAAAGCCTATATAAATGACTTTATATCGCTTTTTAAGGACAAAAATGGTCATAACTCTGGCAAATATTTACCAATTTCAATGATTCTTTTTTTATTCGAAAGAAGAAACCACTGTAATAAACCTGTATGAATTTTATCACAAACGGATAAGAACTTCCTGGAGGACCATGAATGATATGGAGGAATTTATCTGGTAAAAACCATAAAACTGATGTTCTCCTTTACATTGCTCTGACAAATGTGAACCGATTTCGATGATTCTTTTTTTATTCGAGAGAGTAAACTACTATGATGATTCCATGCAAATTCTGAGTTTCTGAAGTAACATGAATTATGTAAAAGTATGTAGACGATAATGTGAAATCATAATGATGTCATAACCTACCCAGATCATTTTACCGTCTTCGATGGTTCAATCTTTATGTATGAAAATATCTATAAAAAGAATAAAATAAAACATTTAAAAAAAAAATTGAACCGACTTCAATAACCCTAAAAAGTATAAAATAATTTAAATACTATTGAAGTTGGTGCCAAATATACACAGCAGGTACGCTAACACCAACTTCTTTAATATTTAAATTATTTTATACTTTTTAGTGTTATTGAAGACGGTTCAATTTTTTTTAAAATATTTTATTAGTATACAAGAATTATCTATGTCAGGCTTTTGCTGCTGGAGGTCAAGTTGATTCTGTTTATACTGATTTTTCTAAGGCCTTTGACAAAGTTAACCACAGGTTACTTAGCAGTAAACTTTCGTCATGCGGAATTCATGGTAGTTTATTTCGCTGGATATGCTCATACCTTACAGCAGAAGTCAGTTGGTTGCGTTGAGAGGCTCTGTATCTTCACCTGTAGTTATGACGTCGGGAGTCCCACAAGGATCTCATTTAAGACCCCTTCTTTTTACAATCTTTATAAATGATATGGTGCAACAATTAGCCTGCAAATGTCTCCTGTATGCAGACGATTTAAAAAATTTCAACTCAATTTCTAAAGATGAAGACTGTGCAATGTTACAGAAAGACTTGGATACGTTGTCCGAATGGTGCAAAGTCAATCAAATGTCACTTAATATTAAAAAGTGCTTTAGAATATCGTTAAGTACTCCATCGATCATGTGTTGCAAGAGACTTAGGTATATTATTTGACGATAAGCTGTCATTTCGTGCGCACTACCAGTTCATAACATCTCATGCTAATCAATTGTTAGGTTTCATACTTAGATCTACGAAAGGTTTTAAAAATCCCAAAAGTATTTTGTATCTATACTTTGCGTTGGTCAGGAGTATTTTAGAGTATGGAACTCCTATTTGGTCTCCCAACTACAAAGTGCATATTTACACGATTGAAAGGGTCCAGAGAAAATTCCTAAGAATTTTAAGTTATCGCCAGCGACCGGGTCGCTCAGGTTTACATTATGTGGACAGGTTAAATGAATACAATATTCAATCTTTAGAAACAAGACGTTCTTATTTTGATTTAGTTTACTATTGCAAAATTATCCACTGTATCGTTGATTCAACTGAACTAGTATCTCAAATTTCTTTCAATATTAAATATAGTGCCAGACGCTCCAATCAGACTAATCTTTTTGCCTTACAAATTTTCAAAAATAACATTTCTTACTTCAACTCGCTTACCAGCCCCCCTAGACAATGTAACATTCTACAAGCGCTATCGCTAATAGAAAGTATAAAAATGTATAAGAATGACATAAGTCATCGAAAAATCACGTGACAAATTGTAGGGAATTAAGCGAGTTAGCGAATGAAGAAATAGATTCGCTATGAAGCGATTGCATCTTGTCTAGGCCCTCAGGATGACCCGTTTGTATAACGACTTGTCAAAATTATGTGCGGTTTTAGATATTTTTAATCCTAATCTCGGTAAAATCAGAATCAGAATCGTTTATTTGCTGTGAATGTAAGTAACAAATATAGGTGTTGTAGGCATTATACAATTTGGATCCATTACATTCTACCTTTTGGCATGCAAAATATAATCGTAATTAAATTTATTAATTTTACAGAAATAATTAAAAATGTCATAATTTTATCTTACTAAAATCCTATTTTAAGTCATTTTATACAAGATAAATAAACAACAATAAATTTTTAACAATTAATTTTAATTATTAATTATTATCACTTATATATACTCGCATATGTGTGGTTTAATGTAAGGTAGCCCGGATACAGAGTTACTCTTCTGTTAATAGTTATTATGCTTAGTTGTAGGTACATATTTTTACATTATATTTCAGGTCTAACCTATTTGTTAAGTTATTTAGTTTTTTTTTTCAATATAATGTGTATTGTACTTTGAATAAATAAAAAAAAATACTGGGTCCATAAAGCTTCTGTCTTCGAACCGGCAGGCATGCAACGTTACTTCTTTCTAAGTAACTCGTAAGCTTGTAGTAAATATAGGGCTTGAAATCTTGAGAACGTCGAAGTCATGAGATAAACTCAATGGTTAAACTTGGTAGGTATGTATGTATGTTTATCCTGAGTGGATATAAATAACGAAACCGAGTGCTTATTTCTTGTTTACTGTAATTGGATAGTCGGTTAAAGTCTAGCCGCTATGCTACCACACTCAGAATTCGGTAACGAATCTCATACAGTAAGAATGTTCATTAACAGTCAGAGTGCGGCAGTAAGACACAACATAATGAAGAATTTATGCAGTAAAAACTTTTATTTCAAAAAAATATTTTTAAAATTCGTAATGGACTACAGGTATTGTAGCTACAGTTACAGGAATATCTTCATGTTCGGTCAAATGGAATGGAAATATTAGTTCAAACTGAAAAGAAAAGGAAATATACGGTTACATTAAATAGGTATGCTTTTTCTTTCATTATTTAGTTTCGTTATCATATGTTATAGCTAAAGTAAGCTATACTAATGTTTGTAAAATTAACAAACGTGCTACAGATATTACTTATAAAAAAATGAAAAAGAATTACCCTGAAAACGTAAGAAACGTTTATCATAGTATCTGTTAAATCTAAGCTGGAGGGTACAATGCACGAAGGTATATCCATGCTAAAATAACAAACTTCTGCGGTAGTATTAGCAATTTTTTTGTAATCAACTTTATGCAATTTTCGCTCTTCCTCTGCATATCCTGATGAAACACTGTAACGTAATTTCTGAAAACAAATATTTTATACCTTCTTAAGGATTTACATTTTGAAAAAACGGAATTGTTAAACTCTTACGTACTTACCTGCAATAATATTACATTAATTTTACTTAGTTTAACTCTCTTGTGATTATTTATTATTATCTCAAACGGCACTTTTTGCTTCGGTGCAAATGCTATATATGTTCTAATAGTAACCTCAATAACTCCTGAACTACAAGATAGTGTTTTTTTAAAGTCTTGCATAAAAGGTTTCTGTAAGTAAATAAAAATAATAAATAGTAAAAACAAAGTGAGAGTTGGCGGACTTCACACGTCATTCGAAAGCTGGATAGGCTTTCCCAGACATGTAAGTTTCCTCACGATGTTTTCGTTCACCGAAAGCTAGTAACAATCGCACAAAGACGATTCACAGGAAGAGGTGCTAGCCGGGTCAAACCTGCGCACCATGTTTTCCAAGGCAGGCGCTCGCCCACTGAGCTGTCACTGTTTACTCAAAAAGGTTACTGTAAATTGAAAAAAAAGTAGGGAGTTATCAAAACTGTTGCACTACTACTTACTACTAAAATAGGTGTGCTACCAAAACAATTTAAAACAATTGACTCTATTGTTAGGGTTCCATACCGAAAAGGTAA
This sequence comes from Furcula furcula, assembly GCA_911728495.1. Classification (NCBI taxonomy): domain Eukaryota; kingdom Metazoa; phylum Arthropoda; class Insecta; order Lepidoptera; family Notodontidae; genus Furcula; species Furcula furcula. The sequence continues at coordinate 21,303,031 of OU452257.1, read as the reverse complement.
AAAAGGAACCCTTATGGTCTGACTTCGTCTGTCTGTCTGTCACACCTATATATTTCAGGAACCACTGATGTTATCGATTTGAAACTTTGAATAGTTTTAGATCTCACTTACCCAACCTCATCACAAATGTAAAAAAAATATTATTTTTCCTTTACTTTTTTAATTATGGGGTCAAAATGGGTCATCAAAATTTCAAAGTGAGACTACTATATCGAGTGTGATATCAGATGAAAGGGCTTCATTTGTACATCTCAAAACAGATTTTTATTTTGGGTTATGTCACGTAGTTTTTGGCTGATAAACAAAAATGACAAAAAAAAAATACAGTTCCCCTCCCTTATCTCTAAAGTTTGTGGAAGGAAAAATCTGAAATAATTATGGGTAATGCATGTCTATCTACCTATATTTTACAGGAAAAATAAAATGATTTGTCTGAATAGTAGCAGTTTTTTAGAAATCTTAAAAAGACCTCGACAAACAAACAAACGTTTTGCGGTTTGATTTTTTTGCTATCTGAGGTGTTACATGTGTTACATGAATAGAAAAATTACTTTAATACGTCCAAAAATGGTATGGAACCCTCGGTGGGCGAGTCCGACTTGCACTTGACCGGTATTTTATTTTTTAATTAAAGTTTCTATTGTAGAAACTAAATAATTTGTTGTTTTTTCCTGTACGTGCTATAAGGTCGGTTTTTATGAACCAAAGAAATATGCTGTTGATAAGATGTTACACAGCAAATCAAGACGGAAAGTTTTTTACTTATATAAAATAAGAAAAACTATATTTTTATGATAAAGGAAGGCTTGAAGTCGTGTAAAACTAGAAGGTGAACAATCTTCTAATTTTGCATAGCAAAAATTCGTTAACTGAATTTTATACTAACCAATAATTCTGTTTCCCGATTTAAATTCACATTTGTCAAGACATTAAATGGTACTACTTTGTTTATTTTTGAAGGCTTACTTTTAATTTTTATACGATAGTAGACTCTTCCTAAGGAACCCGTAAGGGAAGAAGGTAAGTCTTCTGGCAGAGAAAAATGAAATGGATATCTATGTACGCCAGATGGCATCGTGTTACCTGAAAATATACATTAAAATATTTGTAATATTATAAAAATAATAAATAATAATATTCTGGGACGATACAAACACACGGTCATCTGATCCCTCAGAGTAAATATTTACTCCGAGTCTGATCCCAAACTAAGCAGGGCCTGTACTATGGAAACCAGACAACTGATACTTATAGTCTTTGTTTTATAAATAGATAAGTACTTAAATAGATAAAACATCCAAACACTTGGTGGGAATCGAACCCACGATCTATTAGGTAGCGGCCAGGGTGTCTAACCACTAGACCAACCAGCCCGTCAAAAAAGTCAAAAAATATCTTAAAGTAAATAAAAGATAAGTATCTTTAAAATAATTTCTGTACCTACACATTAGGGACGGTCATTTATTATTTACTGGATACATTGGAGTTGCGCTCATGGTGCCCATGGTTGTGTTATCCTTACTTACTATGATGATACTATTTTTATTTTTGGCTCTGCTTACCGTTTTGGATATCTCGAAATATATCCTCTATTTTAATACTAAGAACTTTTTTCTTTTCTGAATAGTTTTTTACATAAGGGATTGTTGGCTTCGACCTAGTCCATCGGGCTTTAGTAATTCCAGTAACTTCAAAATTAATGCCTGTAACGATTCTAAATTTAATAACACAAACATCACAATAGTTTAATAAATACATTTGTATAAATAAATTATTACATTTTATTTTTTGCTCACAAAGCAACTCCAAAACAACGATTCCAGTAACTATATTACCAGTATAAAAGCTTCCTGAACAGTCACTATACATATTAACGGTACAATTTATTGCAGTCATTTTTATTTTGTTATTAGAAAATGATTTTTAATTATTTGCAATAACTTAAGACAGTATTTTCATTTGATTTGAAAATTGTCACTACATAATTACTGACGAAAAAATGGTATTCATGATAAGATAATGATAAGAATGATGACAAGAGATAATCTTGTTCAGTTTAGTAAAGATTAGAATTCCATACTTATTTCATTAATGTTTCTGATAACGATTCGAAAATTAAATATTTACTAATAGATATTAAAATACCTACTTACTTACTATAATAGGTATTTTTAAAATACATTTTTATGGGAGACTCTGCGAATGTACTTATTATTATTATTTATATTTCATACAAACTGTTATCAGCTATTATAACATCATTGAAGATTCACATTTTATTTGGTTATTGTGCTATATACTGCCGAAGTTCTCGGAATTCTAAACCTAACTTTATGAAGGCACTCAAAGGGCACAACACAATCGTTCCGTTCGTTCGCTATAGGCTAATTTCAATTTTTGAACGACTATTAAGATTGACGTTTTGCTGACATTCTGTCTGACATAACTAACAATGACGTTTAGCGTTATTGAAGAACATCGAAATTCGTTTGTGGTAATTTAATTCTTCGCATCGGTATTTCGGGATGATTAGCAAAATAGAACTGTTTAATCGTATTAAATAGTTTAGTTTTGTATATTTTTGAAAGCCGACTGTCCCAGTTTACCCAATTGTTTATACTGAACATCGATCAATGTGCTAAATGCGAATTGTGATAGGTTATGTTATACCCTTTGCTTTTTCAGAGTGAGTATTGAGTTTATTTTGTATTACCTACACATCTTTGTTACTTAGCATTAAGACTAGATAATAATAGAGTCGTCGCTCTATTGTTCATATCTTTTGTTTAGAAAATGTACTCTGTTAGTGATAATATGCACACAGCTTGCATTAGTTTCTCTAACCAAGTTGATATTTTATGTTGTTAATATTTTTAATTAAATTGTTATTAATATTAACTACTATCGAGATATGCTTTTTTCATGATTTCAAATTCAATGGAAAATTATTGTAATCTTAGATTTTTACTTATTGCACCTCTGAAATGGGTTAAGAATATGTACATAGTATGTATGTTAAATAGTATATTTTTTTCTATTTATTAGGGTCAGCAAACAATAACACAAGCAGATTAATAAACAGTACAGTTGATAAAGATAATAATGTGTTATGCATCATTATCTAAAAGTTTTATTAAAAGTACTTATGTAAAGTACTTACTTACATTTATGAAATAGTTGTACTGGTTGGTAAGTTAGACAAAATATTCAGATGAATTCAACCATCAGTGATAATTTTTTTTTACTTATCTGCAGGTGGAGCAAAAATATTATCATTAAAACACTTATTATATGATCTTACAATATGATTTAAGGCTGTACACATTTAATAAATAAATATACTTAGTGTATAATACTAATGATTGTTGTAAAAACAATTTCAATTTTTGTGTTTATACTATTAGCCGTTGCTTATACCTGCATATCTAGGGGTTAAAGGTTATGGTCCTGCTGTTATAGTTTTGTTTAATAACACTATTTAAAGTTAATGGCAAAATAACCAATTCAGATTTATGTTTTTCACCCAGTTTTTACTATAAAGGAGTACTGTTATTATTGTTGTTATTATTATTTACTTTACTTTTGTTATTTTATTTTTATTTTCTTATTTCCTTTTGTTTATGTTTCATGTTTAGTATTAGAATTTTTTTTTATGTAGTTTTTTTGCAATATGTGTTGAATAAATATTACTTTATTTAATTCAGAAAAAAAAATATACATCCTGAAATATCATATTTTACATAGCCATCACCAATTTGGTTCTATTGAATTCAATTAACCACAATATTGTCAGATAAGCACCAAGGGTCATGGATCCGAACATCTATGCTTTGGTCTTGGACACCTTGAATCGTGCCACAAGCCAAGACACAGAAGTACTGAAGCCAGCTGAAAAGAAGCTTCAAGAATGGGAGGTGGAACCAGGCTTCTATTCTGTGTTGCTGGTGAGTATAAGTTTTAATTAATTATGTACCAGGATAGAATAGTACCCGTGGGGTTGTTGGGTAAGAGTAGCACCCTCCCATCTCCTCCCGAACACCTATACTGCAATCCCCAAGATGCCTGCCCCGCATAGGGATTATGATAACCCCTCCTTTTGGCCTTTGTTCAGCACTGGACTCATTCCGATTGATGATGATGTGAAAAATCTTTGGTTTTCACAACATACATGCATGCCTCGCAATTTCCGTGTCTCCAAATGGTTTCCAGAATTTAACATAAGATAGAATATCATTAATGTGATTGTCTAATGAATGTCAGTTTGGGTCACCCTCATATTAACTGGACATGGATTTTTAATAAGCAGTGTATTCATATACTCCATCCCAAATAAGCTTGGAGGCGATTACAAGTTCGTTTGCGGTTCAATAACTGTCAACGCAAGTTTCCACAATTCCCGTGCGCATGAGGAATCGCACTCACGCACACATACACCGTACATGAGCAGCGACGGCCGGGCTGCGCCCCACCATTGGCGCGGGGCTCCGAACTCGACGTTCGGCACGCGATCTGTGCACAACCTTTTTTTTGTACTTACTGTATAATAAAGTTGTAATCGCCTTCAAACTTGTTTGGTTTGGAGTGTAGGATGTTTGTGCATATTATAAGCAATTATCATTATTCAAATTATTGTTGTGCAGAACTGTAATAATAGTAACCATCCTGGGACAATCAACAGACAGTTATCCGATCCCAGACTAGACGCATACCATGTTAGTATGTCTAGTCTGGCAACCAGATAACTGACAAATATGTATGTACTTTAAGTAAGGATCTTTAGGGTACTATTACACAAATGGGCTGTCAACTTGCTTCTAATTTCATTAAAATCTATTGCTTTACTTAATCCAACAATATAAAAGCTGTACTTTGATCGCTATTGGCTTGATTGGTCAAGTACAGTAGGCTGTATTATGAATGTGGGTCGCGGACGCATAGGATGCGGGGACTCTGTGCGTCCCTACTACCCTGCGTCGACGCGAGCACCACGAGGGTGCCGGGGGGAGCGTGCATCTCAGCTCACAGCCCCCCCCCCGCCCGTGCTCTAGCGAGCGTCTGGCAATGAAGGCCACCGGGAGGTTTTGGTGGTTACAAATCCCACATACCTACCTACCTTACCTTACTTTTTTTTTTCTTGACGCGGGAGAAATCTTCCTAAGATCCCCGGGAGCTGTGCGGCTCGACCGGGGTATGTGGGATTCTTACCCACTAAAACCCCCGCGGCTGTCGCATCGGCACTTGAGAGGGGGGACCCCAGGGCTCTCCGGTGGGATCTGTACGAGGCCCCTCAGTGCCTTACCTTTGATATTATAGCCTTATAGCCCCCCGGGAGCCAGTCACGGTGCTCACGGGGACGGGGGTCGCAACCCCGCCGCTGTCCTCCTCGGAGTCGCCGCCGTACTCAATGGACGTTCAAAGGGCCCACACCCCGAACGTCCAGCGACTCCGAAGGTACCTTACTTAACCTTACCTTTTGAAAGTTTCCTCCACGACAGCAAAAAAAAAGGCTGTTAATGAAACACGCTGTGTACCGTACAGTACGTGATAGGTCTACATGGCAATCGGGGAGGGGACACCCTGTACACCCACACATTGCATGTGTAAGGTGGCACGGGCAATGTGCAGGTATGCGGGGTGTCCCCTCCCCCGCGTCTTAACTCATACCCCGATTGCTATGTCGACATGTCGTAGCGACGCACTTGTGTAAATGCCGCGATGTAGTTTTTCTACTGTATACTTTATTTATACTATGTCTGTACGAAAACAACATTCCAACATTCTTTTTTAAGTTTTGGTTGTCTGGAAGAAATCGCTGTTAGCGATAAGACCGCCATTTTTTTTTTTTGACGCTGGGGAAATTCCAAAGATCCCCGGGAGCTGTGGGGCTCGACCGGGGTATGTGGGATTCTTACCCACTAAAACCCCCGCGGCTGTCGCATCGGCACATGAGAGGTGGGACCCCAGGGCTCTCCGGTGGGATCTGCACCAGGGGCCCCTCAGTGCCTTGCCTTTGAGCCCGCCGCCGGGGGGCGCATTGTAGCCCCCCGGGAACCAATCACGGTGCTCACGGGGACGGGGTTCGCAACCCCGCCGCCGTTCTCCTCGGAGTCGCCGCCGTACTCAATGGACGCTCAAAGGGCCCACACCCCGAGCGTCCAGCGACTCCGAAGGTGCCATTTGTACCTAATTTAAGTTATTTTCTAAGTTTTCTGTATGTTTTACTTTGGTGTGCAAATAAAGAGTATTCTATTCTATTCCGCAGGATGTACTATCGAACCATGCGATCGACGTGAACGTGCGATGGTTGGCCGTGATGTGCTTCAAGAACGGCGTCGACCGGTACTGGCGGAAGAACGCGCCGCACGCTATCAGTGAAGAGGAGCGACAGAAGCTGAGGAAGGGACTCTTGACTGCGAACATACTCAGCGAGCCCGTCGCACAGATCGCCACGCAGCTTGCCGTGTTGATCTCTAAAATTGCCAGGTGACTGACCCCCTGGTGTGGGCCCTAGGACGTCTATTGACGTATCGTAGGCAGGTTTCTTTAGGCCTTCCTCGCAAGAGGCAAGTGAACTACATTTTTAAAGTTTCTTCTTTCTATATTGATATGTAAGTGACAAGTAGTGATGGGTTTCATCTGTCACAAGCGCAAATGTCGATAAGTACAGCTGACGGTTGAGTACCTATTGTCGGTTATATGATACTAGCTGACCCGCGCAGCTCCGCTCGCGCTCTTTTCACTCAGAAACCTTTTTGGGCTCATGCACAACACTGCTGAAGATCATGACATGATCAAATGCATAGTAAACGATTATATAAAGGACACAGACAAACAGTCATTTTTATATAATAGATTATGCTTTTCGATGTACTTACTCATGCCTACGGTTCTTACTTGAAAATAAGCAATCTATAGTACTTGTACTTATACATATTCTAAGGGGTTTTAGGTTTTAAATATGGAACTCTAATAATTGAAATGAAACTAATTTTACGGATTATAACATCGATATACTATACCAACTAGATTTGCTGTCACGACCCGAAAAGTGGTCACGAAAATAAGAAAATAAGAGCTACGGAGACGGCTGTCGCTCAATTGTCTGCAATTATTATTGAACCTTATTTTATAGTATGTAAGTCATCTTTTTATATGAACATATTATTGTTTTGCGTGTACGTGTATAGTTGTGTAGGTATATGTAACCGCGACCACATTTTCGATGTCATTTTGTTCGTGACAGCTAATCTTATTGGTATAGTATATCGATGGATTATAATTAGAAGACCTGAGGGTACCCTAAGACAACTATGACATATGGACAGCTACCACCTCAGTCCGCCCGTGACCATGAATGCTGTAAAGTATTCGAAACGTCGGGAAATTAAAATCAAAAATAAACCGCGATATAATCCGTAAAATTAGTTTCATTTCAATGTGTAATATTCGCGTAAGTATCAGAAATCATTAACTCTAATAATGTTACGTTATTTCTTCTCAGGTTCGATTGCCCAGCGAATTGGCCAGATCTAGTCCCAGAGTTGATCGGGGCGTTGAAAGCACCGCAGCCATTGGTGCAGCACCGCTCCCTGCTCATCTTCCACCACGTGGTCAAGGCACTCGCATCCAAGAGGCTGGTCGGAGACCGGAGGACATTCCAAGTGAGTGCTTTAGCCCATCATGCTGTACAACCAAATTAAAGTTAAATGCCCGTGAAAAATTATTACGATAACCTGTATTGTCAATTTATTTTTTGATTAGTTGGTGGGTTTGGGTAGTGGTTAAGAGTAGCACCCTCCCATATGTCCCATAGGTGTCGGGAAAATGCGACTAAAAGAAAACAGAAAGACTGGCAGCTGCATCTTTATTGGATTACCTACCACCTATACCGCGATCCGCAAGAGGACTGCCAAGCGTGGTAAATATGGCAACCGGGAGGGGTTGTATAAGTGGAATATGGCGTTCACGTATGGCCCATCATTTAGTTGTGTACAAAGTGTGAACAATGGTAGGCATTGGACGTTCTTTTAATTCAAGTACAACAAAAATGCAATAGGCATGATGACTGCAACAAAATACCAATAAATCTGTGGATTTAAATATTAGAACAGATTGCACTGATTCCAAAAATGCATCTCATTTTCATAATAATAGAGAGATTTTCGTGATATTTAAGCAAATAAATTACTCAAATACAGCTAATCGCCATTTTGTAATAAACGCTGATCAGAGTGAATGACGTCAATCCGGTGTAAATAAACAACTGTCAAACTGTCATCTCAACATTTTCTTTCATACAATGATTCACTTTTATACCTAGACAGATGTTTATTTACACCGCCGTAGTGACGTCACAAAATGGCGCCATGCACCGGCCATCGTTTTGGAACGAAATTCAAACTCTATTTTAAATATTGAAAATATTGCTATTAATTGTAAATTTAATACAAAAAAAACGTTTATTTTCGGCAATAGTAGACCCGTAAGTACATTATAGAGTATTTTTTCAAAATTAGTCATCATGCCTATTGTAATATGGCATTGTGCTATTGTTATCATCATCATCGGCAGCCAAAAGACGCCCACTGCTGAACGAAGGCCTCTCCTTTAAAGGTAGGGTTTGCCATAATCCCCACGCTTGGCAGGATCGCAGTATAGGTGGTATGTAATCCACAAGAAAGACGCTGCTGCCCGTCTTCTTGTTTTCCCTTAGTCGCCTCTTTCGGACACCCAACGGGAGGAGATTGGAGGGTGCTATTGTAACCCCGACACTCCACGGAGATCATGATGTTACCTATCACATAGTATAGATGAGGCATTTGTAGTATTTCTCCGTGGGGTGCCGGGTTACATTTGTATACCCCCATCAACTTTCGTTGGGTGTCGTAGGAGGCGACTAAGCGAGAACCGAAAGACGGGCAGCAGCGTCTTTCTTTTGGATATTATACTGCGATCCCCAAGCCGCCTGCTAAGCGTGGGGATTATAGCAACCCCTCCCTTCTAAGGGGGAGGCCTTTGGTCAGCAGTGGACGTATATCGGTTGCTAATGATGACGATAATGATTTGTAGTATTATTTTATTAACACCAACCCTTGTCAACAGGAACTAACCAACACAGTATATTCCTTCATTCTAAATCTGTGGCACGAAAATACGGAAGTGTTTCTTCGGCACATCCAGGAGGGTGCTGCCACAGAGCTCATAACTGAGCACTTAGAGAAGGCGCTGCTCTGCCTTCGTGTATTGAGGAAGTTGACGGTTTTCGGATTTAAGAAAGCTCATGAAAGCCAGGATGCTATGGCGTTCTTGAACGTCGTGTTCGACAGGGCTAAGACCAGTTTGGAATGCAGTGAGTGTGAGATGTGGAGATAATTGACATCTATGTTTCTATTAATAATTTCTGTGTCTAGAATTTTATTGAGTTCTAGATAAATACAAATTCGCCCCGGCTTTGTGTTACGTTTTAAGATTTGAAACTAGAATGCGATGTAGGGTCAATTTAATAGATCACATTTGACAGCTGTCAGTTTCTTCGTTCTGTAGGTTTTTTTTTGTCATTATTACAGTAAATACGTAATCGTAATTGAAAAAAGTAGTGCAATTCTAACTTCGAAAAAATTTAAAAATTTTATGCCCGCCGTTACAAATTTTGATGAATTGTCAAATGACATATTAAATTGGTCCTCCTTTAGTGTTAATTTATTAGTTCAGAAAAGTAATCATAGACGCAGATACAGACTTTATCTACTATACAGGTTGCTGATATAATCACTTGCAAGCTAAAAGGTGAATAACCTTACCATATGTAACCCAGATCACGCAAATAGGATCACGATTTTAATCTGAAACATTTTTTAATATTAATTGAATAGGAGATTTATGTATAAACCTCTTTATTGCATGCGCGCTGCGTAGGCTATAAACAATTTTTACAATGTATTTCCCCTTGTTATTAAAAAAATCTTTAGTTTCTGAATACGACTTAGAAACTATTTATTTGTTTCATTTTGTATGGGTAAAGATAATGAATTTCGAAAGCTTTTTATAGTATTTTTATTTGTTACAGGAAAACTGCTAAAAGGCAGAGGTATATACCCGCTAGAACTCTGCGAAAAATTCATAATACATCTCACTAAAGTGGCTCTAGGCGTCCTGTCCTGTCAGCCGTTCTCCTATGTGCCTCTCATCCGACCTTCTCTGGAGTTCGCACTGTACTATTGCTTCACGGAACAGGGCATGGCCCTAATCTACGAACGGTTCACAATACAGTGTCTCAACATTGTCAAGGGTATACTGCAGTGTATGGAGTACAAACTTCCTAAAGGATTGGATCAGGTCAAGGAGCCTTGTAAGTATATACATTTAGACTAAAATATTAGAACATAGTTATGTTCAACGTGCAGTTTTGATTCTGGTATGTACTCTCGTGGTGACGAGCGGGCGGGGTAAGCGCACGTAACGTCTTTCGAACGGTTTTTATTGAAAACTGGTACACCATTCGTGTCCGCGATAGTACGTGTCAAAGAGATTCAATCTATACATATAAAATTACTTGTCCTGACTGACTGATTCATCAACGCACAAGCCAAACCGCTGGACCTAGAAAGCTGAAATTTGGACAGTAAGCATCCACTAAGAAAGGGTTTTTGAAAATTCCACTCCTAAAGGGATTAAATGGGGTGGGAAAAAAAATAAAAGCGGGCGCAGCCGCAGGGATTTGCTAGTATAGTCTATACAGAGTGTTAATAAAGTACTGTCCGATCGCTGAGGGTATTACTTGGTGTCGCGATACAAACAGACTTATTTTATTTATTTTATTTTATTTTATTTTATGAGATATTCAACAAATGAGTTACTCATTTGTTGAATATCTCATAAATATTTTTCCTGATCTGATATATTCCCCACACAAATAGATAGAGAGATAAAACAGTTATTTGCAGCCACGTTCTCACACATACAAACAAAACAGCAATGTAGGTAGTTATCAAATATACGTATATGTTACGTGTATATGGTATGATATAGTAGATACAATTGGAATACTTTAATGTATCCTTCAATCCGTCTGCAACAGTGACTCTCCAAGCCCATCAAGTGAAGATGGAAGTGCTAGACCAAAATACGCTATGCCACATGTGTCGCCATCTCGTCACTCACTATTTCTTGTTGAGTGCCGACGACCTCGCCCTCTGGGACGCGGAGCCCGAGAGCTTCGCCACTGATGAGGCCGGAGAATCCTGGAAATATAGCTTGAGGGTGAGTATTCGTTAACGGTAAAGGGGTGGGTAAAGGCTTTACCCAGACTTGTCTTCGCAATCTTCTGTATTCTCTTTAACGCAGCGTGGGTCTTCTGAATAGTGTATGTAAGACTTAATTGAATTTATGTACCTGAGATAAAATAAATTCCCTTAATTTAAAATCTCTAATTATTATAAAGTTGCTATTCGCATGACGTGTCTTTATTTTCTTTCTTTTAAACTACACATTGGATTAACACGATTTTCACCATCATTTGGTTAGAAAAATTATTCCGGAAGATTTATGTCTGCAATACACATAGTATACTCCTTAGAATAATAACGTCTAGAATGATAGTTTCTTACGAAAAAACTCTCGTTTGAGGCACAATATCATTGATGTAGGCGTAAGCCACGCGTACTGACGCTCTGCGACACGCACACAAGTGAAAAAATAATGTTGTTAGCGGAATCAAAATTTCCCCAAAATTAGGGAAATTGGAAGTGCTTCTTCCTGGGGTCATTATTTAATTTTTAGAATAATATTACTATTATTGCCGACAGTTTATATTTTAAATTAAAAAGTAATCCTTTAGGATTACTTTTTAATTTAAAATATAAACATCTGAAATAACACATCTTCTATACAAAAATCTCGTGTCACGGTGTTTCGGAGCAGTGCGGTCGCACTGCTCCGACCGAAACCGAAACGGCTCGACCGATTAAAAAAAAAGAAATATTTGTACTTGGTAGGTATGAGAATATGTCGTAAAGTATAATTCATTTCGCTGGGCAATGTTAGGCTATGTCATTACATAGATGGGTGACCGCTTAATGCCATTTGAAAACCTAAGCGTGCGCGGGTCAGCTATTAATTAAATAAATTTCTTCTTATTAAAAAAAATAGGGTGGCAATTTTCCAATTTTTGGCAACATTTTGATAAAATGTCGTCTGTTAAAATTTAGAACTAATGTTTTCACTTTGGCGTTTATTTTACATTAAATATTAGGTAATACTTGAATGTGGAATATTATGTTATAATGTTTCTTAAGTGTTTCCGATGTACTGTGTCATTCATTTATATGAAAAACCATCATTTTAAAATAAAATATCGAGAGCTACTAACACTACGACTCGACCTCAAGGACTGACGCGGGCTGTTCGATACTGAGCCATTATGGCTTGGTTTTACTTGACTCACTCTGCGTGCATGTTCTCGGTTTCTAGGCGTTATTATTCTAAGGTATACTCCATATCAAATAAAAGTGAAAACGATTACAACTTCATTATACGGTTGGTCCATATATTTGACCAGTGCAAGCAATAGCTTGGTAATACAAAGTGGTTTTTGCCGCCGCGAAACGTTAACAATGTAGGCGTTATGTTGTGTTATTGAGACCCAAACGAATTTGTAATAGTTTACATGTTCACTTGGAGCGGAGTATATGTATAATCAGAATCACTCTAAAACTAAAAAAATAAATCCAAGCGAAGACGCGCTCGAGTAATATTTTAGAAACTGCTTCTCCATTATTATAATAATACCAGCCCTTGCTTTTGTTTCACTGTTGGGCACTGGCCTCCACTTAAGATGAAGGGGCTTAGGCCATAATCCACCACGCTGGCCAAGTGCGGGTTGCGGGTTGTCGGACTGCACACGTCATTCGCAAGCTAGTTAGGCTTTCTCAGACATGCAGGTTTCCTCACGATGTTCTCCTTCACCGAAAGCTAGTAACAATCGCCAAAGACGATTCGCACATGATTATTTAAAGAAATCAGAGGTGCGAGCTGGGGTTGGAACCTGTGCACCGTGTTTCCAAGGCAAGCGCTCGCCCACAGAGCTGTTACTGCTATAGCTGTTCTTCATTATAATATAAAAAAATAATAATATAATAATAATATCCCGGGACAATTCACACACGGTCATCTGATCCCAAACTAGGCAGAGCCTGTACTATGGAAACCAGACAACTGATACTAATACATATATACTTTTTTTTGTTTTTTGTAAATACATACTTATATAGATAAAACACCCAGACACCTGGTGGGAATCCAACCCACGACCTGTTGGGTAGCAGACAGGGTCTCTAACCACTAGACCAACAGGCCCGTCAAAAATAACAAATTGCATTGTTTTTTTATTCATACTTTTCCCCCACCAGCCATGCACAGAGGCGTTATTCATGGAACTGTTCCAATTCCGTAACGTGCTCGCGCCGGAGCTCGTGCGGTTGTTAGCGACCCTCCAACAACAGCAGATATCACCCGACGACCTGCCCGCTATTCTCAACAAGGATGCCGTGTATAACGCTGTGGGATTAGCCGCTTTCGACCTGTATGACGATGTGAGTGAGCCTTTATATTATTTATTATTATTCATTTATTGACAGGGTCTTGAAGACCCATAAAAGAAAATATAATTACAAAGACTGTTAGTAAAAGCTTAAAAACTAACGGCCGCATTCACGCACATAACCTTAATCCTAATTAAGCCGCTTTTTAAAATCTAGTCATTGTTGGACTTGGACTACAACAATTATAAATACATATTACTATCAAAGACGGCGCCAAACTGGAAAACAGTTAGGTACCTACTGCCCTTGTAAGTATTTGCTAGACGTTAGGCGCCGACTTCGATAGTAATATGTATTGTAAAAACCACTAATTCTTAGAAATTATTTCAGGCTTTTTAGTTGCATTTTGAAGGCGGTTCTTTTTTTTTGAAAAATATTTTTGTTTTATTCCTTTTAGTGATTCCCTTGGTGTATTATTAGGTTAACTTTTAACAACTTATATTTTATTCTGACAAACAGCCAGTTTAATATTTATTTTAAATACACCCACTACATAACACAACTTGGACCATCACTAAAATATAAGCTTAAACAAAAATTTTTTAAAATGTATTTGTGACAATATCTTAATAAAACTAACCAATTGCCATAAACCGAAGATCTCTAGGTGTTATATTCGTAGTTCTCGAGAACCATGGACTGCAAGCTCGGTGGGTCTACATTTATTTGTGCCGAGAACCCGTGTCCACCTTCTTGCTCCATCGTCAGACCCTGATCACCATTTTTCTAGCAACTACTCATCGAGAGCTACCCAACGAGCCCAAACTCGGCGGATCTACGTTTATTGGTGCAGTGATCCCGTGACGACCTTCCTGCTCCATCGTCAGACCCTGATCACCATTTTTCTAGCAACTACTCATCGAGAGCTACCCAACGAGCCCAAACTCGGCGGATCTACGTTTATTGGTGCAGTGATCCCGTGACGACCTTCCTGCTCCATCGTCAGACCCTGATCTCCAGTTTTCTAGCAACTACTCGTCGAGACCTATCCAACGAGTCAAAATTCGGTGGGTTTACGTTTGTTGGTGCCGAGATACCGTGATGACCTTCCTGCTCCATTATCAGACCTTGATCACCATTGTTCTAGCAACTACTCGTCGAGAGCTATCCAACGAACCCAAACTCAGTGGGTTTATGTTTATTGGTGCCGAGATCCCGTGACGACCTTCTTGCTCCATCATCAGACGCTGATCACCATTTTTCTAGCAACTACTCATCGAGAGCTACCCAACGAGCCCAAACTCGGCGGATCTAGGTTTATTGGTGCAGAGATCCCGTGACAACCTTCCTGCTCCACCATCAGACCCTGATCTCCATTTTTCTAGCAACTACTCGTCGAGAACTATCCATCGAGTCCAAATTCGGTAGTTCTACGTTTAGTTGGCACGGCTAGGATAAGATGGATTGTTAATTTTATTACAGAGTTCCGGTGGCCATCTATGGCCTTCTTCATCAGATCCACTTCACCAAATGATACTTTCTGAATGAAAATGCTTGACTAGTTTCTAAAAATACCAAAAACGCTATATGTATGCCTATAATATTTAAGGAGTTCCCTCAGTTACTCATGGTTCTCATCATCAGAACTTGATTTTGAAAAAAATGGGACCAATCTGGAAGCATATCCTTTCAATTAAAAAAAAATATTTTCCAAATCGGTTCGTAAACGACAGAGTTCTGAGGTAACAAACATAAAGAAAAAAAAAACATACAACCGAATTGATAACCTCCTCCTTTTTTTTGAAGTCGGTTAAATATATCGATGGTCAGAAAAAAAAATCAGAAATAATGAAATCAGAGATAATTGATATCTCTACTCACTATCTGTGTATTAATTGGCTTACTGATTGGCTTCGATTGTCGAAATAATCCCATTTCAAGAAATGTATTAATAATCATTAACTATAATTGACGTTTGTAGGATCGGCAGTAATTGTTACTTATCCTAATATATACGGGTTTGCTCAACCTTTTCTACATGCATCTTAATGCAATGATTCATGTAGAAAGAGTCAAGCCAGCTATCATTGCTGGGACACGATTGGATATTATATCAGTGTTGCCGGTGCCTTTAGTCATCACCATCCGGAAGACGTCCACTGCTGAACATAGGCCTCCCCCTTGGAACGCCACAATGAACAACAATTGGTTAATTGCATCCACCGGTTACCTGCGACGCGCACAATGTCGTCTGACCACCTAGTGGGAGGCCTACCTACGCTGCGTCTTCCGGTTCGTGGTCGCCACTCGAGAACCTTTCTTACATCGGTTGTCGTTTCTTCGAGCGTTGTGGCCTGCCCATTGCCACTTCAACAGTCTTGTGACTTAAGTTCTTTGGCGAACCTCCTCATTCCGGATTATATCGCGCAAAGAAACTTCGAGCATAGCTCTCTCCATAGCTCGTTATGTGACTGAGCTTCTCCAAAAGGCACTATTCACCGAAGTTTTAAAAAGTTAAATACAAAATATCAAGAATCTATTAAAATACGAAATCAAAAATTTAAAAAAAGGTCGCTGTTTTCTACCACAAAGATGGCTGCTGTGAACTAAGTCCCTGGCGCTGCGTTGACGTTGACACTTGACTTGTATTATGATATTTATTATTTTATTTAATATTATGTATTTAACGATACAATTTTACTATATAATACTAATAAGTAGGTACTAAAATATAACTAAAACTTAACTTAACAAATATAATACTTATCTAGAATATAATAATATGAATTATCTTCTATTCTATTGTTGGTGACTAAGAATCGGGCCCGGTAAACCACCGGAACGCACTTCGACTCAGTTGGATCCATTGTGCATGCCCTAGCCCTTATTCTATTGCTGGCGTGTCGAAGAGTTCCCTCAGGTACGCAACGATTGCGCCAGCCTGGAGCTGTACATAATCATCTGGTGTAGGATAGGCTACTCCCAGATAGCCCAACCTACGTCTCGCAAGATCGTCGCAGCCACACAATATGTGTCGCATTGACTCATTTTCACCTTTACAAAATCTGCAAGTATCAGTAGTACTTAGCCTCATTCTGTGAAGGTGCTCATTGGTACCAAAATGTCCCGTGAGTGAACCTATTAGGTGCCTTATTTGTGATCTGCTTAGGTTTAATAATTTAACCCCACAGTCCACCCTTGTGCTAGAGAAAGCTTTGGAGTGGTTTAGGCCTGACGCTGCCCTTCATTCCTTCATGTGTTCGTTCCTAGCATATAATGCTTGGTGATATGTTCCATACGGAATCCCTACAAATGGTTCAGGGCCAACCAAATGTCTCTGTGAGCCGGCCCTCGCTAGTCTGTCTGCCTTCTCATTACCCTCGACGCCTTCGTGCCCAGGTACCCAGATAAGGCTGACGCTGTTGTCTTCCCAAATTATTCAAACCTGTAACACCTTCTTTAACCAATTTGGAGACATCTCAGAAGGAGTGTAGAGCCTTCAAAGCTGCCTGACTGTTACTGAGAATGTAAATGGTTTTACCTTTGACATTTCTCCTTTGCATTTCTTTAATGCTGGCAATTATGGCATAGGTTTCCGCTTGGAATACCAATGCATAATTCCCCATGCTCTGACTGACCCTGTAGTCCTTGGAATAAATTCCTGCCCCTGTACCTGACTCCATTCTACAGCCGTCTGTGTACCATATGAGGTGAGTTCCACCAACCGGTTTGAGTCCCCTCGACCACTCGTACCTTGATGGTATGTGTAGTCGGTACCTCTTATTAAACATGTACACTAGATTTATCTTATCACAGGGAAAGTAGGTAGGTTCGGCATTAATTGTTAGTTATCCTAATATATAAGGGTTTGCTCAACCCTTTCTACATGCATCTTAATGCAATGATTCATGTAGAAATAGTCAAGCCTGCCAGCTATCATTGCTAGGACACGATTGTATATATTATATTAGTGGTGCCAGTGCTTATCCATCTGGAATAGCCCCACTGCTGAACATAGGACTCCCCCTTGGAACGCCACAATGAACAACAATGGTTAATTGCATCGGTTACCTGCGACGCGCACAATGTCGTATGTCCACCTAGTGGGAGGCCTGCCTACGCTGCGTCTTCCGGTTCGTGTTCGTCACTCGAGAACCTTTCTTACATCGGCTGTCGTTTCTTCGAGCGATGTGGCCTGCCCATTGCCACTTCAACGTCAGTGACTTAAGTTCTTTGGCGAATCTCCTCATTCCGGATTATATCGCGCAAAAAAACTTCGAGCATAGCTCTTCTCCATAGCTCGTTATGTGACTGAGCTTCTCCAAAAGGTTTAAAAAGTTAAATAACATCAAGAATCTATTAAACTACGAAATCAAAAATTAAAAATAGGTCGCTATTTTCTACCTCAAAGATGGCTGCTGTGAACTAAGTCCCTGGCGCTGCGTTGACGTTGACACTTTACTTGTAATATGATTTATCTTTGTATGTATTGTATACTTTCTCAAAGGAAAAAATGTGTTTTACAAAATGAGTTACGATTTTCCACGTACATTATGTTCTAAAAGAGGTCCTCACTATATTTTACAGAACAACAATCAACACAAATATAACAATCAGTAAATTAAATTAACACTAACAAACTGTACCAAAACAGTCCATTGTTCATTCAGGTCGACTTCGACGAGTGGTTCACAAACGTTCTAAGTCAAGAATTGAAAATCAAAGACAACAATTACAGAATAATTAGAAGGCGAGTCTGTCAACTGATCGGTAAGGACCTTACTAAAATATCTTGAAATTATCATACATAATTCTTTACCCCCTTTCCTCTAACATGATTGAGGGTACACACTATCGCTTATGTTGATCCAATTGTAACAAGACAAACAATGTTTAAAGAAAGAGGAAAAATGACAAGCCCGCTGAGTTTCTTGCCGGATCTTCTCAGTACAGGCCGCGTTTGTAATCCTGTAGTAGTTTTTAAAAAAATTGACCATCAAAAGTGCTAGCTAGCGTTAAGCCTATTTGAAAAAAATAAATTTGAATTTAGTATTTCTTTAGATCCGGTGGTAGCAAAAATTTACCATTCAAAAGCTAGCGTTAAGCCTATTTGAAATAAATATTTTTGAATTTAGTATTTCGTTATCCATCGAAGGTCAGTGGTGTGGTGTCCGTGCATCTCAGTCATTACGGCCGGCAATGTATGCGGCCCTTCTCGAACCGCTCTCGAGGGTAGACGAGGACGCAGCTGTGAAGTTGGCGGCCGCGGAAGCGTTGAGGAGTACCATAGACGACTTTAACTTCGACGTGGAACAGTTTGCACCGTTTGCGCCGCACGCGATCGCTGCACTTTATGAACTCCTGGTAATTCGATTGAGATTTGCTTACTTCTTCCCCTTTTTTTGCATACTGATTCTGTTCGGATCATCATTATCAGTGGATGGAAGACGTCAACTTCTGAACAAAGGCCTCCCACGTAGATGAGTTGCCATAATCTCCACACTGGGCAGGCGTCTTGGGGATCGCAGGATAAGTAGTAGATAATCCAAAAGAAAGACGTTGCTACCCGTCTTCTTGTTTTACCTTAGCCGTCTCTTACGTACACCCAACGGGAAGAGACAGGATCTGTTCGGAAAAGGACCACATTGTTTACTATCATTAAAGCCTTGCTATAATTATTTTTGAATTAGAAAATTGATTAGATTTAGTCAGCCCCACCTATGTTCTTTCTGTTCCTTATTTCGTAGAAGTAGATTTGTTTCACTCGGATAATGCTGTTACGTATTTAATGTGGTACTTTCAAAGTGAGCTAACTGTCCTCGGTTCAGCTTGAAGTCTTCCTTGTCTATCTTTTCCTTGGTTAATGAACGGATACGCCAGGTGGAGTCTGAAGAGTGCGATACGAAAATGCACGTGCTCCACGTGGTGTCGTACGTGATGGAGCGGTGCGGGTCGCGCGTGGCGGGCGGCGGCTGCGCGGGCGCGCTGTTCGCGTATCTACCCCAGCTGTGGCAGCACGCCGCCGCCGCACACCACAACATGCTGCGAGCCGCGGCGCTGTCCGCCGTGGTGCACCTGCTGAAGGTGAGTGATGGAGCGCTGCGGGCGCGCTGTTCGCGTATCTACCCCAGCTGTGGCAGCACGCCGCCGCCGCACACCACAACATGCTGCGAGCCGCGGCGCTGTCCGCCGTGGTGCACCTGCTGAAGGTGAGTGACCCGTGATAAAGCCCTATCTGACGCTTGAGCGGAAGATTTATGCTTTTTAATTGGGGGAAGAGTTAAGGAACAATCATTATCATGAGCAGTCAGAAGACGTCCACTGCTAAGCAAAGACGTCTCTCTTAGATCGCCGTAATGAACGAGAGTTATCCATTTGCATCCACTGGTTGCCTGCGACGCACACAATCTCATCCTACTTTGCGTCTTCTTACGCCTTCACTGGTTATCGACTCTTCAAGTGATGTGGCCTGCTCATTGCCACTTCAACTTGCAGATTCTGTGAGCTATGTCGGTGACTTTAGTTCTTCGAAGAATCTCCTGATTCCGGATTATATCTCGTAATAAAACTCAAAACATAACTCGTTGTGTAACACTCAGCTAATCTAAAAGGCCAGCAGTTAGGGACCACGTCTCAGTATTATCATGAAAGTGTATATACACCGTGATGATGAAACCTCTGGCGCTTGGGGGAGGAATTCAGCTTTTTAACGGTTGCTTTTAAGGGAGGCGTTAAAGAACAATAAGCTGTATGTTGCTGGCACAACAGTTTCTTATAGAGCACCTTGCTCACAGCAATAACTGTTACTTTGCTGAAGACTTTGGTAAGGTCCGTCTTACAAAAGATTTTCTGCAGACGATACTGCTCTAACTTCACCATGGTTTACCTCTCTCCAAATTAAGTTGCAGTAGGAGCCCCCTGTATGTATATGATGACACCCTAGTGTTATCTAACCTTCACGACTCATTCTCGCGTTGAAATAAAATTATAATAATACTGTTAGAATTAATTGTGATGACTATAAGGTATATTTCTTGCGTGTCGTTAACTTATCTTTAAAACCCATTCCCATTAGGCATTAGGAGAGTGTCCTCCAACAATTCGACCCTGGATTCTAAGTGTAGTGAACGAATCCACCAAGCTGTCGGAGCCAGCTCATGTGTATCTACTCGAAGATGCGCTGGAACTGTGGTTGGCTATTCTCGAGACCTCTCAAGCTGTGGACCCAGCCACACTGCAGTTGGCTGATAACCTCTGTCCGATATTGGGTGAGTTCTAGTTCTAGATGGATAAATCGATAGATTTGAATCATACTAACCTGGAAGATGTGATGAGAAAAGGGATCCTCTATAGGTTACGCGCGCTGCCCGCGACATTTTACAATGTCGTCGGTCGAACTAGTGGGAGGCCTGATTTCGCTGCTTCTTCGGGTTCTCGTGATCGCTGCTCGAGAACCTTTCCCCCCCCATCGGTTACCTATAATGGTTCTTTGAGCGTTATGGCCTGAAGTTTATGAATTAATGTGTCACTGAATGATTTGAACAGTGAATTTATTTTGCCGTATTTAATTAATCGAAAGCGGTTATAGGTGGCGGTGGTGGTGGTGGTTATAGAATGCCCTGTGACCAGGGGGTAGGGGCTGCGACGAATTACCCAAAGTGGTTGGCAGTGGCTGGAAATAGAGCTGATCGGGCTAACTGATCTCCAGTAGTGGGATTTCTAATGAGTATATGAATTTATTATAAGAAGATATACGGCTATGTTATCCTAGTCGCAAGGTCTTTTTTCTGGCTATTGCCAGAAAAATTATTTGAAAGACCTTGCTTAATAAGGTCAACAATATTTGATGATTTTGAACTCGGAAAAGCTAGGCTAAGCAGGGCTCTCGCTTTCCATAGAACTTAAATTACTTGGCGAAATGTAAGTGTTTTAATTCGCCTCTGTATGTAAGGCTATGTTCTAACTGAATGTATGTCTGTAAATTCTTGGTGTAGAAATAAGCTACAAATAGTCATATTTCTCTTCAGAGCAATCTTCGGAGCACCTCCGGATAGTCGTATACATTATGCAAGCGTACACGCTCCTATGTCCCGAAGAATTCCTCACGGCGGCTGGGGGTAAATGTATGGCTCTTCTAGAAGACATGCTTAGCGATATGCGAACAGAGGGCATGGTCACGGTTCTCAAGATGGCGGAAATCTGCATAAGCGTCACGTTCCCGGAGAGGAACGCGTTTTTAGGCGTGAAAGTCATCTGGCCGATCTTGCTCAGGGTAATACAGTAAGTACATAACTTCCGTAAAATTTATGTTCGGAAATTTTTGCTTCTATAATTTCTTAGTTATATTATTGTTTTCAGTTCTGTAATTCTAATGTCCTAAAATTCCTCAATTTTTGTTTATATACAATACAATACAAATATTCTTTATTGTACACCAAAAGAGAAGATACAGTTTAAAGGATAAGAAGATTACAGTGTGACAATTTAAGGCGGTCTTATCGCTAAAGCGATCTCTTCCAGACAACCTTGGGGTACAGGACAGTATGTTGAAGGGCAGGTGTAATTACTACTTATATACTTACTACTAAGGTGGTAAAAACATGCGGCCCGCCTTATGGTAATCAGTCACCGCAGTTTATAGACACTATCAACACCAGAAGATCACTAGCGCATTTCCGACTATAAAGACATTAGATATTAAGTTTCTCGTGTCCGGTAATTTCACCAGTTACAGTGTACTTCACGTCGGAACACAGCATTGATTACACACTGCTGCTTGGCGGCTGAATATCTGACACTGCGGTGGTACCTACCTGGACGGTTCCTTGCACAAGGAACCTATCACCTAGTTCAGTGTTCTGTGTTGTTAAGAAACAGGGGTAAACTGTTTTTATACTGTTCTTTGTTGTCAACGAGTAAACCAGTTTACAGTCCACCGATTAACTAGTCCAATAATGAGCTAGTTTATCGATGCACTATACAATACGTCCAATCCAATTTCGACTTTAAAAATTTCCGTTGTCCCTATATACTAGTCTTAACTATCATAAACTGGTTTCATCTTTGACTATGAACGGCCACGGTTCGTCGATGGTAAATGCGTCGACGACCAATTACAATAAGAAAATAGCACGCTTGACGCGTGACGTCATCTCTTTTTACAGGTACTGTCAAAATAACAGCGCTGCCTCATAGTAATTATAGCGCAGCAAAATGCTGCGACAAAGTTCATTTTGGTCCCATACAGTTTTTGTAAACTTTAACTTAGGTATTATTAGTTTTGTTTTAAGTTGTGTTAGTCAAATAAATGTTTTTCTTCTTCTTCTTTAATACAACACTGCAAAACCATTCACTATTTTGAGCATCGATATAATATAAACAAGATAAGCAGTCACGAACAAAATGACATCGAAAATGTGGTCGCGGCTACATATACTTACACAACTATACACGTAGCTAGAAATTGGAGAAAATAGTTTTAAATAATGCGGAACGTAGGACTAATACGTCGCCTTCACATGTAGTAATAACGTCTAATTCTGTATGCAGTAATGTTGGCACATAAAACCTTTACATCGGAGACAAAGAAAAATCAATAAAATCGCCAACGCGATACGAAAAAAAATAATTTGAAATAGCGACACAACCGTCTCCGTGGCGCTATTTTCGCGACCTCTTTTCGGGTCGTGACAGCTAATCTAGTTGGTATAGTATATCGATTATTTTGAGGGTCTCCGGTTTAGATAATCCTTCACTTATATTTAGTACCATTATACGATGGTGCGAGTTTGAATCACCAATTTTCTTTTCCAGCTGTCTTCTCGAAGGCGACGACCTCCCGATGGTGTTATCGGTCCAGCTCTGCCTCGTCTCCCGCGTGATACTCCTGTCCACTGATCTCTTCTACAAAGCCATACAAGAGGCGTCCAGCGGACTCGTCGAATACGACTCTGACCCTGCCAAAGTTCTGAACAGGTTCCTACACGTTTGGACGGAGAAGATGAACTTAGTCACACAGGTTGAGAGGTGGAAGGTTGTTGGTGAGTAGAATTTTGCAATTCACTGCCGCCCGTTACCTACATTAGTTACTAAGCCTTTTGGACCCAGTATTTTCTCCATCTTTTTTATCATACCGGAACGCAATAATTTGTATATCGTTGCATTTTAGTTGAATTAAAATTAAAATTACTACATTGCACTAGCACTGTTAAACGGTCAATTTTTGATCACGCGGCCTCAAGTGAGAAGAACTGGCAAGAAACTCAGCGGGCTTGTAATTTTTTCATGTATTTTTAACAGTGTTTTTTCTTGTTACAAATTACGTCAGTTTCAGCGACAGTGTATCCTGCCGTTCTATAGATAAAACGACAAAAAATAAAACATGAACTAAAAGGCCATAGGGATAGAACTCCAGACCAGACCAGTCCCCCCAAATTAAGATCTGACATTGCCATGGTATCTATGGGCAGTATCCTGCCTCTATATGGTCATGCACTTTAAATTTATTAATATTTTATACTATCTTCTCTGTCGTAACGATGCTGAACGTGATCGATACTGAATGACACTGAACGACACTGAAATGACACTGAATGACTGAACGACGCTGAAGGACACTGAAATGACACTGAACGACACTGATCGACACTGAAATGACACTGAAAGACACAACGATGCTGAACGTGATCGATACTGAATGACACTGAACGACACTGAAATGAAACTGAAATGACACTGAATGACTGAACGACGCTGAACGACACTGAAATGACACTGAACAACACTGAACGACACTGAAATGAAACTGAAATGACACTGAATGACTGAACGACGCTGAAGGACACTGAAATGACACTGAACGACACTGAACGACACTGAAATGAAACTGAAATGACACTGAATGACTGAACGACGCTGAAGGACACTGAAATGACACTGAACGACACTGAACGACACTGAAATGAAACTGAAATGACACTGAATGACGGAATGACTGAAGACTGAATGACTGGGTCACGTGAGCGCTTTCATCCCTCCATGGTAGCGTTTAACGTTTAACGCGTTAAGCGTTAAACTTGTTCGAAGTCGCATAGGAAGTTTCACTTCAAAAAACATAAATGCCCGTTTCGTCTGCTATGTACGGTCCGGTGTAGGTACTATGAATCTAACTGAATACCTTAGTAGTTACCCCGACTTAATTATCAAACTTGGGAAGCCGTCAATTATATCCATTAATACTTTTCAGGTCTAGGTCTGGCCGCGTTGTTGACGACACAGAACGCGACAGTGCTACAGCGGTTTCCCGCCATCCTCCTCAATTTATGCGAGGTGTTGAATGACGTCATGAAGACTGAGGAGAACGGCACTTATGTCGAGTGAGTCGCTATAGTTATTACTTTCTTAACATGGCGTACAAATTGCTTACAAAACGAATGTTTTATGTGCCCCTAGTAATTTTTACTTATCGATAATTTTGGAATCATTTAAGGGCAACAAATGAGTTATTTAAGGGTACAGGTAGGGTTGTACTGATTTCTAATGGTGCTGCTGCAGATCAGAAAGCCACTGACGGGTCTCGAACTTAGAGGAGATACCACTGGAGATAGCATGATGCGCTAACCCCTCTGCCAAATTTTGTTCATATGGTCAGGTCATTCTTTATTTGTGTGCGTATCTTTTTGAATGTGTTGCGAGTTTATTATAGTGTGGGTATGCGTGAAATTGTATCTGTGTGTGTTTGCTTCGCCTCCCGCACCCCGCAAAAGTGCCACGAAAAATTTGTACGGCGAATCGACGCGATACTAGCTCCATTCTAATTACTCTGAGGTCTCGAACGACTACGATGGTACGTTCCCGGGATAAAGACAATGTGGGGACTTTGTCGGTAGGAGTCTGACATAACCCGCCACTGCTACCCTCGTAGAGCGCGGGATTTTCCTACGTAAAATAGGTTTATATTGATTTAAGAGAAGTTGTGCACTAAAATAAATGCACTTCAAAATAAATGAAAATGCCGGCCGTGAAATACCTACAGCTTACAGAAGAAGCTGCCAAGTATAGGTTATGTGGGTAGGGTTGCTAGAACTCTGTTTGGGTGTTATTTATGCAATTAAATTCTGAGAACCCATGGGGGAGTATCACTCACCCATTTCTTGCCGTTGGGTGTCCGTAAGGGGCGACTAAGGGAAAAGCAGAAGACTACCAGTCTTCTTATAGAGTCTTTCTATTGGATTATTTATTTATTTAACTTTGTGCACTTATAGTACAAGGCGGACTTAATGCCTTAGGCATTTTCTAACAGTCTACCTTAGGGTAGTGCAGAAATATTTTGTGGTAGGTGCCGAATTGTGTGAAATAAAAACTGAAGAACATAGATATATTATACATACATAAAAATATGAATAAAAATACTATATATATATATATATATGTATATGTATATACTATAACTAATACAAAAGTGATTATGATACTAATAATATATACAATAATTATAAATGAAGAAGAATAAGGATGTCATTCTGCCAATGTGTGATAGAGATGCTCCCGAAGCTTAGCCTTGAAAATTATGCGATTCTTAGCCATCCTGATTTCCTACCAGAGTGGCGTGCACAGAGGGTGGACAAAAAAATGTATTCGGCTTGTTTCACCTATTTTAAGTCTGTTATTATACCATTTCAAATATGTATATGCAAGCAAATACTATAGACATATTAATTAGCATTTGAAAACATTAATAAGTTTATTCAGCGGCTCCATACTGACAAAAATATTTTGCCTACCCTAGGATTTCTCTAAACTCTAAACAGTCTTAATTAAAAAAAAAAAAACTTAGTTTGGACATGAATTAATGATTTTTTTTAATGTAAATGGATATGTTGGTAATATTGGTTAATTTAAAAATATTTGTGCCGGAACACGAACAAATAGCATAAAGCATTAACAACTCGCAGATATTTTTGCCTGCTTTCAGTGCACGCCAGTGCCTACCACCTATACTGCGATACCCAAGACGCCTTCCAATCTTGGGGATTATGGCAAACCCCTACCTTCTAAGGGAAGGTTTTTGTTCAGTAGTGGACGTCTTTCGTATGTTGATGATGATGATGAAGACTTTAAGAACATAGCCATCCAAGTAATTACCACCAACAATAGAAAAGAATAGTATGGTTTATTTGTTCAGCGGGCTAGTGGCGGGGCCGGGGTCGCGACCCGCTTCGCCGCTGGAGGGACGCGGGGGGGCCGCGCGGTGGGGGGAGGGCGGCGCGGGGGGCACCGGGCCGGGGGGCGCCGGGGGCACCGGGGGAGCGGACTCCCCGCACGAGCTGAGGAGGCGGCGCCTAGTGGCCACGCATCCTGCACATGCCATAGATCTGCGAGCCGTCACTCACCACCAGGTAAGGAAGACATTGAACTTGACTTGGATTTCTCTAATACCTAGTGTTGAGGGGAGTGATGGCTGCTGCTCGAGTCAACTCGTGCGCGGGTGCTGATTGGGGGGACTGGTCCAACTACTATCCCGCCGGCCGCCTAGTTTGTTGTAATTTTTGTCGTAGTTTATTGTTTTCTTCTGTTCTCACCCTTGCTTTATGTTTCGAACGGCAGGACACACTATCGCTAATGTCGATTCAATTGTAACCCCCCCGCTTGTCACCCCCAGACATAGTGCCTTGTGTCCGATAATTTCACCAGCTACAGTGCGCTTCACACATGAATACAACAAGACATAGCTGCTTGGCGGCCAAATATGTAATACTGCGGTGGTACGTGGATGGTAGTGAAAGTGAAAGTAGTCGTAACCCGTGGGGTGTCCGGGTAAGAATAGCACCCTCCCATCTCCTCCCGTTGGGTGTCCGTAAGAGACGGCTAAGGGGAAACAAGAAGACGGGCCGCCGCGTCTTTATTGGATTACTTACCATCTATACTGCGATTCCCAAGCCGCCTGCCAAGCGTGGGGATTATGGCAACCCTCCCTTCTAAGGCCTTTTGTTCAGCAGTGGACGTGTTTCAGTTGTTGACCATGATGAAGTAAAAGTGTGAGATCAAGTTTTATAAAATTATTTCTAGTTGGAGACCTTAAAAAGCCAAGTGGGCGTCGAGACCTTCGAACGCTTGGTACAATCCACGGATCAGGAGACGCTACAACAAATTAGAGAGTACATACCGCTCTGAATTTAGTTATTCAATATATTGATTTGATTAACGTACTCCTAGGTCTAATTTAGAATGATACCTTATAGAAGTGTTTATGGTTATTTGATTCTCATCGTTGAATAGGCATGATAACTGCAACACAATACCAATAAATCTGTTGTTTAAAATATTAGAACAGATTGCACTGATTTCAAAAATGCATCTCATTTTCATAATAATAGAGAGATTTTCGTGATATTTAAGCAAATAAATTACTTAAATACAGATAATCGCCATTTTGTAATAAACGGTGATTAGAGTGAATGACGTCAATCCGGTGTAAATAAACAACTGTCAAACTGTCATCTCAACTTTTTCTTTCATACAATGATACACTTTTATACCTACAAACAGATGTTTATTTACACCGTAGTGACGTCACAAAATGGCACCATGCAGCGGCCATCGTTTTGGAACGAAATTCAAACTCTATTTTAAAAATTGAAAATATTGCTATTAATTGTAAAGGAGTTGTTCCAGAAATGTATGGAGTCTGGGCCAACACCATGTACACTATATGTATATATAACTATTTAATATAGTAACTGTTTTGTAATGTTATCTTTTTTAATATTGCTTCGTTTTAGTGTACATTTAAGATATCTTGGTCAAGGAGAGCAACACCAAAGAGAATATAATACTACTGTAGCAACACCCCACAATAATATGATGGATCGGAAATACGCATGAAGCTAGGAAATACGTAACTAAAATGTCATTTTGACAACTGACTATACCTGCGATTGAACTTGTTGCGGATTCCAATCCAAATCACAGGCGATAATCAATACAATAAAGCCCCGGGTCAAGAAAGAAACAGTCAATGAATGTCCGCAAACATAAATAATCACTAAAAACTCCGAAATACATTATGTACTCCACGCGTAAACAATCTATTACGAAACGTCAACTATAGCATTAACTGTCAAGTAGTAAACCAACGTCAAACGCAACTGTCATGGCTGCCCTAAAAACAGGGTGGACATACTAAATAACTGCAAAAGTAATCATTTTTGTACAATTGTACTCTGCTTCAAATTAATTTATAAGTATTTTTATGAAACTCTCCTATGTTTTTCCGATTTTTCCATGTGGTGTACATAGTGTTGGCCCAAAATGGATCATCTCCTTTAATATAAAAATATGATTATTTTCGGCAATAGTAGACCCGTAAGTACAGTATAGAGTATTTTTTCAAAATTAGTCATCATGCCTATTGTTGTTAAATTGATCTGACCCCCTATTACGTATTACGTTTGACAACTAAAGTGATATGGACCTGCTTTATTACGCATCTCGTTTGACAACTAAAGTGATGATCACTATAGCAAAGTGACCATCGAAAAACTGTCAAATAATCCATTCTATATTGCTTAACTTGAGTGACCAATAAATACCAATGTAATCACAAATTCGGTGGAAATCAAAGTGCGGTGGACAATTGAAGCTTGATAGTCGCTTGGGTGGCTAAAGATACGCAATAGTCCTGATACAGATACAGAACAACAAGTTTGATACAGAAGTTTATTAGTAAAAACATAGGTATTTATATAGAGATCTTAAATAAATAAAAAAACATAGCAGGCATACCACATAGCATATGTTTTATGCTATTTGGTATGCCGGCTGGGGCTGTATTACACGAGGAAGAGACGGCAATATACGTAGGTGAATAGCTCTTTCACTTTTTATCGAGATTGTATTATTAAAATAATACTGTTATTAGAGTTAGCGATAATCACTGTTCATTAAAAACGGAACCTGCTTTCATATAAAAACCCAGATCATTCTATTCATACAGTTGACTAATTTTGGATGCTCCATTGACAGCACCCTGCTACTCGGTTGATAAACCCAGCCATGGTGAACTGAAACCATTACATAAAATGATGATTGTGTAGAAAGTACCGTTTGGCACGTATAAATACAGACTAGAATAGGAAATTTGGCGTAGGAAAATATGATGACTCGTCGAATTTCGTTTTTGTCTTTGATGAATTTTATCAAATTAAGAATAGCAAGAAATACCGGTTACGGTAACGGTTTTATTATGCAATATTGAATAACTTTCTAGAAACTTCTTAAGGTTGCATTTGAGATGTATCTACAGCATTATATTTGAGTCTAGCCTATAGAATATGTAAAATTAATTTCGCCTTTTTAAATATAGTTCTTAACGGAGTGATCCACAAAGTCGTAAACTAGTCAATAATACGACGACGGTTTCAAAAACCGTAGAGCTGTTCATGTAACACCAGTATTTACCTTATTTGTCAAAAGTTCTGCCCAATGTGACATGAAACTACAACTGTCATCTTTTCTTTTATCCCGAGTTGCTAGAAACAGAAGTCTAAAATTATATGTATATTTCACACCAGGGAATCAGAATAGACTCGATGTGTCGATAAGGTATCATTCTAATAAAGTGCCAATTATGTTATTGTAAACTGATCTACTTATACTAAATTATATTTTCGATGTTTCACATTTAGTATATTTTAGTTTGTATAGAATGAGCACGAGTACCATAATGCTACTGCTGTGTATCCCATCGCGTTGTAAACACCGACTCGGTATTGAGTCACTGTTTATATTTGTACATTGTGTATCACTTATTTAAATGTATTTAAAGTTGATTTTTGCTGTATAGAATAGTGATCTTAATGTTTCTTTATATTGTTCAAGTTCGATCGATTATTATCGGTAGGCATCTCTACGTATGTTTTTTATGGATATCCAAATGATCGTAAGCGGGCTCTTCGCATGTTGTGAGATTTACGAACCGTTACGCGCGACATTTTATTTATATGACTTGAGTCTGTGCGATGCACAATGTTCCGCCAGTGATATCTAATTCAACTCATGTAATTAAAATATTTTCTCATATATAGTTAAGGTATGAGATATCCTTTCCTTATTATTTACTTTAGTACAGTACCTTGTGCATTATCTAAATACGCATGAAGGCAGTTTACTTGATTTTCAAAGGCACCCGTCACGTTCGTTACATTTTACCGAAACGTGACTTATTGTTAGTTCACCCAATTTGGGTGAATTTCGTTGTTTTAGTTTTCGTGCGCTAATGGCATGGCCAACTACAAAATATTCCAGACTCATCAAATTGATATAATAATGCGTATAAAATATCTAGTACGATAAGTCTGCCTGCATGCGACATAATGTAAAGCTACACTCGATGTCTATCGAAAATATTGGATTAATATAACTTGTTTATAGTTATCAATGTAAAGAAATATTTTTGTCAATAAACAACAAATGATTGTATTTAAAAATGTTCTATTATGTACTGTAGACCATTTCTCAATTAATAATAAACTGAAACAACTTTGTTAATGAACTATGAGAATGATTTATTTTTCGATTATTTAAAAGGTTTTCTTTAGAGTTTGCACGCTTTTTTCTGACTACGTAAAATAAGCGTTATCATAATAATTATTCAATTATAATTATGTGTATATGTGATAAAATTACTATTTCCTATACTATAGCTTTAAATATAGGAGATAATGTTCTGTATTAATATATATTATAGTTTTACAAAGCACTTATAAATCAGGATAGGTAAAATTACAAGATAACTGAATATAGCAATATAATTTAGTTATTATTTCATAGTTCATAAAGTTGAAATTATGATAAAGGTATCTAAATATGTAAAAAAATGTTAATTGCAGAATACTAAGCTAGAAATATAGAGTAATATTTCACACATCAAATTATGGCCAGACTTGAGCGATCGATATTGCGGAATAGTGTTGTTTTGTGTTTTAAATAATAGTGATACAGTAGAATCCCGATTATCCGGATCAATTAAAACCAGGGGTATTCCGGATAATCGAAAATCCGGATAATCGATTTCAAAGACAAATCAAACCATGTTTAAATTTTAATATATTTTTTATTATATAATGGGTTTTACTTAAGTTGTTTCCTACAAATTGGGAGGGAAGGGTACCTAAAAGGCTGGCGGCATTACCTACGGTCTCCTGAGACTTCGATAAGTTTGGATGAAATTTCTTGCACCAAACCGCGTCTCATGAGACCAAGGCCCCATGGCCTCCACCGCAAAGAGCGCAAATATATAGCTGGAACCTAGTGCTGTATACTTGCGCCGTTTTTCATCACTAGCGGTCGCCGCAGCCCCTCCAGCCGCCTTACAAGTTGCCGGGGTGTGGGACGCAGCAAGTGTATGGACAGATGTAGCATCCCACAATCACGGCTTACCATGTTGCCATGGTATTAAAGTGATATCATCAGGCCTTTTGCTATTATCTCGTGTATTACCGACTGGTCCCAGTACTACTACAAAGATCAATAACAAGTTATTGGAAAAAACTTGTTATTGATCTTTGCAGCCAAGTCCTTGCTACAACTGAAGCGCATCAGCTTCAGTTGTAGCAGCTGTATGGGATCTGATTAATCCTGTCTTTCCAACCCATTAAAAGCAACATCTATGTCGCGTCAAAAGCTTCTACGAGTATGTGATATGGTACTTGACAAACATCCCCAGTTTCAGTCTCTTCTTCATCTTCTCTCTCGTTGCTATTCAAATTGTCAAAGATTTCTTCATCAGTTAATATTTGGAATCCTGGGTCTTCACTATCGCAGTTCAGCCACTCCTTGATATTCATCGCACCCTTCACCAATGCTAAGAATTATCATTGCAACAATAACCAACCCTATCGCGCAAATAAACGAGAGCCGGAGTACACGGTCGGAGGCGGGAATAAACTCGTCGCAACATATGTCGTTGCTCTGTCAAAACATTTTTAAATCGAAAATTAGAGCCGTGACGAATGAGTCCGGATAATCGGATGTCCGGATAATCGATGTTCGGATAATCGGGATTCTACTGTATATTCTAATTACCCAATATTTTCATCCCTGTCAATTTTTCCTTACTTTGGTAATGGCAAATGTAGACTTATTCAAGATTATAAAATGCTAAAAGTGATTATACAGAATGTAAAAAAACACGTGTCCGATCCGTGAGGGTGTTATTCAGTGTATCAATACAAACACATGTATATATCTCATTTGTTAATTATCTAATTTTTTTTTTCTAATTTGTACCAGAAAATCAGATTCGTTTTTCTAGAACAAAGTTGAAAAAAAAATCATATATTCAACAAATGAGCTATATACATGTGTTTGTATTGATACACTGAATAAGACCCTCACGGATCGGACACGTGTTTTTTTACATTCTGTATAATGTCTTGCTAAGCTATTTCTTAACTAGATTCATTTAAAAATGATTTTTATAAAGATTGGTTTAAAAATTTACTTAGAACGTCAAAATGTAAATTATTGGTCATATTTCTGACCACTTTTTTGTTTACTTTTTTTGCGATTCTATGTTGAAAAGAGAATTTGTGTATGTCGCCATTCAAAGACATATAAACAACACTAGAACGGCATTCCGCTGTTTCCATTACAAACATCTTGTGAAACATGTGCTTCCGAATTTCTGTATTTCTAAATATACCTACTTGATTTCAAAATTGGATAGGTTTTGCCGTCTGTAATGCGCGAGTAAGGATTCGTCCCGACGCCTAAATTAAATCTGAAAAAATTTCACTGTTTCGTATGCGAGTTTTTTTTGGAGAAGTCATAGGATAGTTTTAATAAGATAAATTTTATTAAAAAAGCGTTTATCAAACAGTCAATATTGGATTTCAAGCATAGTCGAGTATACGAGTGTATTTAAGTCGGTAATCGGTCCGTGTTATGTATACAATACATAAGTCCCAAAAATCTAATTCATAAGCAGTCGAAGATGTTCACTGCTGCACAAAGACCCCCTTAGAAGGGAGGTTACCATAACCCCTACGCTTGGCAGGCGACTTGGGATTCGCAGTATAGGTGGTAGGTAATCTAACGATGCTGCCCGTCTTCTTGTTTCCCCTTAGTCGCTTCTTACGGACACCAAACGGGAGAAGATGGGAGGGTCCTATTCTTACCCGGACACCGCACGGGTTAATCTTATTAGTTGGTCTTTAAACTAAAATAACAACGTCCTCATTGTATGGTTAAAGTACTAGGGTGTCATAACTTTGAAAGAGATAGTTTAAACATAATACGGACCCTAAAGACGTGGTTATATTCATTGTATGGTTAAAGTACTAGGGTGTCATAACTTTGAAAGAGATAGTTTAAACATAATACGGACCCTAAAGACGTGGTTATATTCATTGTATGGTTAAAGTACTAGGGTGTCATAACTTTGAAAGAGATAGTTTAAACATAATACGGACCCTAAAGACGTGGTTATATTACAGATAATTAAAAAAAAATACAAGAATATCAATTTTATAGGAACATTGAAGTGCCAATATTCAATAAACTAAGTTATGAAATAGGATATTATTAACTATCGGTAACCACGTCTTAATGTTGTGATATGAATTAAGGTTGGAATCAACATGTATGTAGTATAAACTTCAATAAACTTATCACATAGCTTATATTATGAAAGTTAACCATTGTGTCAAGTTTAGTTGTTATTTGTGCACAAAATCAGAATGCTTCAATGCATTTGGCTAAAATAATTTAAATAAATATCTCGTCTCTAATAGTGACTGCAGATAACTAATCAATCAAATCTTCTCTTCTACGTCATTTAAAATATTTTAAAATATTAAAATGAATTTCGTATGCAACCACAGAATAAGCTCCAATTTTTTGTATGAATTAAATTAATAATTATACTAATGCATATTTTTTTAACGCTCGAATGTAATGTTAGCTTCATTATTATGTACAGTAAGCCATGAGAGAGTCCTTAGGTATGTGTAAATGTTAAAGGTACTTATACAAAACTATTGTTATAATCTTAGAGAAAGAAACCAATAGAGAGCTGGCCCTTTCTTTCTCATTCGCGCAAGAAAAGAATGCATTTATATATATCATACAACGTGTTACAAAATACCCCGTAAAAAATATAATTAATTATCAAAGCCAAAAATTTTGTCAACTCTAGTAAGCTGTCATGTCAGGGAACCAGATTATTTAACAGAAAGGCCTACGTACCTATTTTACCTAATAATTGTCTACTTTAATAGTTTTTCTATTTTTCATTCAAAAATGTTTGCTACTTCAATACAAGGATGTCATTATACTCAAGTACTTACTGGCTTCAAAAAATGTCAAGATGGAAAAAAATATGTTGTCAATTTCAAATCTGTTGACGTTTATTGTGAAAAAGTAAGTGTCCGTTTAGGTGTTTCGTTAGGTTAGGTATTTTACAAATTTTGTCGTTCCGCGAATTAGTTAGAAATGTAGGTACATTATGCGTAGTTTACTCTTTAATTTTACTGAAATAGGGTTTGCACATTAGTGAAAATAATAATATTAATTAATTATATTTTTTACGGGGTATTTTGCAACACGTTGTATATGATAGAAAGAAACAGAGCATATGATTTTTTGTCCCTCAGCGTGTGTTCAAAATCTGCCGCAGCACCGGTGCGTTTTCGTCGAGTACTCATGAAATTTTCTAGTTCACGATCTAGCTTTGGAGTTTTAAATTGAATTGCATTATGAAATATCGTTTATACTACATAATAGGCGCATTTGAATAAATATCCATAACGTGTGTTATGTGTACGAATGATTATTTTCTGTCCTTATCGGCGGCACGCTTGCTAGACGTCTTGTTATATTCTGTCTACGGTTATAATCTTTGTTCTTATGTGCGCCTAGTACCTATACGCAAAATAATTTGGCGCCATCGATATAATATATGAACTAGACAAATAAACATTCACTAACAAAATGACATCTAAAATGTTTTAGACCACAATCCACATGGTCGCGGGGGTCGCAAACTTATCTGTGCTGGTGGCGGAAACGTGAACTAACGGTTTTATTATGTAATTGACGTGTAGTTTCACAGTTTTATATAGACAGTAGCGATACTCCTATCGGCAAAAGTACTTTTGTCAGCCTGTGACTTGAAAAGAAATAGCGACACAAGGGCACTATTTCTGAGTGCGACTTCGGACCTGTAACACCTAATCTAGTTTAAATATTATATCGACATTTGGGCCGGCGTAATAACGGCATTTCCGAGAAGCCTGTCTTGCGTGTGAAAGAGATAGACATACCAACTTAAGTGAAATACAGTGTAATAGTCGTGGGTGGGGTGGTAACAGCTACGGTGGGTGAATATGTAGGTCTCTTTTCATCTTATTGATTAGTAGTAAGTGAGAAAGAGTAACTACACTAGGTAACTATAAAATCATAAAATCGAATCATTACTTTAAACAGTGATGAAAGTTTATCTATGAAATTTACACATACCTATATGATTCAAAAATATGATGTATTTATAGTGATTTTCCTGCACCGAAATATAATTAAGTATAAGCAATATTGTTAATGTTATTACAGCATTTCAAAGGCAAAGTGTACTCCAGATTTAAGTTAATTTTGTTTTGTAATAAATGAAATTAAGAAGCAAATACTTTAAACGAAATTAAATTATAGACAAAAATAAATTGTTTTACAGAGCAGCTTGTCAGTTTTATTTACATCATAATCATTTTACCATGTTATAATGTATCTTATGGCCAAACTGCTTCCCAAGATACAGGTTCTCCTAGTTTGGGTGGCAGGGATTCATTCTTAGTGCATTAATATGACTAGTGACATTGTTAACCAAGATTACGATTTTTTGTAATGTGTGTCTATGCAATAAATATTATATAAAAAATAAATATTATATATCATTCTTTTGTTTTGACATCGGAACAATTTTACAAAGAATGGCAAAGAAATAATAAATACCTTGCTTTTCTTAACAAGATCAAAAATGCTGCATTTTTGATCTTTTTATGAAAGATAGGTTTCTTTCAAACATTTCTTAGAACGACACATAAGTACTATTTATTATACAGACTTAATAAAAAGCCTTGTCCGATCCGTAAATTGTTTTTTTTTATCCAATATAAGCCAGTGCTTGACCACAGTCCCGCCTGATGGAAAGCGGTGACGCAGTCGAGGATAGTAAAGCACACTAGCTTATTAATAGCCTATTCGCTCTATTCTTGAAGACATCTACATTATAATCGGGCGGGAAAACCGACGCAGGCAAACTATTCCAGTCCTTAGCTGTCCTTATTATAAACGAAGAAGCAAATCGCTTAGTCCGGACTGAAGGCACGTTTATCAAATATGGGTGCGTATGCGCTGTGCGTCTCGTCGTCCGATGATAGAAGGGTGATGGTGGGATCAATTCATGTAATTCCTGTGCACACTCGAAAATGCAGCCTGTAGAATACCGAGAGGCTGGCTACTCTGCGCCTGTGCCTGTGTGTGTGTGGCTTTGTAGAAGGTACAAATCTGGTAAAATAATTATGGCGCATTAATTTATTGCCTGACGGCCCCAAGAGGAGGGTTATGTTTTTCGATAGTATGTATGTAGGTATATCTATTTCTTTGGCACGGCCTACAGCTTAATAGGCTTGATGAATTTTGACTTACAATATGTCTTTAGATTCGTGTCAGTTGTGGAAGTGAAATATGTTTTTAAAAACGTTAACACTTTTAGTGCGGAACAGGCACATTTTAAGCTGCAACAGTGTCGCGAATGCGAGGTAGTTTTAGATTGACTGTCGCGAATTGGAGGTACTTTGATACATTGTCGCGAATGTGAGGTAGATTTAGATTTATTTATTTTGTGTACCGACAATGACGGTACCGCCGCCGCTATAAAAGCGTGCGCAGGCACAATTTTCGCACTTGTAGTGAACCAGCTGGCAGAGAAGCAACATCAGTAAGTGAGCTTGATTTATTTCTCAGTGCATTATCAGATTTATTATTGTGTGCCATTTATGCCATGTATTATTATTATTGTTGTGTCATTTATAGGTGTAATAATATCCGATGCGTCGGACTGTTTGCGAACAGTAATCAGATTGGTTTATCAGTAACCAGATCAGATTGGTTTATCAGTAACCAGATCAGATTGGTTTAACAGTAATCAGACTGTTGTATCAGACCAGTATCAGAATCAGACCAGTATTATTATCAGAATCAGTTCTGTTGAGCGTGGATCGGGGTGGCTATAGGGGAGGTATACGGAGGCCACTTTTGGGGGAACAGCCCCGTGCGTGTGTGTAAAATCAGTATATCAGTTACTCAGTCAGCGTATCGGACAATCAGTGTATCACATTAATACTCGCCCTGCGGTGGGGGTATTAATGCGTCTCATCAGTAACGTATGAATCAGCTCAGATATTCGCCATATAATCAGATAATCGTTTTGCATTTGGCGACATGGTGGAGGTGCTGGGATCGAGGATCTTGGCCAGTATAGAAAGTAAAATTATTAGTTATAATAGGTGATGTAGGTAGTAGAATAAAATGTTAAAAATATCAAAATTAGTAATAATTTATTAATTGTTTAGGCAGCAATGCTGATGCATATAGTAGTTTGGTTGGGCCCGGCCTGGTTGCTATATGTATCGGTATCGGCACATCTTTTAGTTCGTAAAAGTTGTTTATAATTAAATCTGAAAGAAAGTTCCATTCACATAGCGCCAATTATGATTTCTTCTTGGTGGGAAGTGTAGTGAATTTTTACGTTGGTTCCAATAGTTCTGCCTACTTACCTACCCGAAATTTATTTATAATAATTTCTTTGAAGTTACCCCATTTAGTTTCAATAAATGAAAATCAGAAATAAGGATTTGTTTTAGGGTGTGAAAGCTGCGTTATCAATATTAAGTCTTGCTGTTTGTACTGTATCAGTAGTTAATACGTATTTGTAATGGAAGACTTCATCCAAACCCGTTTGAAACTAATGTGTGAATCTGTCCAAACTTATTTCACTATAGCACAGTGTGTTCTTAAAGAATTGCCAGACAGTGGGGTCTACTTTAATGAATAAGAACTTTGGTCTAAGTTAAGGCGTGCTAAGGATATATTTGTATCAGAAATTCACAATTGTTATCAGTAACATATCGGTTGGCATTCTTAGTATAGACGAAATCAGTCAGTATACGATCAGTGAAATTCAGGCCGAAGAAGTAGTAACAGAAAAATATATCATTACCAATAGTTAGATATAAAGATTGGTAGCAAAATACCTAATTTGATGGTGACATACTTCGGTGGTACCAATTCAGAGATCAGTTTTCGTCAAACGTAGACCGTAGAAATAATGTAAATATCTGTAATGTAGACAATTTATTGTACCTTCAATCAGCTCTTGAAGTTGAAGCTAAGCGAGAAATTGTAGGGCTAGATACATCCAAAAGTATAGCATAGCCGTAAAAACATTGAAGCAGAGATATGGCAAACCTAGTGCAATAATTGACTCATTATGTAGCCCTATTAGGATTAAAGTGGCTTCAACAAATCAAGTAAAGGACTGTAGGTTCGTGTTTAGTGACATACTAGCAATTCCCTGCGGCTAGGCCTACTATTATTATTATTTTTCACCCCATTTAAACCCTTATGCTTGAATTATGGGAGGAATCTGCTGCCCAAGTTTCGGCTTTCTGGGTCCGGTGGTTTGACCAGTGCGTTGATGAAACAGTCAGTCGGTCATGACAAGTGGTTTTATAAGTATGTATAGATTAAGGCATCTTAGGGTACTGAGTTCTTTAGGGGAAGATGTTAACCACAACCACCTTAGTTATGATTATAGAGAACGTTCTAGAGAAACTTTTATATGAATAGGGAATGATAATGACTAGAAACGTGAAGATTCTATTGATTGTATTAGGGAAATATCTAGAATACATTATATCAGACAGAGAATCTTCGAACAGGTAACAACGTTAATCTCAGAAGGGAAATCTGCATATAAATATTACCTAAATCAGGTTATTAGATTCTTTACATGTTAGATCTGATGAATTTATTAATAAAAAATGTGCGTGCGCGGAGGGAAGTCAGTCTATCAGTCAGTCTATCAGTCAGTCTATCAGTCAGTCTATCAGTCAGTCTATCAGTCAGTCTATCAGTCAGTCTATCAGTCAGTCTGTCAGCCTATCAGTCAGTCTGTCAGTCGGTCTGTCAGTCGGCCTGTCAGTCAGCCTGTCGGTCAGCCTGTCAGTCAGCCTGTCAGTCGGCCTGTCAGTCAGTCTGTCATTCAGTCTGTCATTCAGTCTGTCGTTCAGTCTGTCATTCAGTCTGTCATCCAGTCTGTCATTCAGTCTGTCATTCAGTCAGCGACACTGAATGACAGCGTCACGTGAGCGCTTTCATAACCTTAACAAATTTAACGCTTAAGGTTTCACGCGTTAAGTTATAACATTTTTGGAAGTCGCATAAGAAGTTTCACTTCAATAAACAGCGCAGATTCACTTCAGTTAGAAAATATAAACCTAAATTTTGATTTTAAACAGTTTAACAACTCTAAACAAGCTTATACGAAAATACCAAATGAAACTCCTGACAGGGCCATTGTGCTACCTAAAGTCTATTAGGTGTATGTTCTGTAGACAAGATCACTTTAACGATGAATGCTCAACATATAAAACTATCCAAGATAGTCTCAAGTAGGAAGCCGTTGTTATATTTGTTTCAGTGTAGGGCATATGGCTGCCGTTTGACATTTCAAGATTGAGTGTAGGCATTGCTTAAAATTTGGTGCTCACAATAGAGCATTATGTCTCAGTAATTTAGCACAGCAAGTAAAGCCAATGCAGACTGTTAGCACACATTGACATCAGCACTACATCGCTACAAACTTCTTTTGCCAATGTAAGTTGTTCTAATTGTCAATCCAAGCTGCTTAAATGTAGAATGTTTCTTGATAGTGATAGCCAGCGTTCATATACATATAACACTGGCAATTGCGAAAATATCGTTGAGCTTACATAATGCTGAGGTAACTACTTTGTCAATATTTACATTTTGTTCAAAAATACCACATCAGATCGAAAGTCCTACGGTTAATTTAAAATTACAACCCTGACTGGTGTTGCCCGGTGTATGTACGAGAACGTAGTATCTTTTATTACAACTGGTATTGAACAGAGACTGATGATGGCTCATGTGGTGATAGGTAATACCTAATATCAATTCTATCATTTATTAATGTCATCAGAAGTTATTGATAAATCAGAACCCTTTCTTAGTTCAATCAGATTTTGGCTGGGTATGGTTTGGAAAATTCAATGTAGTTAGTGATTCAGCCCAATTGACCGTTTTAACTTACTTCCAGTCAAATAGAGTTCATAAATAAATTGATTGAACCTGATCTTCCGTTAAAGTTTGGGACCTTGAATCAATAGGTATCGCAGACTGCCCCCAAATTTAGTCGTGACGAAGAAGCTATAAAACAGATTAATGAAAGTATTCAGTACATAATCAAACGCTATTGTGATCAATGGCCATGGACTGTCTTTCCCCCTGACCTTCCTAATAATTTAGGTCTAGCTTAGGGTCATCTCAATAGTCTGTTGAAGCGTTTAGATAATTTTCAGATTATATCTTACGATCAAGTTATCAGGGAACAATTACAAAGGGAATCATAGAAATAGTACCAGATCCTGTGAAGCCACTAACACATACAGTTCATTATCTCCCTCATCATTTTGCTCAGTCAAGATAATCATAATCAGTTACGAATTGTCTATGAGGCCTATGCTGAGATAATGATTCATCATAGTTTAAACGAATGCTTATATCGTGATCCTTTAATGTTTGAGTTGACAGGTTTACTGATCAAATTTAGAGAACGCCCTATGGGTATTAGGGCTGCGGTTGTGTATGCCTTTTTACAGTTGGGGCTTCAAGAGTTTGATAACGTGCCACGATTCCTCTGGGTTGAAGATATAAATACAGGTCTTCACACAGATAATATAGCACATTTTCGTTTTTGTAGGGTATCATTTAGCGTTATTTGAGTCCGTTCCTGCGGAATGTAATAATTAGGTAACGCTTAATAAGATCAAACAACTTTTTTTGAGATAACATATTGACAGTCGCACAGACCCGATCAGATGCAGGCCTTTATACAACATGTAAACAGTAATTTGATAGTTTGTTCATAAACTTGACGTGAATGGAATTCAAATTTAAGGGAGCTAGTAGCATTTATACCGGATACATTCCGAGCAATAGTAATACTAAAGAATCAGAAAGTAAATATATTATCATGGAAAATAGAGACTGTGAATTCAAAGCGCGATATATTAAAAAACCGTGGCTTCGGTCGGGCTTTGCAGTTCCTAAACTATTTTTACAAAAGTTATGGAACCTGAGTATACCGTATTACCCTATAAAGTGGGACGACAAATTAAGTGACGGGCTACCAGTTCAGATAGCGTTATAGTGTCAGTGTCTTGTATCAATGTTGAACAGTATTACGCGACTAATCTCAATAGACAGTTTCTATGTGTATATCAGTATCAGTATGAGTTGCATTATTTCACAGA
Source organism: Furcula furcula (assembly GCA_911728495.1). Taxonomy (NCBI): domain Eukaryota; kingdom Metazoa; phylum Arthropoda; class Insecta; order Lepidoptera; family Notodontidae; genus Furcula; species Furcula furcula. The sequence goes on along the minus strand of OU452257.1, from coordinate 21,260,883 downwards.
TACTTATAAAGACGCTTACGCAGCGATGGTCTATTTACGCAATTTGTTACAAACTAAGTGTTCTTAGTTTCGTTATTGGAATTTCTAGACTGATGTCCCTGAGATAATTTACAGATCCCTAGATTAGAATTGCTGGGAGTATTCATTGGATGCAGGTTTATCAGCTACGTTGTAACGTTTTTGCGCCTAAAAGTGAACGCTCTATTCTTATGAACTAACAGTCAAATAGTTATTAATTGCTATATCGGAAAAGCTTCTTCTACCATTTCTAATGTCGAATAAAAAATAAAACAATATAAGACCATAAATGTTCAATATGTGCCAACAAAACTTAACCCCGCGGAAGTAGGTACTAGTACAGACAAAATGACTCCTATGATAGATGACTCTGACTACTTATCAAGTGATTTAGAGCAATTGCCCAAGTTTTGTTTTACAGATTGGTTACAGTCGGAAACCTCTTTAAGTGGGGAGGGTCTGTCGAATACAGTAATGAATAGTGTAAGCTTATCATATTCAAAGAATATCGAACCAGTAATAGACAATCAGGATTCTAAAAATAACAATGTAAAAAGGATATTAAAGTCAGTAAGTAAGTTCAGGTCAAGTTTCTGGTACTTCAACTATTTTATCAAGATATCTTCATTGTATAACGATTAGGATGGATTAATTACGAGTATAGTAGAGGTTAAGAATGCAGATTTAACAGACAATAAAAACAAATGAACCCATTTTTCTTTCATAAAATTCATTTATTTATTATTTGGTGTATGTAGCACCAAATTATCACTGGCTTACAGGTTAAAAACTATCATGTAGGTGTTTCACATACTTTAGCCCTTTTGAGACATTTAGACATGTATAGAAAACAGCGTGCGTTGCAAATTAATACTAGAATTTGCTCCTTAGTTCGGAGGTTTATGAACTATTGATTGGGTTAGTCAAAAACAGTATGAATAGAACTTTAGACCAATATTCATTTAACCATAACCAGTTATGTAGTGTTAAAAGAACTGTTAAGTAGACTACCTCTATAGCAATATATTTTTGGTAACCATGGATACATATTAATAACATAATTGTCACTAATTGCTAAATAATAAATTCAATATTATTTAATATTATGTTTTGCTTTCCATAATCTTAACATGGTAGCAGAGTAAAACAAAATAGTATATGATAATAATGGCTTCAGGCTCAAGCACTAAAATTGAGTCACTAAACAAAGAAAATTTCGAGACATGGAAAATTCAAGCAAGAGCCATACTTATTAAAAATAAATTATGGACTTGTATTCAGAAGCCAGTAGATCTTGAAAAAGCCGACGAGCAGACGAAAGAAAAAGACCTCCTTGCTCAATCAGAGTTAGTACTTTTAATCTCGCCTTGCGAACTTAAGCAAATTAAAAACTGTAAAACTGCATATGATATTTGGTCAAAACTAGAAGCAATATATGCTAGTAAGGGGCCTGCTAGAAAGGCAACCCTTCTTAAGCAGTTGATACTCTCCAAAATGCAGGATGGAAATGTCAGAGATCACCTAAATAAATTTATGGACATAGTAGACAAATTGCAAGATATGGATATTCATATTCATGATGATCTACTATCAGTCATGATGCTCTACAGTCTTCCATCAGAATATGACAACTTCCGGGTAGCGATTGAGTCCAGAGACACACTTCCCACACCCGAAGAATTGAAAATAAAAATTTTGGAAGAGGCAGAAGCAAGACAAGTAAACAATAATTCAAACATTAAAGAACAAGAAGAAGAGTCTTACTATGTAAAAATATGTAAATTTTGTAAAAAAAAAGGACATGTTATTAAAGAATGCAGAAAATTAGAATACAAAAAGAAGAATAAGCCCATATGGCAAGAACCTAAAAATTCGTATGGTGTATGTATGTATTCTAAGAACAAGAACCCACACGAAGAAAATAACAAGTGGATTCTTGATAGCGGTTGTACATCGCACATGTCACATAATAAGGAATATTTTGAAGAACTCGGTAAACCGAACCATCAGTCGCTGAGATTAGCATCAACAGAAGCAACGGCTGAAATTAAAGGTAAAGGTAAAATCACTCTCAACGTAAATGCTAACGACAGTGGTGCTAACAAGAGTGGAGAAATTACTCTAAAAGACACTCTATATGTACCAAGCCTGTGTTCAAATTTACTATCTGTTGGTAAAGCTACAGAATCTGGATGTACTGTATTATTTAATAACAAAAAAGCTACAGTGAGACATCATAAAGAAGGTATTATTCTTAATGCGTCAAGGGACGAAGATGGTCTGTACTATATAAATCCAGCATCATATAGGCGAAACAAGCATAGGTGTAATTTAGTAGAAGAAGAAACCAATATACAAAAATGGCATAAACGCTTAGGGCATATGAATGAGTCTGATATGAAGCTTGCCTTAAAGAATGAGACCCTAGTTGGTTTGGATTTTAATCCAAAAGAGAGTCTTGGAGATTGTGAAATATGTATTCAAGCAAAGATAAAAAGACTGCCTAGTAAATTCAAAACTTCACCAAGAACTACAAAAAGACTGGAAATAGTACATAGCGACGTCTGTGGTCCAATGAAGACACAAACCCATTATGGTAATAAATATTTTGTGACTTTTATTGACGACTTCAGTAGATATAGTCGCGTATACTGCATGAAAAATAAGAACGATGTACTAGAAAAGTTCAAGCTGTATAAGGCAGAAATGGAAAATTTCACGGGCGATACAATAATCAGTCTCCAAACAGACAATGGTTTGGAATATTGCAACCGAGATTTTGATAAATTCCTAAAAGACAGTGGTATTACTAGACGCTTAACAGCGCCATATACTCCACATCAAAATGGAATAGCAGAACGTAAAAATCGTACCTTGCTGGAAAAGGCTAGAAGCATGATGGTTGAATCGAAAGCACCTCAGAACCAATGGGGAGAAGCTATCCAAACTGCTAACTACCTTTCCAATCGTAGTGTCAACAAAACTATTTCTACACATTTTGGTACAATTACGACACCTTTTGAAAAATGGGTTCAAAGAAAACCTTGCGTCTTCCACTTGCATCAATTTGGATTAAAGGTATTTATTCTTCTTAAAGATAAAAAGCAACATAAATTTCAATCAAAAGCTATACCTGGGATGTTTGTTGGCTACTCAGATACCTCAAAAGCCTACAGGATTTGGGTACCTACTAAGCAGAAAATAATAACTGCTAAAGATGTTAAGTTTACTAACAAATTATTTTACACTGAGACTACAAAATCAACCATTAATACTGCTGAATCTTCAAACGAAAATAACGCTAAATGCTATGCAGAAATAAGTTTCTTTGAAGAAGATGATGGTAGTGATTATGAGTCAATACAAGATGAAAACGATCAAATATCTATCCCAGATACAAATGTTATTGAAGTTATTGAAGAAGTAAATACAAGAGACAATATTCCGACTGAACCCTCTAATGAACAGCGAATACTTCGTGATCGTAGCTGTCTCAAAAAGCCTGTCAGGTTTGATGAATTTGTAAATATTGCAGGAGAAGAATTCCGCGATTACAAAGAACCTGAAACATTTCGAGAAGTATTGGAAAGAAATGATAAAGAGAAATGGTTAGAAGCAATGTTATGTGAAATCAATTCCCTAAACGAGAACCAGACATGGGAACTTGTTCGTCTACCAGAGAATAGGAAAGCATTACCGTGCAAGTGGGTATATAAGGTAAAGACCTATCCAGACGGTAGCATCGAAAGATATAAGGCAAGATTAGTAGTAAAAGGATTTTCTCAGAAGCCAGGCGTAGACTATGATAAAACATTTAGTCCTGTAGTACGCCTTACTACCGTCCGTGCACTACTAGCTATAGCGGTAAAGGAGAACTTATCCCTTTGCCAGTTTGATGTGACTACAGCCTTTTTAAATGGTAAAGTTGAGGAAGAAATATACATGAAACAGCCAGAGGGATACAGCGATGGAACGAATAGAGTATGTCGCCTAAAAAGGAGTTTATATGGGCTTAAACAAGCCCCTAGATGCTGGAACGCCAGTATACATGAATTTCTAGTAAGTTCAAACTTTAAGCAAAGTTCTACTGATCCATGCCTGTACATTCGAAAAAATGGAAAGTCTAAAGTGCTGATTGCACTTTACGTTGATGATGGACTAGTGGCGTCAACGACAGAAACTGAAGGAGAAAGGTTTATCCAGGAACTCCAAAATCGTTTTAAAATTGTGACGAAGCCTGCATCATATTTTCTTGGTTTGGAAATTGAAAAGTCTAATAATGGGAATATTACACTAAGTCAGAAAGCTTATACAAAGAAAGTTTTAGAAAAATATAATATGATTGAATGTAAACCAGTGAAAACTCCAATCATAAAAGAGATCCCTGGGACAGAAGACTCGTCAAATGAAAAAGAAAAGTTTCCTTATAGACAAGCTGTAGGATCTTTAGCATATTTAATGGTTGCTACAAGAGCAGACATTAATTTTGCAGTCAGCTCTGCTTCGAGAAATTTAGATAATCCATGTAAAGCAGATGTTATGGCTGTAAAAAGAATATTACGGTATTTAAAAGGCACTATGAACAAAGGCCTTGTATTCAGTAAGCAAAATGCAATAAATAAGTTGATTTGTTACAGTGATGCAGATTTTGCAGCTTCCCATTCAACATCTGGAATATTATGCCGTTATTATGGTCCAATAAGCTGGCAAAGCCAAAAACAAAAAACCATTGCTTTATCTTCAACAGAAGCGGAAGTAGTAGCCGCCTCAGAAGCTACACGTGAGATAGTGTGGCTAGAGAAGATGCTAGAAGAAATTACTGAGATTGAAAAGCCTCCGTGTCTTTACATCGACAATGAGTCTACCATAAGATTGGCATACAATCCACCATATGAGCAACATAACCGTACAAAACACATACATAGAAGAAATCTCTTTGTTAGAGAGTGTGTATCAGATGGACTTGTTGAAGTTAAACAAGTTACGACTGAAGCCCAATTGGCTGACTGTTTAACGAAGCCCCTTTATGGACCCAGGTTTGAAAAACTGACTACAAGCCTCGGTATGAGTCTTTAAAAGAAGAGTGGATGTTAAGTAGACTACCTCTATAGCAATATATTTTTGGTAACCATGGATACATATTAATAACATAATTGTCACTAATTGCTAAATAATAAATTCAATATTATTTAATATTATGTTTTGCTTTCCATAATCTTAACAAGAACTTGTGGCTATTCTAAATACCAGACCCCTAACAACAGTAGGTGCTGAGTTGGACCATGTTTTAGTCTCAGCAGATTTCGTACGGGTAGGGGGACCAGTGACAACTCAGTTATCAGATAGTGTTCTATTAGTCGACTACATTAACTAAATCTAGTCTGACAGATGGATTCGTGAAGCGTGGGCAAATTATTTTATCAGGATTTACGAAGATGTTTAATCAATATTTCAGTCAGTCTTCGTGAACGAAGTAACCAAACATTAACAACCAAGGGTTATTGTTGATAGAGCACCAATATTAGCAGTCATTTCAATTAAAATCAGATGCTAGTAGGGCACACTGGAAGGTTGGTAGAATAGTAGTCAGTTAAGGGTTCGGATGGACAGGTAGCAAGAGTGAAATCAGTTGATACTGAGGAAATACAGAACGCGTTCAATAGGTCATGTATCCTCTAAAATTAAATGATTATGAGAGTACAGTGTCACTAGAAGATAATCTCACACCAAATTCGAACCGCAACAGTAATGAATCAATGATCAGTGGCGCACCCGAAATGATGATTAAATTGCTATAGTAATCATTAAAATCAGATTTGTTATTGATTTGGACACTGACTTATTTAAAAACTTAACCAAAATCAATTCAGTTAAATTTAATTTGTATTTTTTCTTCTCTCGGCGGGAGTGTCGCGAATGCGAGGTAGTTTTAGATTGACTGTCGCGAATTGGAGGTACTTTGATACATTGTCGCGAATGTGAGGTAGATTTAGATTTATTTATTTTGTGTACCGACAATGACGGTACCGCCGCCGCTATAAAAGCGTGCGCAGGCACAATTTTCGCACTTGTAGTGAACCAGCTGGCAGAGAAGCAACATCAGTAAGTGAGCTTGATTTATTTCTCAGTGCATTATCAGATTTATTATTGTGTGCCATTTATGCCATGTATTATTATTATTGTTGTGTCATTTATAGGTGTAATAATATCCGATGCGTCGGACTGTTTGCGAACAGTAATCAGATTGGTTTATCAGTAACCAGATCAGATTGGTTTATCAGTAACCAGATCAGATTGGTTTAACAGTAATCAGACTGTTGTATCAGACCAGTATCAGAATCAGACCAGTATTATTATCAGAATCCGTTCTGTTGAGCGTGGATCGGGGTGGCTATAGGGGAGGTATACGGAGGCCACTTTTGGGGGAACAGCCCCGTGCGTGTGTGTAAAATCAGTATATCAGTTACTCAGTCAGCGTATCGGACAATCAGTGTATCACATTAATACTCGCCCTGCGGTGGGGGTATTAATGCGTCTCATCAGTAACGTATGAATCAGCTCAGATATTCGCCATATAATCAGATAATCGTTTTGCATTTGGCGACAAACAGCTCAGTGGGCGAGCGCTTGCCTTGGAAACAAGGTGCGCAGGTTCGAACCCCGGCTCGCACCTCTGATTTATTTAATTAATCATGTGCGAATCGTCTTTGTGCGATTGTTACTTAGCTTTCGGTGAAGGAAAACATCGTGATGCAACCGGCATGTCTGAGAAAGCCTAACTAGCATTCGAAAGACGTGTGAAGTCCGCCAACCCGCACTTGGCCAGCGTGGTGGACTATGGCCTAAGCCCCTTCAACTTGAGGGGAGGCCCGTGCCCAGCAGTGGGACATAAACAAGGGCTGGTATTATTATTATTAGGCACATTTCGGCCTGCCGCGGTACTTCAGCTGGTGCGGTCGAAGAAAACTGTGTCCCTCTCGCGTGTGCGGAACGATTATCTCAAGTGTTTGTACGACAGGAACAAATATATATTTCAACTTGACATTTCCTGTTTGGTAGATCCCGGGGCGAATCGAACCTAAGGAAGTTGGCTTCAAGGTTATTCAAACCAAAAAAAAATTGTATAAGTACTTACATCATGTTTTTACAAAGTTGCAGCATTTTAATCTACCCTAGTGCTGGTGGGTAGAAAAAGACCTGCCACGCACTGGCGGAAATATCGTTGGGGGTGCATTTCGACCTGCCGCCGCATCAGATAAAGGTGTATGATTTTACTTGCCGCAGCCAAGGTGTATGGCGGCCATTTTTAACCGGCTTCAAAAAGAAGGTTCTCTATTCGACGCGTATGTATGTAATATTGATAAAAATGCGTAATATTAATATATGTTAGTCTATGTGGGCTTCTAAAGAAATTTACCAAATTTTATGAGTGTATGTATGTATGTATGTAGGTTTGTCCGCAGATTTCTCAGAAACTACAAGTCCGATTTCGAAAATTCTTTTTGCAATAGTTAGAATATTTTTCAACTTAGGGTAGAGTATAAGTTTCATCAAAATCGGTCCAGTAGTTTAAGAGATATAAACTTTTTATGTTTTCAGTAAGTTACTGTAACGTAGACGTTCGAGTTGCATGATAGTGCTGATACCTATCTTGGTAAAATAAGTCAGTAAAAAGTGTTAAATAAACTATTTAAAAAAAATTAAAACCGACTTCAAAGTAAATTATCTAAAAAGCGTAAAATAACTAAAATATATTGAAGTCGGTGTCAGCTGGTGATAGTGTTGGTTAACATGATTAGCTAGCACCGAATTCAATATATTTTAGTTATTTTACGCTTTTTAGATAATTTACTTTGAAGTCGGTTTTTCAGCTGGTGATAGTGTTGGTTAACATGATTAGCTAGCACCGAATTCAATATATTTTAGTTATTTTACGCTTTTTAGATAATTTACTTTGAAGTCGGTTTTTATATTTTTTTAAATAGTTTATGTTTGTTCGCAGTCGGTCTTTTTATGGTTTTATAATTTATGCTTGTTTTTAATTTAACTCTGGCTTCAGGGCTGCAATGTAAGTGACTAAGTAGGTACCTATTTGTATTTTATGCCAATAAAAAAATGAAATAATTAATTTATATTTAAAGATTTATTTATATCGTAAGAGAATAAAGAAATGAAATAATTAATTTATATTTAAAGATTTATTTATACGACTCGTGCGTGGGGTAAGCATAGTTTCCTCCCATCTCCTACCGTTTTGGGTGTCCGTAAGAGTTTGCGTATACACAAGTAGGTACTCTTCCTTTACCCCTCACAATCCGATGGAATGGAAGACCGACACGACCGGGGAGAGGTTCGGTGCAGGACCGACTTTTTACATGCCCATCCGACGCATGGATCATCTTACTTCGGTGATCGGCCCTAATCAGGTCATCGGCCTGCATTGTCCTAGCTAGTAAGGAACAATTACACAAAGTTGGTGCTCGCGGTTCGAACCGGCAACCTCTGGTTTGCAAGTGAGTCACGGCTGGTGTACATAAGTCACAGAGGATTACATACCTAATACATATAACAGATATATACTTAAGAATATACACGGTACATACTAACCGGCTCATTCAGTTTGTAAGAATTGACCAAATAAATTGTGACTAAGGGCTCCCACACATAACTGCGATGCGATGCGGCGCGGTGTGGGAGCCCTAAGTCCTTTTTTAGTAACTATTCATCAATTCTGCCCAACACAATCGTTCTGACCAAAATCTCTGGTATTTACTGGTCCTCATGATACAAGCTGTGCTTAGTGTGAGGGTTATAGGTCATTATAATAAAGTTAATGGTATCTAAATACTACCCAGTCGGCATTACACGAGATGATGGCAAGAGGCCTGATAGTGTCACTTTAATACCATGGCGACATGGAAAGCCGTTGGTGTGGGATGCGACATGTGTCGACACACTTGCTGCGTCCCACACCCCGGCAACTTGCAGGGCGGCTGGAGGGGCTGCGGCGACCGATAGTGATGCAAAGCTACGCAAGTATGCAGCTCTTGGTTCGAGCTATATATTTGCGCCCTTTGCGGTGGAGACCATGGGGCCTTGGTCTCATGAGACGCACGGTTTGGTGAAAGAAATTTCATCCAAACTTATCGAAGTCTCAGGAGACCGCCGGGCTGGTAGCTTTTTCTGCCAACGTATAAGCTTGGCCATACATACATAACATTTTCCAGTCTTTTAGGTACCCTTCCCTCCCAGTGCAGCGACAATTTAGAGGAAGTTTTTTACCTAGTTTAAGTGTAAGTACATGTTTGTAAATAAACTGTAAATATTCTACAGTATGTAAAAAATGTAACATCTTTTTGTTAATTTTAATATTCCTGTGTACCTACTACTAAATAAATAATTTATTATTATTATACATCTTTAGCATATATATTTCGAAGGCCCCTGGAGTACCGCTCCAGGGTAATGAGGATGCATTCTAAAGCACACACAACTTGAAAGCACTTGGCAACGAGCCATGTTGTCGAGACTTCGAATTGAGTTGAGACTTCGAAACTTGACTCGTGCGGATTGAAGATACGATAATTCGGATAGAAAGTTCGCTAAACTTTATTTCGACGCATGTAGGCTTCGAAGAAGTAAGCAGAGAATGGTATTCTAACTTAAAAAGTAAGGTTTTAAGGCGTATTATAACCGTACGATACGGTGACTGCCGACAAACTACTATGTAGCTTGGCAAAATGTGAATTAAGTTAAATGTACTGTTCTTTTGTATACAATAAATTAAAAAAAAAGTAACGTAAATAATGAATATAAATATACTAGGTCGCTTGTGTGAGAGACCGTCTAGGTCGACAGACCTACCGCCGCAGTGTCAGATATTCTGCCGCCAAGCAGCAGTGTGTAATCATTCCTGTGTTCCGGTGTGAAGGGCACTGTAGCTGGTGAAATTACTGGACATAAGAGACTTATTTACTAATGTTTCGTTTGACGAGCGGCAGTTGCAACTGTCTATAGGCAGGCATGTTACGATCAGGCGAAGTTACTAGGTTAAATAAAAAAAAAACATTTTGTGCGGTGTTCAATAAAGACCTACTCGTGGGAGTTATGTGGTGATTTAATGTGTGTGTGTGTGTATTTTCAATGTACCTTGGGCCACTTGCACAGGCGGAACGTGGCAGAAATTATATTTATGTAATGATTATTAAGAAACAAGTTATAGGCAGGTAATGTTAACGTCGCGGCGTCGTGAGGCGCGTGACAGCTGCCTCTAGCTAGGGACATTCATAACGACCACGATGAAAGAATTTGCAGCTACGACTTGTTTTTTTTTTTTTTTGGGAATGATAGACGCTGTTGGCCGCAGATGGCCATTACAGCTTCACCGGACAATATGAGGCGAGGCTAGAGCGCTTGAAGCGCTCTAGCCTTTACGGCAGAAGTAGCGACGAGCTCAAGGGCACCTCAGGGAGGCACGGCTTCGGCTGTCACTTAAGAGAGGGCTGAGTTTACCACCGGTTCACAACGCGCCCCTACTGAGAAGAACCGGCAAGAAACTCAGTGGGGTGATGCACGTCGTTGAGGTCGCATACGTACGACCCTTCGACCTCGCCGGCGAGACCGATGTCTGACCAACTACGACTTGACTACGACCGCTCTGTAAGGAGGATCTCGCTCTGTCACGAGCGTTTCGACTATTTTTCAACCAGCTAGGCAGCTTCTTGGTTTCGACCGCAGATTTAGATTTTTTTACGTTTCGACAGAGAAGAAGAAGAGTAATGGTAACGTTGCTTCGAATTGTTCACTATATTTGAGATTCGTCCCTAAACTACATACTTACCTACTTACCTATAACAGACAGTATGAATACACTTTTTGTTATGCGGTTATCTATATTAATAAAAGAGCAGGGTGTTTTCTAGGAATCACGATACAGCAAAAACCATATAACGTACAATCTTGAAATTTGGAACCAACATTATTCAAATAGTCTAGGTGAACAATAAGAACGGATTTTTCGAAATTCCATACTTAAGGGGGTCAAATGGGCTCCCAAAGTTTGTATGGAAAAAAATATTTTTTTCGTCACACGGACATGAAACTTTGTCAGTGTACTAAACAAAAGAAATAAAGAAACACGTGTATCCCACTTTTTGAAAATCGACCCATACAGGGGTTTTAGCATTGTTTTTGAGTATGCAACCCGGAAAAAAAAATTCATACTGCATTGCTGAAACTTTGCGAATACATTAATCAAATTATAGAGATCCAAGTCCAAATAATAATTTTTTCAAAATCAGCTCCTAAAGGGGTCCAATTGGGGTCCAAAAAATGTTTCTCGACCTACAGTCATAAGACTTAGTTTATATATTGCACACAAGAATCTAAGAAACCTATTTCTAGCATTTTTCGAAAAACTACCACTAAGGTCATTTAATGGGGTTTCAAAGTTTGCACAAAGAAGGATTCCCATTTCATCATATGATGCACCTAGAGTAACGAAACTCGGTAAATAAACTCAACATAACAATTGAAAAAACTAATTTTGAGCATTTTTGTAAAATCAACCCCTAAGTGGGTCAAATGGGCTCCCAAAGTTAGTATGAAAAAAAATTTTTTTTCGTCACACGGTAACGGAACTTTGTTACAGTACTGAACAAAAGAAATAAAGAAGCACGTATATTACAACTGTTTGAAAATTGACCCTTAAAGGGGTTTTAACATGGTTTTTGAGTACACAATGTAAAATAAAAACATACTTACTGCATTGATGGAACTTTGCGAATACATTAATCAAATTATAGCAATCCAAGTGCAAATAATCATTTTTAGAAAATCATCTCGTAAAGGGGTCTAATTGGGGTCTAAAAAATGTTTCTCGAGCTACATTCATAAGACTTAGTTTATGTATTTCACACAAGAATCTAAGAAACCTATTTCCGGCATTTTTCGAAGTACCACCCCTAAGGTCATATAATGGGGTTCCAAAGTTTGCACAAAGAAGGATTTCCATTTCATCCTATGATGCAGATAGAGTAACGAAACTCGGTAAATAAACTCAACACAACAATTGAAAAAACTAATTATGAGCATTTTTGTAAAATCAACCCCTAAGTGGATCAAATGGGCTCCCAAAGTGTAAAGGAAAAAAAAAATTTTTCGTCACACGGAAACGAAACTTCGTTACAGTACTGAGCAAAAGAAATAAAGAAATACGTGCATTACAACTTTTTGAAAATCGACCCTTAAAGGGGTTTTAACATAGTTTTTGAGTATGCAACGTGAAAAAAATACATACTGCATTGATGAAACTTTGCGAATATATTTATCAAAATAAAGCAATTCATGTGTAAATAATCATATTTTGAGAATCAACTCCGAAATGGGTCCAATTGGGGTCCAAAAAATGTTTTACGACCTACAGTCATAAGACTTAGTTTATATATTGTACACAAGAATCTAAGAAACCTATTTCCGGTATTTTTCGAAAAACTACCCCTAAGGTCATTTAATGGGGTTTCAAAGTTTGCACAAAGAAGGATTTCCATTTCATCCTATGATGCAGCTAGAATAACGAAACTTAGTAAATAAACTCAACACAACAATTGAAAAAAACTAATTTTGAGCAGTTTGTTAACTCCTAAGTGGGTCAATTGGGCTCCCAAAGAAGGCATGGAAATTGTTTTTTTTTTCATCACACGGTTATGAAATTCTGTAAATGTACTAAGCCAAAGAAATTAAGAACCACGTGTATCACAACTTTTTCAAATTCGTATCCCGTAAAGGGGTGTTAGCATGGTTTTTGAGTATGAAATGCGGAAAAAAAATATCATGCATTGATGAAACTTTGCGAATACATTTATCAAACTAAAGCAATTATTGTATAAATAATCATTTTTTTGAAAATCAATTAATTCTTTAAGGGATCCAATTAGGGTTCAAAAATATTTTTCGACCTACAGTCATGACTTAATTTATGTATTGCACACAAGAATCTAAGAAACCTATTTCCGGAATTTTGCAAATGATAACCCCTATGGTCATTTAATGGGGTTGTAAAGTTTACACGTAAAATGATTTCCATTTAATGCTATAATACAGCTAGAGTAACGAAACTCGGTACATAAACTCAATAAAAATATTGAACAAACTAATTTTCAGCATTTTTCGATTTCAACCCCTAAGTGGGTCTAATGGGGTCTCAAAGTTTGTATGGAAAACATTTTTTTTTTACCACACATACACGAAATGTTGTCAACATACTAAACAAAAGAAATGAAGAAACACCCTTATTACAACTTTTTGAAAATCGACCCTAAAGGGGTTTTAGTATGGTTTTTAAGTTTGAACCGCGGAAAAATATTATGCTGCATTGATGAAACTTTGCGAATACATTAATCAAACTAAAGCAATCCATGTGTAAATAGTTTTTGAAAATCAACTCCTAAATGGATCCAATTGGGGTCCAAAAATGTTCTTCGACCTGCAGTCATAACACTTAATTTGTGTATTGCACACAAGAATCTAAGAAACCCATTTCTGGCATTTTGCGAAAAATAATCACTAAGGTCAGGTCATATAATGGGGTTGAAAAACACGTAGAACGATTTTCAATAAATGTTATAATGCAGCTAGAGTAACGAAACTCGGTACATACGTACAACATACATACATAAACAAAACAATTTAACATACTGATTTTCAGCATTTTTCGACAATCCACCCCTAGGTTGGCCAAAAGTTACTATGGAAAGAAATATTCATCGTATGGACACGAAAATTTATCAGTGCGCTGATAAAAAACACGCGTATCACATTTTTTTTTAAATCAACCCTTGAAGGGGTTGATGAACCGATTTCATTTCAAAAAAATATTACCTACTTACGAAAAAGCAGTTCCTGAAAAAACAAAAATGGCGACTCAGAAAAAGCTGTAGGAATGCCTAAAAGATGATGTTTTTTTAATAATCTCTGGCAAATATTTACCTATTTCAATGATTCTTTTTTATTTGAAAGAAGGAACCGGATAAGAACTTCCCGGAGATTCATAATTGATTTAGAAGAATTTATCCGGTAAAAAAAAAATACATACAGACGAATTGAGAAACTCCTCCTTCTTTGAAGTCGGTTAAAAACCCATGAATCTGATATACTCCATTACATTACTCTATTATTATTATGATTACTCTGACAAATATGAACCGATTTGATGATTCTTTTTTTATTCAAGAGAGTAAACTACTGTAATGATTTCATGCAAATTTCATTAGGACCGGATAAATTGTTCCTGAAGAAAATATACACAGTAGGTACCTCAACTCCAACTTCAATTATTAGCTTTTTAGTGTTGTTGAAGTCGGTTCATTTTTTTTTGTTGTGTTGTGTGCAATGTTTTATTCGAAAATCGACCCGTGGGACAAATGAGGTATCAAAGTTTGTATGTAAAAAATATTTATACAGACACGAAACTTTGTCAGTGTTCTCATAAAAATATTGAGAAACACGTCTAACATATTTGTTTTGAAAATCAACCCTTAACGGGGTTTAAGCACAGTTTTTGAATATCAAACGCGAAAAAAAAATTCATGCTGCACTGATGACACTTTGGGGATAAATTCGTAATATTGAAGTAATCCATGTCTTTTTTTAAAATTAATCCCTAATAGCGTTCAATTCAGTTCCAAAAAAATATTTCATTCCTACAGCCATACGACATATTTTATGTATTGCATACAAGATTCTAAGAAACCGTTTCCGGCATTTTTCGAAAAATCCCTACAGTTTGCGTGAAGAAAGATCTCCATTTCATGCTATAATGCAACTATGGTAACGAAAATCAGTAAACGAACTAAACAAAACTATAGAATAAACTAACTTCCAGCATTTTTCGAAAATCAACCGCTAAGGGCATCTACCAATGGGGTTACCAAATGGTTTCCACTTAACAACCTCAAAAAGTTTTTTAATGAAATTGCAAAATAGGTACTGTATCTTTTTAACTAAAGAAGTAAATATTTAAGAAATGGGAGCTATGATAGCTTACACAAAAATACAGGCTACATACTCGGTACCGATTAGATCAGGGTTAATAAAAGTGTGAACAATATTGAAATCGATCGTCCGAAGATCGGACCAACAGTAATAACTAAGAAGACCTATGGGTACACCGGCATAATTGTGACATAAGGACGTTCAACATCTCAGTCCTCCCGTGACCATTGGTGCTGCAAAGCATTCGAAACGTCGGGATAGTAAAAGCTAACATCAAATTAGTTTGAATTCAATGTGTAGCATTCGCGTAAATAAAAGACAACATTAGTGTAAACAATATTTTAAAAAACCTCGATCCATAATTCAAAACGCGTTTGAGTAACAAAGTGAACGCGAGCGAAGCCGCGGGCTACAGCTAGTTTATAATGAACTAGCAATTTGGACGTCAGAAAGAATTTCAGGATGACCATTTTCTGAATTGAAGCTGGCGGAAATCAAACTTGCAATAATGAATCTGTGGAGTAAAGTTGTAGCTGTAGGCTGTAGGTAGATATATAGCTCTCCGCACTTCTGGTTAGTTCAATTTAGGTTCTGATGGAAGCTATTCGCTGTTACATTTTTTGTTTCTTATACATTGATGAATTTATTTGGTTTTGGAAAAAGCTTAAAAAATTAAAACCCGTCTACGGAAAAAATCTCACAGTCCAAATAGTAGAAAACAAGAAAAACATACTGTCTGATACTTACTTATTTGTGTATTTTAATTTAACTTATTATACGTTACACGTATAATTATTATAGAAGATAGCCAAAGTCGCATGCCACTGATGCCTTATGATCCGTAGTGGCGCTATCATTGATACGTTGGGAACACAAAGAGCACACACACACAACATTTCGGAATGCACTTCGACAATCAGCAGCTGAACAGGCAGCAACTAGGTACGGATGCGTCAAAAAAGAAAAATTGGGAACGGAACCTCAGCCCCAGTCCGTTGCGCGCCCCGATCCCGATCGGTCGTGCGCTGCCATTATCCGAGTAATTGTGTGCTTGTGATTCCAGATTCCGCCGCGTGGTGTCGACACCAGTCGCCCGCGTGCTGCGCTTATCTCCGTCTCTCTCGCACCGTCTACGACGTCTGCGAGTGCTCTACGCGTCCGTATTTTAATCTGCGATTGTCGTTTTCACGACAATTAGCACATCCTCCTGTTTCCTATCGACTGTAACTTCACGGGTTGCTTAAATCCACCGGTTTACGTGGTCGCCAAGGGTACCCTACGGTGTCAACTGCCTTGGCGGAGCGGGACCCGAGCGCTCGCGCGGTTCGTCCCGGATCCGCGCAACTCAGACGGGATCAGGTTCACCGGCCCTGGGAGTGACCCCCTAGTCGACCCTGATCGTCTCCCTCCCACCCTCCTATTCCTGATCCTTTTCTTCGGGTGCTGTTTGGCACCAAGTCGGCTCCGGTCGGCTTGCTGTCTCTGCCCCGGAGCAGCAGCAGGGCTACTCACCTCTCACACATTAAGATTGGCGAGAGACGCACGTTAGGGCCTACACGTTAGGCTACTCACCCTTCCCCCACTTTCACCCGGTGGGGGGAGCCATTCAGTACACACCGACTGGGGTCCCCCCCCCAGTCGTGCCCCCTGCATCAACCGAGCAGTATGGACCGTCCGGGCACGGAGTTCCTTCGCGAATTCTTCGAATTCGTAAAGGCGCACTGGTCCAAGATGATCAACGACTTCGCGTCAACGTCCCCCGCGACCGCGCCCTCCATATCCGTGTCTCCGTTGCCGGCCGCCCTTCATGCGGAGCCCGGGACTGACTCTGAGTCTGCCTCGAGCTCCGACATGGAGGTCGAGCTAATTAACTCGCGTCCGACTACGCCTGCTGACGGCTTCTCTGTTGTCAGCAGGAAGAAACACGCGCGCAAGCCCCGCGACCTTCCACCGACCAAGTACATCTGTACTGAGTCGGAAAGCCCGGAGTCACCACCTCGCGTGACCCCCCCCCCCCGATCCGTTCGACCCCGCCGCCGACGTATTTTTTGCCAATGGCGTCTCCGGCCCCGAGCCCCGCAAGTCCCCTCCGCCCACGCGGCAACCGCGTAAGTCCCCCCCGCCCCCGCCCATTGTCGTTCAAGACAAGGCCGCGTGGGAGCGCGTTAGCAAGGCGATCTACGCCCGTAGGATCTCCTATACCAAGGCGATGAACACGCCCCTTGGTATTAGGATAATCATGTCCACCGCGGACCAGCACCGCGAATTGTCCAAGTTTCTCCGAGCCGAGAAAAGAGTTTATAAAAGACGACCTTCTGTCGCAATCCTTACCGGTGTTGGAAGTGCACCGTATGCACCCTCCCAACCGCCCGCTCCAACCGTACGAGATGGTTCAGGTCCATCTCGTGCGATCAGACGAGGGCAAGCAGATCTTCAATTTGAAGACTGTTTGCGGCCTCACCGGCTTCATCGTGGAAGCCCTATGCGCCCGACCCATTATCCCAATAATATCAATCACCGCCCCGATGTCTTAGACATGGCCCTCCTGAAGGGTGTGACCCTCCGGTTGCGCTCCTTAGAGGTTCTCCATGAGCTAGACTCTGACCACCGACCGGTCCTAATGGAAGCCGGTCCCCCGCCCACTAGGACCGTTCTGGACTGGCACCAGCTAAACACCCGTTTAGCCGATGCCGACTCTCCGAATCTTGCCCGCTTTCCGGCGCAAATCTCGTCCCCTCAGGACACCGACCAAGCGATTGGCGCTTTCACCGATCATCTCAAATCGGCCATCAGCCAGTCCTCCCGGCAGGTTGAAGCGAACAACTTTTACGCTGTGCGCTTCAAGCTGCCCGACGACATTAAGGAATTAGTCCGCGCTAAAAACGCGGCTATTCGCGCGTACGACTCCTACCCCACCGATGCCAACCGGGCCCGCATGCGTGCTTTGCAGAGGGACGTGAAGCGCAGCATCGCGGAACTCAGGGAGGCTCGATGGGGATGGTTTCTCGAGGAGATTTCGCCGTCAACCCAGGCTTACTGGCGGCTCGCGAGATCCCTCAGAACCGACACGGTTGCTACCATGCCCCCCTTGACCCGCCCTTCAGGCGACCCACCCGCGTTCGAGGACGACGAGAAGGCTGAGGTTCTCGCTGACTCTCTAGAGAGTCAGCGAGAACCTCAGCCTGCGTCTTTCCTGCCGAATGGAAAGACGCGGATGTAGTAGGTATCCCTAAGCCGGGTAAGCCTCGCAGCAGCCCTGCGAGCTACCGGCCTATCAGTCTTCTCAAGTCTCTCGGCAAACTCTATGAGCGCTTGCTGCTGGCGAGACTCAAAGAGTTTGTCACTTCCAATAATATCCTCATCGACGAGCATGACCCTCCACCAACCCATGGCCCCACCGACCTTCCGGTCATACGGGCCGAATCGCGGGAGATGCGCGTGGTACTGCTCTTTGGCTCTGTCCGCCACGCGCAATGCTTGACTCCCTACAAATTCTATTCTTTTCCTATGTCCCTTTGTGCAACTCTCCCCTTTCTGGGGCTTACAATACAATAACGCCTTCGTCGTCAGGCTGTCCATATCTAACGTCTCTCCTGTTGGCTCCTGATGTTGTACCACGCGTGCGCGAATTTCCGCAGTCTCGCAAAGTTTGCCGGCGTACTAACAAGATCGCCATAGTACAGCGGGCCCTCCTCATCACGCTCGATTCCATCCATCATATCTTTCCTTATCCTTTCATAATGGGGGCAGGACCACAACACATGGTGTAGATCCTCCTCTTCCATTCCGCACTCACACATGCTATCATCTACCAGACCCATCTCCCATAATCTCTTTCTAAAACACCCGTGGCCCGTGAGGATTTGGGACGTCTGATGGTCAGGTTCAACCCACCTCGCCCGCAGTCTCACGGCTATATCGGGAAAGTACCGATACAGCTCCCTTCCTTTCTCCTCATATTCCCATCTGGCCTGCCATGCTTGAACCGCTTCGTCCCATAATTCGCGTTTTCGCCTGCTCAACTGCCCGGTCGCGGACTGGCGCTCCTCATCCAGCTTGCCAGCACGAATAACCTCCAGGTCCGCGGGTGGTAAAGCTGCCAATACTGCAAGCGCAGCCGTGCTGGTCGATCGATACGCCTTGGTCAACAGTATTAGGCTAGACCGCTGGGATCTCAGTAACGCGCTACGGACCACGTGGAGTGTCGCACGCCTATACCAGCAGGCCGCAGCATACGTTATCGTGGCGACGTATGTGCCCCTGTAGAGGATGCGCAGGCCGGGATATCGAATGCCCCAGGAAGATGCCGACACTCGAGACATCTTCCCAAAGCACTTGGCTGCGCGCTCCCCCATCGACACCGCATGCTGCGCGAAGGACAAGCTGCCGTCAATTACAACGCCGAGCACCGTGAACGACGCAACGCTCCTAACCGGCTGACCGTTGAGTTTTATTATTGGGGACCTCTGGAGTTTCCCCCGGATCGTCATGGTGGCCGACTTCCCGGATGAAAACTCCAGTCTGTTACGGGCACCCCAGGCTGCGACCAAGTCTAAACTGTCCCGAGCTGACTGTTCGATCTGAGCCCTGGATTGGGCCTCGATCAGGATCGTTACGTCGTCCGCATATGCCACCATCCTCACCCCCGTTGGCAGAGGCAACCGAAGCAGGTCATCCATAAGTAGGTTCCAGAGAGCGGGACCTAGCACCGAGCCTTGGGGACAACCCATTGTAAGCGCCTTCCATTCCACCCGGTCCCCCACGAAGAGACCGACCCGGCGGGCGGTGAAGTAGTCCGCCAACATTCTAAAGATGTTGGGCGGACAACCACCCCGCTTTACCTTGGTCAGTATCATGGGCCACCAGGCGTTATCGAAGGCCCCGGAGATATCCAAGAAGATTGCCTGAACGTATTTAGATGCCGACTCTTTTGCGGTGCTTATGATTGCGTTTAGCGCCGTTACGGTGGACTTGCCCGGAGAGAAACCGTGCTGGCACGGGGAGATCTGATTGCTGATCATTGGAGCGCATTGGAGCATGACGCGTTCCAGGATCTTACCCAGCACAGGCAGGAGCGTAATCGGGCGGTACGCCTTCGGGTCGGTCAGCGGTTTGTCGTTGCCTTTCGGCAAGACGAGCAGGCGACCCTCCTTCCATACATCCGGAAACACTGCCTCTTCCACACACTTTGCATACACAGCAGTGACCTCGGCAGAGGCCACAGCCCAGACATGCTTTATAATCCTTGCGCTCAGCCCATCTATTCCTGGCGCGGTGTTTTGAAGACTTTTCACAATCCGTCCAACCTCCTCCCGGGCCAGAGGATGCGCAGCCCGACCCGACGGTATAATAGTGGCCATGACACGCACCTGCACATGATAGGGTGTGTCCTTGGACACATCATCATCCGGGCACAGCGCTTCCATCAGACATGTCATGGATTCTCCCACCGTCTCAGAGTACCCCGATACGAGTTGAGTGCCATTGATAATGTTTTGCGGTGGCCTACAAGTGCCGGCGGCGGCTCTGTAAGCCAAGCCCCATGGATCCTCATTACCCGAATCTGCCACTCGCTTGTAGTGGTCGGACTCCGCATCCTCCATTGCCTTTCTGTAATTAGCTCGCACTCTGTGAAATTCGTCTCTCGCTACCTCTTCCCTTCTGCCTCCAACTCTCCTTGTACTCTGCCATTTGCGCCTCGCCTTACAGTGCTGCCGTCTAAGTTTATCCAGTTCACTATTCCACCATTCATACCGGTTTTCCGTTGTTGACTCTCGCATACCCAAACATTGCTTCGCAGTCCTTTCAATAACATTCGTAAATTCCTTGCAAACAACGGGTGCCGGTTTATCAAAGTTTATACGTCCCATTCGCGCGTGAATCGTGTCGCGGAATCGGGCCCAAGGCACCCCGCGATCTCGGTAGCGCACCGGCTCTAAGGGGCGACTATATTTATGTGTAAAGGCGTGGGGCGCCTTTTATCTGCAAATGATTACAAATGATTGTCATGTGAATACAAATACTTAGCGTTCTTGAAATTTGACATAAATGTTAAGCTGTTATTCAGAAAATGCGCCCCACGCTTTTACACATAAATATAATCCATAAATTACAAGCACGGGGTAGAAAGAAAGAAAGAACGGTTTCGATAATTTATTTATTGCTTTTTAGTGCAGTAGTCCTTATAAAAGCGTGTATTTTTAGTTTTTTAAACTAATAATTTATTTTATACTTTTTAGTCTTCGAAATATTCGCCTAAACTACGGATAAAATTAGCCCAAGTATTGATTTGTTCGTAGCTTGAATCGTAGGCAGGTTGTGACAAAACATATTTTTACTAAACTAAGTATTACGCGTAGGTATCTGATTGAGTTTAAGAAAGCACTACGTATTTACCCTTTAAACAGTCGAAAATACGCTAAAAGTCAATAACTTCACAAGTAGTATTCAAGGGTCATCATCAACAGGTCCACGTTATTAGGCAAACTGAATATAACTCCTTTATACAAATCAAATGAGTTCAAGCTCGATGGGTTTACTTGTACCTAATCATTCCAGGGTTCCGTCAACCACCATTCATTTCCATCATCAACGCTGATTATTGGGCAAAGTAAATAGAACTTTTTAATACGAATCAAATGAGCCCAAACTCAACGTGTTTACTAGTAGCCGCTCCAGGGTTCCGTCACCCACCTTCCTGTTCCATCATCAGGCCCTCATTATTGGTCGAAGTGAAAAGAACTCTTTAAAACATATCAAATGAACCCAAACTCGATGTGTTTACTAGTAGCAATTCAAGGGTTCCGTCACCCACCTTCCTGTTCCATCATCAGGTCCTGAATAATGGTTAATGTGAAAAGAACTCTTTAAAACAAATCAAATGAACCCAAACTCGATGTGTTTACAAGTAGCCATTCCAGGGTTCCGTTACCCACCTTCCTGTTCTATCATCAGGTCCTCATTAATGGTCAAAGTGAAAAGAAATCTTTAAAACAAATCAAATGAGCCCACACTCGATGTGTTTACTAGTAGCCAATCCAGGGTTCCGTCACCCACCTTCCTGTTCCATCATCAGGTCCTGAATAATGGTTAATGTGAAAAGAACTCTTTAAAACATATCAAATGAACCCAAACTCAATGTGTTTACTAGTAGCCATTCCAGGGTTCCGTTACCCACCTTACTGTTCCATCATCAGGTCCTCATTAATGGTCAAAGTGAAAAGATCTCTTTAAAACAAATCAAATGAGCCCAAACTCGATGTGTTTACTAGTAGCCAATCCAGGGCTCCGTCACCCACCTTCTCCAGTTCCACCATCAGGTCTTCATTAATAGTCAAAGTGAAAAGAACTCTTTAAAACAAATCAAATGAACCGAAACTCGATTAGTTTACTATTAGCCATCCAAGGGTTCTCTTATCCACCTTTGAGCCCCAGCATCAGATCAGCTCGATGATACCATATTATTGTATTGTCACCGGTCCTTGATACATGTGCAAAATTTCAAATGATTTGGACGTGTAGAAGTGGGTCAAAATTGCATCGCAAGATTCCATTACCATCCTACATACATACATACATACAGGTCAAGCTAATAAAAGCGTGTTAATAAGTGGTTGACTTCATGTAAGTAGGCATCTTATTAGGAACGATTCTTTTTTTATTTCTCATGACCCCTACGACCGGGGGGGGGGGGGCTCTCGGACCGCCACGCCACTGCAACCATGGATATATCTCCTCTGTTTTGCGTTATGGAATAGTCATATGGGGTAAATCAGTAGATCTAATTAGAGAGCGCAGAAGAAATGTGTGCGAGCAATAAGCGGAGCACACTATTTAGACAGTTGCCTACCATTATTTAAGAAACATCGTATTCTACCTCTGTTATATATTTATGAAATAAGTTTATTTGTACACAAACATCCAAATCTATTTAAAAAGAATATTGACTTTACCAATAGAAGCTGGGTGTTACCAAGCAGCGTATAATCCTCGGCACGTAAGTTGGCAAGGTTTTGGCGTAGTGGGGGAAAGTTCGCGCAAGTGCACTTAGTTGCAACAAAACATGGTCAACATAATAATTATATTGCAAATTTATTGCCATATTTTTAGTCATGTCATAAAAAGGAGAAATCAGAGGAATGATTGAAATATAATGAGGGGTAATAAATGTTTTTTTATATAGTTAAACTTACTTAAGAAATGTATTTTAAAATAAAATATTGTGATAAAGTAATTACTTTATTTAATGCTTGACGGGCGGCGGGTTGCAGGATGAAAAGTCGGAATCTACTTAGAGTGATAAAATAACATTTTCAAAAACTTGTAATAAACAAATACTTAACAAAAACAAACTGAATCCTTTTAGTGCAAGCAAGTTTACTCGGGAGCAAACGGGACGTTAGGAGAGTTGCGGGGAGCAAGGCTCGACCGGCTAACCAATAGCGCGCCCGGAACGATGTTACCTTGTTCCCCGCGCCCCGCTTGATAACCAAAGAGACCTAAAAAATGACTTCTGCGCATCTAACGAATCTTGCCAAGTTACGTGCCGATGGCTGTACTACTATGCTTAGTACATACTGCATGGCCATCCGTATTTATAATAAATTACCCGAAGATTGTTTCAATTATTATTAAATAAATGCTATTATACTACAGATGACTTTCTGAGTGATAAAAATATTTAGAATTAAGGTACTTACTTACCTATATAGATTTTTTTATAATTATGTTAGTTCATTATATTATAAGCAATATTTGTACACCATCAATTGGTAAAACATAAGCACATAAATGTTTTTTGTCACCATAACAAACTATATTTTAACAAATACATATATCTTTATCTTTATATTATAATTAGGGTTTCACATCAAACTTAGTTTTCAAAATATGTGATATAAGTGACATTGAATACTTATTTATCGGAGGCTTAATCTTACGTACATTGGACGTATCCGTTGTAGATACGTGTATTACCAAAGTTCCTATCTATCTACTGGTCAGTTGACGTCGACCAATGAATAATAACAACATATTTATCAGACCGCTAGCATTAATCACAGAATGATATTTATTTCACGGGTTCGTTACGCGTCGGCTAATTGCCGCGTCCCCGTCCCAGCTTCCGTCCATAAATTATAACGCGCCGCAAGTGATGGGAGGCGAGCGGGCTTTCTCATTCACTATTAGTAACCAATCCTAGGTATGCTATCGGTCGGTGGCGGACCCATAGTGGGGACAGAGCCCCCCCCCCCGAGCGACCCGTAGATTGTCTCTACTAAATGCGACCGGCGGACGCACAGGGTGGGGCTTTGTGTGCGTCTCTAATAAATGCTACCCCCAGCCGGACAACGACGCGTTGTAGGCCCTGTGTTGATTAGTGGGTCGTTCACGCATAGAGTGGGAGCCCTGTGCATCTCTACTACATGCGCCCCGAGGCGGATAACGACGTGGTGTAAGCCCAGCGTTGATACAGATCCACTACACTGTGCATCTCTACTAATTCCGGCTCAGAGACGGGGACGGGGTACTGAAGTCGCTGCGCAGTCGCTAGCACTATTGAGGGGGATCGCTCACTTCTGCTCTCGCTGCGACGTAATCTAGCGTCCGGTGCCGAAGATGAGAGACTGACGAGGTCCGAGCGAAGGATCCTTAACGTCGATGATGGCGGTAAAAATCTACGCAAACCAGGTACTATATTTGTAGTAGGTATGGGTATGATACAAGAATTTATTAAAGTCTATCATAAATATTTTTATTTTTTTATTTTATTTTAAAAATTCAACACATCTGTTTTTACAGGGTAACCTAATGCAACAGTGTGGTACCTTAACTTAATACACATAATGTCAATATTGTGAATTCATTCAAAGTACAGGAAAACAGGTCAATCCTTTCCGCCACTTGATTGAGTGTCCGCAGCGCGCGCGTAAGAGGCGCCTTGTTAACTAAGTTCGTGCGGCCGCGCGGCACCGCCAGCAGTGGTGGCCGACGTCGCCGCCCTACATAATTGTCCGGTACACATAAACTTACGAGGCTCAATACTCCCGGATTGCACGATTTACCCCGCAATAAATTGAACACGTACAGCATTAGCTTCATATCCCTTCTTGTCTCTAATTTATTGTACCCAACCATACCTAAAACAAATAGGTAAGTAAATAGGTAAGTAAGCACGATAAAACTTTATTTTAATTGGGAATTAGCGTGATTTACCTTGTATTTTGGCTTCACGTTTCGGTTGGGTTACACCAGCCGTGGTCACAAGCAGACTCAGGCAGACTCCTAATTCCAGATTAAAATAAATATTGATAATGGAACGGGAAAGTCTAAAAGTATATAAAGTACGATAAAATTGAGCAGGTTTTTGTAAGAACTGCAAGGTGCAATATCGCTACAACTGGCCATCACGATCGCTCTCGCTACATATAATGCCTCGCGCCGCCGCGACAGCTCCCGGCTCTCGTGTTGCCGACGCCATTAGTTTTGTTTCTTGCAGACTACTGCCGGATAACCGGGACTTTCTCAAGAATAAATTAGTTAATGAACCGGAGGAATATTACTCTACTGGTTGCGCCGGTTATTTGATGAAGGTGTTCCCAGTTATTTATGTTGGACCTTCGAGATACTTGTATTACTTGGCTTGACTTGTCGCTTGACAAAATTCAATTATTTTCGTGGAAATTCGTCAGTTGTTTTGAGATTAATCTGCGGACCTGCGCGGGTTTATGGTCACCTGGTACTTCATTACTCAGCTTCATTAGCAGTTAATTTTTCGTTGTGACAGTAGTTGTTCAAAAAAGGTTAGAGCTAAAAACAAATATTGCTTCTTTACGTCGTAATCTACTGTTTATGTCATCCGAGTAAAAGTTATCCAAAACCAACATTTTTGCTTACGGGGAGTAAACCTTCAAAAGACTGGGTGTCGTTTGAAGGTTTTGGATCGTAGGTGCAGTGGGTTACGGGAACCCACCAAAATCTCCCCAGTAGCTTCCACCGATGGAGAGACTCTTGGCGGATTCCGGACCTCGTGGCAGTCACTCTAGCGCCCAATGCTCGCTTGAGTCCCGGGGGTAACTACATGCGTAAAAGCGTTACAAGGCTGGGTTTGGATTTGGTTCACGGTTTCTAATGACCGGAGGCGGTATTTGCTAGCGCTATCCAAAGATATTATAATAATTGGCGGCCATAAGATAGATGCCACTGAAAAAACAATTGATCAATGCAAATTGGTTCG
Source organism: Furcula furcula (assembly GCA_911728495.1). NCBI lineage: Eukaryota > Metazoa > Arthropoda > Insecta > Lepidoptera > Notodontidae > Furcula > Furcula furcula. The sequence goes on along the minus strand of OU452257.1, from coordinate 21,234,638 downwards.
TTCTTCTGTAATATTGTATCTACTACGAGTATTAGCCACTTAGGAAAATAATTAATACCCTATTGCTATATTCGCTTCGGCCGTTTACAGTACCGGAGTTTCAGAACTGGTTCCGATCGAGGCTTTTTATTTACTTGTATGGAACTGGTTCCGATTACATTAGTTCAGATTTCCACCACGTGAAAACTAACGATCCTAGCCCACTATTACAGCCAGTACACTCAAATTCAAAAATATCGATTTTAAATAGGCTTAAAGGTCAATTTCTTCAAAAGCTACCACCGGATCACAAGGCGGCCTCAACTGAGAAGATCCGGCAAGAAACTCAGCGGGCTTTTCATTTATACACTTTTTTTAAACAGTTTTTATCTTACAATTAGATCAGCACCAGCGACAGTGTGTCCTGCCGTCCGAAAGACAAAGAGAAAAAATACGACGAAAATACAACAAACTAAAAGGCCAAAGGGATAGTAGCCGGACCAGTCCGCCCAAGCAGCACTTCACGAAGCCGCCAGAAGCAAAGAATTTTTGAAAAAATCTCTTGAAAATGTGAAAACTCTAAGACTGTAATTATGAAACACAATGAGCAGTGGAAAACATAAAGTAGGTAATAAGTAATAACGTCTATTTTGCCGTCAAGGCACTTAGGATAATATTCGAAGCAAGCATTAAGTCTATAGTTTCCACTTAAAATAAACCTTAACTTTGTCCTACTTGCTTAAGTTTAGCAAGTGAAGTTTTAAAGGACGCAATTCAAGTTAGCCTTCTAACTGTTTACGGCGCAGTGTAACGGTAAAATAAATAAAAGTTTTAATGGAATCGGGAAGTATTTTTCGTTGTAACACGGAAAAGGAAATTATGTAGATATTAAATATTTGCTCGTACAAAACTCTGTAACGATTTTGTTAAAATCGCGGATAAACAGCGAGCTGTTAGTCTGTACAATGCATTGTTTTAATGTATCTAAGTGGAAATCATCATCATCATCAGCAACCGAAAAACGTCCACTGCTAAACAAGGCCTCCCCCTTAGAAGGGAGGGGTTGCCATAATCCCCACGCTTTGCAGGCGGCTTGGGGATCGCAGTATAGATGGTATGTAATCCAATAGAAACACGCTGCTGCCCGTCTTCCCCTTAGTCTTTCTGTCTTATTTGATATTTTGAACGGCAAGACACACTGTCGCTCTGATCTAATTGTAACATGACACACTGTTTAAAAAAAAGTGATAAAATGACAAGCCCGCTGAGTTTCTTGCCGGATCTTCTCAGTTGAGGCCGCGTTGTGATCCGGTGGTAGCTTCTTTATTAAAAAAAAAATCATGACCTTTCAAAAGTGCTACGTTAAGCCTATTTGAAAGAAACTATTTTTGAGTTTTTTTTTTTTTTTGAGTCTCCTCTTACTGACACCCAACGGGAGGAGATGGGTGGGCGCTATCCTTACCCGGACACCCCACGGGGTAACGGCCTCTTTTACAGTGCCATCTATTATTTACTTCACAGACTAAACCGACTACTGTTTACTTTGGTCAAAAACATAATTATAATTAAACCCCAACAATAGCCCCGGACACTAATCTTATTAAGTCGTAATTACATTGCTCCGATTTTCCACAGCGATTTCACGCTGGGGTGCCCTTAAAAAATGGAATGGTACCCAAGCCGCCGCTTGCAGGTCTATCCATTTAGTTATCAGCAAGATTGTCCTGTCTAGCGTAATAAGCGTACCTACTGTTGTTTAAAAAAACAGCTTTGAGCCGTGCCGGGAGTGGACAGCATCAAGCGTGTTTTATGTTATACAAACATTTTGGATCTTAAACCTAATATTAACAGACTCTGTGACTACAAGAACGATTGGGATATTGGTGGTTCTGGTTCGATTCCAGGATTTCCATTTCCAATTAGCATACACTATTGTCCTACCTTTAAAACTGTGGCTGTAACGTACGCCTTAACTTATACGTAAGTAGGTAGGTACTAAGTACAAACTTTAACTAAATGCTAGGTTATTATAAAGAGGAAGGTAATATAATTGTATTTCTTTGCATGAGGTTGTTACTAGCTTTCGGTCAAGGAAAACATCGTAAGGAATTCTGCATGTCTGAGCAACAAACTTTCGAATGACGTGTACCGAGTCCACCAACCCGCACTAGGCCAGCATGGTAGCCTAAGCCCCTTCACCTTGAGGGGAGTCCCGGGCACGGTCAGAACAGTGGGACAAAAACAGAAAAAATACAAATATTTACATAACTCTTTTTCTTAATCAATGGAATTCGCATTAGGTATACATTTCAGAAAAAATAATTATTCGATATTAATAATTAGTACTATCATCATCATGAACACAGGCATCCCCCTTCAATCGCCACAATGAACGACAGTTGGCTATTTGCATCCACCGGTTACCTGCGAGTCCTGCGACGCGCACAATGTCGTCTGTGCACCTAGTGGGAGGCCTGCCTACTAGCGATGAGCGTTCAACAACAGTTCATCAACGGACTAGTTAAAATTAACGTTACTCCATGTTAACGTATTCAACGTTATATCAATTAACTAGTTAAAAGTAAAGAAAAAAAAATAGACAGCAAAACAAGACATTACAATAAATAATCAAAACCGGGGCGAATTTTGCATTTTGTGTTTACTCTGCTGCCGGTACAAAAATCGTAAAAAATGAGTGAAGTTCCGCAGTCGCGATCATCATGGCGGCCACACTCTTAGCTGAAACGCATAGTACGCTGCGTCTTCCGGTTCGTGGTCGCCATTCGAGAACCTTTCGACCCCATCGGTTATCGGTTCTTCGTTGTGTGACTCTGAGCTTTTCTAAAAGGCCAGCTTAGTAATAATGTAAGTAGGTATAATTGTTTTGTACACCCTTAGTGATCGAACAAGGTTTTTTGAACCCGCTGTATATCCTAGTGGGATAGGAGACGATGTGGTTAAAATTATTGGTTTAAAACCTGGGCCATTCGATTCGAAAAGTAAAAGTGTAACTGAGATCAAGTTTTATAAAATTATTTCTAGTTGGAGACCTTAAAAAGCCAAGTGGGCATGGAGACCTTCGAACGCCTGGTACAATCCACGGATCAGGAGACTTTGCAACAAATTAGAGAGTACATACCGCTCTGAATTTAGTTATTCAATATAGATTTGATTAACGTACTCCTAGGTCGAATTTAGAATGATACCTTATAGAAGTGTTTATGGTTATTTGATTCTCATCGTTGAATAGGCATGATGACTGCAACACAATACCAATAAATCTGTGGTTTAAAATATTAGAACAGATTGCACTGATTTCAAAAATGCATCTCATTTTCATAATAATAGAGAGATTTTCGTGATATTTAAGCAAATAAATTACTTAAATACAGATAATCGCCATTTTGTAATAAACGGTGATTAGAGTGAATGACGTCAATCCGGTGTAAATAAACAACTGTCAAACTGTCATCTCAACTTTTTCTTTCATATAATGATTCACTTTTATACCTACAAACAGATGTTTATTTACACCGTAGTGACGTCACAAAATGGCACCATGCAGCGGCCATCGTTTTGGAACGAAATTCAAACTCTATTTTAAAAATTTAAAATATTGCTATTAATTGTAAATTTAATATGAAAATATGATTATTTTCGGCAATAGTAGACCCGTAAGTACAGTGTAGAGTATTTTTTCAAAATTAGTCATCATGCCTATTGTTGTTAAATTGATCTGACGTATCCCCCTATTACGTATTACGTTTGACAACTAAAGTGATATGGACCTGCTTTATTACGCATCTCGTTTGACAACTAAAGTGATGATCACTATAGCAAAGTGACCATCGAAAAACTGTCAAATAATCCATTCTATATTGCTTAACTTGAGTGACCAATAAATACCAATGTAATCACAAATTCGGTTGAAATCAAAGTGCGGTGGACAATTGAAGCTTGATAGTCGCTTGGGTGGCTAAAGATACGCAATAGTCCTGATACAGATACAGAACAACAAGTTTGATACAGAAGTTTATTAGTAAAAACATAGATATTTACATAGAGATCTTAAATAAATAAAAAAACATAGCAGGCATACCACATAGCATATGTTTTATGCTATTTGGTATGCCTGCTGGGGCTGTAGGTATTACATGAGGAAGAGACGGCAATATACGTAGGTGAATAGCTCTTTCACTTTTTATCGAGATTGTATTTTTAAAATAATACTGTTATTAGAGTTAGTGATAATCACTGTTCATTAAAAACGGAACCTGCTTTCATATAAAAACCCAGATCATTCTATTCATACAGTTGACTAATTTTGGATGCTCCATTGACAGCACCCTGCTACTCGGTTGATAAACCCAGCCATGGTGAACTAAAACCATTACATAAAATGGTGATTGTGTAGAAAGTACCGTTTGGCACGTATAAATACAGATATACTGGAATACGAAATTTGGCGTAGGAAAATATGATGACTCGTCGAATTTCGATTTTGTCTGGGATGAATTATACCAAATTAGGAAAAGCAAAAACACTAACGGTTTTCTTTTGCGATGTTGAATAACTTTTTAAAATATTAAACATCTTAAGGTTGCATTTGAGATGTACAGCAATATATTTGAGTCTAGCCTATAGAATATGTAAAATTAATTTCGCCTTTTTAAATATAATTCTTAATGGAGTGATCCACAAGTCGTAAACTAGTCAATAATACGACGAAGGTTTTAAAAACCGTAGAGCTGTTCATTTAACACCAGTATTTACCTTCCACTGGAATGCCTGCGGATACTATAGTATCATTGGTCAAAAGGCAGTCAAACGCTCGCAGATACTGTAGTATCCATAGGCGGTTGGGCACTATGCGAGTGAGATGTCGTTTTCTGTAGTCGACCAAAGGCTTTTGATCATGAAAATAGACTCATATAGGCGTTGTGAAGTAAATTAGCCACCAAAATAAATTTATTTGGTACCACCCGTAGAAGAAAATAAAAATACAAAATATTGACAAAGTTTGACATTTAAGTATTTTAGTGTTTGTGGATGCGTCGGTGGCGTAAATATTTGCCTATTATTGTGAGATTATTGTTTATTTTGATGCATATTATACATAAAAATGATCGTGAAGAATAATTCTATAATATTATGATGTAGGTAAGTGGTTTTACAATCTCAAAGTTGTAACTTTTTTCCCTTAGAAAAAAGCAGGTAGTTATTGTGTTTTTATGACTGGTTTTCACTTCTACCCGTTTTTTGGAATTCTAAATTGTAATTATACCTCTTGATGTTTATTTAACTAAATTCGTACACTCAGCTTTTTAACGGTAGTTTTATATTTGTTCTAGCCCTTGTTGTTTACGAACGTCAAGTCTTTATATCGCTCCGGGGTCAAGTGGGTTTCAAATTACATTTTTTTCCGGTAGCTCGGGTGTGTCTGATTACATTAGTCGCGCGAGCTGGGCTTAGGAGTGCATAATTGTCAAAGGTCCTGCCCAATGTGACATGAAACTACAACTATCATCTTTTCTTTGTATCCCGAGTTGCTAGAAGCAGAAGTCTAAAATTATATTTCACACCAGGGAATCAGAATAGACTCGATGTGTCGATAAGGTATCATTCTAATAAAGTGCCAATTATGTTATTGTAAACTGATCTATACTAAATTATATTTTCGTTGTTTCACATTTAGTATATTTTAGTTTGTATAGAATTAGCACGAGTACCATAATGCTACTGCTGTGTATCCCATCGTCTTGTAAACACCGACTCGGTATTGAGTCACTGTTTATATTTGTACATTGTGTATCACTTATTTAAATGTATTTAAAGTTGATTTTTTCTGTATAGAATAGTGATCTTAATGTTTCTTTATATTGTTCAAGTTCGATCGATTATTATCGGTAGGCATCTATATGTTTTTTGTGGATATCCAAATGGGCTTCGCATGTTGTGAGACTTACGAACCGTTACGCGCGAAATTTTATTTACCTATATGGCCTGAGTTGAGTCTGTGCAATGCACAGTCTTCCCGCCAGTGATATGTAATTCAACTCATATAATTAAAATATTTTCTCATATATAGTTAAGGTATGAGATATCCTTTCCTTATTATTTACTTTAGTACAGTACCTTGTGCATATTCTAAATACGCATGAAGGCAGTTTACTTGATTTTCAAAGGCACCCGTCACGTTCGTTACATTTTACCGAAACGTGACTTATTGTTAGTTCACCCAATTTGGGTGAATTTCGTTGTTTTAGTTTTCGTGCGCTAATGGCATGGCCAACTACAAAATATTCCAGACTCATCAAATTGATATAATAATGCGTATAAAATATCTAGTACGATAAGTCTGCCTGCATGCGACATAATGTAAAGCTACACTCGATGTCTATCGAAAATATTGGATTAATATAACTTGTTTATAGTTATCAATGTAAAGAAATAATGTTGTCTTTTACTTACGCGAATATTACACATTGAAATTAAACTACTGTTACGGATTTTATCGCGGTTTATCGGCGAAACGCCGGGATAGTAAAATCAATAAATAAACCGCGATAAAATCCGTAAAAGTAGTTTAATTTAAATGTAAAGAAATATTTTTGTCAATAAACAACAAATGATTGTATTTAAAAATGTTCTATTATGTACTGTAGACCATTTCTAATTAATAATAAACTGAAACAACTTTGTTAATGAACTAAGAAAAATATTTATTTTTCGATTATTTAAAAGGTTTTCTTTAGAGTTTGCACGCTTTTTTCTGACTACGTAAAATAAGCCTTATCATAATAATTATTCAATTATAATTATGTGTATATGTGATAAAATTACTATTTCCTATACTATAGCTTTAAATATAGGAGATAATGTTCTGTATTAATATATATTATAGTTTTACAAAGCACTTATAAATCAGGATAGCTAAAATTACAAGATAACTGAATATATCAATATAATTTAGTTCATAAAGTTGAAATTATGATAAAGGTATCTAAATATGTAAAAAAATGTTAATTGCAGAATACTAAGCTAGAAATATAGAGTAATATTTCACACATCAAATTATGGCCAGACTTGAGCAATCGAGATTGCGGAATAGTGTTGTTTTGTGATATTTTGATCCCTGTCAATTTTTCCTTACTTTGGTAATAGCAAATGTAGACTTATTCAAGATTATAAAATGCTAAAAGTGATTATACATAATGTAAAAAAACACGTGTCCGATCCGTGAGGGTCTTATTCAGTGTATCAATACAAACACATGTATATATCTCATTTGTTAATTATCTAATTTTTTTTTCTAATTTGTACCAGAAAGTCAGATTCGTTTTTCTAGAACGAAGTTGAAAAAAAATGTTCATATATTCAACAAATGAGCTATATACATGTGTTTGTATTGATACACTGAATAAGACCCTCACGGATCGGACACGTGTTTTTTTACATTCTGAATAATGTCTTGCTAAGCTATTTCTTAACTAGATTCATTTAAAAATTATTTTTATAAAGATTGGTTTAAAAATTTACTTAGAACGTCAAAATGTAAATTATTGGTCATATTTCTGACCACTTTTTTTTACTTTTTTGCGATTCTATGTCGAAAAGAGAAATTGTGTATGTCGCCATTCTAAGACATATAAACAACACTAGAACGGCATTCCGCTGTTTCCATTAAAACATCTTGTGAAACATGTGCTTCCGAATTTCTGTATTGTTATTTCCGTATTTCAAAATATACTTGATTTCAAAATTGGATAGGTTTTGCCGTCTGTAATGCGGGAGTAAGGATTCGTCCCGGTGCCTAAATTAAATCTGAAAAAAAATTTCACTGTTTCGTATGCGAGTTTTTTTTGGAGAAGTCATAGGATAGTTTTAATAAGATAAATTTTATTAAAAAAAGCGTTTATCAAACAGTCAATCTTGGATTTCAAGCATAGTCGAGTATACGAGTGTATTTAAGTCGGTAATCGGTCCGTGTTATGTATACAATACATAAGTCCCAAAAATCTAATTCATAAGCAGTCGAAGATGTTCACTGCTGCACAAAGACCCCCTTTGAAGGGAGGTTACCATAACCCCTACGCTTGGCAGGCGACTTGGGATTCGCAGTATAGGTGGTAGGTAATCTAACGATGCTGCCCGTCTTCTTGTTTCCCCTTACTCGCTTCTTACGGACACCAAACGGGAGAAGATGGGAGGGTCCTGTTCTTACCCGGACACCGCACGGGTTAATCTTATTAGTTGGTCTTTAAACTAAAATAACAACGTCCTCATTGTATGGTTAAAGTACTAGGGTGTCATAACTTTGAAAGAGATAGTTTAAACATAATACGGACCCTAAAGACGTGGTTATATTCACTGTATGGTTAAAGTAATAGGGTGTCATAACTTTGAAAGAGATAGTTTAAACATAATACGGACCCTAAAGACGTGGTTATATTACAGATAATAAAAAAAATACAAGAATATCAACTTTATAGGAACATTGAAGTGCCAATATTCCATAAACTAAGTTATGAAATAGGATATTATTAACTATCGGTAACCACGTCTTAATGTTGTGATATGAATTAAGGTTGGAATCAACATGTATGTAGTATAAACTTCAATAAACTTATCACATAGCTTATATTATGAAAGTTAAACATTGTGTCAAGTTTAGTTGTTATTTGTGCACAAAATCAGAATGCTTCAATGCATTTGGCTAAAATAATTTAAATAAATATCTCGTCTCTAATAGTGACTGCAGATAACTAATCAATCAAATCTTCTTTTCTACGTCATTTAAAATATTAAAATGAATTTCGTATGCAACCACAGAATAAGCTCCAATTTGTCGTATGAATTATTAATTTAAATAATTATACTAATACATATTTTTTTAACGCTCGAATGTAATTTTAGCTTCATTATTATGTACAGTAAGCCTTGAGAGAGTCCTTAGGTATGTGTAAATGTTAAAGGTACTTATACAAAACTATTGTTATAATCTTAGAGAAAGAAACCAATAGAGAGCTGGCCCTTTCTTTCTCATTCGCACAAGAAAAGAATGCATTTATATATATTATACAACGTGTTACAAAATACCCCGTAAAAAATATAATTAATTATCAAATCCAAAAATTTTGTCAACTCTAGTAAGCTGTCATGTCAGGGAACCAGATTATTTAACAGAAAGGTACGTACGTACGTATGTACGTACCTATTTTACCTAATAATTGTCTACTTTAATAGTTTTTCTATTTTTCATTCAAAAATGTTTGCTACTTCAATACAAGGATGTCATTATACTCAAGTACTTACTGGCTTCAAAAAATGTCAAGATGGAAAAAAATATGTTGTCAATTTCAAATCTGTTGACGTTTATTATGAAAAAGTAAGTGTCCGTTTAGGTGTTTCGTTAGATTAGGTATTTTACAAATTTTGTCGTTCCACGAATTAGTTAGAAATGTAGGTACATTATGCGTAGTTTACTCTTTAATTTTACTCAAATAGGGTTTGCACATCAGTGAAAATAATAATATTAATTAATTATATTTTTTACGGGGTATTTTGCAACACGTTGTATATGATAGAAAGAAACAGAGCATATGATTTTTTGTCCCTCAGCGTGTGTTCAAAATCTGCCGCAGCACCGGTGCGTTTTCGTCGAGTACTCATAAAATTTTCTAGTTCACGATCGAGCTTTGTAGTTTTAAATTGAATTGCATTATGAAATATCGTTTATACTACATAATAGGCGCATTTGAATAAATATCCATAACGTGTGTTATGTGTACGAATGATTATTTTCTGTCCTTATCGGCGGCACGCTTGCTAGACGTCTTGTTATATTCTGTCTACGGTTATAATCTTTGTTCTTATGTGCGCCTAGTACCTATACGCAAAATAATTTGGCGCCATCGATATAATATATGAACTAGATAAACATTCATTAACAAAGTGACATCTAAAATGTGGTCGCGGGGGTCGCAAACTTATCTGTGCTGGTGGCGGTAACGTGAACTAACGGTTTTATTCTGTAATTGACGTGTAGTTTCACAGTTTTATATAGACAGTAGCGATACTCCTATCGGCAAAAGTACTTTTGTCAGCCTGTGACTTGAAAAGAAATAGCGACACAAGGGCACTATTTCTGAGTGCGACTTCGGACCTGTAACACCTAATCTAGTTTAAATATTATATCGATATTTTGGCCGGCGTAATAACGGGATTTCCGAGAAGCCTGTCTTGCGTGTGAAAGAGATAGACATACCAACGTATGTGAAATACAGTGTAATAGTCGTGGGTGGGGTGGTAACAGCTACGGTGGGTGAATATGTGGGTCTCTTTTCATCTTATTGATTAGTAGTAAGTGAGAAAGAGTAACTACACTGCTGTAGGTAACTATAAAATCATAAAATTGAAGCATTACTTTAAACAGTGATGAAAGTTTATCTATGTAATTTACACATACCTATATGATTCAAAAATATGATGTATTTATAGTGATTTTCCTGCACCGAAATATAATTATAAGCAATATTGTTAATGTTATTACAGCATTTCAAAGGCAAAGTGTACTCCAGATTTAAGTTAATTTTGTTTTGTAATAAATGAAATTAAGAAGCAAATACTTTTAACGAAATTAAATTATAGACAAAAATAAATTGTTTTACAGAGCAGCTTGTCAGTTTTATTTACATCATTCTTTTGTTTTGACTTCGGAACAATTTTACAAAGAATGGCAAAGAAATAATAAATACCTTGCTTTTGGGCGAAAATGCGGCGTACGATGGCTATGTCGTTATTATTGTACCTGTTTTATCTTTTTGTTTCACTTATATTTGTAATGTTTAGGTTTAGTTTTTCTTATTTTTGTGTGTGCGTCGTTTTTCGTTTAAATAAATGTATTTCTTCTTCTTCTTCTTCTTCTTTTCTTAACAAGGTCAAAAATGCTGCATTTTTGATCTTTTTATGAAAGATAGGTTTCTTTCAAACATTTCTTAGAACGACACATACTATTTATTACACAGACTTAATAAAAAGCCTTGTCCGATCCGTAAATTGTTTTTGAAGTGAAACTTCGACTTCCAAAAATATCACATAATGCGTTAAGCGTTAAATGATAGGTGATAGGCGATAGGCGTTAAGTGATAGGTGTTAAACGATAGGCGATAGGCGTAAATTAGTTAAGGTTATGAAAGCGCTCATGTGACGCCGTCACTGAGTGAGTGGGTGAGTGGGTGGAGTGGGTGAGTTGGGGTTGAGTTGGGGTGAGTTGTGGCGAGTTGGGGTGAGTTGGGACGAGTTGGGGCGAGTTAGGGCGAGTTGAGTTGAGCGTGTGTGTGTGTGTGTGAGTGAGTGAGTGAGGGACCGACCGAACGTCCGATCGACTGAGCGAGAATGAAGTTTCACTTCTTCCGCGCGGAGGGACTCCACGCACGCACATTTTTCTTTTTTTATCCAATACTAGCTGACCCGCGCAGCTCCGCCCGCGCTTTAATTACATTTTGCTCCCCTTTTCTCCCTACTTCCTTGATTTATCTCTCTCCATCTCTCTTTCTTATAATAAAAATCTAATTCTATGCTATTTCTCTCCCCTCCCGCTTCGGTCCCCGTCACACTTCCCCTCTTCCTCTCCCCGTTGTCCTCTCTGAACCCTGTCCCTCCTCTCTCTTCTCCCAACTTGCTCCCTCTCACTCCCCCCCTTGCTCCACCTAACTACTCCGATCACTCACTCCATCACCCTCCCCTCTCCCTCTCTTGCACCCTTCTCTCGTTCTATATATCCTCGTCAATCATGGTATCAGCGGCATAAAATATACTTTATAATCTATTCTCAGACCTACCCGCAAAATTTCATACATATCGGTTCACCCGACTCTCGTGCACGTAACTTAGAGGTTCTCAGATTTTGTTGTGCAAGGCGTTGCGAACGTTCCACACTCGACTCTCGTGCGCGTACCTGAGAGTTTCTCTGATTTTGTTCAGCAAGGCGTTGTGAACGTTCAGGCGAAGATTCTCCCATACGACGTATTCTTGCTGCCCGTGCTTGAGAACTATGATTAGAAAGTTGAGACCTGGCTCTCTTAGGCATTTTCGAATGTTTAAGAAAATGCTAATAGCGTGTAATATTCTAGCTCTGAAAAGAACTGTTGTTTAGCCCTGAAAAGAACTGTTGTTTAGCCCTGAAAAGAACTGTTGGTTAGCCTTGAAAAGAACTGTTGGTTACCCCTGAAAAAATCTGTTGGTTAGCCCTGAAAAGAACTGTTGATTAGCTCTGAGAAGAACTGTTGTTTAGCTCTGAGAAGAACTTTTGCGTAGGTGTAGTTTTAAGACAGAAATCTAAAAAAAATCGCACGAAAATTATTAGAATTCGCGCACGACCGCTGCGTAAGGAGCCGACCTCGCGTATTAGTATCATCTACATAATATGCTCGCGTCTGAGCCGCGCGGGTACCTTACTCATAGATCTAAACTCTCCTCCCGCATGCGCACCCCCGCCTTGGTGACGCTCACTTCGCAACGGGCCGTGCAGCAGAAATCTTTTAATTTATAAGCAGTAATATTTTAATTTCGCCATAACTTCAAAACCAAATGTCCAATTTTAATCATTCAAAGACCAAATATTATCTACATAAACTTTACTTAATGATGAAGTAATTTATTTTGATAAGGATTAATAGCATGAGTAAAATAAATGCGTTTAAATGTAGTCCAAACAAAATTCAAGATTTTTAAATAAAAAAATGGTTTTTGGGCCTTACTCGACATAGATACGCGCGTGTGCCGCGGACTTTTTTGTAGATATTTATAAGATCTACAATTAATTAGAACATTGTATGGTTCTATCTTTTATAGTTTAGGCAGCGTACGCCAAATAAGTAACTTTTCTGGTTGACTTTTTACACCTTGTGTCCGAAAAAACCCAAATATCTTACGGAACCATATTTTTTTCCAAAATAAAATTTAGCCTATGTTACTCGTGGATAATGTAGCTTTCGAATGGTGAAAGAATTTTTAAAAACGGTCCAGTAGTTTTTGAGCCTATTCATTACAACCAAACAAACAAAGTTTTCCTCTTTATAATATTAGTGTAGATAAGCCAGTGCTTGACCACAGTCCCCCCTGATGGAAAGCGGTGACGCAGTCGAGGATAGTAAAGCACACTAGCTTATTAATAGCCTATTCGCTCTATTCTTGAAGACATCTACATTATAATCGGGCGGGAAAACCGACGCAGGCAAACTATTCCAGTCCTTAGCAGTCCTTATTATAAACGAAGAAGCAAATCGCTTAGTCCGGACTGAAGGCACGTTTATCAAATATGGGTGCGTATGCGCTGTGCGTCTCGTCGTCCGATGATAGAAGGGTGATGGTGGGATCAATTCCTGTGCACACTCCAAAAGATCCCGGGGCGAATCGAACCTATGGAAGTTGGCTTCAAGGTTATTCAAACATGACCCTCCACCAACCCATGGCCCCACCGACCTTCCGGTCATACGGGCCGAATCGCGGGAGATGCGCGTGGTACTGCTCTTTGGCTCTGTCCACCACGCGCAATGCTTGACTCCCTACAAATTCTATTCCTCTCCTGTGTCCCTTGGTCGTACTCTCCCCTTTCTGGGGCTGACACATACGTACAGCTTCGTCGTCAGGCTGTCCGGTTTTAGCGTCTCTCTAATTGGCTCCTTATAGTGAACCATGCATGCGCGAATTTCCGCAGTCTCGCGAAGTTTACCGGCGTACTAACGAGATCGCCATAGTACACCGGGCCCTCCTCATCACGCACGATTCCATCCATCATATCTTTCCTTATCCTTTCATACTGGGGACAGCGGTTATTCAAACAGTACAAAAAACAATTGTATAAATCATGTTTTTACAAAGTTGCAGCATTTTAATCTACCCTAGTGCTGGTGGGTAGAAAAAGACCTGCCACGCACTGGCGGAAATATCGTTGGGGGTGCATTTCGACCTGCCGCCGCATCAGATAAAGGTGTATGATTTTACTTGCCGCAGCCAAGGTGTATGGCGGCTGTCAGTCGCCTTTTGTATTTTTTTAATTCCAATAACATCAATATGGGATGGGTATCAAATAAAAGGTCTAAACGAGACTGGTCGAAATATGTAAACATGTGTATACGTATTATGTATGTATAATGTAATTAAAGTCCATTTTGTTTGTTCGCAGTCGGTCTTTTTATGGTTTTATAATTTATGCTTGTTTTTAATTTAACTCTGGCTTCAGGGCTGCAATGTAAGTGACTGAGTAGGTACTTAGGGGTCGTCCATTAATCACGAGATGTTTTTTAGCAACTTTTTAATCCCTCCCCCCCTCCTGGTGATATGTGGTCAGGTTTTAAACTGACCCCCCCCCCTATCCAAAATCACGTGTATTTTTTTGTACAAATTTTCAATATAGTATATTGAAATTTTCGGAATATTATCTTTAAATACAGGTACTTAACTGATTAAATGTTGAAGGGGAAGTCGTTGCCGGCAACGGTGAGTCAAGGCCATGCCGCTGTTTGGTTTAGATATCGTGCATTCACCGAAAAATAAATACACGTGATGTCTCATAATACCCCTCTTGGTGATATTTCGTGATTTTTTCGGAACCTCCCCCCCCTTACGAGCCTCACGTGATTAATGGACGACCCCTTATTTGTATTTTATGCCAATAAAGAATGAAATAATTAATTTATATTTAAAGATTTATTTATACGAGTCGTGCGTGGGGTAAGCATAGTTTATAAAGATTTATCCCGAAATCCGGTTATTAGTTTCGTAGGCGGCTCAAACAACATTAGCATAGTACTCTTAGGAAACCAGTTACTTAGAGGTATAAAAAAAGTCTTATAGGAAACCAGTTACGTAAAGGTATAAAAAAAGCCTTTTAGGAAACTGGTTTCCAAACTCTGGTTTCCTAAACGGCCGAAGGGGTTTCCTCCCATCTCCTACCGTTGGGTGTCCGTAAGAGTTTGCGTATACAAAAGTACTCTTCCTTTACCCCTCACAATCCGATGGAATGGAAGACCGACACGACCGGGGAGAGGTTCGGTGCAGGACCGACTTTTTACATGCCCATCCGACGCATGGATCATCTTACTTCGGTGATCGGCCCTAATCAGGTCATCGGCCTGCATTGTCCTAGCTAGTAAGGAACAATTACACAAAGCTGGTGCTCGCGGTTCGAACCGGCAACCTCTGGTTTGCAATTTGTCCCGTAACTCCACTGTCCTACTAAGGTACCTATTGATAGGAGGTAAATAAAACAGTGGAATCCGAGTACAAACTTTAATTATAAAAAATAATACCTATGCTGCGGAGAGGGCAGTAAGGTGGGTTCGTAACCTACTCCGATTCCCTTCAATTATACGAGTATATGTGGTGTAGAACTTCCCGTGAGCCGTCGGAGTATGCAGGGGCCGGCCGTCCAAGAAGCAACGCCAGGGAGGTACCACCAAATCTTCAACTTCGGTGGTCGGTGGTCTTGTACCGCGTATTATAAAAGCACGGTTCTTCCAACCGGTAGGTGAGACCCTGGAACGCGCAAGAAGCGAAGGCGTTATGGCCAGTTCAGTTTCCCTGGTGATTACCCACGGCAGCAGCGGATGGAAAGCACTACACACATATTGTGATGCCGTGGGTGTTCAACCAGATACGGAGATTACATCTATTGCGAGATAATGATAGACAAGATACAAATTTTATATTTTATAGTACACTACTGATAAAAACAACACTATGAGGGTGAAACTAAAAGCGTCCTACGTAATACAATATCGTCACCACTTACCCAATTCTGGGGTCCAACAACACTTGAATTTAATGAAATGACCAACTGAGGTCTTAATTATTTATAAAGTTTAGTAAAAAGATAGTTACTTGGCTCGTAAAATGAGGATAAAGGTTAATATAAGCAATCGTGTATTCGCCTCAAGAGCTCTCAACGGTATGGCCTTGAGTAATAGTGTTCTGTGGGTATGGCCGACAATATCTGCGCGTGCGCCGGCCGGACATTGGAATGCGATCGAGGAGCGCTAAAATACCGCATTATAGGAAGCGCTAAAATAGCGCGCTAAGAATAATTGAGAATCAAACGAACTTACCTTGTGAAGTTTGATGTCTAATTATATGAGTTTATTGAACGAAGACAAGGTTGATTTACAAGCAGCAGACGAGATATCAAACTTCACAAGGTAAGTTCGTTTGATTCTCAATTATACTTCGTTTATTTCACGAAGACAAGGTTGATTTACAAGCAGGATGTTTAGAGCATCGAAAAAAATTAATTAAAGTTATTAAGGCATATTGTCTATCTATATACTTAATAAATTTCTTGTTTACTTTTCATGCAAGATATACAAGTAGGTATACTAAATACCGCGACAATGACTTTCGGTTCTGTAATGGCAGAGATATACATCTCTCTGCGGTATCTCTAGTTTTCAATTTTCTAACAATATAGAAAGCGATCTCCAACCCCATTCAAAGAACCTGCCCTGCAAGGTTCATTATTTATTTTTCAATTTATGCACACAGAAGGAAACAATTACATAAAATTAATAGGAAAAAATGTACAAAAGTGCTGCTTATTTCATATGAAATCTCTTCCAGCAGACCTGTAAGAAGAGAGTCTTCCCACTTTCGTATACATATACACACATCAAAAGTGTCTAGGGATCAAGCATTTTTAAGCGGATTTCTTGAGATTGAGATGTGGCTTTGTAATAAATTTATGATTTTATAAATTTATATGGATCCTTTTTGGTGCATTTCATAATTTGAATCAGGAACTGTGAATCAAATTCGAGTAAAAGATGAAAATCAGCTGTCAAAATTTTCCCTATAAAAACATACAACGCATTGAAGACATTATTAGTGCTACTGTTTCCCTACTACTGATTAAAACCAACGTTATTATGGAGCGGCGACGTCATTTAAGCAGGGAAGAAATGCTCAGAGCCGTGGGAATGATAGAAGCTGGTTCCCGGCAACGTACTGTGGCTTTAGCTCTGAATACAAGTCAGAGTGTTATCAGTCGACTTTGGACACGTTACCGAAGCACTGGTACCGTGGCTGAGCGCCATGGAGGACGGTATCGCTGCACCACACGGAGACAAGACCGATATATTCAAATCTTAACTCGAAGAGCTCCAACAATAACTGCCATGATGTTAGCCGTGAGGCTTCATCACTCTTCAGGGAACTTAATTAGCGACCAAACAGTCAGAAACCGCTTGCATGAAGTGAACCTTCATTCCCGAAGACCGCTACGGGTACCACCTATAGCAATGCACAATCGTAGGATTCGATATCAATGGGCTCTTGAACACAGAAATTGGGCAGAAGAACAATGGCGTTTCGTGTGCTTTTCTGATGAGTCTCGTTTTGGTATGAGACCGGATACAAGACGTATACGACACTGGAGAACCCCTGGACGCCAACAGCGATTAAAATCCTGCCAGGAAGTCCATCCTTATAGTGGTGGAACCATCATGGTATGGGCGGGTATTTGGATCGGCGGAAGAACTGAGTTGATTTGGATCAGAGGCAACCTCAACGCTCAAATTTATGCTGAGACGATTGTATCAGACGTCATCGTTCCTCTACAAGTGCAAATCGGTCCCTTATTTCAGTTAATGCATGATAATGCACGACCGCACACCGCAAGAGTTGTAAGACAGACTCTCGCCGCAGCTAACATCAATGTCCTGCCCTGGCCTGCTCAGTCGCCAGACTTGAACCCGATTGAGCATGCATGGGATATGCTACAGAGAAGAGCTCTGCCGAATATGGAGGGTATCCAGTCGCAAGAAGACCTTTTTTTGTTGTTGCAACGAACATGGGCGGCCATTCCACAGCGTGATTTGGATGAACTCATTTTGAGTATGCCAAACCGATGTTCTTGTGTTGTTAGTGTTCGCGGTAGAAACACGGATTATTAATTGTTTAAGTTACCCAATAAAATTTTAAAGAAAACTGTTATTTCAGTCTTTTTTTCGAACTTTTGTGTTAGTGGTTCAAATGTCAAAAATCCCTTTATTAGGAAAATGGCAAATTTCTTTATTAATGCAAAGGTGACTTGGTTTATCGTTACTGTGACAAACGAAAACACTTTATTTGATGAATCCTTAAAGAAAATTTTAATTAATATCAATCAGGAGAAAAGTTATTGCAAAAATATATGTTGATCCCACTTTTGATGTGTGTAGTTATGTTTAATTATAAGTAGGTATAGTAATTGAAGATAGATGAGTGGGAAACAATTCATATTTTCTGTTAAATAGTGTGGAACGTAGAGGTTAACATTCGATTAGGGCGCAATTTTTTTTTTTTTTTTTTTTTTTTTTTTTAGATTAAGATTAATCTGGTGTGAACATGTATACAAACTACAGCACATAAATAAACATAATAAGCAGCTGAAAAAGTTGTAATGTTGCACAGTTACGAGCACTCATTTTCTAAGATAATTTAATAGCCAACTTGTATTCCAAATAAATTTTCATATTTGGTGCAATAGTAAAAATGTTTTACTGTAATACTTTGAAGAACCTTATTTCGTTGGGTATACGAGTATAAGTTCATTATTATAATATTACTGTTATCGTTGTTGTCGATTAGGGTAACAATGATAGATTCTGATTTCAGTTAAAGTAATGCGAGTGTAACCAGAATAATGTCTTGTAAAATAAATGATAGCATAGCAATTATCAAGGGATAGCGGTATCCTATCGATAAGGCTATAATATGCCCAATTATCATTAGGCGATTCACATAAAATTGAAGATTCTAAGTCTGTATTAACATCTTTTAACTCTATTTTTAGACCTAATTGATATTAATTTTTAGTGTATTTCATGTGTATATAAAGACTTTATTTTCTTTTACCATTAGACTACAGTATGTACTGCAGTTAAAATGTGAGAAGAAACGCTAGGTATTTTGCAAGAAATAATAAAATTCGATTATAATACGAGTAATATAAGTAGGTACATCGATGCTAATAAGTCAAAATTACATAAACCAATAATTGATGTGAGTAATTATTATGATAGTGGACATAGGCATCTAGAGTTTATCATGTTATAATGTATTACCGTCTATGATCGATCAATCAAATGATCTTGTAACTTATTATATAAAACTAATGTTTGACGGGACGGATAATGCGGTGACTAGAAACCTCAACCATGTACACATCCAGCATGAGGTTGTTACAATAAATTATGTATTCATATTTGTACATACACATGTCATTGTATGTTCGCCGGCGGCCGGGTGCCGCCGTAGCACAGACATTGCTCAATGTTTGCAGTGTGTGGCTTAGGGTTTTTTTTTTTTTTTTTATAAATTGTCAATACACACAGCTACCAATATAGTATTCCAAAGCATACCTGTAGCATATTCAGCTCGTAGTGTTTTTCTGCGTAGTTACTGGACTGCAGGCATGATGAACACAGCACAGGCCTGTGGTAGGGATAAACTTACGGCTTCTAGGCTGTCCACCCCCCATACGTTAAAATCTTCTGAAAAATGCGGTGCGAAATTAAATTACGTATAACTAATGTTTCTTATTTTTTTTTTTATTTTTTTTTTTTTTCAGTTGATTACCGCATACGCTGTGGTTAGTAACATTTTTCAATTCAATTCATGTATTGCAAAATATGAGTACCTAGTTAATTTCAGGTGTTATACAAATAAAGTACCATCATATTTGACTTTGCGGTATGCAATTACTTGATACGAATTTAAAGTATTCGAGCTGTGCAGGCAACGCTGTTGGACCTTCTTGATTTCCCTGCCTTGCCAAATTTACAAAACTGATATTGTTACTACCTATAGGTACAAATATGTCATAATTTACCGTGAGACAGTTTTTACTAGTACGGAGGACAGTGTGATCCTTAATCAAACAACCAACTGTTAAAATTTTGTAAGTTGATTACTTCTGTTGTCACAATTTTATTAAGGTTGTTCCAAGGTTATAAGAGTAAATAATATAGGTATAATATAGGTTGTTCTAAGGTTTTACGAGTAAATAAATGGAAATTGAAATATAAGTTTAAGCAAGCTTCCGCCGTACTGGAGTTAATACTACTACTAGTACTGAATTTAAGCATTCTATAAATGATTTATTTTACGCAGGGCCTTGGCCCAATAATTGCTTAGTATATATGTCCTTGAAAGTGGTAAATCTGATTGATTATTAGGATCTCATAATTTACAAGATTATGTTTTGTATACGCATGTTATGCGCAATATTATTATTCACAACCAGTAGTCACAATCAGTATTATTATTTATACCTTTTTACTTGATTTACACTTACTGGGAGACATACTTTGCTATAACTCGGTCTATGCGCTACCTCCTCAGGTGGCGCATACCTAGCTGGGGTTCATAAAATCCATATCTAGCAGTATGTGCCTGACAATTTGATATTATGTCTGGTACTATACAAAGCATTAAAGATTGTTTTATGTATTAGCTTGATGCCATCGGAGCTATACACGGTATACGGGGGAATCCGACAATAATACATATTGTAAGGTAGTTCGATGTCATAAGACCCATAACCAGTTTACGTAAAGATCAAACAATAAATACACTTTGTAAGGTACATATTTTGATGTGACAGGCACCCTACACAGTGTACGTGAGGATCGAACAATAAATACACGTTGTAAGATAGTTACACGCCATAGGACCCATACACGGTTTACGTGAGGATCAATCAATAAACACATATTGTGCATTTTGTCACAGGACCCATACACGATTCACATGAGGATCAAGTGAGAACACATTGCGACGTAGTTGGATATCTGATACTTACACGGGATACTTACACGATGCCCATGAGGATTAACCAATGAATGCACATTATAGTGTGGTTGGACGTCATATGATCCATACATGATTAACGTGAGGATTAAACGATGAATGCGCCTCGCAGTGTAGATAGACGTCAAATGATCCTTACACGACTAGCGCGAGGATTAAACGATGAATGCGCCTCGCAGTGTAGATAGACGTCAAATGATCCTTACACGACTAGCGCGAGGATTAAACGATGGATGCGCCTCGCAGTGTAGATAGGCGTCAAATGATCCTTACACGACTAGCGCGAGGATTAAACGATGAATGCGCCTCGCAGTGTAGATAGGCGTCAAATGATCCTTACACGACTAGCGCGAGGATTAAATGATGGATGCGCCTCGCAGTGTAGATAGACGTCAAATGATCCTTACACGACTAGCGCGAGGATTAAACGATGAATGCGCCTCGCAGTGTAGATAGACGTCAAATGATCCTTACACGACTAGCGCGAGGATTACAATGAATACACATCATAGGTAACATTGTATACATATGTCATATGATCCATACACGGTTTACATGAGGACAATACGACTAACGCCTCTTGACCAACTCCGAAGACGATGACAGCTCCTAGCTATTCACAAACACCACAGCAAAAAGACATCACAGAAAAGTATGGTTATAATTACATTTATTTATTTCATGGCACCTTCCGTACACTATATACGTGTATTCACGTAGGTAACACGTTTTCATAACACAAAGTAGGTAGTGTATATTATAGTAGTAATATTTTCGTAACATTGAAATTGTGATATCGAAATGGTATATCTGATCTATGATTAATTTGTGAGTTCAAATAGGTAAATATCCTATATCACGTCATCCCCGTGCAAAATAAATACGTTGGGATATCACGAGTACATCATACGATGAGCATCGAATAGAGTATAGTTCATGATAGGTACCTACCTTAATTATTTATGTTTTTTCCAAATGCCAAAGTACACAAAAGCGCGCAAACGCCCTTAAGAAACTATGTTGGGACACACATACAATACACGTTTTGTGATACTGAGCATTTACGTACGACATACCTTGGCGTATTTATGATTGAGATGTTTTAATCACAATGTAGATTATTTAATTAATATAAAAATATAATAAGTGGGTAGTTGCCGAAAGGAAAAATATTAGTCTGTACTTTGAGATATAATTTTGTACTCACCTTGTAGTTTTATGACAACTACAACAAGTAAAGAATTTACCAATATTATGCTGACACATCTTATGACGATACAATATGTTCACTAGCGGAAATTTTCTTTAAATCCAATCTTATTTGATTTGCGGAGGTAAATTTACGTGTGACTCGGGCATCACAAAATCACGTAATGAAGATGGCGACTGGTTGCGTGCCGTTGCCGGGAAATGAGTCAAGATAGTGAATTTTATTTTTAAAAATATGTATTTTTATCTTTAAATATGTGACTTGGGCAGCATAATATCTCGTCTGCTGCTTGTAAATCAACCTTGTCTTCGTGAAATAAACGAAGTATAATATTATTTATTTATTTATTATAATAAGGTTTGTTGTAAATGTTAGAGATAAGTTTATACAAAGTTATGTTTAGTTTATAAGTTAGATTAAATATTTAGTTTTAAGTTTATTTTTATAATTATGCAGTTATATAAAAGAAATGTAACGTACTTACATCGTTACAAAGTGAGTCACGGCTGGTGTACATAAGTCACAGAGGATTACATACCTAATACATATAACAGATATATACTTAAGTATACACACGGTTCATACTAACCGGCTCATTCAGGTTGTAAGAATTGACCAAATAAATTGTGACTAAGGGCTCCCACACATAACTGCGATGCGATGCGGCGCGGTGTGGGAGCCCTAAGTCCTTTTTTAGTAACTATTCATCAATTCTGCCCAGCACAATCGTTCTGACCAAAATCTCTGGTATTTACTGGTCCTCACGATACAAGCTGTGCTTAGTGTGAGGGTCATAGCTCATTATAATAAAGTTAATGGTATATAAATACTACCCAGTCGGCATTACACGAGATGACGGCAAGAGGCCTGATGGTGTCACTTTAATACCATGGCGACATGGAAAGCCGTTGGTGTGGGATGCGACATGTGTCGACACACTTGCTGCGTCCCACACCCCGGCAACTTGCAGGGCAGCTGGAGGGGCTGCGGCGACCGCTAGTGATGCAAAGCTACGCAAGTATGCAGCTCTTGGTTCGAGCTATATATTTGCGCCCTTTGCGGTGGAGACCATGGGGCCTTGGTCTCATGAGACGCACGGTTTGGTGAAAGAAATTTCATCCAAACTTATTGAAATCTCAGGAGACCGCCGGGCTGGTAGCTTTTTCTGCCAACGTATAAGCTTGGCCATACAAAGGGGTAACATTTTCCAGTCTTTTAGGTACCCTTCCTCCCAGTGCAGCGACAATTTCGAGGAAGTTATTTACCTAGTTTAAGTGTACATGTTTGTAAATAAACTGTAAATATTCTACAGTATGTAAAACATGTAACATCTTTTTGTTAATTTTAATATTCCTGTGTACCTACTACTAAATAAATAATTTATTATTATTATACATCTTTAGCATATATATTTCTAAGGCCCCTGGAGTACCGCTCCAGGGTAATGAGGATGCATTCTAAAGCACACACAACTTGAAAGCACTTGGCAACGAGCCATGTTGTCGAGACTTCGAATTGAGTTGAGACTTCGAAACTTGACTCGTGCGGATTGAAGATACGATAATTCGGATAGAAAGTTCGCTAAACTTTATTTCGACGCATGTAGGCATCGAAGAAGTAAGCAGAGAATGGTATTCTAACTTAAAAAGTAAGGTTTTAAGGCGTATTATAACCGTACGATACGGTGACTGCCGACAAACTACTATGTAACTTGGCAAAATGTGAATTAAGTTAAATGAACTGTTCTTTTGTATACAATCAATTAAAAAAAAAGTAACGTAAATAATGAATATAAATATACTAGGTCGCTTGTGTGAGAGACCGTCTAGGTCGACAGACCTACCACCGCAGTGTCAGATATTCTGCCGCCAAGCAGCAGTGTGTAATCATTCCTGTGTTCCGGTGTGAAGGGCACTGTAGCTGGTGAAATTACCGGACACAAGAGACTTATTTACTAACTAGCTGACCCGTGCAGCTCCGCCCGCGCTTTTATTACATTTTGCTCCCATTTTCTCCCTCCTCCCTAGATTTATCTCTCTCCATCTCTCCCTCTCTTATAAAAAACCTAATTATATGCTCTTTCTCTCCGCTCTCTTTCCCCCCGCTTCGGTTTCCGTCACACTCCACCTCTTCCTCTCCCTGTTGTCCCTTCTCTGAACCCTCTCCCCCTCTCTCTTCTACGAACTTGCTCCTTCTCACTCCCCCCTTACTCCACCTAACTCCCCCGATCCCTCACCCCATCACCCCCTCCTCCAATCCCCTCTCCCTCTTTCTCCTCTCTTGCACCCTCCTCTCGTTCTATATATCCTCGTCAATCATGGTATCAGCGGCATTAAATATACATTATGACCTATTCTCAGACCTCCCCGATATGCACACAAAATTTCATACATATCGGTTCACCCATCTATTTAATTACCTTTCCTTATGTTGCTTAACCTTAACCTAGCTGTATGAAATATACTGTATGACCTATTCTCAGACCTACCCGATATGCACACTTCCATACAAATCGGTTCACCCATCTATTTAATGATCTTACCTAACGTTGCTTAACCTTAACCTACCGGGATAAAAAGTTCTAAGCTACCTCCCCACCAATTTTCAGCCGAATCGGTTCGGCCGTTCTTGAGTTATAAATAGTGTAACTAACACGACTTTCTTATATATTTATTCTATGTGTGATTGATTGTGTGTTAAATTTCACCGATAGATGGCGCTGTAATGTAAATCACGCTAACATCGTAAATTACTGTCTAATGATATTCGATAATGAAAGTTGTAAGTTTTTCGCATCTTTTTTTGTTGCGACTGTAATACAATATCTATACACTACTACCTGGACTTGGGAGTTTCATTAAAATTTCATGAACCATAGCGTAATAATACATATTTTAATGATTAACTGATCAGTATATAATTACCCTATTCACTTACAAAGGAAATTACGTGGTAATATGTGCAAGTAATGTTTCACTGCTTAGCCCCTATGACGCATAGCGTGATGTTTTATATACCAATTTATACCTTGACTTCTACACAACACATCAGTGAAAGTCCTATCAAAATCCATCCACGGGTTTTCAAATGATACCTGGACAAACAGAACGACAGACAGACAGACGTAAAGGCTAGAGCGCTTCAAGCGCTCGCCTCCTATTGTCCGGTGAAGCTGCAATGGCCATCTGCGGCTAACAGCGTCTATCATTCCCAAAAAAAAAAAAAAAACCCACATAGAAATTTTGGAAAAATATTAAATGTACAGAAAAAGTGCTCTTTGAGTTTTATTATAGTATAGAAGATAGATAGAAGATGTTTCGGTTGACGAGCGGCAGTTGCAACTGTCTATAGGCAGGCATGTTACGATCAGGCGAAGTTACTAGGTTAAATAAAAAAAAAAACATTTTGTGAGGTATTCAATAAAGACCTACTCGTGGGAGTTATGTGGTGATTTAATGTGTGTGAGTGTGTGTATTTTCAATGTACCTTGGGCCACTTGCACAGGCGGAACATGGCAGAAATTGTATTTATGTAATGATTACTAAGAAACAAGTTATAGGCAGGTAATGTTAACGTCGCGGCGTCGTGAGGCGCGTGACAGCTGCCTCTAGCTAGGGACATTCATAACGACCACGATGAAAGAATTTGCAGCAGTGTGACCAGATTAAAATTGATCATTATGCTAGCTGCCGTGCCAAATTCTGCTAAATTCTGCTAAACATTTTGAAAAAATGCTACGATCCTGCTAATTCATGTTTATTACCTACATTACCCATCGAAAATCAATAAAAACAGTAAAATGTATAAAAAATATTAAATAATTTTAAAAGAGCAGGCATATTAACTGACTGGTGACTGTCCAGAATGTCCAATAACACTTTTTTTGTGCTATTATAGGAATATATGTATCTTCTAAAACCTTTATAACTAAAAGACGTCATGCTTGAACCTTATTTGATATCACATGCTTTATAAAAAGCAGTATCTATTACGTGGTTTGTGGAACTATCCAAGTAAAATTCTGCTAAAATTCTGCTAAGCCCCAAAATGAGGCCTCAATTCTGCTAAAATAGCAGAATTCTGCTAAATATGGTCACACTGATTTGCAGCTACGACTTGACCACGACCGCTCTGTAAGGAGGATCTCGCTCTGTCACGAGCGTTTCGACTATGTTTCAACCAGCTAGGCAGCTTCTTGGTTTCGACCGCAGATTTAGATTTTTTTACGTTTCGACAGAGAAGAAGAAGAGTAGTGGTAACGTTGCTTCGAATTGTTCACTATATTTGAGATTCGTCCCTAAAATACATACCTACTTGCCTATAACAGACAGTATGAATACACTTTTTGTTATGCGGTTATTTATAATGAACTACCAATTTCGACGTCAGAAAGAATTTCAGGAAGACCATTTTCCGAATTGAATCTGGCGAAAATCCAGCTTGCAATAATGAATCTGTGGAGTAAAGTTGTAGCTGTAGGCTGTAGGTAGATATATAGCTCTCCGCACTTCTGGTTAGTTCAATTTAGGTTCTAATGGAAGCTATTCGCTGTTACATTTATTTTTCTAATAAATTGATGAATTTATTTGACCCGGAGGGTTTTGGAAAAAGCTTAAAAAATTGTGTGTGCAAGTGTGAGTGTGTGTGTGTGAGTGAGTGAGGGACCGACCAACCGACCGACCGACCGACCGACTGACTGACTGACTGTAGAAAGAGACAGAACGAGAATGAAGTTTCACTTCTTCCGCGCGGAGGGACTCCACGCACGCACATTTTTTTTGTGTATTTTAATTTAACGTATTATACGTTACACGTATAATTATTATAGAATATAGCCAAAGTCGCATGCCACTGATGCCTGATGATCCGTCGTGGCGCTATCATTGACACGTTGGGAACACAAAGAGCACACACACACAACATTTCGGAATGCACTTCGACAATCAGCAGCTGAACAGGCAGCAACTAGGTACGGATGCGACTACTCTAGAGGGCGCCACATTGAATTTAATCTTACATCGTATAGCCTCATCGAAAAACGTCCACTGCTGAACAAAAGCCTCTCTTTTAGAAGGGAGGGGTTGCCATAATCCCCACGCTTGGCAGACGGCTTGGGGATCGCAGTATAGGTGGAAGGTAAACCAATAGAAAGACGCTGCTGCCCGTCTTCTTATTTTCACTTAGTCGCCTCTTAGGGACACTCAATGGGAAGACATGGCAGGGTGCTATTCTTACCCGAACACCCCACAGGTATCATAAAGCCTACAAATATAATAACCAGCGGACAATCAAGACGCTTCTAACGATAGCTTATTTGTCAAATTATGTTGATATTTGATATGCGGGAACAGATGAACATACATTGAGATGTTTGCGAGCAGTAAAACGATCTGATTGTTCCGAAGCTGGTTTATTACTGCGAGACAAAGACGCCGCGCGCATAGATACACTGCATAGATACATACGTTTTAAAATCATAACACCATCGATATAATATATAAACTAGATTTGGTGTCACGGTTCAAAAAGTGGTAGCGAGAAATAGCGCCCTTGTGTCGCTATTTCTTTACAAGCCACATCCTGACAAATTTATTTTTGCCGATAGGAGTGTCGCTACTGTCTATATGAAACTGTCAAACTACAAGTCATTATCATTATAAAATCGTTAGTTCGGGTTTCCGCCACCAGCACAGATAAGTTTGCAACCTCCGCGACCACATTTTAGATGTCATTTTGTTCGTGAATGTTTATCTAGTTTATATATTACTAGCAGTCCCCCGCGACTTCGTTCGCGCAAAGGTAGTTAATGAAGAAATACCGACAAAATAAACTCAACCCGATAACATTTTGCACGACTTGGGAATCAAAATCAGGTCCAAGCGATCAAAGGTCATACTCGCGCCCATCGTCACCGAGGCAGTCCAAATAAAAATCTAAAATTAAATACAAAATATTTTCCCATGAACTTTTAAATGACAATAAACTTGGGAGGAAACTTAAGGTCAAACAGTGAAATTTGTTAATACAACGGGAATATTTTTCCAAATAATAAATTAAAATACACGTGGTTGTCTTTTTAAAGCATCCAAGAACACTATGCCGAATGACACCATAATCCACTCAGCATGTTTTTAGGTTTCCATACCTAAAAGGTAAAAAAGGAACCCTTATGGCGGTACTTCGTCTGTCTGTCTGTCTGTCACATGTATATATTTCAAGAACCACTGGCGCTATCGATTTGATATTTAGAACAGTTTTAGATCTTACTTGTTGGATAAGAATACTTATCGCAAATTAAAAAATATTTTATCTCTTTTACTGTTATTTTAATGGGGGCCGGTGTCAAAATTTCAAAGAGGCTACTATCTCAAGTGGGGTATCATATGAAAGGGCTTCATTTGCAAATTTCAAAACAGTTTTTTTTTTGTTTATGTCTCGTGTTTTTTTGGCTTATAACAAAAAATGTCACAAAAAATACCGTCCCCCCCCTTATCTCCGAAGTTTGTGAAGGGAAAAATCTGAAATAATTATAGGTAATAGATCTATATTTTAAAGAAAAAATAAAATGAAGAAAAAATAAAGTGGTACAGTTTTTTAGTAATCCTAAAAAACCTCTAGAAACAAACTTAGTTTTGCGGTTGGGTTTTTGCTATAAGAGGAATATTAAAAGAACTTTAATACGTGCAAAGAAGGTAGGGAACCCTCGATGTGCGGGTCAGACTCGCACATGACCGGTTTATTTTTAGATTTTTTTTGGTTCGATTCCGTACTTTTTTGTTTCGCGGGGGAAACCTTCAAAGGGTTTCCGGGAGCTGTAGGGCTCGACCGGGGTATATGGGATTCTTACCTACTAAAACCCCCGCGGCACATGAGAGAGAACCCCGGGCTCGCCGGTGGTATCTCGATTCGGTGCCTAGCTTCGAACCGGAGTATCTTCCCTACTAAAACGCCCAGTACTCAATGGACGTCTAGCACCCACAACCCAAACGTCCAACCGACAATTCCAAAGGTTGCCCGTTATTTGTCCGGGCTTATGGCTGAGGAGAAAGGCGGCAGCATTTTTTTTTTTTAGGCGGCACTACTAAAAATGTAAGAGTATTAATAGGACGAAGTTGAGTTTGAGAAATTTTGAGGGTCTCTAGGTCAAAGTGGGACCCAAAGTCAAAATCTCGAGTGTGGTGTCTTACGATTTTCATGATAAATATGTGGGATATTTCAGGGACAGAAAATGGGTTACTATAAAAAAAACCTTATCATCATCATCAATCAATATATATAAAAGGATAAGTCCTCACTGACTGACTGACTGATTGACAGACAACGCATCGAGGGTTCCATACCTTCTTTGCACGTTTTAAAATAACTTTAATACGTGCAACGAAGGTATGGAACCCTCGATGCGCGAGTCAGACTTGCACTTGACCGTTTTTTTTAGTTTTTTTTTTTGTTCGATTCGGTACTTTTTTTTCGCGGGGGAAACCTTCAAAAGGTTTCCGGGAGCTGTAGGGCTCTACCGGGGTATGTGGGATTCTCACCTACTAAAACCCCCGCGGCTGTCGCATCGACACATGAAAGGGAACCCCGGGCTCTGCGGTGGTATGCTTAGATTCGGTACCTAGCTTCAGAGTCATAAAATAAATTAGTTTTTGTTAAACTCTTTAAAACTGTTAACTTCGATAAATTTGGTTGGGTTCAGTTCGGATTTTTACTATCTGAGGTATTAAAAGAATAGGAAAATAACATTTATATGTGCAAAGCAGGTATAGAACCCTCGGTGCGCGAGTCCGACTCGCACTTGACCGGCTTTTGATTTTTGGTTCTATTCGGTACCTAGCTCCGAACCGGATTATCTTACCTACTAAAACGCCCCGTACTCAATGGACATCTAGGGCCCACAACCTAAACGTCCAACTGACAACTCCAAAGGTTGCCCGTTATTTGTCCAGGCTTATGTCTGAGGAGAAAGGCGGCAGCTCTTTTTTTTTAGGCAGCAGCTTGACGCGTGTGCACGCGGTGCAGGATACGAGAGCGTTTGCGAACACTCTCGACAGCCTCGTATTGAATTGAAACCTTGCGTGCATTTAGAAGCCACACTCGCGCTAACGCAGCAGTTAGCATAATAGTTTAAATAACTAATATAATCTTTTCCCATCACTTTTAAAATCATATCAAATTCAAATGTTAAACATCGATGTCGTACTTTAGTTTTAAAACCCATGATATAACGCATACCTGCCGCTTATATCATAAATAAATACCAGTCAAGTGTGAGTTGGACTCACGCACCGAGGGTTCCATACCATCTTTGGATGTATTAAAGTTATTTTACTATTAATGTAATTAACATCTCAGATAGCAAAAAAAAAACAAACCACAAAACTAAGTTTGTTTGTCGAGTTTTTTAGTATTACTATAAAACTGTACTATTCAGAATGATCATTTTATTTTTCCTTCAAAATATAGATATACATATTATAATTATTACCCATAATTATTTCAGATTTTTCCCTCCACAAACTTCGGAGATAAGGGGGGTATTTTTGGTGGTATTTTTTACATTTCTGATTATCAGCCAGAAACTACGTAATATAAACCAAAATAAAAATCTGTTTTGAGATGTGCGAATGAAGCTCTTTCATATGATATCCCACTCGATATAGTAGTCACAATTTGAAATTTTGATGACCCATTTCAACTTTAAAAAAACTAAAACAAAAAATATTTTTTTTTTCATTTGTGATGAGGTTGGGTAAGAAAGATCAAAAACTATACCAAGTTTCAAATCGGTAGCGTCAGCTGATCCTGAAATATATAGGTGTGACAGACAGACAGACAGACGAATTCAGACCATAAGGGTTCCTTTTTTACCTTTTAGGTATGAAACCCTAAAAACGGTTTTCAATTACCTTTTAAAAGACACCATACGCGAGATTTTTAACTTAGGGGTCCTATTTTGACCTTAAGACCCTCATAATTTCTTAAATCTGACTTCGTCCTAATAATACTGTCGACTTTCGCTAAAGAAGAGTTTTGGCCGAGGGGTGTCTTATTTCGTCGATTCCCTGGACGGATACCGAACACCGCGCGCGACACGTCTACTGTTTTGCGTGTTTAATTATAAAACTTTATAATATAATATGTATGTTAGTCTATAAGGTATTTGTTGTATGGGCCATTAGATGCCTGAAATAAAGAATTTATTATTATTATTATAATACTCTTTCATATTGTATCGGAAAAAAGTGATAGGTGTTAAGAAATGGTAAAATATTTTTTTTTATTACCGAAATTCAAGTCTCTAGGGCCACCGGTTTAGGCTGTGCGTTGTCTGTTAATCAGTTTTTTTCAGGACTTATCCTTTTATATATATTGATTGATGATGATGATAACGTTATTTTTATAGTAACCCATTTTTTGTCCCTGAAATATCCCACATATTTATCATGAAAAACGTATTTCATTTACCTTTTAAAAGACATCACATTCGAGATTTTGACTTTGGGTCCCATTTTGACCTTGAGACCCTCAAAATTTCTCAAACTCAACTTCGTCCTATTAATACTCTTACATTTTGTGTCGAAAAACAGTGAGAATCATGAAAAAAAAATCCAAATAATATTTTTTGTAAGTTTGTGGTCCTGTATCTTCTTCTATATATTTTGTTTTGAAAAATGCTAAGACAGGTAACTCTTTATTTTCTTTAAGGAATCTACGTGTTCAATTTCATGGTTCTGGTACCACCCGGTTCTATAAACCATAAAACCCCCTTTTTGGACTCCTTCCGATGTGAATTTTGAAAATTCCGTTCTTAGTGTGCGGTTACGTATTGTGAAGAATCTACTCTCCAAATTTCAAGTCTCTAGGGCAAGCGGTTTAGGCTGTGCGTTGTCTGTCAATCAGTCAGTCAGGACTTATCCTTTTATATATATAGATATATTTTAAAGAAAAAATAAAATGAAGAAAAAATAAAGTGGTACAGTTTTTTAGTAATCCTAAAAAACCTCTAGAAACAAACTTAGTTTTGCGGTTGGGTTTTTGCTATAAGAGGAATATTAAAAGAACTTTAATACGTGCAAAGAAGGTAGGGAACCCTCGATGTGCGGGGCAGACTCGCACATGACCGATTTATTTTTAGATTTTTTTTGGTTCGATTCCGTACTTTTTTGTTTCGCGGGGGAAACCTTCAAAGGGTTTCCGGGAGCTGTAGGGCTCGACCGGGGTATGTGGGATTCTTACCTACTAAAACCCCCGCGGCACATGAGAGAGAACCCCGGGCTCGCCGGTGGTATCTCGATTCGGTGCCTAGCTTCGAACCGGAGTATCTTCCCTACTAAAACGCCCAGTACTCAATGGACGTCTAGCACCCACAACCCAAACGTCCAACCGACAATTCCAAAGGTTGCCCGTTATTTGTCCGGGCTTATGGCTGAGGAGAAAGGCGGCAGCATTTTTTTTTTTTAGGCGGCACTACTAAAAATGTAAGAGTATTAATAGGACGAAGTTGAGTTTGAGAAATTTTGAGGGTCTCTAGGTCAAAGTGGGACCCAAAGTCAAAATCTCGAGTGTGGTGTCTTACGATTTTCATGATAAATATGTGGGATATTTCAGGGACAGAAAATGGGTTACTATAAAAAAAACGTTATCATCATCATCAATCAATATATATAAAAGGATAAGTCCTCACTGACTGACTGACTGATTGACAGACAACGCATCGAGGGTTCCATACCTTCTTTGCACGTTTTAAAATAACTTTAATACGTGCAACGAAGGTATGGAACCCTCGATGCGCGAGTCAGACTCGCACTTGACCGTTTTTTTTAGTTTTTTTTTGGTTCGATTCGGTACTTTTTTTTCGCGGGGGAAACCTTCAAAAGGTTTCCGGGAGCTGTAGGGCTCTACCGGGGTATGTGGGATTCTCACCTACTAAAACCCCCGCGGCTGTCGCATCGACACATGAAAGGGAACCCCGTGCTCTGCGGTGGTATGCTTAGATTCGGTACCTAGCTTCAGAGTCATAAAATAAATTAGTTTTTGTTAAACTCTTTAAAACTGTTAACTTCGATAAATTTGGTTGGGTTCAGTTCGGATTTTTACTATCTGAGGTATTAAAAGAATAGGAAAATAACATTTATATGTGCAAAGCAGGTATAGAACCCTCGGTGCGCGAGTCCGACTCGCACTTGACCGGCTTTTGATTTTTGGTTCTATTCGGTACCTAGCTCCGAACCGGATTATCTTACCTACTAAAACGCCCCGTACTCAATGGACATCTAGGGCCCACAACCTAAACGTCCAACTGACAACTCCAAAGGTTGCCCGTTATTTGTCCAGGCTTATGTCTGAGGAGAAAGGCGGCAGCTCTTTTTTTTTAGGCAGCAGCTTGACGCGTGTGCACGCGGTGCAGGATACGCGCGTTTGCGAACACTCTCGACAGCCTCGTATTGAATTGAAACCTTGCGTGCATTTAGAAGCCACACTCGCGCTAACGCAGCAGTTAGCATAATAGTTTAAATAACTAATATAATCTTTTCCCATCACTTTTAAAATCATATCAAATTCAAATGTTAAACATCGATGTCGTACTTTAGTTTTAAAACCCATGATATAACGCATACCTGCCGCTTATATCATAAATAAATACCAGTCAAGTGTGAGTTGGACTCACGCACCGAGGGTTCCATACCATCTTTGGATGTATTAAAGTTATTTTACTATTAATGTAATTAACATCTCAGATAGCAAAAAAAAAACAAACCACAAAACTAAGTTTGTTTGTCGAGTTTTTTAGTATTACTATAAAACTGTACTATTCAGAATGATCATTTTATTTTTCCTTCAAAATATAGATATACATATTATTATTATTACCCATAATTATTTCAGATTTTTCCCTCCACAAACTTCGGAGATAAGGGGGGTATTTTTGGTGGTATTTTTTACATTTCTGATTATCAGCCAGAAACTACGTAATATAAACCAAAATAAAAATCTGTTTTGAGATGTGCGAATGAAGCTCTTTCATATGATATCCCACTCGATATAGTAGTCACAATTTGAAATTTTGATGACCCATTTCAACTTTAAAAAAACTAAAACAAAAAATATTTTTTTTTTCATTTGTGATGAGGTTGGGTAAGAAAGATCGAAAACTATACCAAGTTTCAAATCGGTAGCGTCAGCTGATCCTGAAATATATAGGTGTGACAGACAGACAGACAGACGAATTCAGACCATAAGGGTTCCTTTTTTACCTTTTAGGTATGAAACCCTAAAAACGGTTTTCAATTACCTTTTAAAAGACACCATACGCGAGATTTTTAACTTAGGGGTCCTATTTTGACCTTAAGACCCTCATAATTTCTTAAATCTGACTTCGTCCTAATAATACTGTCGACTTTCGCTAAAGAAGAGTTTTGGCCGAGGGGTGTCTTATTTCGTCGATTCCCTGGACGGATACCGAACACCGCGCGCGACACGTCTACTGTTTTGCGTGTTTAATTATAAAACTTTATAATATAATATGTATGTTAGTCTATAAGGTATTTGTTGTATGGGCCATTAGATGCCTGAAATAAAGAATTTATTATTATTATTATAATACTCTTTCATATTGTATCGGAAAAAAGTGATAGGTGTTAAGAAATGGTAAAATATTTTTTTTTATTACCGAAATTCAAGTCTCTAGGGCCACCGGTTTAGGCTGTGCGTTGTCTGTTAATCAGTTTTTTTCAGGACTTATCCTTTTATATATATTGATTGATGATGATGATAACGTTATTTTTATAGTAACCCATTTTTTGTCCCTGAAATATCCCACATATTTATCATGAAAAACGTATTTCATTTACCTTTTAAAAGACATCACATTCGAGATTTTGACTTTGGGTCCCATTTTGACCTTGAGACCCTCAAAATTTCTCAAACTCAACTTCGTCCTATTAATACTCTTACATTTTGTGTCGAAAAACAGTGAGAATCATGAAAAAAAAATCCAAATAATATTTTTTGTAAGTTTGTGGTCCTGTATCTTCTTCTATATATTTTGTTTTGAAAAATGCTAAGACAGGTAACTCTTTATTTTCTTTAAGGAATCTACGTGTTCAATTTCATGGTTCTGGTACCACCCGGTTCTATAAACCATAAAACCCCCTTTTTGGACTCCTTCCGATGTGAATTTTGAAAATTCCGTTCTTAGTGTGCGGTTACGTATTGTGAAGAATCTACTCTCCAAATTTCAAGTCTCTAGGGCAAGCGGTTTAGGCTGTGCGTTGTCTGTCAATCAGTCAGTCAGGACTTATCCTTTTATATATATAGATATATTTTAAAGAAAAAATAAAATGAAGAAAAAATAAAGTGGTACAGTTTTTTAGTAATCCTAAAAAACCTCTAGAAACAAACTTAGTTTTGCGGTTGGGTTTTTGCTATAAGAGGAATATTAAAAGAACTTTAATACGTGCAAAGAAGGTAGGGAACCCTCGATGTGCGGGGCAGACTCGCACATGACCGATTTATTTTTAGATTTTTTTTGGTTCGATTCCGTACTTTTTTGTTTCGCGGGGGAAACCTTCAAAGGGTTTCCGGGAGCTGTAGGGCTCGACCGGGGTATGTGGGATTCTTACCTACTAAAACCCCCGCGGCACATGAGAGAGAACCCCGGGCTCGCCGGTGGTATCTCGATTCGGTGCCTAGCTTCGAACCGGAGTATCTTCCCTACTAAAACGCCCAGTACTCAATGGACGTCTAGCACCCACAACCCAAACGTCCAACCGACAATTCCAAAGGTTGCCCGTTATTTGTCCGGGCTTATGGCTGAGGAGAAAGGCGGCAGCATTTTTTTTTTTTAGGCGGCACTACTAAAAATGTAAGAGTATTAATAGGACGAAGTTGAGTTTGAGAAATTTTGAGGGTCTCTAGGTCAAAGTGGGACCCAAAGTCAAAATCTCGAGTGTGGTGTCTTACGATTTTCATGATAAATATGTGGGATATTTCAGGGACAGAAAATGGGTTACTATAAAAAAAACGTTATCATCATCATCAATCAATATATATAAAAGGATAAGTCCTCACTGACTGACTGACTGATTGACAGACAACGCATCGAGGGTTCCATACCTTCTTTGCACGTTTTAAAATAACTTTAATACGTGCAACGAAGGTATGGAACCCTCGATGCGCGAGTCAGACTCGCACTTGACCGTTTTTTTTAGTTTTTTTTTGGTTCGATTCGGTACTTTTTTTTCGCGGGGGAAACCTTCAAAAGGTTTCCGGGAGCTGTAGGGCTCTACCGGGGTATGTGGGATTCTCACCTACTAAAACCCCCGCGGCTGTCGCATCGACACATGAAAGGGAACCCCGTGCTCTGCGGTGGTATGCTTAGATTCGGTACCTAGCTTCAGAGTCATAAAATAAATTAGTTTTTGTTAAACTCTTTAAAACTGTTAACTTCGATAAATTTGGTTGGGTTCAGTTCGGATTTTTACTATCTGAGGTATTAAAAGAATAGGAAAATAACATTTATATGTGCAAAGCAGGTATAGAACCCTCGGTGCGCGAGTCCGACTCGCACTTGACCGGCTTTTGATTTTTGGTTCTATTCGGTACCTAGCTCCGAACCGGATTATCTTACCTACTAAAACGCCCCGTACTCAATGGACATCTAGGGCCCACAACCTAAACGTCCAACTGACAACTCCAAAGGTTGCCCGTTATTTGTCCAGGCTTATGTCTGAGGAGAAAGGCGGCAGCTCTTTTTTTTTAGGCAGCAGCTTGACGCGTGTGCACGCGGTGCAGGATACGCGCGTTTGCGAACACTCTCGACAGCCTCGTATTGAATTGAAACCTTGCGTGCATTTAGAAGCCACACTCGCGCTAACGCAGCAGTTAGCATAATAGTTTAAATAACTAATATAATCTTTTCCCATCACTTTTAAAATCATATCAAATTCAAATGTTAAACATCGATGTCGTACTTTAGTTTTAAAACCCATGATATAACGCATACCTGCCGCTTATATCATAAATAAATACCAGTCAAGTGTGAGTTGGACTCACGCACCGAGGGTTCCATACCATCTTTGGATGTATTAAAGTTATTTTACTATTAATGTAATTAACATCTCAGATAGCAAAAAAAAAAACAAACCACAAAACTAAGTTTGTTTGTCGAGTTTTTTAGTATTACTATAAAACTGTACTATTCAGAATGATCATTTTATTTTTCCTTCAAAATATAGATATACATATTATAATTATTACCCATAATTATTTCAGATTTTTCCCTCCACAAACTTCGGAGATAAGGGGGGTATTTTTGGTGGTATTTTTTACATTTCTGATTATCAGCCAGAAACTACGTAATATAAACCAAAATAAAAATCTGTTTTGAGATGTGCGAATGAAGCTCTTTCATATGATATCCCACTCGATATAGTAGTCACAATTTGAAATTTTGATGACCCATTTCAACTTTAAAAAAACTAAAACAAAAAATATTTTTTTTTTCATTTGTGATGAGGTTGGGT
This sequence comes from Furcula furcula, assembly GCA_911728495.1. Taxonomy (NCBI): domain Eukaryota; kingdom Metazoa; phylum Arthropoda; class Insecta; order Lepidoptera; family Notodontidae; genus Furcula; species Furcula furcula. Next base: position 21,197,078 of record OU452257.1, on the reverse strand, counting down.
AAGAAAGATCGAAAACTATACCAAGTTTCAAATCGGTAGCGTCAGCTGATCCTGAAATACACACATCAAAAGTGTCTAGGGATCAACATATATTTTTGCAATAACTTTTCTCCTGATTGATATTAATTAAAATTTTCTTTAAGGATTCATCAAATAAAGTGTTTTCGTTTGTCACAGTAACGATAAACCAAGTCACCTTTGCATTAATAAAGAAATTTGCCATTTTCCTAATAAAGGGATTTTTGACATTTGAACCACTAACACAAAAGTTCGAAAAAAAGACTGAAATAACAGTTTTCTTTAAAATTTTATTGGGTAACTTAAACAATTAATAATCCGTGTTTCTACCGCGAACACTAACAACACAAGAACATCGGTTTGGCATACTCAAAATGAGTTCATCCAAATCACGCTGTGGAATGGCCGCCCATGTTCGTTGCAACAACAAAAAAAGGTCTTCTTGCGACTGGATACCCTCCATATTCGGCAGAGCTCTTCTCTGTAGCATATCCCATGCATGCTCAATCGGGTTCAAGTCTGGCGACTGAGCAGGCCAGGGCAGGACATTGATGTTAGCTGCGGCGAGAGTCTGTCTTACAACTCTTGCGGTGTGCGGTCGTGCATTATCATGCATTAACTGAAATAAGGGACCGATTTGCACTTGTAGAGGAACGATGACGTCTGATACAATCGTCTCAGCATAAATTTGAGCGTTGAGGTTGCCTCTGATCCAAATCAACTCAGTTCTTCCGCCGATCCAAATACCCGCCCATACCATGATGGTTCCACCACTATAAGGATGGACTTCCTGGCAGGATTTTAATCGCTGTTGGCGTCCAGGGGTTCTCCAGTGTCGTATACGTCTTGTATCCGGTCTCATACCAAAACGAGACTCATCAGAAAAGCACACGAAACGCCATTGTTCTTCTGCCCATTTTTTTGCCCAAAAATGCTTGATCCCTAGACACTTTTGATGTGTGTATATAGGTGTGACAGACAGACAGACAGACGAATTCAGACCATAAGGGTTCCTTTTTTACCTTTTAGGTATGAAACCCTAAAAACGGTTTTAATTACCTTTTAAAAGACACCATACGCGAGATTTTTAACTTAGGGGTCCTATTTTGACCTTAAGACCCTCATAATTTCTTAAATCTGACTTCGTCCTAATAATACTGTCGACTTTCGCTAAAGAAGAGTTTTGGCCGAGGGGTGTCTTATTTCGTCGATTCCGTGGACGGATACCGAACACCGCGCGCGACACGTCTACTGTTTTGCGTGTTTAATTATAAAACTTTATAATATAATATGTATGTTAGTCTATAAGGTATTTGTTGTATGGGCCATTAGATGCCTGAAATAAAGAATTTATTATTATTATTATAATACTCTTTCATATTGTATCGGAAAAAAGTGATAGGTGTTAAGAAATGGTAAAATATTTTTTTTTATTACCGAAATTCAAGTCTCTAGGGCCACCGGTTTAGGCTGTGCGTTGTCTGTTAATCAGTTTTTTTCAGGACTTATCCTTTTATATATATTGATTGATGATGATGATAACGTTATTTTTATAGTAACCCATTTTTTGTCCCTGAAATATCCCACATATTTATCATGAAAAACGTATTTCATTTACCTTTTAAAAGACATCACATTCGAGATTTTGACTTTGGGTCCCATTTTGACCTTGAGACCCTCAAAATTTCTCAAACTCAACTTCGTCCTATTAATACTCTTACATTTTGTGTCGAAAAACAGTGAGAATCATGAAAAAAAATCCAAATAATATTTTTTGTAAGTTTGTGGTCCTGTATCTTCTTCTATATATTTTGTTTTGAAAAATGCTAAGACAGGTAACTCTTTATTTTCTTTAAGGAATCTACGTGTTCAATTTCATGGTTCTGGTACCACCCGGTTCTATAAACCATAAAACCCCCTTTTTGGACTCCTTCCGATGTGAATTTTGAAAATTCCGTTCTTAGTGTGCGGTTACGTATTGTGAAGAATCTACTCTCCAAATTTCAAGTCTCTAGGGCAAGCGGTTTAGGCTGTGCGTTGTCTGTCAATATATAGATTGATGATGATGATAACGTTATTTTTATAGTAACCCATTTTTTGTCCCTGAAATATCCCACATATTTATCATGAAAAACGTATTTCATTTACCTTTTAAAAGACATCACATTCGAGATTTTGACTTTGGGTCCCATTTTGACCTTGAGACCCTCAAAATTTCTCAAACTCAACTTCGTCCTATTAATACTCTTACATTTTGTGTCGAAAAACAGTGAGAATCATGAAAAAAAAATCCAAATAATATTTTTTGTAAGTTTGTGGTCCTGTATCTTCTTCTATATATTTTGTTTTGAAAAATGCTTAGACAGGTAACTCTTTATTTTCTTTAAGGAATCTACGTGTTCAATTTCATGGTTCTGGTACCACCCGGTTCTATAAACCATAAAACCCCCTTTTTGGACTCCTTCCGATGTGAATTTTGAAAATTCCGTTCTTAGTGTGCGGTTACGTATTGTGAAGAATCTACTCTCCAAATTTCAAGTCTCTAGGGCAAGCGGTTTAGGCAACGCACACGTTGTCTGTCAATCAGTCAGTCAGGACTTATCCTTTTATATATATAGATAACGATGCATAACACTCTCTCCGTTCCGTAGTCGGGTAATTAGGTCATTCCTGATTTAATTTTGTAATAAATCTTTAAATATTACCTACTTATCTACTAAAACAAAATTGTGCGTATGTTATAGTAATGGATTGTAAATCTTTCACCTACTTTAAACAAAACGTATTTTTAAAAGTGCCACATCGATCTGGTGAAGAGCCGTAATTTTTTTGCAGTCAAAAAGCGGAGACGAAAATTGCGAAAAAATCATCAGATTAGAAGTAAAGTTAAAACGTTCGCTATTATTTCGTCGTGCGAAGCAATCAAAAGCTCGTTGTAACCTAACTCACGTGGTACATACCCTACCTACCTTAGTAGGGCTTTAGATATACACCTATACTATAAGCCAACGTATACTAAGCGGCATTACGCGCAAGCCTTTCTTATGTAACAGGTGAATTGGAATAAGAGAAAAATAAGTGATTGACTTCATGTAGGTATCTTATTACGATTCTTTTAGGGTAGGAGATCAAGAAATGTTTACAACTGTCTTCGTAAATTAATAATTTATGATAATTATTATGTACTGTAACATAATGTACATAATAATATGATAAATACCTATCTAATGGGATACTACAATAGTAACATTTAGGTACACCCCTGATAAATTAATTAATTGGATGATCTCATATAATATCTATTAAGAAATAGGTACATTCCATCATATATTTCTTATTATAATTAGGGTTTCACATCAAACTTAGTTTTCAAAATATGTGATATAAGTGACATTGAATACTTATTTATCGGAGGCTTAATCTTACGTACATTGGACGTATCCGTTGTAGATAGATACGTGTATTACCAAAGTTCCTATCTATCTACTGGTCAATTGACGTCGACCAATGAATAATAACAACATATTTATCAGACCGCTAGCATTAATCACAGAATGATATTTATTTCACGGGTTCGTTACGCGTCGGCTAATTGCCGCGTCCCCGTCCCAGCTTCCGTCCATAAATTATAACGCGCCGCAAGTGATGGGAGGCGAGCGGGCTTTCTCATTCCCTGTTAGGAACCAATCCTAGGTATACTATCGGTCGGTGGCTGACGCACAGTGGGGGACAGAGCCCCCCCCGAGCGACCCGTAGATTGTCTCTACTAAATGCGACCGGCGGACGCACAGGGTTTGGCTTTGTGTGCGTCTCTAATAAATGCTACCCCGAGGCGGACAACGACGCGTTGTAGGCCCTGTGTTGATTCCTGGGTCGCTGGCGCATAAAGTGAGGGGCCTGTGCATCTCTACTGCATGCACCCCGAGGCGGATAACGACCTGGTGTAAGCCCAGCGTTGATACAGATCCACCACACTGTGCATCTCTACTAATTCCGGCTCAGAGACGGGGACGGGGTACTGAAGGCGCTGCGCAGTCGCTAGCACAATTGAGGGGGAGCGCTCACTTCTGCTCTCGCTGCGACGTAATCTAGCGTCCGGTGCCGAAGAAGAGAGACTGACGAGGTCCGAGCGAAGGATCCTTAACGGCGATGATGGCGGTAAAATCTACGCAGACCAGGTACTATATTTGTAGTAGGTATGGGTATGATACAAGAATTTATTAAAGTCTATCATAAATAGGTAAGTAAATACGATAAAACTTTATTTTAATTGGGAATTAGCGTGATTTACCTTATATTTTGTCTTCACGTTTCGGTTGGGTTACACCAGCCGTGGTTACAAGCAGACTCAGGCAGACTCCTAATTCCAGATTAAAATAAATATTGATAATGGAACGGGAAAGTCTAAAAGTATATAAAGTACGATAAAATTGAGCAGGTTTTTGTAAGAACTGCAAGGTGCAATATCGCTACAGCTGGCCATCATAATCGCTCTCGCTACATCTTTTGCCCCGCGCCGCCGCGACAGCTCCCGGCTCTCGTGTTGCCGACGCCATTAGTTTTGTTTCTTGCAGACTACTGCCGGATAACCGGGACTTTCTCAAGAATAAATTAGTTAATGAACCGGAGGAATATTACTCTACTGGTTGCGCCGGTTATTTGATGAAGGTGTTCCCAGTTATTTATGTTGGACCTTCGAGATACTTGTATTACTTGGCTTGAATTGTCGCTTGACAAAATTCAATTATTTTCGTGGAAATTCGTCAGTTGTTTTGAGATTAATCTACGGACCTGCGCGGGTTTATGGTCACCTGGTACTTCATTACTCAGCTTCATTAGCAGTTAATTTTTCGTTGAGAGAGTAGTTGTTCAAAAAAGGCTAGAGCTAAACAAGTATTGCTTCTTTACGTTGTAATCTACTGTTTATGTCGTCCGAGTAAAAGTTATCCAAAACCAACATTTTTGCTTCCGGGGAGTAAACCTTCAAAAGACTGGGTGTTGTTTGAAGGTTTTGGATCGTAGGTGCAGTGGGTTATGTGGGAAACCACCAAAATCTCCCCAGTAGCTTCCACCGAAAAAATTATTTGGCAAACGTAAAACAGGCTAAAATACTATGACAATTGATCAATGCAAATTGGTTCGTTCTTCTGTAATATTGTATCTACTACGAGTATTAGCCACTTAGGAAAATAATTAATACCCTATTCGCTTCGGCCGTTTACAGAACCGGAGTTTCAGAACTGGTTCCGATCGAGGCTTTTTATTTACTTGTATGGAACTGGTTCCGATTACATTAGTTCAGATTTCCACCACGTGAAAACTAACGATCCTAGCCCACTATTACAGCCAGTATACTCAAATTTAAAAATATTGATTTTAAATAGGCTTAAAGGTCAATTTCTTTAAAAGCTACCACCGGATCACAACGCGGCCTCAACTGAGAAGATCCGGCAAGAAACTCAGCGGGCTTGTCATTTATACACTTTTTTTAAACAGTTTTTATCTTACAATTAGATCAGCACCAGCGACAGTGTGTCCTGCCGTCCGAAAGACAAAGAAAAAAAATACGACGAAAATACAACAAACTAAAAGGCCAAAGGGATAGTAGCCGTACCAGTCCCCCCAAGCAGCACTTCACGAAGCCGCCCGAAGCAAAGACTTTTTGAAAAAATCTCTTGAAAATGTGAAAACTCTAAGACTGTAATTATGAAACACAATGAGCAGTGGAAAACATAAAGTAGGTAATAAGTAATAACGTCTATTTTGCCGTCAAGGCACTTAGGATAATATTCGAAGCAAGCATTAAGTCTATAGTTTCCACTTAAAATAAACCTTAACTTTGTCCTGCTTAAGTTTAGCAAGTGAAGTTTTAAAGGACGCAATTCAAGTTAGCCTTCTAACTGTTTACGGCGCAGTGTAACGGTAAAATAAATAAAAGTTTTAATGGAATCGGGAAGTATTTTTCGTTGTAACACGGAAAAGGAAATTATGTAGATATTAAATATTTGCTCGTACAAAACTCTGTAACGATTTTGTTAAAATCGCGGATAAACAGCGAGCTGTTAGTCTGTACAATGCATTGTTTTAATGTATCTAAGTGGAAATCATCATCATCATCAGCAACCGAAAAACGTCCACTGCTAAACAAGGCCTCCCCCTTAGAAGGGAGGGGTTGCCATAATCCCCACGCTTGGCAGGCGCTTTTTTTTTTTTTTTTTTTTTTATAATAAAAGATTGTTTGCGCTTGACCACAATCTCACATGATGGTAAGTGAAGATGTGGTCTAGGATGGACCGCGCTTACCCATAAGATGCCTGTTCACTCTAGACTTGAATACACCCAAGTTATATTTATCAGGGAAAACGTTGTCCGGAAGGGTATTCCACAGCTTGGCCGTGCGCTTGAGAAAAGAAGAAGCGAAACGCTTAGTGCGGCAAGTTGGAGTGTCAACGACAAAGCGGTGGAGACCCTGCCGGCGCCTGGTAGTCCGGTAAAAGAAAGGGGATGGTGGTACAAGGTCAAAAAGTGCTTGAGCGCATTCACCGTGGAACAATCTATAAAAAACCGATAAACATGCAACTAGGCGGCGATGATCCAATTGTTGCAGTTTTTCATTTGTTAGGTCGTTATCGTCAATTATCCTGCGAGCGCGTCTGTCTAGCGAATCCAAGGAGTCAAGTTGATATTTGGCAGAGCCATCCCACAGGTGAGAACAGTACTCCATGCAGGGTCGAACCTGAGCTTTGTAAAGAATCAAAAGCTGTTCCTTTGTGAAATACCGCTTGCCTTAGGCGTCTTGGGGATCGCAGTATAGGTGGTACGTAATCCAATAGAAACACGCTGCTGCCCGTCTTCCCCTTACTCCCCTCTTACGTACACTCAACGGGAGGAGATGGGTGGGCGCTATCCTTACCCGGACACCCCACGGGGTAACGACCTCTTTTACGGTGCCATCTATTATTTACTTCACAGACTAAACCGAATACTGTTTACTTTGGTCAAAAACATAATTATAATTAAACCCCAACAATAGCCCCGGACACTAATCTTATTAAGTCGTAATTACATTGCTCCGATTTTTCACAGCGATTTCACGCTGGGGTGCCCTTAAAAAATGGAATGGTACCCAAGCCGCCGCTTGCAGGTCTATCCATTTAGTTATCAGCAAGATTGTCCTGTCTAGCGTAATAAGCGTACCTACTGTTGTTTTTACAAAAAAAAACAGCTTTGAGCCGTGACGTCAGTGGGCAGCATCATCCTAAGCTTGCTGTCTGCGATGCGAGTAATTTTTATTATACAAAACACTTTGGATCATAAACCCTCTACGACTACTAGAACGATTGGCATCTTGGTGGTTCCGGTTCGATTCTAGGTTTTCCAGTAACACAAATTAGCGTACACTATTGCTCTACATTTAAAACTGTGGCTGTAACGTATGCCCTAACTTATACTTAAAAGTACAAACATTATTAATATATACACACATCAAAAGTGTCTAGGGATCAAGCATTTTTGGGCAAAAAAATGGGCAGAAGAACAATGGCGTTTCGTGTGCTTTTCTGATGAGTCTCGTTTTGGTATGAGACCGGATACAAGACGTATACGACACTGGAGAACCCCTGGACGCCAACAGCGATTAAAATCCTGCCAGGAAGTCCATCCTTATAGTGGTGGAACCATCATGGTATGGGCGGGTATTTGGATCGGCGGAAGAACTGAGTTGATTTGTATCAGAGGCAACCTCAACGCTCAAATTTATGCTGAGACGATTGTATCAGACGTCATCGTTCCTCTACAAGTGCAAATCGGTCCCTTATTTCAGTTAATGCATGATAATGCACGACCGCACACCGCAAGAGTTGTAAGACAGACTCTCGCCGCAGCTAACATCAATGTCCTGCCCTGGCCTGCTCAGTCGCCAGACTTGAACCCGATTGAGCATGCATGGGATATGCTACAGAGAAGAGCTCTGCCGAATATGGAGGGTATCCAGTCGCAAGAAGACCTTTTTTTGTTGTTGCAACGAACATGGGCGGCCATTCCACAGCGTGATTTGGATGAACTCATTTTGAGTATGCCAAACCGATGTTCTTGTGTTGTTAGTGTTCGCGGTAGAAACACGGATTATTAATTGTTTAAGTTACCCAATAAAATTTTAAAGAAAACTGTTATTTCAGTCTTTTTTTCGAACTTTTGTGTTAGTGGTTCAAATGTCAAAAATCCCTTTATTAGGAAAATGGCAAATTTCTTTATTAATGCAAAGGTGACTTGGTTTATCGTTACTGTGACAAACGAAAACACTTTATTTGATGAATCCTTAAAGAAAATTTTAATTAATATCAATCAGGAGAAAAGTTATTGCAAAAATATATGTTGATCCCTAGACACTTTTGATGTGTGTATATATAAAGAGGAAGGTAATATCATTTTATTTCTTTGCATACGATTGTTACTAGCTTTCGGTCAAAGAAAACATCGTAAGGAATTCTGCATGTCTGAGCAACAAGCTTTCGAATGACGTGTACCGAGTCCACCAACCCGCACTAGGCCAGCATGGTAGCCTAAGCCCCTTCACCTTGAAGGGAGTCCCGGTCAGAACAGTGGGACAAAAACAGAAAAAAATACCAATATTTACATAACTCTTTTTCTTAATCAATGGAATTCGCATTAGGTATACATTTCAGAAAAAATAATTATTAGATATTAATAATTAGTATTATCATCATCAGCCGGATTACGTCCACTGCTGACATAGGCCTCCCCCTTCAAACGCCACAATGAAATGAACGACAGTTGGCTATTTGCATCCACCGGTTACATGCGAGTCCTGCGACGCGCACAATGTCGTCTGTCCACCTAGTGGGAGGCCTGCCTACTAGCGATGAGCGTTCAACAACAGTTCATCAACGGACTAGTTAAAATTAACGGTACTCCATGTTAACGTATTCAACGTTAAATCAATTAACTAGTTAAAAGTAAAGAAAAAAAATAGACAGCAAAACAAGACATTACAATAAATAATCAAAACCGGGGCGAATTTTGCATTTTGTGTTTACTCTGCTGCCCGTACAAAAATCGTAAAAAATGAGTGAAGTTCCGCAGTCTCGATCATCATGGCGGCCACATTCTTATCTGAAACGCATAGTACGCTGCGTCTTCCGGTTCGTGGTCGCCATTCGAGAACCTTTCGACCCCATCGGTTATCGGTTCTTCGTTGTGTGACTCTGAGCTTTTCTAAAAGGCCAGCTTAGTTATCTAAGTAAGTAGGTATAATTGTTTTATACACTCTTAGTGATCGAACAAGGTTTTTTGAACCCGCTGTATATCCTAGTGGGATTGGAGACGATGTGGTTAAAATTATTGGTTTAAAACCTGGGCCATTCGATTCATTATAAAATTATCTAATTCATATTTTAATAAAAGCTCGTTTGTATACAGCAAACAAAACAATACCCTTTGTATCTTATTTGGGACGCATTTCAATTTGAGACGTCTGCAAACATACAATTTTGTTAACCAAATTATTTACTGGCGTGTTGAGTATCAGAATTTCAATAGATACGAGTATATCCTTACGTATTTATGTTGTCCCTTTATTTCAATAATATTTTAAATGAAAAGAGCCTTTATTCAGTTTGTATTATTATACCTACTATTCATTAATTAATGAATAGCTAGAGTGGGTGGACCAAGAGGTAGACTATTTTAGGTATCAGTCAGGACATATGCCAAATTCTTCGTGTCTATGCGAGTAGACTGGCCTTGTTATTACTAAGAGGTAGGTACTCTGTGACTGTATAGAGGGCAGTACCATCGCAGTGTCAGATAATATTCTGCCGCCAAGTAGCAGTGTAAACATTGCTGTGTGAAGGGCACTGTTGCTAGAGATACCAATTGCAGTGTTATGGATTAAAGGGTCCTGCTGCTAGAGAAATTACAAGGCCTAAGTGATTTATTAGCTAAAGTCACAGATGGGAATAGTCAGGCGTATCGTTTACCTGATGGTGAATGACTCTGCTCGTTTCACTATTAAGTAGGTGTCTTCAAGGGTAGAGTGAAGGGCTTTTAATAAGCTAGTGTGCTTTACCATCCTCGATTGCGTCACCGCTTTCAACCAGGTGGGATTGCAGTCAAGCGCCAGCTTGTAAAGTTTGACTATAAAAGTTTAATTTATTATTGAAATCAAACAACTTTTACGGATTTTATCGCGGTTTATTTTTGATTTTACTATCCCGACGTTTCGAATGCTTTGCAGCACGCATGGTCACGGGAGGACTGAGAAGTTGAACGTCCATATGTCACAATTATGCCGATGTATCCTCAGGTCTTGTTAGTTATTATTGTTGGTCCGCTCTACGCAGTAAGAGCTTACAGTATCTTGAGGCTGTGCAGTGTAAATTATTAATTAACTAAACCGCTATCTTCTACGCTCAGTCCTCACCGCGACTTATTTTCGTTATATCCCGAGACTCAAGAGTTCTGGTGGGGAAGTTATCTACGCAAATTCCAGGCTCACTAATCTGATCTTATGTTTTCCGCGTCTTAATTGTGGGCAGTGAGCATTGTTGGAGATGAAAGGGTTTGATTATATTTTAAAACGCTGATGCTTTGATAAGGTCGAGTTTAGTATGTACTTACGTGAGAAGAAAAAAAGGTGTAGGCCTTAAGGACAAGAGAGCTATGACCTAGAAATAATCACGAATTCGCAATGACCCATAACCTTCATCAAGACGGGCTTAATCCGCCCGTTAGCCCATCCCTCCCCCCTTCGTAGGCTTCCCAAAATGGGCCACAATATATCTGCGTGATGATACACTCGGACGAATGGCCGCGTGACCTGAATACTAACTGGGGGTATATAAGTTCAGAGCGAGATCAGGAAATTCGTCCCTCATATCGCACGTGAGCGGGCTTTATTGTGTATTTGGACGTTGTCGGACGATAAATGCTATATGGGAGTTTTTGTTAGACGTTTTTAAGGGTCTTCTAATTTGTTCTTGTGTGTGACATTGTTTATGATCGCTGGAGCTACTATACTACTATCCTCTAGCTCTTTTAGACTATAGGTGGAAATAAACGTTAGTGGTGATATACGCTTAGTAATGAAAGCTTGGGCTGCCATATTCTGCTAGGTAAACCTTCTTAATCGTATAATTATTATAAATACATTATCATCATTGGCCGAAAGACGTCCACTGCTGAACAAAGGCCTCCCCCTTAGAAGGGAGGGGTTGCCATAATCCCCACGCTTGGCAGGCGGCTTGGGGATCGCAGTGAAGGTGGTATGTAATTCAATAGAACGACGGTGCTGCCCGTCTTCTTTTCCCTTAGTAGCCTCTTACGGATACCCAACGGGAAGAGACGGGAGGGTGCTATTCTTACCCGGACACCCCCCGGGGAATTATAACTTGCTGGTAGTTTATTAACGCACGCTCGTTTGGTATATTTTAGTCTCAATCAATGAACAAACAAACATACTTTTTTAAATTCAAAATAATAATAATAATAAATGAAAGTAGTTATATTTAAAATAAATGAAATAATAATAATAATATCTTGGGACAATCCACACACGGTCATCCGATCCCAAACTAGGCAGAGCCTGTACTATGGAAACCAGACAACTGATACTAATACTTATATACTTTTTTTTTTGTAAATACATACTTAAATAGATAAACAACACCCAGACACTTGGCGGGAATCGAACCCACGACCCATCGGTTAGCAGGCAGGGTGTCTGACCACTAGACCAACGGGCCCGTCAACAAACAAAGTACTTCTCTCTCGCGCCTTTTTCCGGAACCAAATTAACCTGCCACTTTCCGCCTCATCAACTGTCTTTATTTAAAACTTGTCGATTTGTTGATTCTTTGCTCGATCGCTATCTGAAACCGACTATGGCATCACGAATATTAATATAAAAATTATATCATCATTTAAAGTACGTATTAATATTTTTAAGAGAGGTGCGAAAAAAACCTTATTTAAAGAATTATCAAAGGTATGATTGTAAACTAAATGTAAAGTAGTTATTATTGAAATATATTTTTATTGTCATTGCTGGAGGGGCTGCGACGAGCGCTAGAGATGCAAAGCGACGCAAGTATGCAGCTCTAGGTTCGAGCTATATACCTATTTGCGCCCTTTTCGGTGGAGACCATGGGGCCTTGGTCTCATGAGACGCACGGTTTGTTAAAAGAAATTTCACCCAAACTTATCGAAGTCTCAGGAGACCGTCGGGCTGGTAGCTTTTTCTGCCAACGTATAAGCTTGGCTATACAAAGGCGTAATGCCACCAGTCTTTTAGGTACCCTTCCCTCCCAGTGCGGCGACAACTTGGAGAAAGTTTTTTTACCTAGTTTAAGTAGGTATACATATTTGTAAATAAACTGTAAATATTTAGTTTCAATAAATGATATCTATTATCTATTAATATAAACAACATGAGTTAATTAAAAAAGGTCAACCCTAATATGAGTCAAATATAAATAAATTTAAAAGCCATCGTCGTTTTCCAACCCCTTTGCCAGTAATGCCAATGATGGTTGTGAAAAAATCCCGTGCCCACTGGAGCGGTAATGAGGTGAAACGAATTTGCTTTGACGTTTCCCACTTGTAGTGAAATCAGTTATTTATTTATGCATACTGTCAACTTTTACGCAAAATAAATTTCAGTAGACAAACACTAGCGTACCCGAGTTATCCACTGGAACGCCCAGCTATGCAATTCATTAAAGTAACCAATCGTGACTACGCTCGACAGCAAGCTCGATGTCGAATTAGTCTTCATTTCGACGTCGAGCATAAATCCGCATTCTCTATCACATTTCGGCTCAACGACGAACTGGAGGCCGTGCCGTTCGCTGCCGTTATCTAAGGCGAGTTAAGGACTGCTCAAAGTTTTTTTCGGTAAAAATCGGTTTTTATTTTAAACACGATTCTAATGGAAATGCCATCAATAATAAAATTTCTGGATGCAAAAGATGGTTCAATGAACATCATACTTTCAGTTTTAGGCACAGGAATGCACTATACATTGTTTTTTCTTGATATGTATTTGTGTTTGGCAGTATGTGGTCGATACCTTTGCTTGATTTTAATTCAAAAAATCACGCAGGACATTTTGACTGTCATTGTCAATGTCATGTCGCGTTCCAAGTGTCTATCTAGTCTAGGTACAGGGTCTCCAGATTGGGGGTTTTTTCCCATTTTGGGGAAAAATAAAAACTTCGGGGAACTTTTGGCGAAACGAAAACTATGGGGAAAATTTTGGGGAACACATTTTTGCTTGGCGAAAGCTTGTGGAGAAACAAAAGTCTAATTCAGAAAGTTTATATCATTTTAAATCGTTTCATCAAACATATTTCAGAATCACACGTAAAACAATAAAATACTCATGGCTAATGGTCAGAATGGCGGGGGAAGGTGTGTTTTTTGATGGATAGAGATCTTATTTTAATAATCTCCGCTATAGTTTCATCTCATACTAGTAGTATAGATATGTGAATTTTGGTTCCTCTTGTCCCTCTGGAACAGTTTAATAATTCTTTTCCAAAGAGTAGCCTCTAACGTACAAGTTCCCATCTATCTCTATATGACAAAAAATCAGCCAAATACGTGAAAGCGTAACAAATAAACTAAGAAACTAACTCGTTTTTAGTTTTATAAAATTATTAGGTATAGCTAAGGAAGGATTAGATACGAAATTAATTTGGGGAAAATTGTATAAAAATGTATCTTTTTGGGGAAAAATAAAACCTGATTTGGGGAAATTTCACATGCAGGACCTGGATACCCTGTCTAGGTAACTGTTGTATATCGATGTGTTTACATTTAATTTTTTGGGAAAACGGATATGGTATAGTCAATCGATAAAATTAGCAATAAGTTGACTTTTTTCTTAAAATGTGAAGTGAACGAGTTGAAACGTTAGAAAAGCATAAGGTTCTCGCGACTGGACTTGCTCGTACTCCTCATACCACACACCGTACTCAAGGAAAAATGAATCCTGAATACTACTAATACTATGATTGCATCAAAACCTTAGTCACAGACTAAAAGTTAACAACGATGAGCTAAGGTCAGTTGTGTTTTGATAATTCTTTATCTTTTACTGTAGGTATAATTTACCACTGAACTAAACTAATACAATTTATTTATTTTAGTATAGGGAAGATAAGAAGGATGTCCTTGTCAACTTCATTGAGATATATTCATATATTGATGGCGGTTGCAGTGGAGGAAATCCATTTGAGAGACAGCTGTAAAGGAACACAGGACGGCGACTATTGCATCGTAGTGCCCCAGCTCAGAAATTTATAAATGGCTAGTTTGACTGAAAGCTATTGGAAGAATTCAGTGTAGCGATAGAACTGATGCATGCCTAAATTTTGGTGAGCATGGCTCAAAGTTTCGATCACACCAGCCTGGATTTCTTACAACATAGCAGGTTTTGCGGGCTCTGGAAGTCGATATAAGAAATAATCTTAGAATGACATCAACTGTAACATGCTGTGTTTAGGTGCTATCAATATCACAATAAATGTATGAACACAGGTGTAATGATGAAAGAAAATGAATTATTGACTTTTATCTTCTAAAGAAAAACAGGGGTTTACATAGATAGTTCTAATCTAAGTATTTGTCTACTAACTGTGTAATATTTTTAATAAATGTTTTATTGTAAATAATAATTGTTTGTTTGTTAATACTAATCTAAGTAGTTTTTTGTATGTAGGTGTAATCTGTGGAATTAATGAATTCTACAATCCTAAACTTTGCCCTCCATAGGTAAGATTTTTTCCTGCGGTTTCACCTGTTATATATTTTTTTTAATATTATTTTTGTAAAGAAACAAATTTTACCAGTTTATGTAACTATTGTTTGTTTGTTTCCAAATAAGGTATGAAGTTCTTTTTTAAATATTTTATTTGTTGAAAAAACAATACATAATTAATATTAAATATTTTATTAAATTAATTCTTTCTTATTACAATGAAACCGGCTATCACCCACTCTCCTGTATTTTGTAGAAACTTCGTGAATTCCTTTTTACAATATTAGCCTTGCATTTACAACATGAATAACTTGTGTGAGAGGACTGCGATATATAGGTAGTAATCCACATTTGTGGCCACTAGCATCTTGTAAGTTCCTCGTTCCATTAGCCTGAGATGATACTTATATAGAATCTGAAAACAGTAATTATTTTAATAACATAAATCAACTCAAACAAGTTATTTAGGTACTTTTGCATTTAATAAGAAAGTATTCACTGGCATTGTATTGTTTATTTATATTAGATAGGTTATGCACAATATTTTGAATAACATATCTAATACAAATAAACAATTGGGTCAGCTAGTTGAAGACACCGAGGTTTAACCCACGGCACGTCCCAGGGAAACGAAACAACAGGGAAACGGAACAAAGAAATAGATAGGTACACAGTACAGCAGGTATATATAGGAGTTAGAAAAATATAAATTAGTTACGAGACAAGTTAGTTACTTATATGAAAACGAATTGAGAGATTCAAATAGATACCCTTTTTCTTCTTTCCTTCAATTTATTAGTTAATGCACTAGTCATCTTCTATGTCGAGGTAGATAATTATGTTTTCTAAGTTTTCTGTATGTTTTACTTTGGTGTGCAAATAAAGAGTATTCTATTCTATGTTGAAATACACACATCAAAAGTGTCTAGGGATCAACATATATTTTTGCAATAACTTTTCTCCTGATTGATATTAATTAAAATTTTCTTTAAGGATTCATCAAATAAAGTGTTTTCGTTTGTCACAGTAACGATAAACCAAGTCACCTTTGCATTAATAAAGAAATTTGCCATTTTCCTAATAAAGGGATTTTTGACATTTGAACCACTAACACAAAAGTTCGAAAAAAAGACTGAAATAACAGTTTTCTTTAAAATTTTATTGGGTAACTTAAACAATTAATAATCCGTGTTTCTACCGCGAACACTAACAACACAAGAACATCGGTTTGGCATACTCAAAATGAGTTCATCCAAATCACGCTGTGGAATGGCCGCCCATGTTCGTTGCAACAACAAAAAAAGGTCTTCTTGCGACTGGATACCCTCCATATTCGGCAGAGCTCTTCTCTGTAGCATATCCCATGCATGCTCAATCGGGTTCAAGTCTGGCGACTGAGCAGGCCAGGGCAGGACATTGATGTTAGCTGCGGCGAGAGTCTGTCTTACAACTCTTGCGGTGTGCGGTCGTGCATTATCATGTATTAACTGAAATAAGGGACCGATTTGCACTTGTAGAGGAACGATGACGTCTGATACAATCGTCTCAGCATAAATTTGAGCGTTGAGGTTGCCTCTGATCCAAATCAACTCAGTTCTTCCGCCGATCCAAATACCCGCCCATACCATGATGGTTCCACCACTATAAGGATGGACTTCCTGGCAGGATTTTAATCGCTGTTGGCGTCCAGGGGTTCTCCAGTGTCGTATACGTCTTGTATCCGGTCTCATACCAAAACGAGACTCATCAGAAAAGCACACGAAACGCCATTGTTCTTCTGCCCAATTTCTGTGTCCAAGAGCCCATTGATATCGAATCCTACGATTGTGCATTGCTATAGGTGGTACCCGTAGCGGTCTTCGGGAATGAAGGTTCACTTCATGCAAGCGGTTTCTGACTGTTTGGTCGCTAATTAAGTTCCCTGAAGAGTGATGAAGCCTCACGGCTAACATCATGGCAGTTATTGTTGGAGCTCTTCGAGTTAAGATTTGAATATATCGGTCTTGTCTCCGTGTGGTGCAGCGATACCGTCCTCCATGGCGCTCAGCCACGGTACCAGTGCTTCGGTAACGTGTCCAAAGTCGACTGATAACACTCTGACTTGTATTCAGAGCTAAAGCCACAGTACGTTGCCGGGAACCAGCTTCTATCATTCCCACGGCTCTGAGCATTTCTTCCCTGCTTAAATGACGTCGCCGCTCCATAATAACGTTGGTTTTATTCAGTAGTAGGGAAACAGTAGCACTAATAATGTCTTCAATGCGTTGTATGTTTTTATAGGGAAAATATTGACAGCTGATTTTCATCTTTTACTCGAATTTGATTCACAGTTCCTGATTCAAATTATGAAATGCACCAAAAAGGATCCATATAAATTTATAAAATCATAAATTTATTACAAAGCCACATCTCAATCTCAAGAAATCCGCTTAAAAATGCTTGATCCCTAGACACTTTTGATGTGTGTATTAGTAAATCTTCAAAAAGCCTTTAATTGAATTATGTAATTCACGAACTTGACGACGCTTAAGGAAATCATCAGATTTTTTGGCTCTTAGTAAATCTACGATGCACAACACACGTACAGCTACTTTAACACTATTCTAAACACAAAAACAATAAATATCCACGTATAATAATACAATTCAAAAACTTTTAAAGCAGCGGTGGCAATTCGTTCACAAATTCGCCTACAAAAAGCTGCAAAATACAAGCTTTCTATTTTGACAAGTTATGTCGAGGCTATGGGCGAAGTCGAGGGCAAGACGATTGACAAATTTTGCTTAACGAATACGATTTTCACCTACGAACAATCAAATTATTCGACCGCAAGTAGTTCCACCAAAACGCCGTTAATTCTCGTGGCGCTAGTGCTGCGTAAGCAAAGTTAGTGAATGCGAAAACGCAATTCGCCGGTGCCGCGGCGTCGAACTCGAGGTTATTTTGCTTAGCGCATAACACTACAGCTCTCGCGACTAATGTGATCCGACTCGTCCGAGCTTCCGCGAAAAAAATGTAATTTGAAACCCACTCGAGCCCGGAGCGATAAAAACACTTGACATTCGTAAACAACAAGGGCTAGAATAAAGATAAAACTACCGTTAAAAAGCTAAGTGTATTACGAAGCTACTTAAATAAACATCAAGAGTTTTAATTATAATTTAGAATTCTAAAAAACGGGTAGAAGTGAAAATCAGTCATAAAAACACGAAAACTACCTGCTTTTTTCAAAGGGAAAAAAGTTAAGACATTGAGATTGTATTTCTACTTACCTACATCAAAATATTATAGCATTATTAATCATTTTTATCTACACTCGTATCGTAATATTCAAATTATGAACTCAAAACCAATACTCTAATGAGACACAATATTCACATGCCCCTTTATAAAAAATTTAAAACTTTTTACTATACACTCTCTCATGAACAAAACGATGCCGTAAAATAACGTTTTTTCTATTACAATATATTTTTAAGCAGATCTAATAGGCCGCGATCTAATCCAGTAGGCCACGATAAATTCGTGTTATTTTGAATGAATTGAGCGCCATAATACTACCTGTTTTGTATTGTGGTGGTTTAAAATTGTATTACATGAGTTTAGATAAAGTAGTGTATGAAACTGCACATAATTAGGTATTAATACACGCGTGTGATGCTATTATAACACACACTCGTGTATTAATAACCCATATTATGCAGCAGTTTCATAAAATACTATTTTGCGACATTAGTCTTCTTAATTACTCCCTGACAAAGCTAGTCTAGCATAAATTATTGATTGATGGTTGGCCGTGTTCTTTTGTAATGCTAGTTTCTCGCTCTCTCCTCCAGGACTCTTCTTCCAGAACTCCAGTTCCACACCCCCATAACTCCAGTTTCGCTGCTCAATATCGACCGGCTGTGCCCGTTTTGCCCTATCTCACTTATACGTTCAATCACACGGTACCAGGAAATCATGTTCCCATAGTAGTAAAGCAACAAAGGATCTGAAAGCATAACAAAGAATACGTAACAATGGCCGGAAAGCTTCAGAAAGGCCAATACAGTAATTACGTTTGACACAAAACCTGTAGTTGCATTTTATGAAAGAACAGCGGAAGTGACGGCGCTCGTTTGCCACTTCCTTCCGGCCGGGGACGGACGCTAACTTGGAGGAAAACTAGGATTGTGTGTGATAGACCAATTTTTATGCGTCCCTAGTACCTTTTTATCACGGGGTAAACCTTTAAAAGCTCTCCGGGAGGTGTGGGACTCGACCGGGGTGGGTGAGATTCTTACCCACTAAAACCCCCGCGGCTGTCGCATCGTCACATGGGAGGGGACCCCCGGGCTCTCCGTTGGAATCTGCACCAGGAGCCCCTCAATGCCTTGCCTTTGAGCCCGCCGCTGGGATGCGCATTGTAGTCCCCCGGGAACCAGTCACGGTGCTCACGGGGACGGAGTCGCGACCCGGCCTCCGTCTTTCTCGGAGTCGCCGCCATACTCAATGGACGATGCGCCCCTAGTACCTACACAATTCATATTATATAACAGTATAATACATTTCCGGTTCTCCTATGAGAAACCCATAAACGGTCCCCCCACGGTCCCCGTGTCCCTGTGATGGGTTAAACGGGGTATGTGGAATTCTTACTGCATTAAAATTCCTGCGGGTGTCACACAAACAAGGGGATCCTGAGATATCCGGTATATTCATGTCGCTTAACGTTCTACTTGTATCGTCTCTGTCGATTTAAAAATTACAAAAAAATGAATAAGCTTTTAAAACGCTTATTTAAACAGGCTGATGCATACAAACATAACCTACCTATTTATGTACATTCATATATACATTTATCCACGCATTCAACAAAATGCACTATCGCTCGCGTCCAATGCACTTGTTGAGTGAAATATTTTTAAATCCGAACCAATACGCATTACGTATTCGTATTGAATTCCGATTCGTATTCGAAATACGTCGGGTAATACCGTAATACGCTTATTGTGTGCATGCATCCTATAATTTACGTATGTATTATTGTTGGTGGAGTTAATTGTGAAACGCATTTTGTTTCGACGACACTTCTTAATTTATCATAGTGAAATGATAGTAATTCTTCAGCTGACGACCCTTTCAAGAAACCTTTGTTTTGCTACTATGTAAAAAAGTTAGATAAAGGTATACTTCATTGTCTCTCCTTTGATCTAAGTTTAGTTACATTATAACCTATACTGTATATAAATATAAGTAGTTATAACCCCCATCAACGTTTTTTATCTTTTATTTTATTTTACCTATATTGTGAACCTATTATTAAACTTAATAATTTTAGTTTGAAGTTTGTATCTGTGATATGCACTTAATGTATCTTTAGAATAGTACCCATATTGAAGTTATTAGTTACTACCATTATTAGAATACTGATGATTCTAACTTTGGAGTCTTAGACTATTGTTTGGAGTCATGAAATAGGTTAGATACAAAATACAAACCTTTTGCTATTTTAACTTAAACAATAGGTCACAACACACATTAAAGAGGGTGGAATGGCTTTTTTCACAAAGGCTACCCCATAAATATACACAAACAAAGAAATTCTTTCCAAAAAATCACATTTATCCCCTAAATTACGTGGAAAATTCCACTCACGTGGCTTACTTAGAGACGGCTAGATTTCAGCAAAGACACAGGGAGGTATTCAGGCATTCAGTGTAAATCTTGCGTGAGCGCGGCGGAATGCCGGCCTGTGCGCCGCCATGACAGTTTTGCAATTAGGCGCCCGCAAAATGGCGGAGCGGAATAACCGCGCGCTGGTATTTTGTAATGGTGGGTTTAGATGCTAAGAAATTATATTATAGAACGCAATTCTTTAAACACTCTTTCTAGTATCGATTAGAAGTTACATATTATATCGGTGTAAACGGAGGAATTCTTCAAAAGCAATCATTTGAAGAATTCCGCCGCGAAAAATCCCCTGAAAAATCTTGCTGATTGATTTTAGATCGGTCATGCTCGCCATCGAAATGGGTTTGCTTGTGGCGGCTTCGTGTGGCCCCCCCTTCCCTTCAATATGGTTGAGGGGAGTGATGGCTGCTGCTCGAGTCAACTCGTGTTGTGTGCTGCTTGGGGGGACTGGTCCGACTACTATCCCTTTGGCCTTTTCGTTTGTTGTATTTTCGTCGTATTTTTTTTATTTGATCTTTTGAACGGCAGGACACACTGTCACTGGTGCTGATCTAATTGGGACAAGACAAACACAGCCTTACTTATAAACGGTGGTTTAATTTTATGTAACACTTAACAGGTATTTAAAAATATTTTTTACTTATAAACGATTTGTGAGTGATGTAGTGAGTAGTTAAAAGTTGCTAAGACGGTAATCAGATGATTTTTATAAGTAAGGCTGACAATGTTTAAAAAAAATGTGTGAAAAAATGACAAGTCCGCTGAGTGTCTTGCCGGATCTTCTCAGTTGAGGCCGCGTAGAGATCCGGTGGTAGCTTTTAAAAAATTGACCATTCAAAAGTGAGCGTTAAGCCTATTTGAATAATTTTGAATTTTTGGAATTGGTCAATCAATAGGGACAGATTTTTCATGTCCAGGCGAACATAAATGCTTTACTAGCTGGCCCGCGCTTTTATTATATTTTTTTCTACTGTTTTTATGGATTATCCCATTTTTAATATTGACCTCTTGAAATTACTAAAACGGTAGAAGAATTATTTATTTATTTTTTATAAACCGCCTAAATACAAAGTTTCATGCAAGTTTCATGGTTTTACCTTCGACAATGACCAACTTCCATACAAATTTATATCCCCTATTTCAATACTTCCAAGCCTTTTTTTCGGGATAAAAGGTTGACTATGTCCTTTCTCAAGGTCTATCCTCTGTACCAAATTTTATCAAAATCGGTTCAGTGACTGTCTGTTACGCTTTCACGTCTGAGTTACTTTCGCATTTACAATATAAAAAAAAAAATTGTAGTTATAGGAATTTTTCCTTTGGCCCATGAACCCTTTGTTTTTAGGATATTATGCGAATAGTACGCGACAGGTCGAGTTGGCGCGTGCCTCTCCCCGATTGCTATGTCAACCTGTCGCGTAATATTTGCCTGTACCTATTTGATAATAGAACTTTTTTGCAGGTCGTTTAGTTTTTCAGCTGGTTTTCATAATACATCATCATCGTCTTCAGTAGCCTCTAAATAATGCCTCTAATGCCTCCCACTGAGAAGGGAGGGGTTGTCATAATCCACACGCTTGGCAGACGTCTTGCGGATCGCAGTATAGGTGGTAGGTAATCCAATAAAAAGACACTGCTGCCCAACTTATTTTCCCTTAGTCGCCTCTTACGGACAGCCAGCGGGAGGAGATGGGTGGGTGGTATTCTTGCCCGGACACCCCCGGGGTCATAATACATATTCATTTAATAATATTATTAGTGTACTAGCTGACCCAAGCAGCTCCGCCTGCGCTATTTTTACGTTAACTAAACTTTTAATAACAGACATTCGCATCGAATACACAACCTTTTTTATAGTCGGTTAAAAACTGGGAAACACTATTTACTTGCTCTTCGAAGCACGGACCCGTTTAGTTCAAATGGCGTTAAACGGTCACCCATCTATTTAATGACCTTACCTAACGTTGCTTAACCCGATCGATTACAAAACCTTGATAACAACTCTCTATGAGTGTTCCCTTACTAATATTCATTATATTATAAAGAAAAATTGATAAAATCGGACCAAGCGTATAACCAAGTACCCATTTTGACTTTAATCCCGTCTCCCAAAAGAACCGTGCAAGATTACGGGATAAAAAGTATCCCATGTCCTACCTCGTAGTAAGATCTCAAATCATGCCAAGTTTCATGGGAATCCATTCAGTAGTTTCGGAGTGATGCGCAGCCGTGATACAGACAGACAGACAGAAAGACAAAAATTAAAAAAATTACATTTTCGGCCTCAGTATCGGTTATAGAAAGCCCTCCAAATATAATTTTCAAAATATCTTCAATGTACAGAATTGGACCTGTTACAGTTTTATTATAAGTATAGATATAGATAGATAAAGCTAATGAGTTTATTTTTGTTTTTGGATGTGTGAGCAGGCCTTGAAACTAATAGACACTAAAAATAAAAATTATGCTAGTTACCTTATTATTTTCAACAGTAGCTCGTATTGTGGATACAATACACTGTATACAATGCCGTAAATGAGACTGACCACTGACTGACAATACAGTAAACAATGCCGTAAATAAGACTGACCACAAACATTGGACCTACATTCAGAGTGAATTTATGGTTACTTATCTTTACCATTTCAAATGGCCAACAAACGATCAGTAGCCCGATTCTCGTAATAACAAACAGTCCAAATTTCGTTGACGTTTTATTGTCGTTCGATCGAAGTCCTATCCAAAATCGGTATTCTCGTATACCATATACGTAGTTCGATAGGACTTCAACTCAATTGGATCGAAACTAAACGATTAGTCAACGAGTCATTGTTCTGTACGTTTTGCTATTCCCTGATAGATGTCGTTCTAATCAATTTTTGGTTTTGGTAGGAGTTTTGTGAGATAAGCTAAGAGCTTAGATTTTGGGAAACTCGAGATTAATTCGTTTCCGTTCCCTCCACAAACATACTAATTGTTTATTAATTAAAATACGTGTTTTTCTCTATTTATTAGTTTATTCTCTCTTACTCTAATTATATTTACCTTAAAACCATCTCGCTCACACTATCTTCTAATTACTCTCTTCACTCACAGCGTACGATCCTATTTTCGTCTCACTCACTCACTCCTAGCTCTCATGTTCCAGCTTAGTTCTACAATCAATATATCTCTAACATGAGCTCTATCATGCCTAGTCGCGTTCCATATCCCAAATTTTACGTATTTATTTATATTTTACATATTTCGCCTTATCAGCTTTCTTTTTGTATTTCTTGCTGTGCAGACGAATTTGATAGTAAATACGTAAGTCCGTGGCTCATTTAAAAGTTATTTTATTACTATGACTCGCACCACAAGAAGAAGAAAAGCAAAAATCGTCTCAATTAACCAACGTTTGTTCAACGACTCTTGAATCGCGGAATTTGACGCTTACTCGTTGGCATCCGATCGGTAGTGACGTCATTTTCATACGAGAATACCATTTAGTCAACGTTTTATAACGATTGAACGACGATTATTATACCAGAATACGCTCCAACGATAGTTTAATCGAACGACTTTTAAATCGTTGCCGTTGAAGTAAAATCGACGGACGTGAATACGAAAAGTGTTTAAACGACTGAGTCGCTACGTTAACGTTATTGTTTTGATTACGAGAATCAGGCTACAGAGCGCATGTAATCTTGTAGACGCAGCTTAACGTGAGTGACTCGACTCAACTTAGTTTCAGCTGAAGTATCAGGCGCCAAGTAACTTGCATTTGGCTCCAATGTTGACTTTGTCAAAGCAAATCGCCTGTCAAATGTTTGCTTGCAATAAAGTTTGAGTAATTGGAGAAGAGTTTGAGTGTATACCAGCATTTATAAGGCTGGTTAGGCCTTAACTTTTTATCTTTTAATCTTTTTAGCTTTCTTTCTTATTGAAATTATATTTTTTTTTTGCTAGTACACTTGGTTTTGCCCGCATTCATTCTGTCACGCTCACTTTGGGTTTGCTGGAAGAGAACTCACGTGTTGAGTTAAGCTCGCCCTTTATGTTACTTTTTTATGTTAATATTTCTATTGTATTTTTTTGTGTACATAATAAAGAAGAAGAATAATAATAATAACTAATATTATTTTTCATCGAATAATATCATGTTTCAATAGGTTTATTGAAATGATTTGCTCTAAATTCTCTGCTCTGTTGAATTGTTTTGAAACCCCTTGCAATCGTGTAGAAATATTAAAATGTTACTAATTTCAATATTTTAATTCTTTAAAGACAGCGGGAAGTTGATAAATATTACTATAAAAGTTTTAGAATGGCAATCTTACCTGATGGATGGTGACGCAGTCACAGTGTCAAATTACGGGCTTGTTGGTCTAGTGGTTTTCGACATCGTGGCCGCTTCCCAATAATAGGCAGTGGGTTTGATTCCCGCTTTGCATCTTGGTGTTATTGATTTTACACGTGAATTTGCAAAGAAAAGTAGTAAGTAGGTACTTATATATGTATTCGTATGAGATACGTGTAGGCTCTACGTAGTTTGGGATCAGATGATCAGATAGCAGTGTGTGGATTACCCCAGAATATAGGATATCATTATTTATTATTTTCAGTTTATTTTGAGTAATTTTCAATAGTGTAGTATTTTTGATCCTCGTCGCCCTGATGTATTTTTGATCATCTACATCCAAAAATTGCCTGTCAGAGATCATTATTAGTATTAGGGGCGCCTATTGTAACTTTGGGGAAAACAAACAGTTATACATATATATTATATCAGTCCACAATATGCATGCAATGTAGTGCAAAATGACAAATGTAGTGTTATTTCTTTTTTGTTGTTTGTAATAATGCAATAAAGCATTATCTATTGGCCACGCAGGTATATTTATCCAAGTTGAACTATGATATAACGTTAATATATATTAGGGACACAAAATTTTTATCAAAAAAAGTAAACCGACTTCAACAGACACCACACTAAAAAGTGAAAAATAACATATTATTGAAGTTGGTGCTGGTCAGTCGATTCTGCGTGTTTGCTAAAGTACTATTTATTTTAGCATAGATGCATAGATGATCAGATAAAAATATAAACAAAATTACAAATTAACACAAATATTACAGTATAATCTTTATTAAATCATATTATTATGTAATAAACAATACTCAACATTACAATTAGCGTAACACACAGAAATACTTAATAAATAAAATATATATTAAGTAGAACAATATTAATATCGCTATAGGTATATATTATTAATGATACAATGATATGCACAATATTAATATATATATTATTAATGATCGCTTTATATATTTGTGACATGGAAAGTGCTGGTGCTTACAGTACAGGGTTCCCTAGTTTAAGTACCTGCTGCACAGTTCTTGTAGTGATTGCACTTTTATGTCTTCTGTATTCATATTTATATGAGAACGTTAGAATAAAATTGTTACCTAGATAAGTTTATCCAGCTGTATGTATTTGGTTTATGGAGCTTAATAAACATTAAGTGTAGGAGTTCGAGCACTCTTACGGAGAGAGATTATCTTAATAATTCAATAATCATCAAGGTATGCGATACATTGACAAGCCTATAAAAATGTGGGGACATCCCCAAGTGGTCTCCACCAGCCCCTACAACCTCACCAAACGCCAACTCTTGGTCATCATCAGTTATTCAGTTATCCACTATCATCAATTATATCACACAATAATATTTGGTCAATAATAATCTACATATTAATCATTAATCAAATAGATATAATACTGGGTTGTCACTCACTCAGAAAACGCATCAAACCTCATGATGCTCGTCGGCTGCATCTCAATCATCAACGCAGTTCCTCAGATGGCACGTCTTTGATAACCTGCCAATCAAGCTCACAAACACATTATAATACAGCAGCCGTCCCACGGCCACCCGTCACATAATCTCACAATCACTATTTGCTACAAAGTCTCACAACCGACTGTTCACCATGAAATCCTACCGTTGACTGACTAAACTATTCCAGTCGCCAACGACTATTGCTACGTCGACAAAACAGTACAAGTCAACTAGCGCCATCTATTTAGTACGATGTCAAACAACCTGTTCTACCTTTACAATATCATAATAAATACTTATTATAAAAACATAAGACGGTACTTATATAGGCAATGGCATAATATCTTACAGCCTACATACCTTACAAACGTATATAATATATATATATATATATATTACGGAAACTACTTCCCCATAAATACATCAAGCGATCTTATTCAAACACGGTAAAAGCCGTGGCAATATATTTAGTCTGTATTTGCCAACACTCCGGGGCCATTAGCCGCGCCACGGGAGTCTTTGCGGAGCGTACCACACGCAATTTAAGCCTATTGGTGAACGTTGCAATGCAATCAACATCGTTTTCAATGATATGGGAATCAATTCGTACGTTGATTGGCTATATAATAGCTTTTTGTATTACATATAAATCGGTTATTTGGCTTAAGATCGCAAAACATATAAATAAACTTACTAGACTCTTACTAAAATGTTACTAGAATGGGTGACAAAATAAATTCTAAAAGTCACTAAATTATCTAATAACAAAATGACTGATTATAGTAGTTATTAAAACTAATTTTAAAAGACAATGAATAATAGAGACCTTTCAATTATTATTAAGGATGATTCACACTTAGAATAATAACGCCTAGAATGATAGTTTCATACGAAAAAACTATCTCGTTTGAGGCACAATATCATAGATGTAGGCGTAAGTCACGCGTATTGACGCTCTGCGACACGCACACAAGTGAGCAAATAATGTTGTTAGTGGAATCAGATTTTCCCTAAAATTACGGAAATTTTAATTGCTTCTTCCTGAGGTCATTATATAATTTTACGAGTAAACTATTATTATTGCGGTCAGTAAGGAAATACTTTTTAATTTAAAAGATATAAATCTGAAATAACAAATCTACTATTTATAAATCTAGTGTAACAGTGTTTGTGGTCGCACTCCTCCGAATCAGCTCGAGCGATTCTTATGATTTTTTAATGTATATACTTGGTAGGTATGAGACTTAGAGGAGATACCACTGGAGAGATCATGATGCGCTAACCCCTCTGCCAAATTTTGGTCATATAGTCAGGTCATTCTTTATTTGTGTGCGTAACTTTTTGAATGTGTTGCGAGTTTATTATAGTGTGGGTATGCGTAAAATTGTATCTGTGTGTGTTTACTTCGCCTCCCGCACCCCGCAAAAGTGCCACGAAAAATTTGTTCGGGGAATCGACCCGATACTAGCTCCTTTCTAATTACTCTGAGGTATGAGAATAGGTCGGAAAGTATATTTCATATCGCTAGGTTAAGCAACGTTAGACAAGGTCATTACATGGATGGGTGACCGTTTAATGTCATTTGAAACGTAAGTTTGTGCGGATCATCAAGTAATTAAATAAATCTTTTCTTACTAAACAAATTTGGGGTAGCAATTTTCCTTTTATTGGCAACATTTTGATATAATGTCGTTTGTTGAAATTTAAAATTATTGTTTTCACTTTGGCGATTGTTTTACGTTAAAATATTAGGTTAAACGTAATACTTGCAGGTGAAATGTTATGTTACAATGTTTCTTAAGTTTTTCCGATGTACTGTGATTTCCATTTATTCCACAAACCATCATTTAAAATAAAATATCGGGAGCTACAGGATTCACATTACGTCGTGACGGGATCGGGCTGAGCCCCGACCGTGTCTTTTGACTGCATCACCCTAGCAAGAAAATCGCTCCTAGAGTGAATTGAGTTCAACTAATAATTAGAGCATATTTAGAGCTGTTATACGTGCGCCAAATAAAAAAATACGCAGAAATATAAGCTTCATGTAATTTATTTTTTTCTACGATCATTGGTTCTCTTCATCTTCCTGTTGGAACAACCAGCAGGATTCGTGTTTCGGTTTTTTTGTCACTATATATGTCACCGTAAAACTCACTAGTTCAAGGTGACAAAGCCACTAAAACTGCACAACTGGGTACCAGGAAATCATAATGATGTAAGAGTAAATTGTTCCAGAGCGTCGCGTATTTAGTTTGTGTGAAAACAAACTTTTATCGGGCCGATTGAATCAAATTATACGGTTTACTATCTCATTCAAATATTATTAATTGTTATTGTAAACTTGTGTACTTTAGTTAACTGGTTTACATTTAATTACCCATCTAATGATTCGTAGTAAAAGGGTTATTGGTTTTATCATTACAATTATTTTATCAGCCCAAGGGCAATCAGGGCGAAAAAAAAAAAGAGATATTCCTTTTTTTCCTGATTATAATTTCCATGTCACATGATCATGATCCTATCCATATTTATACTGTGTCCATGTAGGTAAAGAAGAGAAATAATAAACATTGTTCTCTGGCTTGCAAAGTAAACACTTTCCAGTAAGTTGCGTTCGAAGCGTTTATCTGTGGTATTGTATCATTGAGATGTCATTAGTTATTTACAGTTTCAACTTAAATTGTCGCTGTGATACCTAAGGAACTTTTCTCCAAGTTACCGGCAATCATCGATAGCCGGCAAATGGCGTTTTAATATATAATTACTAGCAATTTCCTGCGGCTTCGCCCGCTAATTTTCTTACAGAGTTTACCAACCCCCTAACACACCCCGAAAGGTTGTTTTTGAAAATTCGCGAAACACGTATTGATTTATTTTATTTAGATAATCTTTTCAGTAAATTTCAAATCAATCGAACCATACAATAAAAAGTTTTATACAAAAGAGGGTGTTTCTATTTAACCCTTTAAGGAGCCGAATTTTCAAAAATCCTTTCTTAGTGGATGCTTATTTATTTATTTATTTATTTATTTATACTCTTTATTGTACACACATAAAAATAAAATAAAAAGGACTTGAAGAAATTTGTACAAAGGGCGGCCTTATCGCTATCCGCAATTTCTTACACGCAACCTTGGGATGGAAAAAAAGATTGCATGGAATACGAAAAGTGGGGTAGTTAATATGTGAGACAATATACACTAATAAAAATACATATAATAAGTTTACCTATTTACATATAATATATTAATATACATACAGATATATATAAATATTTCTTACATACCAACATATATTCAATATACTTATATATATACGAACTATAAATATATGTATTATATATACAAAAATCAATTCTGATAAATATACAGATAGCACTCCGAAATCATAATAACGACCAGCAAAGTATCAATGAGCTATAAAGTAAGGTAATGAGCTTTTACAAGATTTTTAAAAATGTTTAAAGATTTAGCTCGCCTTATGGTAACTGGTAAGGCATTCCATAAACGTACTGCATGTACAGAAAATGATTTACCACGACATACATAGTTTATATTTTTGCTTACGTCATAAGAAGAACCTACTGTCCAAATTTCAGCTTTCTAGGTCCAGCGGTTTGGCCTGTGCGTTGATGAATCAGTCAGTCAGTCAGTCAGTCAGGACAAGTAATTTTATATGTATAGATAGATTGTAGTACTAGGTACTACATAATGTTATTGCTATAAATACTAATATGATCTATTTTCATACAATCATTTTTTGCACTGGATTATGGGCCGGATTGGTTTGTAATTGTTGTTTTACTAAGTACATGACGTAGCGACAGAAGCCACTATTTCATAAAAGAAGAAGTATTACTAGGGTGTTCAAAGCTATAAAGAGATCTCTATTTGAATTCGATGAGATTCTATGAACTGTTGCCGTCTGCATCATATTACCTTGGGTATTACGTCAACATTAGTTACGTGGCGATGCGTGGCGTAGCGTGGACACCGTCAACATAGCAGCAACACCAAATTACTTATGTTCTCCTGATCACAATACTATTAATACTGCGAATGTTGACCGTTAGTTGTAAGCTTTAAATACAAAACATATAAAACTTAAAAAATAGGTGAAAGGTATCTCAATCAGTTTAGTAGTTTTTGATAATAGTATAAGAGACAATGATATATTCAACATACATTCTTTACAACTAAACGCATAAATCTGTCGTCGTCGAATCGTCGTCTTCACAAACTTCAGAGATAAGGGGGAACGGTACGGTCTACGGTCAAAATAAAAATCGGTTTTGAGATATGCAAATGAAGCCCTTTTATATGATACCCCATATTATAGTAGTCTCGCTTTGAAACTTTAATGACTCATTTCGACCCCCATTAAAAAAAGAAAAATAAACATATCTTTTATTTGCGACGCCCAACCGCGTCGTAAGTAAGATCTAAAACTATTCCAAGTTTCAAATCGACAGCGTCAATGGTTCCTGAAATATATAGGTGTGACGGACAGACAGACAGACAAACAGACGAAGTCTTACCATGAGGGTTTCTTGTTTTACCTTTAGGTATCACCCTAAAAACTACCAATACAGATACGATAAAGTTACGAACTATGTAGAAATACCATAATTTAGCCATTGTTTTCGCACGGTTAGGTATTACTAGAAACGCGTGTCTGTGAGACAGGAATACCTCGATCTAAGTGCGGATTTAATGATGTGTGACACCTGCTTCTCTTTTATCGTTGACTCTACGTAAATATACACTATGGTTTTTTTTATACTACCAAGGTGGCAAGCAAGCGAACGGCCCGCCTGATGGTAAGCAGCCACCGCAGATATACGTTAGCAACACCAGAAGAATCACTAGCGCGTTGCCGACCCTTAAAATATTAGATGTTATGTCTTTGTGTCCAGTAATTTCACCAGCTACAGTGCCCTTCACGCCGGAACACAGCAATGTTTACACACTGCTGCTTGGCGGCAGAATATCTGACACTGCGGTGGTACCTACCTGGACGGTTCCTTGCACAAGGAACCTACCACCTTTTTTTTTTTTTTTTTTTCTTTTTTTTTTGACGCGGGGGAAATCTTCGAAAGATCCCCGGGTGCTGTGGGGCTCGACCGGGGTATGTGGGATTCTTACCCACTAAAACCCCCGCGGCTGTCGCATCGGCACATGAGAGGGGAGACCCCAGGGCTCTCCGGTGGGATCTGCACCAGGGGCCCCTCAGTGCCTTGCCTTTGAGCCCGCCGCCGGGGGGCGCATTGTATTCCCCCGGGAACCAGTCACGGTGCTCACGGGGACGGGGGTCGCAACCCCGCCGCCGTCCTCCTCGGAGAGGAACCTACCACCTATGTTAAGTTTATCCATTTAAACGTACAAACAAAAACTGTTGAGTAGTAAGTGCAGGTGATTAGTAAAATCAATGTTTGTGGCCTCTTACGATACAGGAGGAGATGGATGGGTGCTATTCTTATAGCGCGTTTCCACGAACTGTATACCCGACGGGTCAGACTGCAACACCCGGGCTGACAGTCCGTGAGACCCGTCGCATCCACTGAAGCCCGTGCGCGATTCCGATCCATCGGGAGTCGGGAAGTTCAAGTCCAATCGTGTGTGGAGTACTGTAGTCACATATTTGGCTGGTGCTGTGAAATGCCATCTTTCAGCTTTGGACTTAGTGGAGAGGCACGCTAAGAGGCTTATTGGTAACTTTGGGTTAGTAGAGACCAATTTACAGCCTGGAGCACAGGCGCAGAGTAGCCAGCCTCTCGGTATTCTACAGGATGCATTTTGGAGAGTGTGCGCAGGAATTACATGACTTGATTCCACCATCCCCCTTCCATCATCGGACAACGAGACGCACGGCGCGCACACACCCTTATGAGGTAAACGTGCCTTCAGTCCGAACTAAGCGATTTGCATCGTCATTCATAATAAGGACAGCTAAGGACTGGAACAGATTACCTGCGTCAGTTTTTCCGCCCGATTATAATGTGGGTGTCTTCAAAAATAGAGTGTATAGGCTTTTAATAATTATTATTATTATTATTATATAACTTTATTTCAGACACAGAGATCCATAATACAAACAGAAACAAAACAAAAAGAAAATTTTACATATAAGTACTTGTACTCGTACTCGTACTCACGTACATATGTCAGAAAAAAAAAACAATAATTATAATTATAATTAATTTTAATTAATTTTAATAAGCTAGTGTGCTTTACCATCCTAGATTGCGTCGCCGCTTTCTATCAGGTGACAGTCAAGCACTGGCTCATAGTGAGTAAAAAAAAACCGTAATAACTTAGATGAAGAGCTGGGCTGGAATAAAGTAAAAGCAACTACTTCTAACTCCCTCGGGGATTAAAGCGTGATGTTATCTTTTGATTGGATGGTTAAGTCACTATAAGGTCCGATTGCGGAAGCAGTGGCTTATATGGAGTAAAAAAAGTAAGTTTAATTTTTTACTTGAAGTCAGTTCCAATTATGTATCAATTAGTATCCAATCAATTTATCTTAACTACTTAGTGCAGCATGTTCGAAAAGCGTAGTCTACCCTTACTGCTTTATAATAGAGACGATAATGGTAGTTCAACGGGCACAGGGGAGGTAAAACAATAATCGAGAAAGTTCCGTAGCGGGAGCCGAATAAGTTTTTTTCTAATTAGATACCGATGAATTGGCCATTTTTGAGCTCCTCTCTAGAGAATTTAAGTAATTAAAGACTACGCTGTGTAACGAAATTCAATCATGCTACATTTCTCTTGGGTTCACGCAGCGTTGGCAGGCCTCCCACTAGGTGGACAGACTACATTGTGCGCGTCGCAGGTAACCGGTGGATGCAAATAGCCAATTGTCGTTCATTGTGGCGTTCTAAGGGGGAGGCCTATGTTCAGCAGTGGACGTCTTCGGGCTGATGATGATGATGATTTCTCTTTTCGAATATTGATGACAAAGTTTTTATCATCCAATGGTAGTAATACCTTCCCAGGGGAATGATCCCTTGTGCATCTTCCAGGTACCACCGCAGTACTCCAAGGAGACGACGGCGGGGTTGCAATCCCCGTCCCCGTGAGCACCTTGTCTGGTTCCCGGGGGGCTAGCGGAAATGAACACTCCCCCAGCACCCTCACGGAGCTCGTGCGACGACGTAGGGCTCAGTGTAGACCCTAAACCCTGTGCGCTCGCGATCCACGACTTTGTACAAGAGCTAGAACTGTTGTTTTTTTGCCTCGCCGGGTGAAACTTTCAATAGATCTCAGGGACCTGTGGGGTTCAACCGGTGTATGTGGAATTCCTACCCCCGCGGTTGTCGCAACGGCGCATCAGGGGGACCGGGGCTCTGGTGGGAGCTACACCAGCAGCTGCTTTGTGATCACCGTTGTGGGGCGCCCTATAGTCCCCCGGAAACCAGACACGGTGCTCACGGTCCTAGGGCCTACACTCCGAACGTCCAGTGACTCCGAAGGCTCGATGGTAGTTTAGAGTAACAAGGCAAAGCCTAGTCCTCTACGTTAACGTTAGCCTGAATAATTCGTAATATTAAAATATTTATTATAATGTGTCGACACACTTGCTGCGTCCCACACCTCGGCAACTTGCAGGGCGGCTGGAGGGGCTGCGGCGACCGCTAGTGATGCAATGCGGCGCAAATATGCAGCTCTAGGTTTGAGCTATATATTTGCGCCCTTTGCGGTGGAGACCATGAGGCCTTGGTCTCATGAGACGCACGGTTTGGTGAAAGAAATGTCATCTAAACTTATCGAAGTCTCAGGAGACCGCCGGGCTGGTAGCTTTTTCTGCCAACGTATAAGCTTGGCTATACAAAGGGGTAATGCCGCCAGTCTTTTAGGTACCCTTCCCTCCCACTGCGATGACCTTGAGGAGGTTTTTTTACCTAGTTTAAGTGTACATGTTTGGAAATAAACTTTATTATAAACTATTACCTGATATAAGTTGGCATATTTGTGTTGTATCCTTTATATACGCAGCTGCGGTACATTAGTATTCTTGTCCGATCCTCGTTGATATAAATATCCAATAACAGCCTATAACTGTCCCATTTCACTGGTTATTGAAGTGTTGTAATTTTATTCATAGCTGTATGCTCGACCATAATAGTATTAGTTTTTAATTGAAATTTTCTGATCTAATTTATATATTTAGCGAAATAAACTGATTAGTATAAGTGCAATAAAATCTCTCGAGTGATATACAAAAAAAAAGAGTAAAATAAATTTAAAGGCTTTAAAAGCCATTAATCAAAAACTTTGTGGTTTAATTATTTTGAAATACTCAATTTTAACTTAGGTTTCAGTACTCTTCCATTACCCAACCTAGTGGTTTATTCCGCATAATTTTGTAATACTCTATTTTAATTTAGGGTCCAGTACTCTTCATCCAATAGCCAAAAATGTGTTGCGGACCGTGCGCAGTCTGCTACTGTTGGTTGTTCAAATGACAGTCTGTCAGGATTTACGTTACCTACGAAAATGAATCTTTCTAAGGAAAATCATCGTGCAATAATTTTCTACACCTTTAAAGAGGCCTGATACGACTTCAGTGTTTTGAAGAGCTAACATCTGTGTTCAGTGATGAAGCCCCATGTCTGCGGACTGTCGAACCCTGGTATTTAGAATTCCAGCGTGGACATACTAGTGTTAGGGACAAATCTCGCGAAGGACGCCCAAAATCCGCCTTCACTGATGATGACATCATTGCTCTGAGACAACTAATTCTCGAAGATCGTCATGTGACGTATCGAGAGATAGAGGCTCTATTAGGCATGTCAGGGACAAGCATTCAGAAGATCTTGCATGAAGCGCTTGGTGTGAGAAAGCTAGTTTGCCGTTGGATACTGCATCTGCTTTCCGACGATCACAAGGCGGCCCGCGTCAAATGGTGTAAGAAAACTCTGCAAAGGTTCAACCGAGGAGAGTCAAATCACGTCTACGACATCATCAGTGGTGACGAATCTTGGATCTATGCCTACGATCCTGATTCCAAACAATAATCTACAATCTGGGTCTTTCAAGACGAGCCAAAGCCGACTAAAGTTGTTCGTTCTCGAAGCACTTCAAAGAAGATGGTGGCCACGTTCGTTGGAAAAACCGGCCATGTTGCGACTATTGCACTTGAAGATCGTAGAACGGTTAACGCAGAGTGGTATACCACAGTTTGTTTACCACAAGTCATCGCCGAACTTCGAAAATCTAACTCAAAGCGACGCATCATCCTGCACCACGACAACGCAAGCTCACACAGCGCTCGTCAAATGATTGATTCGTCAACGTATTTGAAGTAGAAATTCTTGACCATCCTCCATACAGTCCTGACCTAAGCCCTAACGATTTCTTTACATTTCCTAAAATTAAGAAAAGTCTTCGTGGTCAAAGGTTCCAGTCCGGTGAAGAAGCAGTCGACGCTTTCAAGTCAGCCATTTTGAACACCCCCACTTTAGAGTGGAATAAATGTTATAATAACTGGTTTGAGCGAAAGGAAAAGTGTATTAAGCTACGTGGTGAATACTTTGAAAAACAATAAAGTACTATAAGGTTTTAGTTGTGTTTTTTTCTTCAAGCGACAAAACTTAAAAGGCATCCCTGGGTATTGTCTGTGAAGAAGAATGGTTTCTCCAACATGCTGCACATGCATTCTTTTGTCCGAAGTACACTCAGTGCCGTATTATGGAAATAAGCTACTTTATGTGTCGTGTATAGTATTTAAATCTACTTACTAATGTGACAGACGTAACGTAACGTGAAACAACGTTATATCTTCTGATCTGAAATTCCCCAGTGCCTGAAGACAAAGATTTTTAACCAGTGTGTGTTGCCAGTACACATGGTACTGAGACGTGGTCTTTAACAGCTGGCCTTTTAGAGAAGCTCGGAGTCACATAACGAGCTATGGAGAGAGCTATGCTCGTAGTTTATTTGCGCGACAGTATCCGGAATGAGGAGATTCGCCGAAGAACCAAGGTCACCGACATAGGTCGTAGAATATGCAATTTGAAGTGGCAGTGGGCAGGCCACATCGCTCGATGAACCGATAATCGTTTGAGGAAAAAGGTTCTCGAGTGGCGACCACGAACCGGAAGACGCAGCGAAGGCAGGCCTCCCACTAGGTGGACGGACGACATTGTGCGCGTCGCAAGTAACCGGTGGATGCAAATCGCCAATTGTCGTTCATTGTGGCGTTCCAAATGGGAGGGCGATGTTCAGCAGTGGAGGTCTACCGGCTGGTCACGATGGTGACAGGCTCTTCCATCTAGTAGTCCGGTAATTTGACCAGTTAGTGTCTTTCACACCAGAACCACAGTTAAAATAGAACACAGCGATGTTTGTATATAGATTAATAAGGGAACGGACAGGCACAAATAGGCACTTGGTGTAAATATTTAGGTATATGGATATAAAAAAACTTCCTAATTTTCTTTATCCCGTATAAACAGAACAAGAGCCAATTACCTTGATTGAGATTGTCCAATACGCTGTCAATGCTCGCAGCTTACTGCTCATAAACAAATAACGCCTCGGATTTACGGCACGCCATAAACGTCGCCTGCTGAGGTGTCTTATCTGTTAGATTAATTGCTCTATTTAGCTTCTCGTTGTCTTGTCATATTATCGAGATTAATGCGGTTTTGAACAAGGGTAGGTAAAACCATTAAAGTATACCCTGTTTTTATTTACAAGTTCATAATCAGAAGTCGGAACCATAATAGTAGTTTATGCACCAAGGGGATAAAGTAGTGTCTTATGTCGCGGGCGTTAAATTGAATCGCGAGCATAACGAAGAATGCTAGCAACAGTTAATACTAGAATCCTGAGTACAGCGAGGGAGTTAATACCAGAATCCTGAGTACAGCGAGGGATTTAAGCTCGCCCAAGACAATGACACCTTTATCCCCGAGGTGAATACACTACTTTTCACACCTACGGCGAGGTAATAAAATACAATTAATATTGCTTATAATATTATTTTTTTATTTAATATTGCTAGAATTAAAATAATATGAATATCTTGGGACAATCCAAACACGGTCAACTGATCCCAAACTAGGCAGAGCCTGTACTATGGAAACCAGACAACTAATATTAAATAAATAGTTAAATAACACCCAGACAGTTGGTGGGAATTTAACCCACGACCCATCGGGTAGCGGGTGTCTAACCACTAGACCAAAGAGACTCTTTTCTATATTATTGACAAAGAAAAGAAAAGAAAATTTATTAATATCAACATAGTGATTTGCAACGTTAACGCGTTAACATCTATTTCTTTTTCTTTTCTAGTTTTGCTCTAGGTTCGGCGCGTGGCGCCTGGTTCGGTTTTCAAATGTTATCGTGCAGGTCTCTTCTTAGAGTAATATTTATACCTGTGGTAATATTATTACCTGTGGTAAAAGTGTTGAGGAATTTTCGTTTGACGTTCGAAATTCAAATCACATTATTACCCAAGGGAGTTTAGTACAACATTATTACGTGGCTACACTATTTAGGGATTTAATGAGGTACTTTATGTCATCTTTATATGACACATAATGCAACATTATCGAGCAGGTGGTGTGAAAATGTATTAATCCTTACCAATAGTCTTTGGCTGGCCACCAATCAGCCATCACCCCTGTGTTCATACATTTGTTGTTCCGATGTTGATCTTTAATATAATTTATAACCTGAACTCAGGTGACGGTGCCAGCGTTTTGATTCAAGGTCACTCGGATAAAGAGACTGCTGTTTTACGGTGGCACTAAAGAACTGTCGATGGTCAAATCTTCAGTTTTATAGGTAGAGTCTGGCTTTATAACTAAGATTTTTTTATTTGTATATAATGGAAGTTTAGGTCGGAGATTCTTTGCGCTACAACAATTCATCGAATGACTAGATTTACAGACATAGCTCACAGGATTTGCAAGTGAAATTGGCAATGGGCAGGCCACATCACTCTCCTTCGGAGTCGCTGGACGTTCGGGGTGTGGGCCCTTAGAACGTCCATTGAGTACGGCGGCGACTCCGAGGAAGGAAGACGGCGGCGGGGTTGCGACCCCCGTCCCCGTGTGCACCGTGTCAGGTTCCCAGGGGGCTACAATGCGCCCCCGGTGGCGGGCTCAAAGGCAAGGTACTGAGGGGCCCCTGGTGCAGATCCCACCGGAGAGCCCTCCCCCCCTCTCATGTGCCGATGCGACAACCGCGGGGGTTTTAGCGGTATCCCACATAGCCTGGTCGAGCCCCACAGTTACCGGGGATCTTTGGAAGATTTCCCCCGCATAAAAAAAGGCCACATCACTCAAAGAACCGAAGGGGAAGAAAGGTTCTCGAATGGCGACCGCGAACCGGAAGACGCAGCGTAGGCAATTTAGGTGGACCGACGACATTGTGCGCGTGGTAGCCAATCGGTGGATGCAAATGGCTAACTGTCGTTCATTGTGGCGGTCTGAACAAATGCCCGTTCAGCAGTCGATATCTTCGGGCTAATGATGATAATGAGGTGTTACATTTATAATTTTCCAATTAAGACTTGTCCCCATGTAATAAAAGCGAGTATACTCCATCCCAAATAAGCTTGGAAGCGATTACAAGTTCGTTTGCGGCTCAATAACTACATAATGCATACATTGTCAACTAGGCGCGTCAGCAAAAACAACTTTGTATTACCAACCTTTTTTTGCTGCCGCGTTAACGGTCAACTATACAGCGGGGGTGTTTTATGACTGCATAATAAAGTTGTAATCGCCTTCAAGCTTATTTGGTTTGGAGTGTCTGTATAACATAGTTTGTTTCAAAATACAATGTAGTTAAAAGGGCTGTATAAATATTATAGCAGCTGTGTAGCGAGTCCAGTGTATTAAAAGCAAATACGGATTGTATTTTTACGGTTCACAATTCAGTTTTACGTTTAAGTATAGCTCAGTGGGCGAGCGCTTGCCTTAGCGGTAACAGCCCAGTGGGCGAGCGCTTGCCTTGGAAACAAGGTGTGCAGGTTCGAACCCCGGCTCGCACCTCTGATTTCTTCAATGAATCATGTGCGAATCGTCGTTGTGTGATTGTTACTAGCGTTCGGTGAAGGAAAACATCGTGAGGAAACCTGCTTGTCTGAGAAAGCCTAACTAGCTCTCGAATGACGTGTGAAGTCATTCATTCTGTCTTACGCGCTGTCGGAAACCGGTTGTTGCCAGCGTGGTGGACTATGGCCTAAGCCCCCTCATCTTGAAGGGAGGCCCATGCCCAGCAGTGGGACATAAACAAGGGCTGGTATTATTATAGCATTTTCAACGCCGTTGTATGATTAATTTGTATGAAGCAAACGTTTTGTGAAATCCCCTGGTTCAGCGGGGACTAGCAAAGTCTAAATCACAAACGCAGAGTAGCAAGCCTCTAGGTATTCTACATCATACATTTTTGAAAGGGTGCACTGGAAATACGGGTTATTGGCGGGTCACCCCCTTCAATGTGGTTGAGGGGAGTGATGGCTGCTGCTCGAGTCAACTCTTGCGCGGGTGCTGCGCGCGAGGGACTGGTCCGACTACTATTTGTATATACTACTACTACTACTATATTTTGGCCTTTTAGTTTGTTGTATTTTCATCGGGTTTTTTGTCTCTCTCTTATTTGATCTTATGAACGGCAGGACACACCCTCACTGATGCTAACAAGATGAACACTGTTTAAAAATAAAAAAAAATGGAACAATGACAAGCCCGCTGAGTTTCTTGCCGGATCTTCTCCGTTAAGGCCGCGTTGAGATCCGGCGACAGCTTTAAAAAAAAATACCATTCAAAAGTGCTAGCTAAGCCAATTTAAAATAAATGATATTGAATTTTAAGCTTTCGGTGCGCGAGAACGACTTGCACTTGAACGGTTTTTTTACGCGGCAGGTACCTTCAAAAGGTGGATTACACAGTAGAACCTCTCCGGTGGACTTCCTCGAGGTTATGGAGAGACTGGGCTGGTTCGGACCTCCAACGCCAGACCAGAGCATAAAATGCACGCACCCCCCGGCATGCTTGGATACCCTGCCTTTTAAGCTCTTGACACATAAACAGTATTCTTGAACTTCCCAAACTTTCCGACAGGGCTGATTGTAAACTTCGTGTAACTCTAGTTTAACTTGTTAATCCGTTTTACTTAACATTACCTCATGAATTTTGATGACAATGCCCGAATGTTAAGCGCAAACAATTTGTTCAGTTGATTTATTATTGCGCGGCTCACTGAAGTATTAAACAGTAATTAGGCAGCATGACAGCCTGTTACCAGCATACCGGGGGGGTGTTCGGGTTAGAATAGCACCCCCCATCTCCTCCCGATGGCTGCCCGTAAGAGGTGACTAAGGGAAAACAAGAAGATGGGCAGCAGTGTCTTTCTATTGGATTACCGATACTGAGATCCCTAAAGTTGGTTTCAGACTACGCTATAATATATAGCTATATAGTATATAGCTCATAGCACAATTTTGTATTCTATGCGAATGTATATTATTGAAAGTTTAGTTAACGTAAACACAGCGCGGGCGTGGGTCAGCTAGTACTTAATAAATATATATGTGGACAATCAAATTGCGAACCTCCTCCTTTTTTGAAGTCGGTTAAAAAATAAAAAAACTCGCTCCACAAAGCATACGAAAGCCTGGTTGGCTCACCTTCGACTTGTAAGAAAAAGGCACCACACAGGCCCACACCAGAAGTGAACTTATGATGCCGATTTGAGAATTTTTAAGTGTTTTTCAAACGCTTTTCTTCACGCAAGTTTCTGCCCCGGTTTGAAAAAAATCGTAGATCCGGGGCTGACTGCAGCCCGTACTTTTTCTAAGCTGCAGCCCCTGGTTTTGCAATTTGTAATTGCATTTAGCTTAGCATGACTAATCCCATTCCCAAATCCCATGTCTCATCGCTACTCAGTACCTACTCACATACATTACATTACACATCTCCCTTCATATCAATCAAATCAACAAAACAAGAAAGAACGTTAGAGAATAACGTTATGAAAGAACCAACGAAGCTGTAAAAGCAGCTTCACTTTCAAAAATAATTTTTATTATTTTGTTTAGAAGATTATAATATTTGGTAGAGAAGATTAAATTTAAAATAAGTGGAGTATCGAATTTATAGCGTGATCTAAAACTACGGTAGCGACATCTAGGTACCTAATATAAATTAAACCTTCCGCGGACGAATTCTTCTTTCTAAATTTTTTGTAAAACTAGCAGTCCCCGGCGACGT
Source organism: Furcula furcula (assembly GCA_911728495.1). Lineage (NCBI taxonomy): Eukaryota > Metazoa > Arthropoda > Insecta > Lepidoptera > Notodontidae > Furcula > Furcula furcula. The sequence goes on along the minus strand of OU452257.1, from coordinate 21,155,545 downwards.
CGTTCGCGCAAAGGTAGTTTTAATGAAGAAATACCGACCACATTTCTAAGAATTGGACTATACTGATAATGTCCTAACAGAAAGAAACTCGACCCGATAACATTTTGCACAACATCCAACATCACTATATGCCGAATGACACCATAATCCACTCAGTACGTTTTTAGGACTTCGGCTTCGGACCAGTTACACCATTGAATTGAAGGGTATGGATGGGACAAGTAAAGACCATTTATACCATGATGTAATGGTATTAACTAGTACCGCCTATACCATCATCAATATATATAAAAGGAGATGTCCTGACTGATTGACTGACTGACAGACAACGCACAGCCTAAACCGCTGGTCCTAGAGACTTGAAATTTGTCAGGGGCATTCTTCATAATACGTAGACGCACACTAAGAACGGAATTTTCAAAATTCACATCCTAAAGGGTCCAAATAGGGGGTTTTATGTTTTATAAAAAAGCGTTATAATTCATGAACGGTTGGTACTAGAGCCTTGAATTTTTACACGCAGGCGCCTCAAAGGAAATGAACAGTTACTTGTTTTTGCATTTCTTGAAATTTTCTAAGTAGAAGTCACAGGACCTCAATTTTTGTAAAAAATAAATATTTTACCATTTCTTAACACATTTCACTGTTTTCCGATACAATATGATAGATAGGATTAGGACGAACTCAGGTATAAGAAATTATAAAGGTTTTAAGGTCAAAATAGGACCCCTAATTTAAAAATCTCGCGTGTGGTTTTTAAAAGGTAATTGAAAACCGTTTTTATGATATAAGGTATGATTTATATCATGGGTTATAAAACTGCACCGCGCGCACCCGTGTCAAGCTGCCACCTAAAAAAAAAAAGCTGCCGCCTCGATCTTCAGCCATAAGCCCGGACAAATAACGGGCAACATTCGGAGTTGTCGGTTGGACGTTTGGGTTATGGGCCCTAGATGTTTATTTAGTACGGGGCGTTTTAGTAGGTAAGATACTCCGGTTTGGAGCTAGGTACCGAATCAAACCAAAAAAACCGGTCAAGTGCGAGTCTGACTCGCGCATCGAGGGTTCCATACCTTCTTTGCACGTATTAAAGTTATTTTAATCAATATATATAAAAGGAGATGTCATGACTCATTGACTGACTGACAGACAAGGCACAGTATAAACCGCTGGTCCTAGAAACTGGAAATTTGTCAGGGGCATTCTTCATAATACGTAGACGCACACTAAGAACGGAATTTTCAAAATTCGCATCCTAAGGGGTCCAAATAGGGGGTTTTATCAATATACATAAAAGGAGATATCCTGACTGATTGACTGACTGACAGACAACGCACAGCCTAAACCGCTGGTCCTAGAGACTTGAAATTTGTCAGGGGTATTCTTCATAATACGCACACTAAGAACGGAATTTTCAAAATTCACATCCTAAGAGGTCCAAATAGGGGGTTTTTTGTTTTATAAAAAAGCGTTATAATTCATGAACGGTTGGTACTAGAGCCTTGAATTTTCAGACGCAGACGCCTCAAAAAACATAAACAATTACGTGTTTTTGCACATCTCGAAATTTTCTAAGTAGAAGTCACAGGATCTCAATTTTTGTAAAAAATAAATATTTTACCATTTAACACATTTCACTGTTTTCCGATACAATATGAAAGATAGGATTAGGACAAAGTCAGGTTTAAGAAATTATGAGGGTTTTAAGGTCAAAATAGGACCCTAAATTTAAAATCTCGCGTGTGGTGTCTTTTATAAGGTTATTAAAAACCGTTTTTTATAGTAGGTTATGAGTTATATCATGTGTTTTAAAACTAAAATACATCGATATTTAAAATTTGAATTTGATGTTATTTTAAAAGTGATGGGAAAAGATTATATTGTTTATTTATACTATTTTGCTAACTGCTGCGTTAGCGCGAGTGTGGCTTCTAAATGCATGCAAGATTTCAATTCAATACGAGGCTGTCGAGAGTTTACGCAAACGCGCGTAATTTGCACCGCGCGCACCCGCATCAAGCTGCCGCCTAAAAAAAAAAAGCTGCCGCCTCGCTCCTCAGCCATAAGCCCGGACAAATAACGGGCAAACTTCGGGGTTGTCGGTTAGACGTTTGGGCTGTGGGCCCCAGATTTCCATTGAGTACGGGGCGTTTTAGTAGGCAAGATAATCCGGTTCAGAACTATAATAGGTACCGAATCAAACCAAAAAAAATTAAGCCCGGGTAAGTGCGAGTCTGACTCGCGCATCGAGGGTTCCATACCGTCTTTGCACGTATTAAAGTTATTTTAATATTCCTCTGATGCCTCAGATAGCAAAAAACCCAACCGCAGAAACTAAGTTTGTTTGCCGAGGTTTTTTTAGGATTATTTTAATGGGAATAATTCCACCACTCATACGCACAACTGTGACTCCTATCAGCCAGGATCTCTCACTTTTTTTAGGATTACTAAAAAACTGTACTACTTAAAATGATGTTTTCATTTTATTTTTCCTGTAAAATATAGATAGACCTAAAATACCTATAATTATTTCGTGCGCCAGTCTGGGGCGTTTTAGTGGGTAAGATACTCCGGTTGATCCCCACACGTTGTAGTGTATCACCTCATTTCATTCCTCATATATCAACCTCCATTGTCGTACCTCATCATTTTATAAATATTTGTATTTATTCTTAAATTAATATTTTTAAATTTGAAAAATCTAGACAAGAAGCTGTCAAGTTGGGAGATCAAAAATAAACGTCAGTCGAGAGGCTGTGCTAGAGAGTCGAGGGTCGAGACTCTGGAATCGTGAGACTGGAGGATGAGTTGAGCCTGGTCCTGTGCTGGGATCGGTGACCATCTACGCCAGAGGCCACGAGACTACGGGCGCTGCTGTTGTAGCGCGCGCTGTGCCATCTAGGCACGCCGCCTCGCTTTTGCAGGCGCTAGGGTACCGTTCCCTGCGCCCAGGAGCCCTCACGTGCAAGCAAGTTACATGATCTTTTACGTTAATAAGTGTCCGCGTTCCCGATTCCTTGAAATGAACTGTGAACCTATTAGAGTGTTCTCATTCCTTTAATCGCTACTTTCCCCTTAGGTACCTACCTGTCGTCGTAGTGGTCTCCGGGTTTTCTCTACCTGACCTCTACACCTATGCTCACACATATCGTAACGTGACGACTTACTCACCCCTAAACTACACGTTGCGTGACAACGTCTCGGAGACCTTTTGAAGGTTTCCCCCGCGAGAAATAAAAAAGATTGGATTGGCAATAGAACGGAACCGAAACAGAACCGAACGGAACTGAACCCAACCAAATTTATCCAAATTAACCCTTTAAAAGAGTATAACAGAAACTAATTTAGTTTATGACGTTGAAGCTAGGTACAGAATCGAACCAAAAAAAAAACTAAAAAAATCAGGTTAAGTGCGAGTCGGAGTCGCGCACCGAGGGTTCTCTATCTTCTTTGCAAATATTAATGTTATTTTACTGTTCCTCTAATACCTCAAATAGGAACCCAATCTCAAACTAAGTTATATACTTTTAGACTTTCGCGTTCCATTGTTAAACTTTATTAATTAATTGCAGCAGTAATAATAATTAATTGCTTTATTAATTGCAGCTGTGGTAGCTCCTATATAGGCCAAACGAAGCGGACTATCGCAGAAAGTCACCGCTGTGAAGAACCGTCAGATTAGCAAGTCAGCGATTGCCGAGCATATACTTCAGTCGGATACAAATCACTGGATTGAGTTTCATCGCCCACAAGTCCTTTCCACCGATCGACACTTTTATTCTAGAGTTGTTCGTGAAGCGATTGAAATTAAAAAATATAAAAATTTCAACCGGGAAGATGGCTTTAAGTTATCAGCTACATGGGAACCAGTGATTAAAATGACAAAACCTCGCTATTTGCCGGCGGTTAAATATACAGATACCGTGAGTGTAGTGTGTAGTGGGCTTAACGTTACAAGTGAAAGAACGGGGGTAGATGAAGATATTTCTGCCTCCCGCACGGAGCCGTCTCGCTGAACCAGTCTGCTTGTGACCACGGCTGGTGCAACCCGGCCGAAACGTCAAGCCAAAATATAAGGTAAATCGCGTTAATTCCCGATAAAAATAAAGTCAAACTAAGTTTGTTTCTCGAGGTTTTTTAGAATTACTAAAATTACTACTTAGAACCATAATTTTATTTTTTCTTTAAAATATAGATAGACCTCTATTACCTATACCAGATTTTTACCTATATTCCTGACTAGCTGACCCGCGCAGCTCCGCCCTCGCTTTTATTACATTTTGCTCCCCTTTTCTCCCTCCTCCCTAGATTAATCTCTATCCATATCTCTCTCTTATAAAAAAATCTAATTATATGCTCTTTCTCTCCTCTCTCTTTCCCCCTCCCGCTTCGGTTTCCGTCACACTCCCCCTCTTCCTCTCCCTGTTGTCCCCTCTCTGAACCCTCTCCCCTCTCTCTTCTACGAACTTGCTCCTTCTCACTCCCCCCTTACTCCACCTAACTCCCCCGATCCCTCGCCCCATCACCCCCTCCTCGAATCCCCTCTCCCTCTTTCTCCTCTCTTGCACCCTCCTCTCGTTCTATATATCCTCGTCAAACATGGTATCAGCTGCATTAAATATACTTTATGACCTATTCTCAGACCTCCCCGATATGCACACAAAAGGAGTTGTTGCAAAATGGGCTAGGAATGTGTACACCACCTCAAAAAATCGAGAAAAATCCATAGAATCCGGGAAAAATATAAATATTTCGTTTAAATTACTATTATTGTTGTAATTTTAATTATAATTATCATTTATTTTATATCTATATTCAACATGGCGTCCTAAGATGGCGTCTCACTGATGTCGAATTAAACGTTCAGCCTGCCAGCTGTCAATAGCTACTGCTGCTGTCACACTTGTCACAGTTGGTTGTGTGCGTGTATTTATGTAGTGAAATGATTATAATTAATATTTTAATTATTAAAATGATGTATGAGAAAACAGAAACAAAAATACAAAGAGTACTGTACTAAAAATACTTTTAACGCCATTGATAATAAAAATGACACATGACAATGACACTTTTCCGCCATGCCAGTTTTTTGTTATGTGTTGCAATTTTAAGTAAAAATTCTTAAGTTTTACAAGCAAATAAAGCCAAATTAAAGTTATTGTATAATTAAAAACTGTTTTATATGTGTTTGCCTATTTTAGAGTATAGTGTACATAGTCCTAGCCCAGGCTCCATACATTTTGGAACATCTCTTTTCATACAAATCGGGTCACCCATCTGTTTAATGATCTTGCCTTATGTTGCTTAACCTTAACCTAGCGGTATGAAATATACTGTATGACCTGTTCTCAGACCTACCCGATATGCACACTTTCATACAAATCGGTTCACCCATCTATTTAATGACCTTACCTAACGTTGCTTAACCTTAACCTACCGGGATAAAAAGTCCTATGTCCGTTTCCTGGTTCTAAGCTATCTCCCCACCAATTTTCAGCCGAATCGGATAGGCCGTTCTTGAGTTATAAAAGTTCTATAGTGATTGTATGTCCAATTCCGCCGATAGATGGCGCTGTTCATAATGTAAATCACGCTAACATCGTAAATTACTGTCTAATGATATTCGATAATGAAAGTTCTTAGTGTTTCGCATCTTTTATTGTTGCGGATGTGATACAATACCTATACACTACCTGGACTTGGGGAGTTTCATTAAAATTTCATGAACTGGCTTTTAAATAAAATGAAATGTTATTTTTCCCTTGCCTATTTCTTTCCTAATCTAGTTTGGACTCGCTCGGGGTTTACAGATTTTAACTTTTCAAAGATATAATGTCATATTGCTATCAGCAAAGTACTTAGAACAATACAGAAATCTAATGAAAATGTCCTGGGTGTACCGGACCGGCTTACCCCTTACAAAAATTTACCCTTCGCCACTGCCATATCTCATGCAAACTAAATGTCTGCTCAGTCCCTATTGTATATAGCGTGATAATAGATATCTTAATGATTAACTGATCAGTCTATAATTACCCTATTCACATACAAAGGAAATTACGTGGTAATATGTGCAAGTAATGTTTCACTGCTTAGCCCCTATGAAACATAGCGTGATGTTTTATATACCAATTTATACCCCTACGTCTACACAACACATCAGTGAAAGTCCTATCAAAATCCATCCACGGGTTTCAAATGATACCTGGACAAACAGAACGACAGACAGACAGACAATAATTCAAAAAAAAATTGTTTTGGCCTCTATGTCGATAGTATAGTACATAGAAATTTTGGAAAAATATTCAATGTACAGAAAAAGTGCTCTTTGAGTTTTATTATAGTATAGATTATTTCCTTCATAAACTTCGGAGATAAGGAGAACGGTATTTTTGGGACATTTTTGGTTATAAGCCAAAAAACACAAGACATAAACAAAAAAAAACTGTTTTGAAAATTGCAAATGAATTTTATATGATAAAGTAGAGAGACCCACTTGATATAGTAGCCTCTTTGAAATTTTGACACCGTTAAAAAGAAAGTGAAAGAAATCCTTTTTTTTATTTGCGATAAGCATTCTTATCCAATAAGTAAGATCTAAAACTGTTCCAAATATCAAATCAATAGCGCCAGTGGTTCCTGAAATATATAGATGTGACCGACAGACAGACAGACAGATGAAGTTCCGCCATAAGGGTTCCTTTTTACCTTTTAGGTATGAAAACCTAAAAACATACTGAGTGGATTATGGTGTCATTCGGCATAGTGTTCTTGGATGCTTTAAAAAGACAACTACGTGTCTTAGGGAACGTTTCGATTATTTGTCGAATTCTAGCACCTATAGTCTTAGATCCTCGAAAAACCTTTGTCTTACGATGCCCTTACATAGCAGTTCCTTCTATGACAAATCCTTCACGGTGCAGGCGGTTCGCCTGTGGAATTGCTTGCCCGTTTCTATAAGGCGTGCTTCGTCACTGCCAATTTTCAAAGATCTGGTGAAGAAGTCTTATTTGGCGGAATAAGTTAATCGGTATTTGTGTAATTTTCTTGTTATATTAGTACGTACTGATTTATGTATGTTTATAATAGTATTATTTGATGTATGTTTATATATTATACTCATATGAATATATATTATTATAGTTTACAACATATGTGTTTTTATGTGTATTTGTGTTAATGTTATCTATTCATGTCGAGTGCGCGCACCCTCTGCTCTTTGTAACTTCTTTATTTTCCTCTCCATCCAAAGGTTGCCTGGAAGAGATCGCTTTTAGCGATAAGGCCGCCCATTGTTGCATGTTTTATTAATTTGTGTCTTATTCTTTTTGTATCTGTTTGTTTGTGCGCAATAAAGAATTGTCTATCAATCTATCTATTTTAGTTTATTATTTGCAAAAATATTCCCGCTCTATTAACAAATTTCATTGTTTGACCTCAAGTTTCCTCCCAAGTTTATTGTCATTTAAAAGTTAATGAGAAAATATTTTATATTTAATTTTACATTTTTATTTGGACTGCTTCGGTTACGATGGGCGCGAGTATGGCCTTTAATCGCTTGGACCTGATTTTGATTCCCAAGTCGTGCAAAATGTTATCGGGTTGAGTTTCTTTTGTCAGGACATTATCAGTAGGTATTAGTCCACTTCTTAGAAATGTGGTCGGTATTTCTTCATTAACTACCTTTGCACGAACGAAGTCGCGGGGGACTGCTAGTTACAGGACAGGTATAAATGGGACAACTTAGTACCTACCATTTATACCAATAATGGTGTAATTCAATGGTATAACTGGTCCGAAGCCGTTTTTAGGGTTGAATACCAAAAAGGTAACAAAGGAACCCTTAGGGTGTGTCCTAACAGAACGCGATCACGCGATCACAAGAAACTTGAAATAGTTTTATCTAGATCTTACTTACCCAACCTCATTGCAAATGAAAAAAACATTTTTACTTTACTGTTTGTACTTTAACTCAATGATTCTGGCGCGAAATCCTCAGAGCAACTCATGTGTTTTCAAGCGACAACTCTAACTGGAGATAATAAAGAGTCCCCCCCTCCCCATGTGGTGGGGTGTCGTCACAAAACTCCAGATTCCGGGCTGCAGCCGACGTTAAGAGGGAACTTTGGACAACAAACTCGTAGTCTGTGTTAACTTGCCGACTTGGCTTTAATACCTAGGTATATTTAAGTACCTAGTTATCAAGATAGCACTTTTGAATGACGTGTTTTCTTATAAGTAATTTTATTTGTGCACATCGTCGGCGTTTGTGTTGTCGTCTTTGTGCGATTATTACTAGCTTTCGGTGAAGGAAAACATCGTGAGGAAACCTGCATGTCTGAGAAAGCCTAACTAGCTTTCGATTGACGTGCGAAGTCCGCCAACCCGCACTTGGCCAGCGTGATGGACTACGGCCTAAGCACCCTCATCTTGAGGGGAGGCCCGTGCCCAGCAGTGGGACATAAACAAGGGCTGGTATTATTATTATTATTAGATTTCATTCAATTAAGTACATTGTATGAATGTTATTGAATGAAAGGAATTTAATTGTCAATTAATTTTATTAATAGTTACAAATTATCGATATAATATATCAATGGTTTTAAGTAGGTACGTAAAATATTTTTTATTTTTTTTAAAATAAAAAAATAAAAAATATTTTACGTACCTACTAATAAAATAAAAAAAATAAAAAAAAATGCATAACCGTAATAAAAAATAATTTTTTTTTATTACGGTTACGCATTTTATTTTAAAGATAAAATGCATAACCATAATAAGCCAGCCAACTAAATTTTATTTTACGTACCTACTTAAAACCATCGATATAATATTATATCGATGCTAACAACAGAACACTTGAATTTGACACAATTTTAGTACGGGACCCAAAAAGACATTTAAATGGTTCTTCTAAACAATGATTTGTAATGTGATTTTGATTTGTGAATAACTATACCGGGATTTTTAGTCATGACAAAGGAAGGTAGACAAATCTGAAATAATGTTTATTTAATTTATTTAGTACAACCAATGATTGTTACATTAGCACAATTAAATTTACAAAATTCACTGAAAATTAATTAAATGCACAATTTTTTAAAGTGCCACAACATGCTCTTTAAGTGAACTTAAGGTAACTTTCAACTAATATACCTAATGCATATTAATGTTAGATTAAGGAAATATTATACTTATTGTATACCTACGGAAAAGTTGTATTGCATATATTTATCTTGTTCATTTCTCAATTCATTCATATTAATCAATCAAATCATTCAACAAGAAAGAACGTTAGGGAAAAACGTAAGAAACAACGACGAAGCCGTAAAAGTAGCCTCGTTTACAAAAATAATATTTACTATATTTCAACATAATAATTATATTTGTTAGAGAAGATTAAATTTAAAATAAGTGGAGTATCGAAATTATAGCGTGACCTAAAGCTACGGTAGTGACATCTAGGTAATATAAATTAAACCTTCCGCGGACGAATTCTAAGACTTTTCTTCTTTCTATATTTTTTGCAAAATTAGCAGTCCCCGGCGACGTCGTTCGCGCAAAGGTAGTTAAATAAGAAATACCGACCACATTTCTAAGAATTGGACTATTACTGATAATGTCCTAACAGAAAGAAACTCGACCCGATAACATTTTGCACAACATCTAACATCAATAAGTATATGCCGAATGACACCATAATCCACTCAGTACGTTTTTAGGACTTCGGACCAGTTATACCATTGAATTGAAGGGTATAGATGGGACAAGACCAAAGACCATTTATAACATGATCTAATGGTATAACTGGTATTAACTAGTACCACCTATACCAATACAGGTATAAATGGGTCAACTTAGTACCTACCATTTATACCAATAATGGTATAATTCAATGGTATAACTGGTCGTCACAAAGCTCCAGATTCCGGGCTGCAGCCGACGTTAAGAGGGAACTTTGGACAACAAACTCGTAGTCTGTGTTAACTTGCCGACTTGGCTTTAATAACTAGGTATATTTAAGTACCTAGTTATCAAGATGGCACTTTTGAATGACGTGTTTTTTTTATAAGTAATTTTATTTGTGCACATCGTCGGCGTTTGTGTTGCCGTCTTTGTGCGATTGTTACTAGCTTTCGGTGAAGGAAAACATCGTGAGGAAACCTGCATGTCTGGGAAAGCCTAACTAGCTTTCGATTGACGTGCGAAGTCCGCCAACCCGCACTTGGCCAGCGTGGTGGTCTACGGCCTAAGCACCCTCATCTTGAGGGGAGGCCCGTGCCCAACAGTGGGACATAAACAAGGGCTGGTATTATTATTATTATTAGATTTCATTCAATTAAGTACATTGTATGAATGTTATTGAATGAAAGGAATTTAATTGTCAATTAATTTTATTAATAGTTACAAATTATCGATATAATATTTGATCTCCCTTGCTTTATGTTTCGAATGGCAGGACACAATATCGCTAATGTCGATTCATTTGTAACAAAACAATGTTTAAAAAAAAAAAAGTGAAAAAATGACAAGCCCGCTGAGTTTCTTGCCGGATCTTCTCAGTTGAGGCCGCGTTGTGATCCGGTGGTAGCTTCTAAAAAATGACGATTCAAAAGTGCTAGCGTTAAGCCTATTTGAAATAAAGATTTTTGAGTTTGAGTTTGAGTTTGAGTTTGATATCGATGGTTTTAAGTAGGTACGTAAAATATTTTTTTTTTATTTTTTTTTATTATGGTTATGCATTTTATTTTTCGTGATCGGCAGGGTGAAAACCGGTAGCGATCACCGCATTGTTAGAGGCACATTGAATATCAATATCAAGCTTGAGAGGTCCCGTCTGATGAAGTCCACGCTCCGTCCGGGAACCGCCCAAATCCAAAACCCCGAAGACTTTCAACTCGAACTACACAATCGCTTCCAGTGCCTAGCCGAATGCGAAACTGCGGACGAGTTAAACAATGGGTTGGTGCAAACTGTCCATGCAGTGGGGTCCAAGTTCTTTAAGACCCCACGCCGTAATAAGCCTCAGAAGCTCTCCAATCAAACCATTAAGTTAATGGAAACCCGAACTGAGATGAGACTGCAATCTTCAGCTGATATGTCGGAATATGCTGAACTCAATAGACGAATCTCGAAATCCATGCGACACGACTTGCGTTCCTATAATACAGCATGTATTAAGGACGCAATTGAGCGGAACCAAGGCTCTAAAGTGTTTGCAAAGAATTCGTCTATTGGGCAAAGCCAAGTGACCAAGCTGAAGATCGACGACGGCAGTGTCATCTCATCAAAGTCGGAGATATTGAGAGAGCTCGAGAGGTTTTACGGACAGTTGTACACCTCGACACGAAAACCCATTGCCCGAACAGCTCAGGACACCAGAGCCCAACTAACCCGACACTACACTGAGGACATCCCAGGCATCAGCTTGTACGAGATTAGAATGGCTCTCAAACAGCTTAAGAACAACAAGGCGCCGGGTGAAGATGGAATCACAACAGAACTTCTGAGAGCGGGTGGAAAACCGGTACTTTTAGTCCTCCAGAAGTTATTTCATTCCGTCTTACTCGAGGGTACTACGCCAGAAGCATGGCACAGGAGTGTGGTGGTTCTCTTCTTCAAAAAAGGTGATAACACTTTATTGAAGAATTATAGACCCATCTCACTCCTGAGCCATGTATACAAGCTGTTTTCGAGAGTCATTACGAACCGTCTCGAACGCAGGTTTGGTGACTTCCAGCCTCCCGAACAAGCCGGGTTCCGAAAAGGCTTTAGCACCGTAGACCACATACATACGCTCCGCCAGATTATACAGAAGACCGAGGAGTATAATCGGCCATTATGTCTAGCGTTTGTGGACTACGAAAAAGCCTTCGATTCAATCGAGACCTGGGCGGTATTGCAGTCCCTCCAGCGGTGCCACATTGACTATAGGTATATCGAAGTGTTGAAGTGTTTGTACAGCAACGCCACCATGTCGATCCGACTACAGGAAGAGAGCACGAAACCAATCCCATTGCAGCGAGGTGTGAGACAGGGAGACGTTATTTCTCCGAAACTGTTCTCAAACGCATTGGAGGACGTTTTCAAGCTCTTGGACTGGTACGGATTCGGCATCAACATCAATGGCGAATACATCACTCACCTTCGTTTTGACGACGATATAGTCGCTGGAGGACCTCAATACGATGCTCAGCGACCTCAGTAGCGTTTCCCAACAGGTGGGTCTTAAAATGAACATGGACAAGACGAAGATCATGTCTAATGTCCATGTTGCACCCGTACCGGTAGTTGTTGGGAACGATACACTCGAAGTTGTTGACCACTACGTATACCTAGGACAAACTGTCCAGTTAGGTCGGTCCAACTTTGACAAAGAGGTCGCCCGAAGAATCCAACTCGGATGGGCAGCGTTCGGGAAACTACGCGATATCTTCTCGTCCAAAATACCGCAGTGCCTGAAGACGAAGGTTTTTAACCAGTGTGTGTTGCCAGTGATGACATATGGTACTGAGACGTGGTCTCTAACGGCTGGCCTTTTAGAAAAGTTCAGAGTCACACAACGAGCCATGGAGAGAGCTATGCTCGGAGTTTCTTTGCGCGACAGAATCCGAAATGTGGAGATTCGCCGAAGAACTAAGGTCACCGACATAGCTCTCAGAATCTGCAAGTTGAAATGGCAATGGGCAGGCCACATCGCTCGAAGAACCGATAACCGTTGGGGAAGAAAGGTTCTCGAGTGGCGACCACGAACCGGAAGACGCAGCGTTGGCAGGCCTCCCACTAGGTGGACAGACGACATTGTGCGCGTCGCAGGTAACCGGTGGATGCAAATAGCCAATTGTCGTTCATTGTGGCGTTCTAAGGGGGAGGCCTATGTTCAGCAGTGGACGTCTTCCGGCTGATGATGATGATGATGATGATGCATTTTATTTTTAATATTTTATATCGATGGTTTTAAGTAGGTACGTAAAATATTTTTTTTTATTATTTTTTATTTTAAAAATAAAATGCATAACCATAATAAGCCAGCCAACTAAATTTTATTTTACGTACCTACTTAAAACCATCGATATATTATATCGATGCTAACAACAGAACACTTGAATTTGACACAATTTTAGTACGGAACCCAAAAAGACATTTACATGGTTCTTCTAAACAATGATTTGTAATGTGATTTTGATTTGTGAATAACTATACCGGGATTTTTGGTCATGACAAAGGAAGGTAGACAAATCTGAAATAATGTTTATTTTATTTATTTAGTACGACTAAGTAATGATTGTTACATTAGCACAATTAAATTTACAAAATTCACTGAAAATTAATTAAATGCACAATTTTTTAAAGTGCCACAACATGCTCTTTAAGTGAACTTAGGGTAACTTTCAACTAATATACCTAATGCATATTAATTTTAGATTAAGGAAATATTATACTTATTGTATACCTACGGAAAAGTTGTATTGCATATATTTATCTTGTTCGTTTCTCAATTCATTGAGTTTCGTTATTTTTTTATACATAAACATAATTCTCACAATTTTTTGAAGTTAAGTTAAAGCTTTAACACACATATTCTACCAAAATATTTTTTGTCGATTTAAAGTGTACGCAAGTTTCTGCTGACTTAACTTATTACACATTTAACAAGATCTGTGATGAAAAATTTGCTTATTAAGGTTCTCTTCTTATGTAGGTACCTAGAATAGTTGCCTGGAAGAGATCGCTTTTAGCGATAAAGCCCATTGTTGGTTGTATGTCTTATTAATTGTATCTTAATCTTCTTGTAACTGTTTGTTTGTGCGCAATAAGGAATTGTCTATCTAGTTAATATCGGATGAAAAGGACAAAAAGTAATATACCCTTCACACATTTTTTCTCCCTACCGTATCTAATTGAGTCACCCAACTATTCTGTAAAAGCTTATATTTAAGTTAGATTAAACCGAATCCGAGCAAGGCACTCGACGCGAACGAAACGCCCTAAGTGGTCGGCCCCTACTCTAAAGTTCGAGTACGCGAATAATGGAGGCGAATAATTGAATTTTAACCAATTCCCGCGGACGACTGTATACTGCCAAGCATCCACCGTAATACGACCCCCCCACCCTTGCTATCTACCGCAAAATATGATGTTTAAGGCGTCGTCCTAATACAACGCGTTTTCGTGATCATCGCGCGAACTAACGACACGCGCGGCCGCGGAGACCGCTTCGTTCACAATTTGTATGGCATATGCGCTTAAGATGGACGTCGGTAACGTGCAGTTTTTATTTTCAGGTACTGCCCTACCTCTTACTCCGCTCCCCGATGATGCGACGCGTTTATTACGCACATTCAGGAGCATTTTGAGGCAATAACAATATGTCTAATCACGCGTGTGTAGGAACTTAGCTCTCGCGAATAAATTTTGATCGTGCGACCACATCATGCGAATACCAATTAGGACACTTATTCGACGTCTTTATGTGTAATCGCAGGTTCCTACGACTAAAATTCGCGTGAAACTCGCGGTGATCACGTAGTCGCTTTGTATTAGGACGACACCTAAAGATGTCTACTACCATAGCGGGAGGTCAGGGATATTGGTCGTCTCTCGAGACGTTCTCCAAGGGCCTAAGGAATAAATGCACTTAGAGTAGTGACTGTTTTGTTGGAAAGGACTTTTACGAGGAAACAAGATTATTTTACTTGATACGATCAGGATAAGACCGATCTAGCTGATAATAGTGTCTGAAGAAGTGTTAATGGAGCCCTAAGAGATTCTTCTTTTGAAAAAAAAATTTGAAATAGGACATTTTATAGTAAGTAATACAATTGATAATAATGTTGAATGAAAGCTACTAGTTTATTTTATTATTTTCAGAAACTTTCAGCTAGGTTTATTTGTTACATACATTTGTTATTGAAATTGTATAAGTTTAACAAAGCCAACAAAATTAATAACAGAAAAAATATCGTTATGTTGGATACACAAGTTGTCTTTTATTTACACGAATACTACACATTGTAACAAAACTCTAACCCTGTGCACAGCAACTTCTTAAATACTATACATCTACTATAGGGCACAAACTATATAGTTTCTAAGTCAGAGTCCGAGGGGCCCCCTGAGCTTGAGGGCCCTGGGGCACTGCCCCGTCAACCTCCGGTAGCTACGCCACTGGATTCATGGTAAGCACCTGAAATTACTATGCTTAACCTAGTGGGAGAGCTAACTTGTCTTTATTTCGTAGATTACGGGGTCTGGAGTAAAAATATATTAAATATATAAATGATGTATAAATGTAATGAAAGATGTATAAATTTTTAATATGTACCCTTCAGCTTTCAATATGTTTTATATCTATACCTACTTATAATAAAACTGTAACAGGTCCAATTCTGTACATTGAAGATATTTTGAAAATTATATTTGGAGGGCATTCTATAACCGATACTGAGGCCGAAAATATTTTTTTTTAAATTTTTGTCTGTCTGTCTGTCTGTCTGTATCACGGCTGCGCATCACGCCGAAACTACTGAATGGATTCAAATGAAACTTGTCATGATTTGAGATCTTACTACGAGGTAGGACATAGGATACTTTTTATACCGTAATCTAGCACGGTTCTTTTAGGAGAGGGGATTAAAGTCAAAATGGGTAGTTGGTTATACGCTTGGTCCGATTTTATCAATTTTTCTTTATAATATAATAAATATTAGTAAGGGAACACTCATAGAGAGTTGTTATCAAGGTTTTGTAATCGATCGGGTTAAGCAACGTTAGGTAAGGTCATTAAATAGATGGGTGACCGTTTAACGCCATTTGAACTAAACGGGTCCGTGCTTCGGAGAGCAAGTAAAAAGTGGGTCCCAGTATTTAACCGACTATAAAAAAGGAGGTTATGTATTCGATGCGAATGTCTGTTATTAAAAGTTTAGTTAACGTAAAAATAGCGCAGGCGGAGCTGCGTGGGTCAGCTAGTCTATATCTATACTTATAATAAAACTGTAACAGGTCCAATTCTGTACATTGAAGATATTTTGAAAATTATATTTAGAGGGCATTCTATAACCGATACTGAGGACGAAAATGTAATGTTTTTAATTTTTGTCTGTCTGTCTGTCTGTCTGTATCACGGCTGAGCATCACGCCGAAACTACTGAATGGATTCAAATGAAACTTGGCATGATTTGAGATCTTACTACGAGGTAGGACATAGGATACTTTTTATCTCGTAATCTAGCACGGTTATTTTGGGAGAGGGGATGAAAGTCAAAATGGGTACTTGGTTATACGCTTGGTCCGATTTTATCAATTTTTCTTTATAATATAATAAATATTAGTAAGGGAACACTCATAGAGAGTCAAGGTTCAGGATCAAGGTTTTGTAATCGATCGGGTTAAGCAACGTTAGGTAAGGTCATTAAATAGATGGGTGACCGTTTAACGCCATTTGAACTAAACGGGTCCGTGCTTCGGAGAGCAAGTAAAAAGTGGGTCCCAGTTTTTAACCGACTATAAAAAAGGAGGTTATGTATTCGATGCGAGTGTCTGTTATTAAAAGTTTAGTTAACGTAAACACAGCGCGGGCGGAGCTGCGTGGGTCAGCTAGTCTATATCTATACTTATAATAAAACTGTAACAGGTCCAATTCTGTACATTGAAGATATTTTGAAAATTATATTTAGAGGGCATTCTATAACCGATACTGAGGACGAAAATGTAATGTTTTTAATTTTTGTCTGTCTGTCTGTCTGTCTGTATCACGGCTGAGCATCACGCCGAAACTACTGAATGGATTCAAATGAAACTTGGCATGATTTGAGATCTTACTACGAGGTAGGACATAGGATACTTTTTATCCCGTAATCTAGCACGGTTATTTTGGGAGAGGGGATGAAAGTCAAAATGGGTACTTGGTTATACGCTTGGTCCGATTTTATCAATTTTTCTTTATAATATAATAAATATTAGTAAGGGAACACTCATAGAGAGTCAAGGTTCAGGATCAAGGTTTTGTAATCGATCGGGTTAAGCAACGTTAGGTAAGGTCATTAAATAGATGGGTGACCGTTTAACGCCATTTGAACTAAACGGGTCCGTGCTTCGGAGAGCAAGTAAAAAGTGGGTCCCAGTATTTAACCGACTATAAAAAAGGAGGTTATGTATTCGATGCGAATGTCTGTTATTAAAAGTTTAGTTAACGTAAAAATAGCGCAGGCGGAGCTGCGTGGGTCAGCTAGTTTACTAATAATAATAATAATAATAATATCCCGGGACAATTCACACACGGTCATCTGATCCCAAACTAGGCAGAGCCTGTACTATGGAAACCAGACAACTGATACTAATACATATATACTTTTTTTTTTATTTTTTATTTTTTATTTTTTTTTTTTACTAATATTCTTATACATCTCTTTTTAATAGCAGTCGCTAAGCCGTTGATAACTAGACTCCAGAGTCTTGATAACAACAACCGGGTCCGAAGTTTTGCGTGCCCTCTAAAGCATGTAGATGCTCAGTTCGAATGCTATTAAACCGTCACCCATCTATAGATTGATCTCGCTTGACCGACTTAACCGATTACAACACAACTGGGTATGAGTGTCTCAAAGCAATGAATGACACTGAGTCGTGGAACAGGCTATACCTGCAGGCTTAGCACGATTTGCCAAGACTTCGTAATCTTGACAGTTCGGTGTGGAGTATGACGTAGTTATCGACATAGAAACGTCATTTTCGGTATTAGTTAGGTCGATAACTACGTCATACTCCACACCGAACTGTCAAGATTACGAAGTCTTGGCAAATCGTGCTAAGCCTGCTGGATAGGTATGGCCTGGAGAGGTATGGATTGGTAGAGATAAGGATTTATCTATTTAAATTCTCCTGATCATCAGCCAACACACGTCCACTGACGAACAAAGGCCTCCCCCTTAAAAGGGAGAGGTTGCCATAGACTCCGCGCTTGTCAGGCGTCTTGGGGTTCGCAGTATAGGTGGTAGGTAATCCAATAGAATGACGCTGCTGCCCGTCTTCTTGTTTTTCCTAAGTCACCTCTCACGGATACCCTACGGGAGGGTTCTATTCTTACCCGGATACACCACGGGTTACGAATACAACTCTACAAATATCAAAGAAAGAAGGATAAAATAACCGTTTACATTTTATTATACGATAAAGTCAGATAGGTAGGTTATTTTATCTCAAATATCCCAATTAGTATATCATCCAACTAAAGATTCTGGATATAACCACGATGACATGCTGTAAACGAGTTTACGATGGTGTAAGGGTTCCTAATTATATTGGGGGCGGATATGACCCCGTAACCACTGTGATGAATTGTACATATATTATGACAACTTGTTGCAATCAGAAGTAGCAACCTTGCTGTTGCCTACCTGCTCAGTTATTTCTTATATACCTATCTATATTTCATCACCAACCTACGCTGCGTTTTCCGGTTCGTGGTCGCCACTCGAGAACCTTTCTTTCCCATCGGTTATCGGTTCTTCGAGCGATGTGGCCTGCCCATTGCCACTTCAACCTACAGATTCTGAGAGCTATGAGCTAACTCTTATTATCATCAGTACCTAATTTACAACCATCGAGTTCTTGCCTCTTGGGGTTCTACCACTACTGTAGTCATACCGCATCTATCGTAGGTATCTTATTTATATGTGAGGAAAAGACGCAGACATACGCAGAATATAGCTCCGTTCCCTTCTCTCAGGAAAAGTCTTAGACGCCCAGGCTGGCTCCATATATCTAGTCTCATTGTTTTTTATCATCATCATCAGCCGAAAGTCCTCCGCTGAACAAAGACCTCGAGAATTGCTATTTGCATCCACCGGTTACCTGCGTCGCGCACAATGTCGTCTATCCACCTAGTGGGAGGCCTGCCTACGCTGCGTCTTCCGGTTCGTGGTCGACACTCGAGAATCTTTCTTTCCCATCGCTTTGCATTGTTGGGTACCTACTTTAGTTCTTCGGCGAATCTCGTCATTCCGGACTTTATCGCGCAAAGAAACTCCGAGATATCTCCATAGCTCGTTGTGTGGCTGAGTTTCTGTAAAAGGCCACCAGTTAGGGATCACCTCTCAGTACTATATGTCATCACTGGCAACACAGACTGGTTGTATACATCATATTTTTATTTAAGTACTATAGCGAGCCTTTAAATGTGTGATAACTTTTTATGAATAAGAGTGTTACAGTTTATTTACAAATAAACTTAAACCATAAACTAGGTAAAAGACTTCCTTCAAGTTGTCGCTGCACTGGGAGGGAAGGGTACCTAAAAGACTGGCGGCATTACCCCATTGTATGGCCAAGCTTATACGTTGGCAGAAAAAGCTACCAGCTCGACGGTCTCCTGAGACTTCGATAAGTTTTGATTAAATTTCTTTCAGGCCCCATGGTCTCCACCGCAAAGGGCACAAATATATAGCTGAAACCTAGAGCTGCATACTTACGCCGCTTTGCATCACTAGCGGTCGCCGCAGCCCCTCCAGCCGCCCTACAAGTTGCCAGGGTGTGGAACGCAGTATAAGTACTTAAAAATAAATAAACAAATCATACTACAAACATTAACAAAGAATCAACCCTGAAATTTCGTTTAACGGTTCTCGTTATTACTATTTGATCAAAGCCGACAGATTCATATAACAATCAGTCCTATGACAGTGAGAATTTGTCGCAAAATTAATTTTACTAACTGAACGGTTTCTAATGAATCTCAGTCTAGAATGTGACGGCTCTTCACGTTTATTAGATTCTAACTGAACTGAACTTTGAAATCACTGATCTTCGTCAGATGGTACCTATAAAAAGTCCATTTAGATCAGATGGGCATTAAGGCTACTTTATAGAGATGGGGCAATTTCATTTACTTTTAAAGTTCTAATTGTTTTTCTTGTAACTTTTGCACGAGAAATGTACGTTGATGGATTATATAACCAATTTACTATTATTTGTCTAAGTTAAAGGTACCTAACGTTTTTGACAAGCCATAAAACTATGTGTTTGTTTCTGAAACTGATTATTTTCTTCTTGCATCCTTCTTCTAATTTCCCTATCACTATTCATTATACCTATATATATTACTAGCTGACCCGCGCAGCTCCGCCCGCGCTTTTATTGTTTTTTTCAACTGTTTTTATGGATTTTCTCAAAGTTTATATTTTAATGTAGTATGGAAGTATGGATGGATAGGGAAGTAGGGATGTAAAATAAAGTCTTTTCTTTAACAATGACGAAATTCCATACTAACTTTCCTTCCCTATTTCAACCCCTTTCATCATTTTTTTTCGGGATAAAAAGTAGCCTATGTCCTTCCTTGAGGTCTAATCTATCTCTGTACCAAATTTCATCAAAATCTGTTCAGTGGCTTAGGCGTTATAGATTAACGGACAGACAGACAGACAGACAGACAGAGTATTAGTATGGACTATGAATAGTATGGATATGGATTTCGTCGTGATTTTCACTATCCTTTTTTTTTTAAATTCTTTATCACGGTTTTTTTTTCTTGCGGTCACGAACGGTGTATCACCTTTATGGCGACAGTGGCTTGCACGAGTCGGCCCAAAATACGTGCAGGCGGGATAAGCGCACGTAAAGTTGTTCAAACGATTTTGATTGAAAACTTGGTACACCGTTCGTGTCCGCGATAGTACATAAAAGTTTCCTCTTCTCGTGATACACTCGACCGAGCTATGTATTAGCCGATGGATCATACATGCTTTTCTACATTATAACTTCCGGTATATAATGCATGGGGTTTTACTAATGGTAAATCTATCGATTAACTACTATTCACTCAAAGTGAAAATGATATTGCTATTCCTAGCTTGGGGTTAGGGCGTTCTATATCGTCCATTGAGTACGGTGGTGACTCAGAGGAGAGGAGGCAGCGGTGTTACGACCCCCGTCCCCGTGAGCACCGTGACAGGTTCCCGGGGGCTACAATGCGCCTCCCGTTGGCTGGCTCAAAGGGAAGGGATTGAGGGGCTACTGGTGCAGACTCCACAAGAGAGCCAAGGCTCTAATGTGCCGATGCGACACCCGCGAAGATTTTAGTGGGTAAGACTCCTACATACCCTGGTTGACCCCCACACGTCCCGGATAACTGTCTGAAGGTTTCTCTATGTAATAAACGTTATTATTATTATCAGGAATTTGTTTTTTTCTTAACGAAATTTATGTGGCCAGACTTACAAATTGAAAGTCGATTTTCCAATATTGACGATCTGAATCCCCACCTGTCCTTATTCTCTTTGAAATCTTCAATCAATCGCCGTTTCTTTTACCTTTCGTTTTACGCATTAATTTCTAATTTCTTTTTTATCGCGCCATCATTTATCAAGGAAAGTTAGTCATATTAACGCCGGCCATTTTTCATAGGATCGTCTGATTGGGTGGACTTGTCAGGTAAAGTTGATAGGAGTCTGTAATTTATAAGGGGCATTGTCTTTGAAGTCTAAACATTTTTTTTTCTGTATAGTTAGTGCCAAACCTAGAGTTGTTCACGCTGCATTTACTCTTAACGACTGCTGTCTAGATTACAAAATCTGGGTCAGACTTTTTAAGTTTCCTCTGAAGCACGGAAACCCTGAGTTCAAATGCTGTATAACGGTCACCCATCTAAGGACTGACGTTTTTTTTTTTTTTGAGACGTGGGAAATCTTCGAAAGATCCCCGGGAGCTGTGGGGCTCGACCGGGGTATGTGGGATTCTTACCCACTAAAACCCCCGCGGCTGTCGCATCGGCACATGAGAGGGGGGATCCCAGGGCTCTCCGGTGGGATCTGCACCAGGGCCCCCACAGTGCCTTGCCTTTGAGCCCGCCGCCGGGGGGCGCATTGTAGCCCGCCGCCGGGGGGCGCATTGTAGCCCCCCGGGAACCTGACACGGTGCTCACGGGGACGGGGGTCGTAACCCCGCCGCCGTCCTCCTCGGAGTCGCCGCCGTACTCAATGGACGCTCAAGGGGCCCACACCCCGAGCGTCCAGCGACTCCGAAGGATCTAAGGACTGACCATGCCTTAAGCAACTGATCGTTATATACTACTCTAATAAATATTTCATTACAATACAAATACACTTTATTGTAGACCATAAGAAAGTGACATTTTAAACTTAAGATTAGTATAGTGTTACAATTCTAGGCGGTCTTATCGCTAAAGCGATCTCTTACAGACAACCTGAGGAGAAAGAGATAATATTGGACATTTTGTGCTTAATAATAATAAAGATAAATACAAGATAAATATATATATTTAAAATAAATACAAATTACAATAAAAGTTATTACTAACTAATTTAAAAAAAGCACCTTACTTGCAATAGTCCCTATCACCTGTCGAGGTCAACTGCGGTAAATTCATCATTGTAGCAGTTGATCCCGGGAGTTATGGCACCCCATTTACTTCTTCTAAAACGGGCCTCTACGTGTTGGATCCGTCCACACGCAAGCCTCTAAAAGACCGGGTTAAGCCCCTATCTCGAACCTTCTCTGAACCACCCGGTAGGTAGACTGGCAGAACATTTTCTGCCAGTCTAAGGCCTAAGGCATTAAGTCCGCCTATGTACAAATGTGCTATAAAGAATAAAAATAAATAAATTAATTAATACTTTATTATAAACTAGCGACCCGCCCCGGCTTCGCACGGGTATACAAACATAAAAACCTTCCTCTATCTATTGCTAAAAACTGCATTAAAATCCGTTAACTAATTTAAAAGATCTAAACGTACAAACCGCGGGAGCGACTTTGTTCTATACTATGTAAAGAAGAAGATTAATATAACTGTAAAACAAATGCTATTCTTATTATAAAATCCAATTAAAACAAAGAAAATTTTCATAAAAACGCAATCTAAACTCATCCTAATTATCCGAAGCAATTTACAACGTTCAAATTGCTTTAATGTACTGAAAGTCTGGCGCAAAATGTTACCTAGAGAAAGCCACGAAAAAAATGTAATAACGAAAACAATATTAGACGAATCCTTCAAACTGCGCGATAAAGTACAGAGCTGATTATCGCCTGGCGTCAAGTGACGTCATAATTCATTTTTTTTTGTCGGCGGCAGCTCGTTAATTCGCTCTCTACAAAATGAGGCTATTTGAGCCTCTCTAAGGAGCGTAACAACGTAATTCTATACAAGTAACTGACTTGCAAGAAACGTAGAAAGAAGCGAATTCATAAATATACTTACTTATAAGTATTTTTTGACGTGATTATAAAGCGAATAGTGCACCTCCAATACGTTTGAAGACATTGAAATTTTAAATAATATACAAAGATATAACTTTGTTCATCACTTTTTATCGATATTTTAAAGATATATTGTAACTTGAGATCTATTTAAAAACATGGAATACACTAGAATATAGTTGTCAATCAAAAAACAAAAGACCAGCTTTTATGGACGAAAAAACTATTATTAAAATAAAAATAATTTTTACAAAAAAAAGAATCGCCTTCAAAATGCAACTAAAAAGCCTGAAATAATTTCTAAGAATTAGTGGTTTTTACATCTACATAGTTGGACTTGGACTACAACATATTATAAATACATATTACTATCAAAGACGGCGCCAAACTGGAAAACAGTTAGGTACCTACTGCCCTTGTAAGTATTTGCTAGACGTTAGGCGCCGACTTCGATAGTAATATGTATTTATAATATGTTGTAGTCCAAGTCCAACTATGTAGATGTAAAAACCACTAATTCTTAGAAATTATTTCAGGCTTTTTAGTTGCATTTTGAAGGCGGTTCTTTTTTTTGTAAAAATTATTTTTATTTTATTCTTTTTAGTGGTTCCATTGGTGTATTATTAGGTTAAGTTTTAACAACTTATATTTTATTCTGACAAACAGCCAGTTTAATATTTATTTTAAAAACACCCACTACATAACACAACTATGGATCATCACTAAAATATAAGCTTAAGCAAAAATTTAAAAAAATGTAGATGTGACAATATCTTAATAAAACTAACCAATTGCCATAAACCGAAGATATCTAGGTGTACTCGTAGTTCTCGAGAACCATGGACTGCAAGCTCGGTGGGTCTACATTTATTTGTGCCGAGAACCCGTGTCCACCTTCTTGCTCCATCGTCAGACCCATTTTTCTAGCAACTACTCATCGAGAGCTACCCAACGAGCCCAAACTCGGCAGATCTACGTTTATTGGTGCAGTGATCCCGTGACGACCTTCCTGCTCCATCATCAGACCCTGATCTCCATTTTTCTAGCAACTACTCGTCGAGACCTATCAAACGAGTCCAAATTCGGTAGGTCTACGTTTGTTGGTGCCGAGATATCGTGATGACCTTCCTGCTCCATTATCAGACCTTGATCACCATTGTTCTAGCAACTACTCGTCGAGAGCTACCCAACGAACCCAAACTCGGTGGATCTATGTTTATTGGTGCAGAGATCCCGTGACAACCTTCCTGCTCCATCATCAGACCCTGATCTCCATTTTTCTAGCAACTACTCGTTTTTTGAAATCGGACTTGTAGTTTCTGAGAAATCCGCGGACAAGCCTACATTCATACATACATATATACATACACTGATAAAATTTGGTAAATTTGTTTAGAAGCCCACATAGACTAACATATATTAATATTACGCATTTTTATTAATATTACATATATACGCGTCGAATAGAATAGAATAGAATAGAATATTTATTTACTCAAGTATCAGAGACTCATTATAAATAGGTAGGTAAATAAAATATAAACTAAGATTATGACTAATATTAACAATAATATACACACATATTTGCATACGTGAATCACCGCTGCAATATTCCATGAGAAATTTTGCAGCAGTGATTCACATAAGAACAGTCTAGTCTGCTTGCAATTAGCGATAGGATACTGTTGGGGCTGGCCCAAACTCTGCGCACCAGGGACGCACATCTTTTTCGCATTGTGGTGTAAAAACAATCTACTACTGCTTCTGCGAACATCCCTGATGCGCTACAGAATCGAGGCAGCCGCAACAGTATCCTAAACGCGTTATTGTATTGTATGCGGAGGGCATTGTAAGCTCTTTGAGTGAATCTGGCCCACAGGCTACACGTGTAGAAAGAAGTGCAGTATGCCCTGAACAGGGTAATTTTAACGTTATGTGAGCAACGTGCAAACCTGCGAGCCAGCATGTTCACTCTTATACACATTGCCCTCCGCTCCCTTTCGATGTCATCATCATCCTTGAGGTTGGGGTTTAATATATGACCCAGATATTTCACTTTGTATACCCTCAGTAAGGGCGTCCCACCGATTAAAACAGAAGGTGTAGCTTCAGTACATTTCCCCCCAGTCTCAAAGACCATGACTTCACTTTTGGTGCAGTTATATTGGAGTCCGTGTTTTTTAACGTACTCCTCACACTGCACCATTAGTTTCCTCAAACCACAGACTGATGCACTCAGCAGCACCATGTCATCTGCATAACTGATATTATTTACACAGACTCCATCAATGTGGCAACCAACCCTGGTGCTGCTGAGCTCACGGATAAGCTCATTTATGTAGAGGTTGAACAACGTAGGCGAGCTCAAACCACCTTGTCTAACTCCACACTCTAAGTTGTACGGACAAGACCACGCACCAGCCCATCGTACATTGTTGACCTGGTTCCTATACCAGAATTTAAGTATATTTATTAGTTCTTGAGGCAAGCAAACATCCTTTAACTTGTTCCATAGAATGTCATAAGAAACCAGGTCAAACGCCTTCGATAGGTCGAGAAAGCAGGCATAGACAGGAGTTTCACGTTCAACGTAGTAAGAGACCGTATGCTTGACACACAATACAGCGCTTTCTGTTGACAGTCCAGGACGAAACCCGAACTGATTGTCATGTGGTACTATGTATTTGTTTAGTTGTGTATTAAGCATACTATCAAATACCTTGGAGATGATCGTGGCCAGTGAAATCGGTCTATAGTTGTTTTTATCAGCCAAGTCACCGGTTTTATTTTTAACCACTGGCACAACCACTGTCCGCGTCATCTCATTCGGTAAATAACAATGTGACAAGCAGAAACTATACAGCATAGTCAGTACTCGAGGTAAATGAGGTCCAGCATATTGGAGATGCTCTATGCTGAGCCCGTCGTGTCCTGGCGATTTACCTTTTGAAATTGACTTGATGGCTACTGATATCTCCTTTGACTTAAACTTTACCCCAAGTTGCACCCCAGGTTCAACAGAAGGTACCGACCGAGAGGGTCCTAACGGAGATTTTACAGTGAAATGTTCCCTAAATGTATTAGCAATCATTAAAGGGTCGCTGATTCCGCTAACACTCACAGGGATCCCCGGCTTGCTTTGTAATTTATTTGTATTCTTCCAAAACCCACGAAAATCTTTTTTTGAATGCTGTGCGGCCAAGATATCCATTTTAATTTGAGTTTCGTTATCTTGACACCACTTCAACCGCGATTTAAAATTTTTTCTTGACTCGCACATTTCGTCATAGACTCGGCCTGATCGCGGTTTGCCAAAGCCCATCCATGCACTGAACTTATGCCGGGCATCCCTATGAGCACTGGCTAAGTACTTGTTCCAACCTGTCACTACTTTCCTAGGACGCCTATTACTACTCTCTCGACCCACGATAGCCGCTTCACTCAGAGCATGTACAATATTTTTATACAATTGATTAATTACAACCCTATGACTGTAATTCAGACATGATGCGTCACAGCAACCACGAAGTTCTTGTGGAAAATCAATTAATTTCAATTTTTCATTACACGCTTTTATGTAAATATCTATTTCATCTTGATTTCGCTCACCCCATGTGACTTTGTTTTGTCTCACTTTATTATCATACATTATTGGCGCTACTGCATTAAGATTACATTCGATTACTAGGGGAAAGTGATCCGACCACATGATGTCATATAAAACGTAAATCTTTTGCACAGAATTAATGGCTGCCCTAGTTACAACACAGTGATCAAGCCATCTTCTAGAACCATGTGCCTCACTCACAAAAGTATATGTATCAGACATAAGCCCCAACATTTCAGTGTCAATGCATGACCAATCTTAGAGAACCTTCTTTTTGAAGCCGGTTAATAAATACCTAGTACTATCTTTAAAGAAGCAATCCAAGTAATTTTTGTAAAGTTTTAATACGGACTTCGGAGAATCGTCGCGTCTCTACATTAAACTTAAATTTTGAATAGAAGATGGTTCAATTTTACTTTTAAACACCAGTTAATGTAATGGAAGCTTTTAAGGTGTCATGAAGTTATGCGATGCTGAACCATTGTGACAAAGTACCTAATATAAGTACACCAACAATAATGTATATTTGTGTTGTATTTTGCTCGTTCGCACATGGACGTCTGCCTACCACAGACGTAGCTAAGTACCTACGCTTATGTACACAATATGTACAAATTACATATGTATGAAACAATTAGCTTTGTCTCAGACTGATCAAGATCTTCCATAATTCCACTTGTACCAAGTAACTTAGTTTAAGAAATCAGGTACTAGGATAACATACATTTAAAGCGATAGCCAAACAAACATCCCAAATATAACACGTTTCAGAACCAACGTTTCAATTTCAACTTTAAATAACTTTTGCTGACTCGAAGGACATTATAAAAGAGATAAGCCCCATTCTATCGTGGTCACAAAGCTCAAGTCGCGCGTATATTTTTCAAAATTCACCCATTCCTTCTTAATTCGTTTGGAGAACTTTCTGTTAGGAACTCGGGCGATAATTTTCGAAAGTTCCGCATTTAGATTTGGTGCTTTATAAATTGTGTTGCAGCTCTGGTAAATTGTTTTCGTATGCTTCGGGACGCGCGGGATAATTATATTGAAATTAAACGTTCCGCTATTCAACTTGAACAAGAGTTTGTTTTCGTGACCTGCGATGTCAAATGAATATCATCAGCAGTCGAAACATCCACTGCTGAATAAAGGCCTCTCCCTTAGAAGGGAGGGGTTGCCATATTCCCCACGGTTGGCAGGCGTTTTGGGGATCGCAGTATAGGTGGTAGGTAATCCAATAGAAAGACGCTGCTGCCCGTCTTCTTGTTTTCCCTTAGTCGCCTCTTACGAACACCCAACGAGATGGGTGGGTGTTCTTACCCGGACACCGCACGGTTAAAAAATTAATATGATAATAACAATTTCCTGGCCGATAAGACCACAGCAGCCAATATTTCACAATCTACTCAGAAGATATTATACTGCACAAGTGCTTGCGTAGATTCAGGTTCACTCTCTCTTCCTTTACTTTCACAATCCAATTCGGACGGAAGTTCGGCACGACCGGAGAGAAGTCACGCTTAGGACTGACATTTTCATGCCCATCCAACGCATGGACCACAACTTTCCAGACAACCAGCTGACCGGTCTGCATTGTCCTACCCAGAAAGGAACAACCTTGACAAAGATGTTTTTCCCCGATGTTTTTGAACGCGACTTCCGGCTTGCAAAGCAAGCGGTTTCCGTCTGCGCCACTGAGGCTGCTCTTTACACATTATAGGACTGCCCTGGCTCTTGAATGACCAGTGGTGCTATAGAAAGAACCTCATCTTTTTGCCAGAATGGTTCACTCTAATTCCCTTTTGCCAACCAGTGCGATTTGGCGGTTCCTCAGAAATACTAGGGCAACATAAGTTGGAGAAATGTCACCATTCCTGGCGTTGTTTGCGTCCGCTGCGATAACTGCTTACAGTTCAAGAGTTTGGAGAGAAGCGACACAGCTGTAAACAGAATTAGCATGAACTAGTGAGCCGTTAATAATAACAAAATACGAAAAAGGGTTCCTCTACGTCCTTTCCCATTATGTCATTTTCGCTCTTCATATCCAGTTATTCCAGTTACGAATATTCACTGTAGCCCTCCCCATAAATAAACCAGCAACGTTATTAGACTATGGTGAATTTTTTGCTTCGATCTTCTGTAACCCTGGTAGTAAAGAAAACACAACCAAGAAAGAACCCATTTAATTTCTAAATAATTGATAGAATGTATCAGGTGCTCGAAGTTAAAACACCTGGGCTATCTAAGCGATAAAAAAGGAAAACTGCCGTCCATTAAATGTATCGATAATATCCTTAACTGTACAAAATAATGGCGCGGTTTTGTTCGCTTTTAACGTGCCGCGCGTGACTGGTTCGCGACGTAATTGCGTTAGCCGATTATCTTGGGAGAGTAGAGAGAGAGAGATAGATGATTCAGTGCCCCGAATGTTCGAGCTTAGTGGGAGCGAGGCGGATAGAGGGTGATTAGCGGGCTACGGATTGGCAGTGGAGCGTAAAGCGAAACGCTACCGAGTTTTTTAGGCTATTGCTAGACCACGATTCGACCCGATGGTAATAAGATTATGAGATCGTCCGTGGGGTGTCTGGGTAAGAATAGCACCCTCCCATCTCCTCCCGTTGGGTGTCCGACTAAGGGAAAATAAGAAGACGGGCAGCATCGTCTATTGGATTACCTACCACCTATACTGCGATCCCCAGGACGCATGCCAAGCGTAGGGATTATGGCAACCCCTCCCTTCTAAAGGGGAGGCCTATGATCAGCAGTGGCCGTCTTTTGGCTGCGGATGATGATGCGAATGATAACAAACCTGCGGTACCCCCGTTGTATTAGCATCGGATGGAAGGCTTATTAGAATCGATTTACTATTTTATACTAGGCGATCATATAAAGTATTCTATAGTCTAAGATAAGTACTAGGTTACTAATCACGAACAATATGATATCCAGAATAATAGTAGTAGGTAATAATACAAATACAAATATATGTATTCATATTAAATGGAGTACAAAATTAAATCTAGTACATGTATACAAATTTATGTCCATTCCATTTAGCCTATAATAGGCATGTGAATATAATGGATGGTGAATCACAATTTTTTAAATTAACTTCTTAAATATTATTTATTGAAACAAAATATTTACAGTTTATTTACAAATATGTACACTTAAACTAGGTAAAAAACTTCCTCGAAGTTGTCGCCGCACTGGGAGGGAAGGGTACCTAAAAGACTGGCGGCATTACCCCTTTGTATGGCCAAATTTAATAAATCAAGTTCATATTATGTCAATATCATAATACAGTGTCATTATTGAGTAATATAATACAAATTTCAAAAGATATGTCAGAATGTATAATAAAATAATATCTTGGGACAATCCACACACGGTAATCTGATCCCAAACTAGGCAGAGCCTGTACTATGGAAACCAGATAACTGATACTAATACTTATATACTTTTGTTGTGAATACATACTTAAATAGATAAATAACACCCAGACACTTGGTGGGAGTCGAACCCACGAGCCATCGATTAGCGGACAGGCTGTCTAACTACTAGACCAACGGCCCGTCATGTAGTTGCATTTATGTAAGCTTTTAAATATGAAACTTAGATGTATTTGAAAATGAAACTTAAATCTAAGAAATAAGGTTTAAAGATTGATTAAGTCGTTATTCTATACTAGGAACGAATAAGTCTTTGTGGTTCTTGGTGGTGTTTTATGCCTGCACCTCAGGACATTTGATTCATCCCTTTTGCTGCTGTTACCATTTACAACTGTATCATCACTTACAATCAGGTTACAAAGAAACTTTAATTGAGAAATAAAATTACCTACGTTAAAAAAAACGCTGTTTCCTCTAATTCGATGTACAGTCGACAGCGAAATTAACAGCAGCTAGACGAGGGTGTCGACCCATATCACCGGTCGTGCAATCCAAACAGTATTGTGAACACCTATTTATTTATACTGGTCGCTTAGGTTTACAACAGAATCGCGCTTTATTGCGTCCTTGACATGCATTTAGGGATGTACCGTGACAACACGTAGCATTCCCGAGGTTGTCCGTGGAAACGTATCGCCTATCTATATTTTTTTTTATGCGAAACTTTTCTTACACAATGTTCTATCGTGTTATATAGTGGCATCATTACGCAAGATAGCGAAAAGATTATTAGAAATTGACAAATATTTTACCACAGAGCACATAAACATTACTAGGGGGTCGCCACGCACCTAGTGCCTGATCTTCAATGTACCAGGGCGCGTGAAATCGGTGAGTGGTGGCAATTTAGAATACATACTGATTAGAGGATAGCATAATTATCACTGTCTTGATACCACGATAACTACGCCACACCAGTATGATTGGTATACCGGGCTGGTTCCGCAACTCCACCGCGTATTTTGCGTGCGTGCGGAAAACACGCCACATCTTATAAATATAAAAAATAAAATCTTTTTAAAAAAAAAATTGAACCGACTTCAATATCACTGAAAAGTATAAAATAATTTAAATATTATTGAAGTTGGTGCCAAATATACCCAGCAGGTACGCTAACACCAACTTCTATAATATTTAAATTATTTTATACTTTTCAGTGATATTGAAGTCGGTTCAATTTTTTTTTAAAGATTTTATTGTAAACTTTTTAGTGATATTTTCATATATAAAGATTGAACCATCGAAGACCGTAAAATGGTCTAGGTCAGTGGTTCCCAAACTTGATTGGGCTCCGACCCACCTAACAAAAACTGCCAAATTCGGGACCCACCTCTTGGCTGTCTTAAAAAAGAGCATACAATATGGTAACGCTCAGATTTCCTAGTCTCTGTGTTAATTAAATTCGTCTTCTGCCCATTCAACCATTTCGTCGATTCGTCGTGCAACAGTATTATTTGACAGTGGTATGCACTCGATTTCCTTTAATTATTTTTCTCCTAACATCGCTCCAACAGCATCTTTAATCGACGGTAACATTACCTCATTAGCTTAAGGATCGCCAGAGCAGGAAAGCCTCACACCATTGGGGAAGACTTAGCCCCAATGGTGTGAGGCTTTCCTGCTCTGGCGATCCTTAAGCTAATGAGGTACGAGGCGTACGAAGCATTTTCAATAATATTAATAAAATGTGAAACAATGTTTTTTGACGATTTCATGTCCAATAATTTTCTTTGAAAAAACTTCTTTCACCTTCATTAAAGTTGTGCCACAAAACAACTCGTCGAGACCTATCTAACGAGACCAAACTCGGTGGGTCTACCTTTATTGGTGCAGAGATCTCATGACCACCTTCCTGCTCCATCATCAGACCCTGATCACCATTTTTCTAGCAACTACTCGTCAAAACCTACCTAAAGAGCCCATACTCAGTTGGTCTACGTTTATTGGTACAGAAATCTCGTGACCACCTTCCTGGTCCATCATCAGACACTGATTACCATTGTTCTGGCAACTGTTCGTCGAGACCTACCTAATGAGCCCAAACTCGGTGGGTTTACGTTTATTGGTGCAGAGATCCCATGACCACCTTCCTGCTCCATCATCAGACCCTGATCACCATTTTTCTAGCAACTACCCGTCGAAACCCACCTAACGAGCCCAAACTCGGTGGGTCTACCTTTATTGGTGCAGAGATCTCATGACCACCTTCCTGCTCCATCATCAGACCCTGATCACCATTTTTCTAGCAACTACTCGTCAAAACCTACCTAAAGAGCCCATACTCAGTTGGTCTACGTTTATTGGTACGGAAATCTCGTGACTGCCTTCCTGCTCCATCATCAGACCCTGATTACCATTGTTCTGGCAACTGTTTGTCGAGACCTACCTAATGAGCCCAAACTCGGTGGGTTTACGTTTATTGGTGCAAAGATCCCATGACCACCTTCCTGCTCCATCATCAGACCCTGATCACCATTTTTCTAGCAACTACCCGTCGAAACCTACCTAACGAGCCCAAACTCGGTTGGTCTACGTTTATTGGTACAGAGATCTCGTGACTGCCTTCCTGCTCCATCATCAGACCCTGATTACCATTGTTCTAGCAACTGTTCGTCGAGACCTACCTGATGAGCCCAAACTCGGTGGGTCTACGTTTATTGGTGCAGAGATCCCGTGACCACCTTCCTGCTCCATCATCAGACCCTGATCACCATTTTTCTGGCAACTACTCGTTGAGACCTATCCAACGAGCCCAAACTCGATGGGTCTAGGTTTATTGGGGCCGAGATCCTGCTACCACATTTTTGCTGATGATCATCAGACCCTGGTGAAGGTTACCATTTTATTTAGTATCATCGGATTTACATAATTATGTTCTAAATTTCAGATTTTTCGGACTAATAGAAGTAATTTTATACAAAATACCTACCTCGTACCTACCCTAAATAAACTTTCTTTTTTTTTAACATTTTTTCTCGTCACGGAAAGGAGCTGATGGTCTTCAAACAAATAAATAAAACCGCATTCAAATCCGTTCACTGGTTGGACCGCTATGATGCCACAGATACACATACATACAGACAGACAGACAGACTTCCGGACATATAGGCGTCAAACTTATAATATAACTCCCCTCGTTTTTGGTCGGGGGTAAAAAATATCACAAAAACAAAAGACGTCCGACTCAGGCTCACCACTTTACACGAAATGCATTTCACCACCTGACTCCCTCTCGCTGTCATCGAACGCGAGCGCCAGCGCCACCGCGACGGGCGCGCGTGCCCGCGCCCGCACCCCTCCCTCAATGGCGGACCGACTGTAAGCGCGATCGGTCGGGTTTTCAGGGCCCACTTAATATTCGCTCGCGACCCACCAGTGGGTCGCGACCCACAGTTTGGGAACCTAGGGTCTAGGTAGGTTATGATCACATTATCGTCTACATAGTTTTACATAATTCATGTTTCTTCAGAAAAAAACATCCGGTCGTAATGAAACTTGCATGGAATCATCATAGTAGTTTACTCTCTCGAATAAAAAAAGAATCATCGAAATCAGTTCATAATTGTCAGAGCAATGTAATGGAGAACATCAGTTTTATGGTTTTTACCAGATAAATTCCTCCACATCGTTCATGGTCCTCCAGGAAGTTCTTATCCGGTTGTGATAAAATTCTTACAGATTCAATACAGTGGTTTCTTCTTTCGAATAAAAAAAGAATCATTGAAATTGGTAAATATTTGCCAGAGTTATGACCATTTTTGTCCTTAAAAAGCGACATAAAGTCATCTATATAGGCTTTCCTCCAGCTTTCCTGCGCACTCACCATTCTTATTTTCTCAGGAACTACTTATTACTAAGCAATATTTTTTTTATGGGACCTAATCAATGGATTGAAGAATGGATGGAAGCAAGATTTTTTCAAATCGGTTCATAATTGCCAGAGTTATGCGCGAACATACATAAAAAAAATATATATATACAGACGAATTGAGAACCTCCTCCTTTTTGAAGTCGCTTAAAAATCATTCATTTCTAGTAGGTAGCTAATGTATGTATAATAATTTTATGGGTTTCCTGGAAGAAATCGCTTATTAGCGATAAGGCCGCCTATATGTACAATATTTCTGTTTCCTTTTTATGTGTTCTGTATTTTGTGTTTGTAAGTACTTAATGTGTACATAAATAATTTTCTACATATATGAATTTGATTTATAATTACTAGTTTTATTTCGCGATGATATCGTTGAGTAAACTAATAAAATACAAGAACTACACATGAATCACTGATATTATCTGTGTATATTATCCAAAAGCCCATAATATCAGAAAACCTATACCAACTAATGGAATTGACCACTTTCATGAGATCTCTCAGTATCCCCCTAATCTTAACGATCTTGGTTGCAACGCCTCTATGATTTAGTAATTAAAGGGGTCGATGTTGGCTGGTGGTCTGTAGCCACAGTTTTCTCGATTAGTTCCTAATGGTGTGGAACGAAAGATTAAACTTTGTGACAGTTCTTGGATAGAGGAATTCTTGTTATATGTGCCCAAAAGATAAGTATGAGCCGCGCTTGGGATCGATATTATATTTGGTCTAAATAAGGTGGTACATAGATATTGTATGATCAATGGGTGAAAGGTCCTAAGTTCAAGGGATCACCATCGCAGTGTCAGCTATTTTGCCACAAAACAGTAGTATCTACAAAAAAACAGTATTCTGGTGGGCACTCTAGTTGATTCAATTTACTAGGTGGTTCCTTGTGCAAGGTACTGTCCAGGTCCAGGTACCACTGCAGTGTCGGATATTCGGTCGCCAAGCAGCAGTGTGTAAACATTGCTGTTTTCCATCGTGAAGGGCACTGTAGCTGGTGAAATTACCGGACACAAATACTTAATATCTAATGTTTTAGGGGTCGGCAATGCGCTAGTGATTCTTCTGGTTTTGCTAGCGTCTATAGGCTGTGGTGACTGCTTACCAACAGGCAGGCGGGCCGCACGCTTGCTTGCCACGTTGGTAATAATGTGCGAGTGACGAGAGCATATCAGCTGTCCTTGGGCAGGCGAGTCACTTACCATCAGTCGAATGTCGTGCTTGTGGCATCAGTAAATTAACTAAAAATTAAGTTGATTACAGAGTTCACAAAAATTATTTTTTAGTATTATTATAACAATGGGCTGGCTACATTGCTCGATAAACCGATAACCGATGGGGAAGAAAAGTTCTCGAACAGCGAACACGAGCCGGAAGACGCAGAGCGTAGGCAGGCCTCCCACTAGGTGGACAGACGACATTGTGCGCGTCGCAGGTGACCGGTGGATGCAAATTGCCCAATTGTCGTTCATTGGGGGGCCTATGTTCAGCTTAGCAGTAAACTTCTTCTGGCTGATGATGATAGTGATAGTGATAATATGTGGGCTAATCGAATTAAAATACCAGGAATAAATGAACACAAAAGGGATGTTATCAAATTTGTTCAGGACGACTATAATACGACGAAAGGACAAAATAGTGTTTGTGTTACAGAGTGTTGTGTTTTATAGTAATATATAATTAAGTTTTATAACTCTGCGATAGTTAAGAGCCTAGATTTAATTTCCTAATAAATTATAATATAGTTCTGTGTATAAGCTCACTATCCCGAGGAGGGGTGAGCTGAATCAGTTATAGATAGCCTAGCCTAGGTCTCATAGTACTTGCTATTTGTAATTAGCGTAGGGTAATAGTATAATAGAAGTACCCACATGCCCTAGATGTGCTAAGCACATATATGAACGGCAAATAGCTATTTGCAGCTAGGTCCCAAATCTAGGAACCAACTCAGGACCTAGATCTGGGTCCGCCATGGTGGGTCTAAGTGCCTAAACAGCACTGATGTACATATTTCCATAGTTATAGGCAGTTGTTCTATCGCATATCATGTTTTCTAGGGTTTTTGCTATGACCTAGGTCCCTAGGGGGTCTAGATCATAGATATACAGATAGTACACATCGCAGGCTACCTATCGGTACTATTTGTGGGCATGTGGATGCTACGGGCAGGGCGCAGGCGAAGTGACAAGCGGCCAAAGCATAGTCGTCGCGCCCCTATTACAGTATTTATCGGCCTGTAGTTCCCTAACAGAAATAGATAGATAAACCCTATGTACACCGTTAGAAAGCTGCTTACACGCACTTTCTAACGGTATAGGTATCATGTATGTGTCTAGAATAGCCTAAGTAGAATAAGTGAAAATGTACAGTTTTGATTATAAAAATTAAACGTTAGTGGCTGCCTCGGTGGGGCTCTCGTTACGGTAAAGTTCCCTGCAAGGATAGTAAATGCGCATTCGGCGCCACTGTCGGTGAACAAGCAAGCGGTCGACGCGGGAACTAAAAGCAAGATATAAATAGAAGAAAAGAATATTCAGTACGAAGAGCGCCACCGTCGGAGCCACTATCAAGCTTGCTATCAAATTGGGAGTTCTTATTTCACGGACACCTTGTAACCAACCTACATTGTAACCAACAGCGTCAACACTCTTCGGCGGGTTCATACCGTACCAGCGATAGCTACAGACACACAGGACGTCAGTGGCTCGTGCATTCGGGTCCGCCCGTCCTGCACAAAATTAGTGCAAAACAATTGCCATTAAAAAAAAAAATAAAAAAAAAATGCCGATAGCGCTTAAACGACACGAGAAATCCAGCATCGGAATATTACTACAGTCTTAATACCAGGAGCTAATGAACACACGAGAGATATAATTGTCCCTACGGCATTCCAGCTCTAAACAAAGTGAGCCTGCTAAGAATCCCATTATGAAAGCAGTCATGCCCAGGGCCGCACAACTTTCGTATGCAAAGGCTTTTAGCCGATGCTGTATAATGTCTACGAAATATGACGATGTACCTCTAGCAGTAATGATATTTACAGGCTAGTTATTTGATGAATATTTAAAAAAAATTGGACACGTTCTGTTTTTTTTTTCAGCACAACGAAAAGAACTTTGTTTCAGAGGCAATTGAATGTTTATTGTTTATACAAGTTAGCGGTACTGACA
Source organism: Furcula furcula (assembly GCA_911728495.1). Taxonomy (NCBI): domain Eukaryota; kingdom Metazoa; phylum Arthropoda; class Insecta; order Lepidoptera; family Notodontidae; genus Furcula; species Furcula furcula. The sequence continues at coordinate 21,118,225 of OU452257.1, read as the reverse complement.
ATGAGAAGTTCGAGCGATATGGTCCTTTAGCAACCGGCTCAGCCGTTCCATAAGTATACATAAGTATACTTATGTTGATTTACATTATACACAATTTATGTTCACCAATCAGCACAGCAGTATGTCAGAAGCGAGGCAATATGTCTTGATAAGTTCAGAGAGCAAAGTTTGGGTCGCATAGTTGCATTGCACATATTTCATGACCTGCTGCGGTATACCACCTCGTACTTTCTGATGTCCTGGTATTATTATCATATTACCTAACTTTGTTGTTGAGTTAAAGAGGTTATTAAGTTTTTACTACTGAAGTGTGGTTTCATTTTTTTTTTTACTCAGAAAATACTGTGATTATCAAAATTAATTCTACTATGGTGCCTTGTCCTGCAGTGGGACATTTATAATCAATAATAATTTTAATTAATACAGTAGAGGTTATCATATATTACATAGGGGTCGTGCATTAATCACGTGATGTTTTTTAGCAACTTTTTAACCCCTCCCCCCCTCCTGGTGATATGTGGTGAGGTTTTTAAACTACCCCCCCCCCCTATCCAAAATCACGTGTATTTTTTTGTACAAAATTTCAATATAGTTTATATTGAAATTTTCAGAATACTATCTTTAAATACAGGTACTTAACTGATTAAATGTTGAAGGGGAAGTCGTTGCCGGCAACGGTGAGTCAAGGCCACGTGCCGCTGTTTGGTTTAGAAATCGTGCATTCAACGAAAAATAAATACACGTGCGTGATGTCTCATTATACCCCTCCTGGTGATATTTCGTGATTTTTTCGGAACCCCTCCCCCCCCCTTTCGAGCCTCACGTGATTAATGGACGACCCCATACATAACCACTACGACGGCTAACTGCGGATTGGTGAATCAAACGCACTTTTAGATTTATTTCAAAGAATTTCATATGGTGAATGATAAAAAAATAGATTCAAACAAAGTGGAAATCCCATTAGTACCAAGGCTGGGGTTCGAACCGGCGTCTCATAGAGTACCTAGCAGGGCCTTCAGCCACTAGGCTACCATCGCAGTCTATTAATTTTATAACAATAATGATTCCTGTGAAATATGTCATTAGATTCGACTCGGTTGTGAGAGTGAGATAGGCTGTATATTTTTTCGAAAAAGTTAATATGGCGTCCGTCAGTAGTCATTTTGTATTTTTTTTACTTCCAAAACCATCAATATGAGTATCAAGTTTATACATGTGTATATGTGTATAATTAAATTTGAGACCATTTTCTTTGCGGGGCTTTTTACGCTTTTATAATTTTACTTGTTAACGTTTTAAATGCCGATATCTAAAAACCTCGGAGGATTTAAACAAATAAACTACAACGTTACTTGTTCATTAAACTCGCTTAATGTATAAATAATGATCTCCCTCTCATTTTATCACTACACAGCATCTCAAAGAAAAATGAACAGGAAACACGCTTCGGTAATATTTTCACGGAGAAGAAAGGATGGTTTTTGTCTTAAATAATGATATTCTCCGTTGCCTTTAATTAGTATAATGAACTTTGATAATCTTTTATAGTTAGTAGTTAAATATTTTACACACAAGTACTATTGTAGTAGGAGTGTGTGGATATTTATTTAATTAATAAATCATTCCTTAAGAACAGCTTTGCTTGAGACTTAAATGGCTAGCTCTTAGTGTCGCCGCACACGGGCCACCGGCCACAACCACAAAACGCAGCCACCTACCTATTTCCTGTTGTTTTCATACATTTTGCATGGACTCGCCGCACACTGTAAGCGCCGGTGGTCGCCACACGCCACAAATCGCCACTGATCGCCTCTAGTGGTCGGCTCGGCCACAAAACGCCGACACAAGCCACTCGCGCGATTCCCCACCCCTCTCTCCCTTCATTTCACTGCAAGCACGAGTTAAAAAAAGTAGCGGCCACCGACCACAAGTGTCCAACATGGACCACAAGTGTCTGTCGCGCGCGTCAGTTTCTTTTGTAGCCGCTTCTAGCTTCAAGTGGCGGCGATTGTGGATGTGGCCGGTGGCCCGTGTGCGGCGACACTTAAGGATGACAGCTGGCCTAAGGGAGGCACGACCTCGGCTGGGGCTGTTGCTTAGAGAGGGCTAAGTCTACCATCGGTTCACAACGCGCCCCCACTGAGAAGAGCCGGCAAGAAACTCAGTGGGGTGCACGTCGTTGAGGTCGAATACGTATGACCCTTCGGCTTCGCCGGCGAGAGCTGTGTCTGTTTGGGCCTTCACCGGGCGTGGGGACGGATCCAACACGTAGAGGCCCTTTGAAGAATAAAATGGTGTGTAATACCTCCCGGGATCAACCACTGAAAATGTTAAATCATAAACAGTAGTTGACCCCGGTAGGTGTAGGTAGATACTATTGTTAGTATGTGGAAAGAATTCTAGTGTATTTATACAATACTTGGTGGACTGGAACCAGGGCTATTGCAAAATCCCGGGGTCACTTGCCATAATTAATAAATTAATTATTTTTGCGGCTTGCCACTCACTAGATGGGCTCTCCATATAGCCGTTAGAAGACGACGGAGTGCAACACCGGTGTGAGTGGCTCAGGGGTGTCGAGAGGTGTGCTACGCTTTCTCCGTAGTTACTCACGGCGTTATGCCCTTTAACACTTCCACCCCTGGAGCATATAGCTCTAACAGCTCCTCTCTGGACGGCCAATTAAGGCAAGCCAGAGCTGAGAGTCCTGCGGGCCCCCTTCGGTTTCCACTCGGCCTACGAAGACACGCCGATTTTCTACAATTTGTAACAACGTCTATTGTTGCGTAAGAATATGTAACCACGACCCAGTTTTATTTATTATAACAAACTTTGTGGTGACTGTACAATTTGTAGGCAATATACATATTTAAGGGAGAGGCCTTTGTTCAGCAGTGGACGTCTTCCGGCTGGTGATGATAGTGGTGATACATATTTAATGTACTGCCGATAGTACAAGTATGCTGCGAAAAGAATATTGTGTTAAGAAAAAAGTTGTCCATATACGAAAGTAGGCATGGTGCGATCTAATGTATGGTGGTTATAAAAAGTTGGCATTGTGCTACCAATTTGTGTTAAAAAAAAAAAAAAAACAAAAAAAAAAAAAAAAAAAAAAGAATTACATTGAAATACTAAAAAGTTACCTAAGTGCGAAAGTAGGCAGCGCGCGACGAAACCCACTCGAAGTTGTTGAACTTTACGTATACCAAACTATCCAGTTAGGTCGGTCCAACAACGACAAAGAGGTTGCCCGAAGAATCCAACTAGGATGGGCAGGGTTCGGGAAACTACATTAAATCTTCACGTTCGAAATACCGCAGTGCCTGAAGACGAAGGTTTTTAACTGGTGTGTGTTGCCAGTAATGACATATGACGAGACGTGGATACCTAACTGCTGGCCTTTTAGAGAATCTCCGAGTTACACGACGAGCTATTTATTTATTTATTTTATTTATTAAACAACCAACAAGTCACACAACGGCTTAAAGTAAATACAGTACATGGTCAGTTGGATACATTGAACATTGTAGACTTAATTACAGGTTGCCCTGACATGCATCATAGCTCATGAAAACAAAGTGTCGAAGTTACTGAAGATAAATTGTAGAACATAGTTTAAAACGATTTAGAAAAAGAAATAATAATTTTGCTAAAAGTCACCTAAACATTTATGCAAAGAGGATCTAAATTCAGACAAGGAACAGCACAGATCAATATCGACAGAGGGCATGCGTGACAAGTGACTATATTGAGACTGAACTCTGTTAATGGTGGAAAAATGACCCATGTTAGTCCTAAATCCTTTGCTATGGAGAGAACTATCCTTGGAGTTTAATTGCGCGACAGAATCCGTAATGAAGAGATTCGCCCAAGTACCAAGGTCACCGACATAGCTCTTAAAATCTGCAAGTTGCGACGGGCAGGCCACATCTGTCCGAGAACCGATATTCGTTAGGGAAGAGAAGAAAGGTTCTCGAGTGGAAATCACGAACCGGAAGACGCAGCGTAGGTAGGCGACCCACTAGGTGGACAGACGACATTGAGCGCGTCGCAGGTAACCAGTGGATGCAAATAGCTAATTGTCGTCGTTCCTTGTGGCGTTCGAAGGGGAGGCCTATGTTCAGCAGTGGACGTCTTCCGGCTGATGATGACTGATGATGACTACTTGACACTGGCGATATAACTGGCGGCATCAATAATTGATGGAAGCAATATTTTGGTAAAAGACGAAGAAAAAAAAGTAAACAATTACCTTTTTGACACTGTCAAAGAATCGCGAGGCTATAATAACAAGGCACTTAGTCATACAGAGGGAGTGCCCTAATAGAACACGATCACGCGATCATCGCAAGAACGAATTAAACATATGGACGTCGAACGAGTGTCCTAACTAGTAGTCGCGCGAATTTTGTTCGCGGGTGCGATGCGAACTTGCGATGATCGCGTGATCGCGTTTAGTTAGTACTTCGCCTAAAATAAAGAAATATATCAACACAAACGAAATATTTTTCCGTAAAATAATAAATAATATCCTTGCTGAAATCCTTCCCATTATTACTCACATCCTAAATTATTCAATTTCCACAGGCCAATTTCCATCTTGTTGGAAAGAAGCCCTAATTACACCCTTACCCAAAAAGCCTCATCCCATATCCTATTCCGAATATCGTCCTATATCGATTTTACCTTTCCTATCCAAAGTTCTTGAGCGTCTCGTCCATAATCAGTTGCGGAATTTCCTGATCAAGAACTCTCTCCTTAATACTTTTCAGTCTGGTTTCCGCCCTGGTCATAGTACCGTTACCGCTCTCGTAAATATTACGGATGATATTAGATCAGCCATGGATAACGGTAACTTAACCATCCTTACTCTTTTAGACTTTAGTAATGCGTTTAATACCGTTGACTTTGATGTCCTACTTGGTGTTCTAAGCTCTCTTAACGTATCTCCAGCAGTGATTGACTGGTTTCGTAATTACCTGTTTGGCCGTCGACAGCGTATTCGCATTGAGGACTCTTACTCTTCTTGGTGCAGTACTACTGTTGGTGTACCACAGGGTGGCGTGCTTTCTCCTTTACTCTTCGCTATTTTTATTAATTCTATCTCTAATCGACTACGTTCATCCTACCACCTTTATGCGGATGATCTCCAAATATACACTCATATGCCTTTGGATAAGATGTCGGAGGCTATTGATATCACCAATACGGATCTTATGGAAATTAGTGAATGGAGTAAAGCTCATGGTTTAACTGTGAATCCGTCAAAGACTCAAGTCATTATTGTTGGCAGTTCTAGGATGACATCGCGTATTCAATGGGCACAACTTCCTGCAGTAGTATTTGATGGCACCACAATTCCAGTAAGCAAAAAAGTAAAAAACTTAGGCATTTACATTGTGTTACGATGCAAAATGCAGCGTACCTTACCTTTGATCATTTCTTACAACTTTCCTTGGTTCTAGTAACATTGTCACTGTAATTGCAATTCACTTCACTCTATTTGTTAAGTAATAAACTAATTTTAACACCTTGTACAGTAATTTAAATTCTTTTCCAAAGATTGTTTGTTTACGTTTCATAGTTGTGATAATGGAAATGTCAAACTTGAACGGGCTCAGTAACGCCATCTGACAGTTCCGAACAAAATTACGTCGAGTTCACAGACAATAAAGTAAATAAAACTTAAGTAAAACTTTATTTGCAGTGCATTAAAACTAATTTACAAGGTATATTTAACTTATAATCACTCTCTAGTGAAAATCAATTAAGATTGACCAAATTAACGGAAGTCTAACAATTTTTTTATATGAAGTATTTTCTAGATACTTCGATTTAGCCGAATTATATTTAATCTGTGGATTTGTGATGTTTGTCTTTGGACTAAGTGTGGCAATGGTACTAAAACTAATTTCTCCAGTCAATGACCGGATAATTTTCCCCAGATAAATGTTTTTATCGTAATTAATTCACTGGGAATTGTGAATTCCCGTGATTTATCAATGTTGTGAGACTGATTGATGTCAACTTTGTTGACCAACGCCAAGTGGCAGTAGTTTGAGGATCTTAATTATTGCCATGGAATGCTTTGTGAGGAGCATTGGACTTTAATTTTACCCTTATTTGGGCTAATCGCCACTAGGTGGTATTATTCGTTTTTGAGGTAGGATTGGAGGGGTGGAACCCCAGGCAGCTCATTTGAGCACGAATCACCGCCTAGACACCTAGACTACACCGAGACACAGTGATCCGTTCGTTCTTCAGGTAATTAGCCTGTGCCAGTAGTGGCATTCTAAAGTAACCATCGCATAGGTTGTTGTATCAGTATTAAATTCTAACAATCGTTCCAGAATTCCGATGCTCGAGTGTTAGGAGCGCGGACCGGCCTACCGTACAGCCACGCCAAATACCATCCCCAAAAACTGTAAGTAGTCTTGGAAAGTCTATAATTTAGTGGTGTCTAAAACCTTGCTGATGTTAGTGTGAATAGTGTCTCATGAGGGGTCCGTATTGTCCGTTCTAGGAGTGAACTCCGAGGGCCCGTCTCGACGCCACGAATCAGATCGTGACCGGTGCCTTCGAGTCCGTAAGAACCCCGGGACGGCTGTACGGACACCGAGTGCGCCTAGCCGAGAGGCAGGCCAGACGGTTTTTTTTTTTATTACGGTTTTTTTTTATTACCACGTTGTTTATTTTATTTACAACGGTTTTTTTATTAACCTAGTTTTTTATTAACTGGGTATATTTTTATTTAACATTTTGAAATACCGGTATTTAACCAGTTATATTTAACTGGTACTTGTGGAGTACTTTTTTAACCGAAGCGTCGAGTGTTCATCGCCTCGTCACCTCCGGATTTGGGACTGAAACAGTCCCTGGCGCCCCCCTTTTGTATTAATTATTAAGGCTTCCCCACACGGTTCTAATACTTTCGTTTACTTTAATACTGGAAGGAGTAACTCTAAAACTTTTACCGGTATTGGCTTTATTCCCAACCACCCACGACCATAGCTCCCACCGCTGAGTGAATAAGTAATATAAGCTGGCTATTTTCAAGTAGGGTTGCATAAGCGTCGCATAGTGTATGGCACTGGGCCTAATACAGTGTATTACTTTTAATAATAATTAAATATAAGGTTTAAGACTTAAGTAGGGAACAGTTTGTGATTTTGACAATAAACAGAACATAATTGTACCACAACATATGTTTTATTCCAAGAGCAGCCCACCTACAAATCTTATATGTAATAATTGACATGAATTTAACCTGGGGCCCACAACTTCAGGAGCCAGCCAGCCAATGATGCCAGCTATCTTGATCTTACTGAAGACCAGTTGAACAAACTCGAGCGGCTTCAAAATTTTTGCATACGATTCATATTTGGTCTCCGTAAATATGATCATGTCTCCGAATTTCGTGCAAAGCTCGGGTGGTTGCCAATTCGACTTCGCCGGAATACACATATTTTATCGCTTTTATACAGTATTCTACTCAATCCCATAACTCCTTCATATCTTAAAGGTCGTTTTGAATTCTTGCATTTAACACATTCTAGGTGCTTGAGGTCATCAGAGAATTTAAAGTTGCAAATACCAGTGCATTCTACAAGCTATTTTGACAAATCCTTTTCAGTTCAGGCTGCCCGCCTGTGGAATGCTCTGCCTGTTCCTATTAGACGTGCTCAGACTCTGTTATCATTTAAACAGATGGTAAAATCGTACTATTCTTCAACTACAAATTAGACATAATTGTTACCATGTTCTACGATTTATTACACATAATATATATATATACATATACATATATATATAATATAATGTACTAGAATAATTAAATATACATATAAGTATAGTATTGAGTTTATGTATAGTATTTGTGAAATCTGTTGAGTATATTTATATATATGCATATAAGTTTATGTTTGTGTGTCCTATGTATATGTTTGTAGTACACCACCAGCTGCCCATTTATTCTGATTCTGTTTCTCCTGCAAAATGGTTGTCTGGAAGAAATTGCTTATAGAGATAAGACCGCCATTTGTACATTTTATGTTTTAGTTCTAAGTTTATATTGTAAATATCTTCTTGGTGTACAATAAAGAGTATTCTATTCTATTCTATAATACTCGTCAGTGAAATAAAACCCGCAATAAACCGAGCTACACGTCTCCCGACTACCGCACTCTTCCATTTGCCCGGCAAATTGCGACTCTACGTGATCGGAGACAAACTGAACGCGTGATTCTCAACAGTTCGTGTCATTGAATGGGGTTGTAAATACTTTTTTATGCACGTATAGCTACAATGTATAGTGAATGAGCTTGTAGAACTTTTTTGACTTATGTTTTCCTGGTACGAACGATTCCTGGCTCTGCGGCATGAAACCCAGGTAGGTGCCCAGGAAACTTTTTTATTCAAGGTGGCAGCGGCAGCAGCCGTAACACGTCCACTGCCGAACAAAAGGCCTCCCCCTTAGAAGGGAGGGGTTGCCATAATCCCCACGCTTGACAGGCGGCTTGGGGACCGCAGTATAGGTGGAAGATAAATCCAAAAGAAAGACGCTGCTGCCCGTCTTCCTGTTCTCGCTTAGTCGCCTCTTACGACACCCAACGAGAGGAGATGGGGGGGATGCAATTCTAACCCGGCACCCCACGGGGGGCGGCACCCCACGGGGGTTTTCAAGGTGGAATCCTTCAAAATGTACCGAGTGTCCGAGGGGGTGAAGGCTGGGTTATGTGAGATTTTTAGAGACTAAAACCCCGGTGGCCTTCAATGAGGCTATGATGAAAGTCTGGGTTCTCCGTTCAGACCTTCGACAGAGTCAGGGTGCCGAAGACCCTGGCAGCATTTCATCGCTGAATAGAAAGCAAGTCTTTAAGCAAAGGAGTGTTTTTATCTCCAGCCGGAAGACCTTGAATGCCACAATAAACGACAATTGGCTATTTGCATCCACCTGCGACGCGCACAATGTTCTCTGTCCACCTAGTGGGAGGCCTGCCTACGCTACGTCTTACGGTTCGAGGTCGCCACTCTAGAACCTTTCTTCCCCATCGAGCGATGTGGCGTGCCCATTGCCACTTCAACATGCAGATTCTAAGAGCTACTTATAGTTATGTCGGTGGCTTTGGTTCTTCGGCGAATCTCCTCATTACGGATTCTGTCGCGCAAAGAAACTCCAAGCATAGCTCTCTCCATAGGTCTTTGAGTGACTTTGAGCTTCTCTAAATGGCCAGCTGTCATCCTTAACAGCTGGCCATTTAAGTCTCAAGCTAAGCTGTTTTTAAAGAATAATTTATTAATTAAATATATATCGTATATCAATAAATCAAAGAGTACAAATCCATTGTAGACTACTACAATAGTACTTATGTGTAAAATATTTAACTACTAACTATAAAAGTTTATCAAAGTTCATTATACTAATTAAAGGCAACGGAGAATATCATTATTTGAGACAAAAACCATCCTTTCTTCTCCGTGAAAATATTACCGAAGCGTATTTCCTGTTCATTTTTCTTTGCGATGCTGTGTAGTGATAAAATGAGAGGGAGATCATTATTTATACATTAAGCGAGTTTAATGAACAAGTAACGTTGTAGTTTATTTGTTTAAATCCTCCGAGGTTTATAGATATCGGCATTTAAAACGTTAACAAGTAAAATTATAAAAGCGTAAAAAGCCCAGTAAAGAAAATGGTCTTAAATTTAATTAGGTATACACATACAGGATGTCCAAGAAATGAGGTATCAAGCCAGTAATGACGCACTGTGTAACACACAAGCAATCAATTAGTGAAAGAAAATAATGAAAACAGTCAACAGTTTTAGTGTAGTGAGCTCAAAATTTTGTTCGATATTTAAATCATCTCACTCACACTATCTTCTAATTACTCTTTTCACTCACAGCGTACGATCCTATTTTCGTCTTACTCACTCACTCTTAACTCCATGTTCCGGGTTAGTGCTACATTCAATATCTCTAACTCTATTATGAGGCATAGAACGCGAATAGGCGCGTTCCATACCCATATCTTTAATATTTATTTATATTTTGACATAATAATAGCTTCCTTTTTGTATTTCTTGCTGTGCAGACGAATTTAATAAAGTAAATACGCAAGTCCGTGGCTCATTTTAAAGTTATTTTATTACTTTATCTCGGAACACAAGAATAAGAAAAGCAAAAATCGTCTCAACTAACCGACGTTTGTTCAACGACTCTTGAATCGCGGAATTTGACGCTTACTCGTTCGTATCCAATCGGTAGTAACGTCATTTTCATACGAGAATACCGTTTAGTCAACGTTATAAAACGATTGAACGATGATTATATTACCAGAATACGCTCCAATGTTATTTCAATCATTGTTGCCGTTGAAGTAAAATCGACGGACGTGAATACGAAAAGTGTTTCAACGACTAAGTCGCTACGTTAACGTTATTGTTTTGATTACGAGAATTGGGCTACAGATACAGCGGCGGCCGCAGAAGTCGAGAAGCAGGCCGTCCGACGTTAGGCAGACGTGAGGCGTTCAGCACGCTACATTTTGCGACGAAGCCGGTCTCGTTTCGTCGACTGTAAATGCGTCGATCGACGACCTATCTTTAAGCGACCGACACTAACGGCCGAATCTACATACATTACTTATATTAAGCGTTAATCACAATTAGTTAAATGTAGTTAAATTTCTTAAGTAACGTTCGCGCCCACTGTCAAAATTTAATGTTAACTTTACAAATATTAGAATTTAAGGATGCATACGGCCGAACCTACATACATTACTTATATTAAGCGTTAATCACAATTAGTTAATTGTAGTTAAATTTCTTAAGTAACGTTCGCGCCCACTGTCAAAATTTAATGTTAACTTTACAAATATTAGAATTTAAGGATGCATAAGTGTGCGATTAGTGTGTCCAATGCGACAAATCTATCGATAATTGTCATGTGTTGCTAATACTAAACGGGTAAATAAAAGTTTTATTCTAAATGCTGGGTTATTTTGTAAAATATATATATTGTTAGATATTACGGAACGATAAGAAATAATAAGAAATAAAATGTAGGGTAGAATAAAATAATGGAGGGTAGAATGGTGGAATGACCGACCGAACGCGTATATAAGGCGCTGCTCTGGCGGTGCAGGGACATTCTGCCATGAATTTCGGCCCTCACATTAGGTCCGTCCGCAATCGAGCGGCTTTCGTATTAGGTCGCCTGTATCCCCTTATCTGCAAGCGGAGTAAAATGTCGCTTAGAAATAAGTTGACGTTATACAAAGCCTGCATTCGCCCAATCATGACTTACGCGAGTGTAGTTTTCGCGCACGCCGCCCGCACCCGTATCGATAGCCTCCAGGTTATCCAAAATCGTTATGTCGTGCCCCGTGGTACATGCGGAATGTAGATTTGCATTCCGATTTCAAGTTAGATCCCCTTCGTAAATTCCTATTAGAAGCGTCGAAACGCTACTTTGAATCCGCGTCCCGTCACGCGAACAGTTTAATCCGCGCCGCCGCCGATTACGCTCCTAGTCCTTCTGACTCGCGCCGCAGACCACGGCACGTACTGCTCGACCCTCCTGACCCCATGACGGTCCTATTGGACCGGGATGCGCCGAACCCCCTTCCCCGACAATCGTATGCTACACTAGCTATCAGACACCGGTCTCGCCGGCGAGGCCGAAAGGTCGTACGTATGCGACCGCAACGACGTGCAACACCCCACTGAGTTTCTTGCCGGTTCTTCTCAGTGGGGGCGCGTTGTGAACCGGTGGTAAACTCAGCCCTCTCTTAAGCGACAGCCCAAGCCAAGGCCGTGCCTCCCTGAGGTGCCCTTGAGCTCGTCGCTACTTCTGCCGTTAAGGCTAGAGTGCTCGCCTCCTATTGTCCGGTGAAGCTGTAATGGCCATCTGCGGCCAGCAGCGTCTATCATTCCCAAAAAAAAAAAAATGCAGGGACATTCAATTATTAGATCTCGTGCGGAACGGTTGTGTGAGTAATCATATAGGGCGGTCACTCTGTCATTCTGTCACTAGAGTTGCTATAATGTGATAGTGCTGGTTTATATTCTTGTGGTTATCAATTGGTGTGTGTTAATAACGTTGTTATCATGAATCTGTGTTTCCTATCAAGTGTAAGTAAATATGCTTCTCTATTTATTTATTTTATACTAGCTGACCCACGCAGCTCCGCCTGCGCTATTTTTACGTTAACTAAACTTTGAATAACAGACATTCGCATCGAATACATAACCTCATTTTTTATAGTCGGTTAAAAACTGGGACCCACTTTTTACTTGCTCTCCGAAGCACGGACCCGTTTAGTTCAAATGGCGTTAAACGGTCACCCATCTATTTAATGACCTTACCTAACGTTGCTTAACCCGATCGATTACAAAACCTTGATAAATACTCTCTATGAGTGTTCCCTTACTAATATTTATTACATTTTATAGAAAAATTGATAAAATCGGACCAAGCGTATAACCAAGTACCCGTTTTGACTTTAATCCTCTCTCCCAAAAGAACCGTGTTAGATTACGGGATAAAAAGTATCCTATGTCCTACCTCGTAGTAAGATCTCAAATCATGCCAAGTTTCATTTGAATCCATTCAGTAGTTTCGGCGTGATGCTCAGCCGTGATACAGACAGACAGACAGACAGACAGACAGACAGACAGACAAAAATTTAAAAAATTACATTTTCGGCCTCAGTATCGGTTATAGATTGCCCTCCAAATATAATTTTCAAAATATCTTCAATGTACAGAATTGGACCTGTTACAGTTTTATTATAAGTATAGATTTCTACTTAGGGTTTTATAATAATACTAGCTGACCCACGCAGCTCCGCCCGCGCTGTGCTTACGTTATCTAAACTTTTAATAACAGACACTCGCATCGAATACATAACCTCCTTTTTTATAGTCGGTTAAAAACTGGGATTCACTTTTTACTTGCTCTCCGAAGCACGGACCCGTTTAGTTCAAATGGCGTTAAACGGTCACCCATCTATTTAATGACCTTACCTAACGTTGCTTAACCCGATCGATTACAAAACCTTGATAACAACTCTCTATGAGTGTTCCCTTACTAATATTTATTATATTATAAAGAAAAATTGATAAAATCGGACCAAGCGTATAACCAAGTACCCATTTTGACTTTAATCCCCTCTCCCAAAAGAACCGTGCTAGATTACGGGATAAAAAGTATCCTATGTCCTACCTCGTAGTAAGATCTCAAATCATGCCAAGTTTCATTTGAATTCATTCAGTAGTTTCGGCGTGATGCTCAGCCGAGATACAGACAGACAGACAGACAGACAAAAATTAAAAAAAATTACATTTTCGGCCTCAGTATCGGTTATAGAATGCCCTCCAAATATAATTTTCAAAATACCTTCAATGTACAGAATTGGACCTGTTACAGTTTTATTATAAGTAAGTATAGATATAGATTTATTCAATACAAGTAATAAAATCAATGGTATTTGGTTGTTTTTTAATAATTCTGACTATGATTTTTTTATGTGGCAGTGTTGGTACAGCAGTCACACTTGACAACTTCAATGACAGCAGACAAGCCTACGTATTTTTTTTAATAGCGTCATCATCATGTATGAAGGTATTTTGAGGGCCTCCTGACCGACTGTTGATAGCACTTTAGCCATTGATATCTCGATCTCCTAATGAATTCCATCATATTTTCGTGTCGCAGTGGAAAGATTGGTGTCAATCTGGAAGTATTTCTCCGGTTGATTGTACAGAGAACATTCGAAGAACATAGATTATTACGTCATTCGCTGACGCTCTTCTCACGTACCGCAGGCGCAGAGAATAATCGAATCAATGAGACATTCAAATATCATACTCCGTTTTTGCTTTTTCTTTATTTACTAATGCATTTGTTAATGCATTTAAAATAAAATATGCTCAAAACTTGAGAGAATGACTTCTTGAAACAAATAATCTAGTTATCAGCTGTTTTTCGCCGCCATAAAATGTGTCAAAATCATTGATTAACTAATCTAAGTAATCTCTCTCGGCCACTTAAAGTTAAGTACGATTATTAAATAGCGCTAACTAAGCATTAGCCCACTGAGAGCGCCGATAATTTGACATCTACACTAAGTATAAGTAACGAGATAAGGTTAAATTAACCCACTGTAGGTTCGGCCATAAATAGATATTATTATAGATAGTGATAACGAACGAATGAATGAAGTCGAATAAGCAACGCGAACGTCAACGAAGCTTACAAAACAAAATAAGCTTCGCTTACAAAAATAGACGTTCAAGTGTGAACGCCGTCGAAGAGTGTTAACATATTTATGTGAAATACCAACGACGTATATTTAAAATAAATAAGTGGTCTATCGAAAGTATAGCGTGATCTAAAACTACGGTAGTGACATCTAGGAAAGATAAATTAAAGCTTCCACTGACAAATTCCAAAAGAGTAGACATACGTAATTTTTGCTTGACTGCCCCAAGAAATAGAAATATTTATTTATTCCAAATAGTTGAGTTAGGGTACTCACTACAAGCATACTTAGTTAACTAACCGACTTCAAAAAAGGAGGAGCTTCTTAATTCGTCGTGTATGTATATTTTTTTTAATGTATGTTCCGCCAAATATGTACCGATTTGGATGATTCTTTTTTGTACCTAATACGACGTATACGTTCCATCAAGTTGGTCCCATAATTTTTTTATTCCTTATGAACCAGTAGTTTCTAAAGATGCATGAATGGAATGTTAGAATTATCTGGTAAAATGCCTAAAATACGATATTCTAAGCAAAAAAAAAAAAATGATAACTCTTACAAATATTTACCTATTATAACGAAACTTTTTTTTTCGAAACTATGAACCATTAGGATATTAATCCGTTGATACTAAAAAACTGGTACTAAGAAAATGGTAACCTTCATCAGGGCCTGAAGATGGAGCAGGAAGGTGGTCACAGGACGGCCGCAGGCCCCGCCACGAGAGTTAAGTATTCCGAGCGGGAAAGTCCCTTCTAAGTTCTAGGACAAACACATATTATTAGGACTGTACCTGTGTAGTACGTATCGTACGGCGTATCCAAGGGTTGTATTTTGTCGTTATGTAATAAATACCTACTATTAATATAATCTAGACTAGGTTATTGTCAAGGCGCAACGGGCTACGGAATGCAAACTAGATCTGTTTGTGGCAATCCCGAAAATCCCGAAATGAGCCAAGTGCAGTCCCGGGATTTTCGGGGCCAGAAAACGGCCGGTATCCCGAGATTCGGGATCCCGGGATTGTATTCTCTAGTGTCGTATCCAATACGTAGAGGCCTGTTGGAAGGAATTAATGACATGGAACACACCTGTCAGAGTCAACTGCTGTTTATCTTATTTCCAGCAGTTGATCCTTGAGTTGTGTAGGAACTATTGTAAGGATGTGGAAAGATTTCAGGTTGTTTTTTTTTTTTGTGAGCGTTTGGTGGATTGTACACTGGACTATTGCAAAAGGTTGGGGTCACTCGCCATAATTAGTAGGTAGGTAATAGGTATACTAATTATATTGTGACAAGTGGTGACTTGCCACCCACTAGATGGGCTCTCCATATAGTCGTCAGAAGACGACGGACTGCAACACCAGTGTGAGTGGCTCAGGGGTGTCGAGAGGTGTGCTACGCTTTCTCCGTAGTTACTCGCAGCGTTATGCCCTTTAACACTTCCACCCCTGGAGCGTATAGCTCTAACAGGTCCTCTCTGGACGGCCAATTAAGGCAAGCCAAAGCTAAGCGTCCTACGGGCCCCCTTCGGTTTCCAAACGGCCGACGAAGACATGCCGAGGTGGGGGCCCTGACCGACTCTCTGGAGCGCTCGGGTCCGTGGTGTCGTTACGCACCAACAGCTCGCCACTAGCTGCCCTGCGTTATCATTATTATACATACTAGCTGACCCACGCAGCTCCGCCTGCGCTATTTTTACATTAACTAAACTTTGATTAACAGACATTCGCATCGAATACATAACCTCATTTTTTATAGTCGGTTAAAAACTGGGACCCACTTTTTACTTGCTCTCCGAAGCACGGACCCGTTTAGTTCAAATGGCGTTAAACGGTCACCCATCTATTTTATGACCTTACCTAACGTTGCTTAACCCGATCGATTACAAAACCTTGATAACAACTCTCTATGAGTGTTCCCTTACTAATATTTATTATATTTTATAGAAAAATTGATAAAATCGGACCAAGCGTATAATCAAGTACCCGTTTTGACTTTAATCCCCTCTCCCAAAAGAACCGTGCTAGATTACGGGATAAAATGTATCCTATGTCCTACCTCGTAGTAAGATCACAAATCATGCAAAGTTTCATTTGAATCCATTCAGTAGTTTCGGCGTGATGCTCAGCCGTGATACAGACAGACAGACAGACAGACAGACAGACAGACAGACAAAAATTTAAAAATAACATTTTCTGCCTCAGTATCGGTTATAGAATGCCCTCCAAATATAATTTTCAAAATATCTTCAATGTACAGAATTGGACCTGTTACAGTTTTATTATAAGTATAGATTAGATCTTTTGTGTCCGGTAATTTTATCAGCTTCACACCGGAACACAGCAAGGCTTACACTCTGTTACTCGGCAGCAGAATATCTAACACAGCGGTGTACCTACCTTGCACAATTGACCTACTATAATATGATTCACTTATTTGTACACTTTTTTTTTTTTTAATATTATTTATTTATATATCGATGGCTCCTACGTTAAGTATCGTATGTGCAAAACCCGCACTTTACAGGAGAGCGAATTTAAGATATTTTTCTACGCTTGTTCTTTAAATTTGAAGCTATTTGGCTGAAATTTGTACCAAACATAGAAAATGCCTTATTTTACCGAATAGTATGAAAACAAACGTTTAATAATTATTCGTTTTAGAGATATTGTTGTTACGCTTTTATACGATGGAAATCTGCATTATACAAATATCGTAAGTATTACTTACGATTACATACGCTGCAATTCAGTAAGCAGAAAATATCGTATATTTTACTTACGATGTTTTACATCGACATTAATTTGGTATTAAGAGACATACTATATTTTACTTTCTCCATATTAAATGAAATAGGTGATTAGGTCAACAAAATATTTAAATAATAAATAAAACAACTGAACTGAATCTAAATTACTTTTTTAAAATATTTTATTTAGAGGTCTGACAACAAAGTAGGTAACTCACTAGCTCTAACTCTCGCAGAAAAATCAACACAATTAAAACAATAATAAAACTTACAAACGTAATTACGATTGCCTGAAAATAATAATGCTCTTAATATTTCTTTGGTAAAATAAAATTTCTTACAAATACCTAAACAAACACATTATTAGAGCGTATGATAAGCTTTATTATTGGACATAGAAAAACTTTTAAAATAGCTTTGACTATCATAAAATAATTACTTATAGTTAAAAAAAAACAGAAACATCAACCTATAATACTGACATTATACCTTTAATAACAGTTAGACAACAAAAGAAAGAAATAAAAATGCGTACCGAAAAAAATAATAATAAAAAATTAACAGAATTAGTACAAACAAATCAACAGAACGGAACGAATTCTTTTTATAATATATAAATTCTTTTTAAGTAAGTTAAAACCTTATAATATAAATTCTAAAACAAAATCCTTAATCTGAATCATTCCGAGTCAATGTGTGCAGTTTGACTCCACTGGGAGGTTGGCGTAAAAATTGTGATGAATAGCTGGAATTACACCTCTTGTAACTCATTAAATCATCGTTTATTATTGAAATGAGTTGAACTAATTTTACGGATTATAATAATAATAATAATAATAATAATAATAATAATAATAATAAGCCCGCAGGGCAGCTTGTGGCGAGCTGTTGGTGCGTAACGACACCACGGACCCGAGTGCTCCAGAGAGTCGATCAGGGCCCCCACCTCGGCGTGTCTTCGTCGGTCGAGTGGAAACCGAAGGGGGCCCGAAGGACTCTCAGCTCTGGCTTGCCTTAATTGGCCGTCCAGAGAGGAGCTGTTAGAGCTATATGCTCCAGGGGTGGAAGTGTTAAAGGGCATAACGCCGCGAGTAACCACGGAGAAAGCGCAGCACACCTCTCGACACCCCTGAGTCACTCACACCGGTGTTGCTCTCTGTCGTCATCGGACGATCATTTGGGGAGCCCATCTAGTGGGTGGCAAGCCACCACTTGCCACAAAATAGTTATGAATGTAATTATGGCAAGTGACCCCGGCCTTTGCAATAGCCCAATCGCCAGTCCACCAAACGCTCAACCCCATAAACCTAGACTTCTTTTCACATGCTTGCAATAGTCCCTACCACCTACCGAGGTCAACTGCTGTAAGGTCATCATTGTGGCAGTTGACCCCGGGAGGTGTTTTACACACCATTTACTCCTTCTAAAACGGGCCTCTACGTGTTGGATCCGTCCCCACGCAAGCCTCTAAAAGACCGGGCTAAGCCCGTGAGTAAATAAAACATAAAATAATAATAATAATAACGACACCACGGACCCGAGTGCTCCAGAGAGTCGATCAGGGCCCCCACCTCGGCGTGTCTTCGTCGGTCGAGTGGAAACCGAAGGGGGCCCGAAGGACTCTCAGCTCTGGCTTGCCTTAATTGGCCGTCCAGAGAGGAGCTGTTAGAGCTATATGCTCCAGGGGTGGAAGTGTTAAAGGGCATAACGCCGCGAGTAACTACGGAGAAAGCGTAGCACACCTCTCGACACCCCTGAGTCACTCACACCGGTGTTGCTCTCTGTCGTCATCGGACGATCATTTGGGGAGCCCATCTAGTGGGTGGCAAGCCACCACTTGCCACAAAATAGTTATGAATGTAATTATGGCAAGTGACCCCGGCCTTTGCAATAGCCCAATCGCCAGTCCACCAAACGCTCAACCCCATAAACCTAGACTTCTTTTCACATGCTTGCAATAGTCCCTACCACCTACCGAGGTCAACTTCTGTAAGGTCATCATTGTGGCAGTTGACCCCGGGAGGTGTTTTACACACCATTTACTTCTTCTAAAACGGGCCTCTACGTGTTGGATCCGTCCCCACGCAAGCCTCTAAAAGACCGGGCTAAGCCCGTGAGTAAATAAAACATGAAAATAATAATAATATCTTGGGACAATCCACACACGGTCATCCGATCCCAAACTAGGCAGAGCCTGTACTATGATATGATGATCAACCTCAAGATACTGTAAGCTCTTTCTGTGTAGGTCGACTAAGAATAATAATGATAAAACCTGAGGGTACCCTAAGACAATTATGACGTATAGGCAACTACCACCTCTGTCCACCCGCGACCATGAATGCTGTAAAGTGTTCAAAACGTCGGGATATTAAAATAAAAAATAAACTGGTATATAATACATAAAATTATGTTCTGTTCATCGTTTGTTTCAATTTAGATATATGCAGCTTATTGTAAAGTAGGCCCACAACAACATCGCTTTCATTTCGTTGTCATTCGTCTGGTATTAGCTTTCTGAGATCTGTTAGATCATACTATATTACATGAAGTTTATTTGGATCTACAGAAAGTACGTTTAATTTCTTTATTTTTGTCCTCTGAACAATGAACACCATCACCATGTTACGAGTATGTTGAATAGTTTGGAAATAACATGCGGAGTTGTATACTCGGACCTTGTAGCGACTATGGAACATTTTCGTGCTTTAAAGCCTTTCCGCCATACTTATTATTGGAAACAAGTTTAATAGTAGAAAGCTTAATATAGATCTCTTCAAATCTCATAACTTTCGTGGTGCCTTACAGTTGGACTAACAAGGGTTCGTGCACCTGTAAGAATCTTTCGTTCTGAGGTTATATCAATCCGTGTGATTGTTATTTGTCTCCCGCTTTGCAAAGGAGGGAAATAGAATTTATATTTCTTTTACTCCTCCTATATACTTTTATAATTATATTTGTTGCGGTTTCCAAGACAATTTTGCGTTTCCCCGGGACTCGCCGAGGGTCAAACCTCGGCGTCTTCACTGGTGACCACTGTAGATCCTGGCTGACATTCACAGTGGTGGGAATGAGTGGTGGGAGTAACCCCAAATTAAAATAAGTCCCACAACCGTCCTACATCTGTAGCAACTACTCCCACACTTTTCGACATAACATCTGAGAAACATTACATTATATAATATATAAAACAGAAAATTACATTACCAACAAAAACATTCTCACAATCTGTGTCCAAAGGACTAACATTCACAGCCTGGATAAGGGATGAGGTGTTTGTATGATTCCCGGGTTATTTTTCTTAATAGAGTGGTCCTGAAATATATTTTCTGCACCATTGTCATTTCGTTCTGAATGAGGAGTGTTACTGTTTACGGTGGGTGGCGTGATAACTAGTTCGGAACTATTAAAATCCAAGGTATAGGTCAAACTAGCTTCAAGTGTGGTTTTATTTAAATCTGGCATAAGCTGTGACTAAACTTGCATGGCACTTACTTCATCTTCTTCGAACTTCGATGGTTAAAAACTTCTAAATGTTATCAAATCTTCATCTGAAAAAAAAAACTTTATAAAGATGTTTATGTAAATCATACAGCAGTCATAGATCCTAGAAACTTAACATAAAGTATTTTAATAAGTAAATGTTTACCTACCAGAATTGTTATTTGGCAGTATTGGTAGTTTTTGAGAAATATCTTCTTCCGGCATCTAAGAAAGTGCTTCTATTTCCATTAAATGAGTCCCAGATGGCAATAGACTCTAAAATTTAAAAAAAAGTAACAAAAGACAGTACTTTTTTTGCAATTACCACGTAATTTATTGTATGTTAACCTTACCATATCCAATTCTGCAACGTAAATCAGCGTAAATAACACATACGATAAAAGTCAGATTTAAAAATACCACGTAAATAGTCGTACGTAGTACATACGATAAAATAATTGATTCGATTGGCAGCGTACAAAATCGTAAGTACTACATACGATATAATTTGATGACCAAAAAGCAACGTACTAAATTGTATTTGTTATATACGATATTTTTGACATAGTTTCGTAAAAAACTTAAACACTTAACAACAACGATACAATACGACCTCAAAAGGAACATCACAGTCTTTGAGTTCTTGAATTATGTCTCAAATACGAACATGATTTATTTTTACTCATTATCAATCTTATATAGTGATTTAAATTAAGTAAATGGTAAAACGAATTCATGCCGTGCGAGCGGAGCGTAATTCCCACGTACAAGCCGGTAAGTGATAGATACGATTCGCCGATCATCCGTACTCCCGTGCACCTTTACCCCGTATAATATAGCTAGAGTAAATACAATTATTTACGGCGCCCACAAAAATAACATACGCCTTTATACGGGAAAAAACTTTTTAATTTTTCACGTTTTGAAAATTCTGTAAATGGGATTAAAAAATAAATATCACCTTAATTACGAATCAATGAAAACATGAAAATCATGTTTTTAGACATACGATACTTAACGTAGGAGCCATCGATATGTCCAAATTTATTTTTAAATTTATATTTATTTACATAATTATCATCAGCAGCCGAAAGACGTCAACTGTTGAACAAAGGCCTCCCCCTTAGAAGGGAGGGGTTGCCATCATCCCCACACTTGGCAGGCGGCTTGGAGATCGCAGTATAGGTGGTAGGTAATCCAATAGAAAGACGCTGTTGCCCGTCTTTTGTTTTCCCTTAGTCGCCTCTTACAAACACCCAACGGTTGGAGATGGGAGGGTACTATTCTTACCCGGACACCCCACGGGTAATAGCATACACAATTATTATATTTATTATTTTATTTATTTTGGCAATAAACAGGATTTTTAACCGACTTCAAAAAAGGAGGAGGTTCTCAATTCGTCTGTATATATATATATATATTTTTTTTTTCTATGTATGTTCGCGCATAACTCTGGCAATTATGAACCGATTTGAAAAAATCTTTCTTCCATCCATTCTTTAATCCGTTAATTGGGTCCCATAAAAAAATTATTGCTTAGTAATAAGTAGTTCCTGAAAAAACAAGAATGGTGACTGCGCACTGAGAGCTGCAAGAAAGCCTATATAGATGACGTTTTAGTCGCTCGGACTCGCTCGGTCGGACAAAAATGGTCATAACTCTGGCAAATATTTACCAATTTCAATGATTCTTTTTTTATTCGAAAGAAGAAACTACTGTATTGAATCTGTATGAATTTTATTACAACCGGATAAGAACTTCCTGGAGGACCATGAACGATGTGGAGGAATTTATCTGGTAAAAACCATAAAACTGATGTTCTCCATTACATTGCTCTGACAATTATGAACCGATTTCGATGATTCTTTTTTTATTCGAGAGAGTAAACTACTATGATGTTTCCATGCAAATTTCATTACGACCGGATATTTTTTTCTGAAGAAACATGAATTATGTAAAACTATGTAGACGATAATGTGATCATAACCTACCTAGATAATTTTACGGCTTTCGATACCGGATAAGCACAAAAAATTTCATCAAAATCGGTCAAGCCATTTCGGAGGAGTATGGCAACGAAAACTGTGACACGTGAATATTATATATTAAACGAATAAGAACAAACTGAACGGCAGCGGCAACCTCACCCAGTCACTCATTTCTTCAATACGCAACACACTCGCTAGCACCCAGAAGCAACTCTTACATAACCTTACTTGAATGACCCTTGCGTCACCAAGGATACCATCAGATCATGATTAGAGTACCTACCTAACGATTGGCCTCCACCATATGCCACCACCATGGCCTCCCTCACAGCCAACCCTGACCGACTAGCTTCCTATTCCGACCTTCAAGCTACACAAGGAACTAATCACAATTACCCAGATATATCACAATAGACAGACTCACTGTCACGACAGAACGACTCGACTAACTCAGACCGACTGCCTCAGGGAGCCCATGCCCCATGCTATGGAAACTTAGAACAAAGTCAGTGAGTCGCTGTATACATTGCAATCTAGTAACACATTCAGCAAAATAAGCCTATTGTAAATAGTTTTAAGCTATCTAACACTAGATGGCGTTGAATAACATTCCAAATTTCACACAAAGATAAGAGTATATATTTCACACAGAAATGTATTTCGAAGTTACCAATGTAAAAAAATAAATCCGTATTAATGTATGTTTCCTCAGGATATTAAAAATCATTGGATAAAGTTAGGTTTTTATTCTAATATCAATATCTATCAGAACTATTAAGTATTTACTGTAGTTACAAAAAGACAATGAAAAATTATTATTAATTAATTATGTTAAACTAAACAACTACCTATTTTAGAAGAACTAAAAATGGCTGTTAGTTACGTGATGCAGTATCTGTGTTTTTAGTTTCAACAAACCTGTGTCCTTTTTAGTATCGATCTTCCGTAGGCTTCTGTGTCTTTATTAACCAAAAACCACAGAACATTTTTGATTAATAATTGGGTCAGTTTTCAATCAAAATCGTTTGAACAACATTACGTGCGCTTACCTCGCCCGCACGTATTTCGAACCGGCACATGCAAGCGATTGTCATCATAAAGGTGGTACACCGTTCGTGACCGCGAGAGTACCTATTTTTATTACATATTTAGGACGAAAAATGAATACTGAGCGCTCTGTATTAATGTATATATATGTCCAAAATTCAACCAGTCACATGGTAGTTTAAAAAAAAATCTATATTCAATGAAGTAAGATGAAGTTACTGAGATAAATTATTGTATATTATAAGTTTGATAGTAAATGGTAATTTACGACTTGATCTTGATCCACGCACTAGCTTATACATAAATATACATGAAAAACATAACCCTCATTCTGACGCAGTTAGGTAATAAACCTTTTTTAATATCTTCATTTTCTACCACAAAAACACTCATGCGCTTAAAGCTGTATACTATGCCTACGTACGAAGTATTCTGGAGTTTGGAAGTCCGATTTGGTCGCCACAATACTCTGTTTATATTAATAAAATAGAACGTATCCAAAAATTAATTGTAAAACACCTTAACTACAAAACTCACACTCGTCATGGCAACTATGCAGATGACTGCAAACGCCTCTGTTTACTTCCACTAGCTGCCAGAAGGCGAATGCTGGATATGTCCTTTCTTTACGATATCATACGTGGAAACGTTGATTGCCCTAATCTTTTATCTTCCATTACCTTTGCTGCACCCAAAAAGCGTACACGGAATACTCCGCTTTTCTCTGTCCCCCACCATCGCACCAGATACGCTAAGAACACTGTTCTAACGCGCCTACATAGAAGTTATAATGAATTGTTTGCTCTGGTTGATATCTTTCATTTATCAAAACCGGTGTTTAAATCACAAGTACTTAGTAAATTGAATGAACCTTCAGCTGCTTTTCGTACATAATATTTATATTGTAACACATATCTTAAATATCTCTTAAATATTTCATAGTATGAAGATAGCTAAAGTAACTATTGTCTTCATTGTTTTCCTTGATCTTCGTTTTACGCTGTATCAATGCACCTACTTACCTTTTATTATATAGCTAACTACATGTAACACAGAGCAAAACCACATTATTACTAATAAGTGAACCTATTACTGCTTGAAAATTCACACCTGTCATAACTACAGAGATTGCACATGTGCCTCAATTACCAGGGTGAATAACACTAAATATTTAGGAATTGTGGTGGATCAGCGTCTCTCTTGGCATGCCCATATCGAAATGATCATGACCAGAACGAGAAAACTTATTTGGATATTCAAAATGTTAAGACATGTCGCTTCCAAATACCTCTTAAATCTAACTTACGTATCATTAGCACAGTCTGTCTTAGTATACTGCATTCCAATCTGGGGTGGCGCCACGAAAATAAAATTCCTGGAACTAGAGAGAGCACAGAGATCCTTACTAAAAGTAATGATTTTCAAACCCTATTATTTTCCCACTGAGGACTTGTATTTGTTGTGTGATGTACTTTCAGTTAGGAAATTATATGTGCTGCATATTGTTGCGAAATTACATAAGTCAATTACTTATAAAAGAAGCGTTCTTGAAAAAAGGAGGAACTATGCAGTTGCCCCAGTTGTTTCTGTTAACTCAATATACGCGAAAAGACAATGGCGAAAGCAAGCTTCACATCTTTATAACGCTATTAATAAAATGTTAAACATATACCCCCTTAACCGTTATGAATGCAAAAAAGTACTAACCGCTTGGCTTAAAACAAAAAACTATGAATATGTTGAGACACTTTTGAATACTATCACCTGAACCGGATTGTGTATTAGATCTTATTTATGCATATAATACACACATCAAAAGTGTCTAGGGATCAACATATATTTTTGCAATAACTTTTCTCCTGATTGATATTAATTAAAATTTTCTTTAAGGATTCATCAAATAAAGTGTTTTCGTTTGTCACAGTAACGATAAACCAAGTCACCTTTGCATTAATAAAGAAATTTGCCATTTTCCTAATAAAGGGATTTTTGACATTTGAACCACTAACACAAAAGTTCGAAAACAAGACTGAAATAACAGTTTTCTTTAAAATTTTATTGGGTAACTTAAACAATTAATAATCCGTGTTTCTACCGCGAACACTAACAACACAAGAACATCGGTTTGGCATACTCAAAATGAGTTCATCCAAATCACGCTGTGGAATGGCCGCCCATGTTCGTTGCAACAACAAAAAAAGGTCTTCTTGCGACTGGATACCCTCCATATTCGGCAGAGCTCTTCTCTGTAGCATATCCCATGCATGCTCAATCGGGTTCAAGTCTGGCGACTGAGCAGGCCAGGGCAGGACATTGATGTTAGCTGCGGCGAGAGTCTGTCTTACAACTCTTGCGGTGTGCGGTCGTGCATTATCATGCATTAACTGAAATAAGGGACCGATTTGCACTTGTAGAGGAACGATGACGTCTGATACAATCGTCTCAGCATAAATTTGAGCGTTGAGGTTGCCTCTGATCCAAATCAACTCAGTTCTTCCGCCGATCCAAATACCCGCCCATACCATGATGGTTCCACCACTATAAGGATGGACTTCCTGGCAGGATTTTAATCGCTGTTGGCGTCCAGGGGTTCTCCAGTGTCGTATACGTCTTGTATCCGGTCTCATACCAAAACGAGACTCATCAGAAAAGCACACGAAACGCCATTGTTCTTCTGCCCAATTTCTGTGTTCAAGAGCCCATTGATATCGAATCCTACGATTGTGCATTGCTATAGGTGGTACCCGTAGCGGTCTTCGGGAATGAAGGTTCACTTCATGCAAGCGGTTTCTGACTGTTTGGTCGCTAATTAAGTTCCCTGAAGAGTGATGAAGCCTCACGGCTAACATCATGGCAGTTATTGTTGGAGCTCTTCGAGTTAAGATTTGAATATATCGGTCTTGTCTCCGTGTGGTGCAGCGATACCGTCCTCCATGGCGCTCAACCACGGTACCAGTGCTTCGGTAACGTGTCCAAAGTCGACTGATAACACTCTGACTTGTATTCAGAGCTAAAGCCACAGTACGTTGCCGGGAACCAGCTTCTATCATTCCCACGGCTCTGAGCATTTCTTCCCTGCTTAAATGACGTCGCCGCTCCATAATAACGTTGGTTTTAATCAGTAGTAGGGAAACAGTAGCACTAATAATGTCTTCAATGCGTTGTATGTTTTTATAGGGAAAATATTGACAGCTGATTTTCATCTTTTACTCGAATTTGATTCACAGTTCCTGATTCAAATTATGAAATGCACCAAAAAGGATCCATATAAATTTATAAAATCATAAATTTATTACAAAGCCACATCTCAATCTCAAGAAATCCGCTTAAAAATGCTTGATCCCTAGACACTTTTGATGTGTGTATTTGGGTTGTCGATTGCTTATGTAGGGTACCATACTCACCGTTACCTACAACCGTTACCTGATTACCGTTACCAAAACCAATACATTACCTCCTCAAAACCCGAGGGTTTTGGAGTACAACATCTAGCGATCTATTCAACGGAAACGGTCGAGAGAACCCGGAGGCCCTGATGCACATACCACCTAGCGATCGGTCAAGGGAAAACAAGATGATCGACCTGAAAAGGTCGTTTTGTTACACCGCAGCGCAGTCCGGCAATCAGCACACCTCACTACGCGACGCGCGAAGACCGTGCGTCGTCTCACACGCGCAGCCCAGCGACACGGCCGCTCGCTAGCTACCTCGCTATCGACTGGCGCGCCGCGGCGGACCGTTCGCCCGTCGTCACCCGGCTCGCGAGTTTGCCGCCGCCCCGCGCGCCCGCGCACACACCGCACGTAACACTCGCACGGCGATGTGCGATTTGTAAATAGATATTTATTACTCAGTAGTTTAGGCACTAGTGTAAGAATAATTTAATTGTATATATATTTGTATTTTAATTAATAAAGCATTCCCTCCCTCCACCGGGGTTCGAGGCCGACCCTCAGTCAGCCTCGGACATGGAGGTCGAAGTAGAGTCCGCCAAGCGCCCCATCTCCTCCTCGGAGGACGAATGGACGCTAGTCCGGGATAAGAAACGTGCGCGTCAACCCCGGGACCAGCGCCCGTCCAAGCACCAGTGCGTTGAGGAGGAGGCCTGTGCGTCCTCCCCAATCTCCCTGAGTGCCTCTCCGTCCCCTCGCACCTCACCCACTCCGCGCGCTTCAGCCGCCCCGGTGAGCCAACCCGAAGGCCGCAAGCCTCGCCCACCTCCTCCTGTAATTATACAGGACAAAGCCGCTTGGCCGCGCGTCACTAACGCTCTTAAAGCGAAGAATATCCGATACACCAAGGCCTCGAACACGGCCAACGGTATCAGTGTGTCCGCCATGTCGATCGACGACCACCGTCAACTGACAGCCCATCTCAGGAAGGAGAAGATCTCCTTCCATACTTACACCCTCGAAGAGGACCGCACCCTTCGAGTGGTCATTAGGGGAGTTCCGAAGGAATTCGAGCCCTCTCTCATCCTTGAGGACCTTCAGTCCCAAGGATTCCCCGCCCATGAAGTCCACCGCATGGCGAGTGGCCGCGGTCCCAAGATCCCTTACAGCATGGTCACGGTCATTCTCGACCGTACCCCTGAAGGCAAGCGAATTTTCGACTTGTCGCATCTTTTAGACCTCACCGGAGGTTTCTATGTTGAACCCCCCCACAAACGTGGCACTCCCGGTCAGTGCCACAATTGTCAATTGTACGGCCACTCGGCCCGTAATTGTCACGCCACTCCCCGATGCGTTAAATGCATCGGGGACCACCCGACATCCACCTGCTCTCGCAAGCAGGAGACCGCGACCGAACCTCCCGGCTGTGTCCTCTGCGGGACCGTCGGACACCCCGCGAATTATCGCGGATGTTCGAGGGCCCCAAAGAGGAATCGCCGAGTGGCGAGGCGCAACGGTCTCCGTGCGCCCAGGAATCCAGCGCCTTCAGCGCCCATCTTTTCGGCACCCATTGTGCCCGGACCCCCTACTCCTCCTGCGCCTTCTGCGCAAAAAGTAGTCCCGACAAGTTCGGCACCCTCCGTGCCGCAGGCTCCTCCTGGCCTGCACCCAGGCCCACAAGGCGTCGCGCCTTCTACGCTCCGCGACCCACGGCTCAACCGTCCCAACGCATGGAACACCCATGTTCCCAGCGCGCCCATGCACCCTGCGACTAGCGCCCCGGCGCCTCACGCCGGGTTCACCCCAGTGCCCTCAGCACAAAACACCCTGGTGTCGGACATCCAACTGATCCGCAACACCATGAGCAATTTCAACATTGCCGCCATCCGCGCCCTCGCGCACAAGCTTCGAGTCGCTAAAAACGACTTCGAACGCACCATGGCCCTTGTCGAGCACGAGAGTGTGCTCAGTTCCCTGTCAGTGGTTCCCACCACCCAATCTTACCCTTAATCAATGGATTCACACCCAAAACGGATTAAGCCCCGCTCCTTGTGCCTGGCGTTTTTCAACGCCCATGGCCTCTCTCCTCAACGCGATCAAGTTGGTGAATTCCTTAGGGATCACCAAGTTGACGTCATGCTAGTGCAAGAGACATTCCTCAAACCCGCTCATAGGAGTCCCAACATCGCCAACTACCATCTCGTGCGAAATGACAGAACTGCCTCCCGCGGAGGCGGCACTGTCATCTATTATAGGAAATCCTTGCACTGCATCCCACTCGATGCCCCTGCGCTCACCAATATCGAGGCCTCGGCTTGCCGCCTCTCTCTCTCGGGTCATCCCCCTGTCACTCTCGTCTCGGTGTACCTTCCACCAGACAAGCAACTTCTCAGAAGTGACATCGAAGCACTTCTTGACATGGATAGCGCCGTCATCCTTGGCGGCGACTTCAATTGCAAACACGTCCGGTGGAACTGTCACACCACCAATTATAACGGCGTGCGCCTCGACGCTCTAGTCGATACTCTCGACTTTGACGTCATTGCACCAATGCGCCCCACCCATTTTCCCGTTATCACCGGCCACCGTCCCGATGTCCTAGACATGGCACTTCTAAAGAACGTAACGCTTCGGCTGCGCTCCTTAGAAGTGCTCCATGAACTAGACTCCGACCACCGTCCCGTTCTCATGGAGCTCGGACCACCTCCCTCACCGGAACCGGTCATGAAGAGCGTGGTGGACTGGCAGCGGCTGAGCACCTGCTTGGCCAATGCCGACACGCCACAGCTCTCTCGTATCCCAGTCCACCTCTCGTCCCCTCAGGACATCGAACAAGCCGTCAGTGCTTTCACTGACAACCTCCAATCGGCCATCAGCCAATCTTCCCGGCAGGTTGAAGCGGTGGACCCTTATGTCCAACGCTCCAAACTGCCGGCCGACGTCAAAGAATTGGTCCGAGCCAAAAACGCGGCTATCCGCGCTCACGACTCCTACCCCACCGAAGCCAACCGGATCCGCATGCGCGCTTTACAGAGGGACGTAAAGAACCGCATCGCGGAACTCCGGGGGGACCGGTGGGACGGTTTTCTCGAGGGTATCACTCCCTCTCACCAAGCCTACTGGCGGCTAGCGAGGGCTCTCAAGTCCGACACGGTAGCCACCATGCCTCCCCTGACCCGCCCTTCAGGCGCCCCTCCAGCTTTTGACGACGAGGAAAAAGCCGAGATCCTCGCAGACTCTCTAGAGAGACAATGCTCTCCTAGTGTCTCAGTTTCCGACCCACCCCATCGCGATCACGTAGATAGGGAAGTAGAGCGCAGGGCTTCTGTCCCGCCATCCGACACTCTCACCCCGGTGACCCATTCCGAGGTGGAAGACCTCATCAAAGGCCTTAAGCCTAAGAAATCCCCCGGCCCTGACGGCATCTCGAACCGCGTACTAAAAATCCTTCCCTACCACTTGATCTACCTCTTGGTAGCCATCTTCAATGCCGCCATGACGCACGCTATATTCCCTTCGGAGTGGAAAGAAGCAGACGTCATCGGCATTCACAAACCCGGTAAGCCACGTGACGATCCCACGAGCTACCGTCCCATTAGTCTCCTTAGCGCCCTGGGCAAACTCTACGAGCGCTTGCTTTTCGCAAGACTCAAAGAGTTTGTCATCTCGAAGGGCATACTCATACACGAGCAGTTCGGCTTTCGAGCCGGACACTCCTGCGTCCATCAAGTGCACCGCATCACGGAGCACGTCCTCTCCGGGCTCAACCAGCCCAGACCCATATACACCGGAGCCTTATTCTTCGATGTCGCCAAGGCATTCGATAAGGTCTGGCACAATGGCTTGCTTCACAAGCTCTACCTCATGGGCGTGCCAGACCGTCTGGTCCTCATCATACGAGATTTTCTCAGGAATCGCACCTTTCGATATCGAGTCGAAGGTGCGCGATCCACTTCCCACCCTATTCAGGCCGGAGTCCCTCAAGGCTCCGTGCTCTCTCCACTCCTGTTCAGCCTGTTCACGAACGACATCCCTCGTTCGGACAGGGTGCAACTAGCCCTATATGCGGACGACACCGCACTATATTTCTCACACAGAAATAAGGCTTTTCTGACGCGCACTCTTCAAGTCGCCGTCAACGCCCTAGGCGAATGGTTCCAAAAGTGGCTGATCGCGGTGAACCCGGAAAAGAGCCCCGCGGTGCTCTTCTCCCGGAGCACCAGATCCCACACTGCGGGCCATCCCAGGAGTCGTTTAGGTCAGATCACCCTCTATGGGCGTCCCATCCCTTGGACCAAAAAGGTCAAATATCTAGGCGTCACCCTAGACTCCCGCATGACATTTGGACCGCATATACGGTCAGTTCGCAACCGAGCGGCCTTCGTCCTCGGCCGGCTCTACCCCATGATCTGCAGGCGGAGTAAACTGTCGCTTAGAAATAAGTTGACACTTTACAAAACCTGCATCCGTCCCATCCTATCTTACGCCAGTGCCGTATTCGCACACGCGGCTCCCGTCCACATCAATAGCCTCCAGGTTATTCAAAACCGATTCCTTCGACATGCCGTCGGTGCCCCGTGGTACATGCGGAATGTCGACCTTCATTCCGACTTCGGTCTAGTCCCTATCCGCAAATTTTTCAAAGAAATGTCCGAACATTACTTTGAAAAAGCATGCGTCCACCCGAACCCGCTCATCGGCGCCGCTGCCGAC
Organism: Furcula furcula; assembly: GCA_911728495.1. NCBI lineage: Eukaryota > Metazoa > Arthropoda > Insecta > Lepidoptera > Notodontidae > Furcula > Furcula furcula. Next base: position 21,086,576 of record OU452257.1, on the reverse strand, counting down.
TATACCCCCGACCCCGACCCTGGTCCTGGTCCCTCAGATCGTCGACCTACCGTACATCGCCGCCGTCCGCGGCATGTACTGCTCGACCCACCCGACCCGATGTCCGTCCTCCTGGACCTTGACACAACACCAACACCTACACCGACGTCACGAGTCGTACACACACCTACACACAGACACCGGTCTCGCCGGCGAGGCCGAAGGATCGTACACATGCGACCTCGACATGCATCCCCTCGCTGAGTTTCTTGCCGGTTCTTCTCAGCGGGGGCGCGTTGTGAACCGGTGGTAAACTCACACACTCTCTAAGCGGCAGCCCAAGCCGAGGCCGTGCCTCCCTGAGGTGCCCTTGAGCTAGTCGCTACCTATCTTTCCGGGCTGGAGCGCTCAAAGCGCTCGCCCCTCTTGTCCGGTGAAGCTGTAATGGCCATCTGCGGCCAACAGTACTACTCATACAAAAAAAAAAAAAAAAAAAAAAAAAAAAAAGCATTCCCAATTACCGACTCAACAATCTTTTAATCTACGAACACGCAATCTACAGCAGCACCCTTCACTTATATATTGTAATTAGGTTATAATAATATCATTGTTGAATTTACTTTAGGTACATATAAGAAGTTGCAAGTTGAAGTGGCAATGGGCAGGCCACGTTGGGGTAGAAAGGTTCTCGAGTGGCGACCACGAACCGGAAGACGCAGCGTAGGTAGGCCTCCCACTAGGTGGACAGACGACATTGTGCGCGTCACAGGTAACCGGTGGATGCAAATCGCCAATTGTCATTCATTGTGGCGTTCCAAGGGGGAGGCCTATGTTCAGCAGTGGACGTCTTCCGGCTGGTGATGACATATAAGAATAGTTCTAACTTTTAGTTAACACATACATACACACACGCACATACACACACACACACACACACACACACACACACCACATACACACTCTCATGCACCCTTTTACCCACTTACATAAATCAACATGATTCTTTTAATTATTGCATGCCAGTTGGTTACACAAATGTAATGTACTGTATAGGAAGAGCGAGGATTCCTAGCACAGGTATTTTTTATACTTAAAAGGAGTTCTCCAACCCTTATTATAATTGTGAAACATTTGTAACCGATAAATAAAATATTTTTATTTATTTTATTTTTATTACTATTCCATAAATTGTCGTGGAACTCAATTTTGGCCTAGTGTACCGTTAAAGACACCTATAATTGTTTTTATAAAAAAGCTGTAGAGTTTCCTAAATAAAATACAAATAAAACCAGTACATATTTCGCTAGTTCGGCCGTTATTTTAGTTCAGTTGCTGGCAACACTCTGAAGTAGTAAAATATTCCTCCAAGGTTATAGCAAAGATATTATATATAGAAGATAAACATAGTCCGATAAAAAATGAAACCAAAAAAGAAAAACCTATGTGTGAGTGAATTGTTTATGTGTAAAGGAAAAAAAGTGTTGTTAAAAAGTACTACGTACGTAATCGATATCGATGATATTTTGTGTGAATATATACACAATTATCTGTATAATTTAAAATTGATGTTGATTTAAAACAAGTTACTAATAACCTTTAGTATTGCAAATCTCATAATGAAATTGTCAAAAGTGGTAAAACAGTCATTCTAAACAAAAATTGTAGTTTATTTTTGCTGTAAACATCGTAAATCGGATCATGAAAATAAGCATGCATTATAAATAATAATTATTAAAGTTCAGTATAGGTGAAGGAGCTTCCCCTATGAGATTCTTGAGAAGTATGCAATATTTCTAAATAGTATAAAACCAAAACATTAGGCGGACGTGTTGGTCTAACAGATCAACATCCTGGCTGGCTACCCAATAGGTCATTGGTTCGATTTCCACCAAGTGTCTGGGTTTTATTTATCTATTAAGTATGTATTTACAAATAAAAGTATATGAGTATGTATAAGTAAAAGTTGCCTGGTTTCCATAGTAGAGGCTCTGCCTTGTTTGGGATCAGATCACCATGTGTGGAGATCAAAGTGGAATAGACCTTCGTCCCAGGTTATTATCATAAAGACAAACAATATACTTATATTGTAAAATACATACTTATTGCGAACTGCTAATACGAATACTGCTGCTGCTTTACGAATTGCTAATTCTGTGGAGACGCGTGGAGTGTACAGCTAGATTGTGTTTGTTCCGGGTGTTTACATTATGATGGTCACTATTCTTTGCAAAAGCACTTATGTTTTTCTTTACATACAACAAATTTTCATAAATATATTGTGATACAACCGTTAGAATATCTATTTCTTTAAATTTCTCTTCAAATTTGCCGACGTATCTTAACGAATTACTAGACTGGAGTGGCTGCTCATATTTGCTGTAAAACCGATGGTCATTGGGAAACAGTGGTTTTGGAGTAGACACCACTATGCGGAAAACGCAGTGTAGGAGGTTCTGTGTTTCTAGGTTCTGATTTTATTTTCTGACTAACGACTTGACATAAATACCTGGTGGCGTATGGGTAAATTAAAGTAAGTAAAGTTTAATCATAATAATAGGTTCACAGGGTATCGATAGCGGTAAAATAACTTTATTTATGTAAGAACAAGATCATCTGTTTTTCAATTGGAACTGCTAACAAACATAATTTATTTAGTGTTATCGCTTCCTAAAGGAACTGGTACTGACTTATATTTTTTTCAGTGTCATACATAAGTACAAGTAAATTAAATAAGGTCTTCCGTCCTCTTATTAGGCAACGTTGATGTTGTGACACACTTTGTATAAAACATTTTGCCTCAAAATGTATATCGCAGACAGAAATCAAAATCTTTATCACAGACACTGGAATATTGTAGGGATTCCATCCATCCTAGTCTTTAATCCGCATCTATTTTTGTCTTATCAAAGAATTATTTTGATAATCTGAAAGAATACATTTGAATTATTATTAATAACATATCAATTTACATAAAGAATATAGAGACTGCAAAATATTTTTAGGCCGTATAAATATAAACTCCTTGAAACTAAAACAAAAAGACGTAGAATTTATATTTGTGCCACTAATAAAAACTATTTGCTTTAATATCGATATCGATACTCATGACGTCAGGACTTTTTCAAGACCTATTGTAAACAAATCGATTTACATTTTACACAAAATATCCCGCTATTCTTCATATAAAAGTAATAAATTATGATCAGTTTGAAGAAAAACATGTATTCTACGATATTATCAGGATTTTCAACCAAATTTTCAACCAAAACCATAAAAATATAGCAAGCAAAAATGCAGTCAGGAATAGTAATCATTTACCTGTGAAATGTTTACTTATTCGTTGTATTACGATTTGTAACATCACATGCACTTATTGCACAAGCCACCATAATGGAACAATAATATTTTATATTATAAATTTGAGATCGTGCTAAATTATTATGATTTACTTTGACAGTAAACAGACCGCGAGGCAGCGTTGCAGTGGCTAATGTCAAAAGTGATGCAGAATAAAAAAAAAGAATTTTATCTCTGCCTCTGTTGCACTCGTGCAGTTTGTATTTGATTAGAACTTCTCCTTCCCACGCTATGTTCATCTTTTTGAACGTAGTGAAAAAAATCTTAAATCTATGGGTTATAGTTTGTTTTTATGAGAATTTCGGTTTACTGTGAATATGCAAGCTGCTGTAGTTTCCTTTTTAATACAATATTAATGTTTACAAGTGTTTTTAGTGATATCATAAAGTGAAACTTAGTCTGAGTGTGATTAAATTACGTTTGTTGTGATATGTTGACTTCCGTTAGTGACTACATGGAAACTGTAATTCTAGCTTAGATTAACTTATATTTTGTGACTTGTACCATTTACGATATTAAATACTATATTTTACATGTTGTGTTTTTTTTATTTTATAGCTAAATAACCTATTTAGGGGTTTGATATACTTAGGGGCTATACTATACGTACTACCAATAGCTAGCTATAGGTAGGTAGTAACAGAGCCGTAGTACATGAATGAGCTACAGGCGTGCAGCACTTTAGCGTCCTCGATCCACGGGAGAGTTGCCTATCTATTTCAGTATATACTATTCTTATCTATGGACTGCCCTAGTCAGACTGACCCCTCCGCGCTCTGAACACTTCATATAAAGACCATCGTTAGTTTCCCCCCTCTGCATTACAATTTATGAAATGACATCTACCCTACATTTAAGAATCAACACGATACTTAGTCAGGTTACTGGGAGCGACTGATGGTTTTTTAAAAATAAAATATAAAATGTAAATTAAATTAATATTTAATACGTGCGTTCAGAGTTAGATGTACAACACGAATGAATACTAGCGGTGTGTAACTCAGGAGTGAGTGAGAAAAAAGATTTGTTACATTGGACAAATGACAATCACTCCATATATCACCTCTTCTTCAAATATATCATTATATCTTTATATATCTTTAACTTTATGATTTATTTGAGATCTATTGGAGCATGAATAAGACGGTTGATTTATGAAATACGACGAGTGAGAGGGATAGAAAAGGCACGCGATCGTGTACCGTAGCGAGCGTATGACGCATGCGTCGGGATCGGGATAGGTGAGTGATTGGATAGAACTGAGTGATCGGTGAAAGAGCGAAATATAAAATAATAGATATAATTTCTAAGCACGTTGTAATAAGGTGCATTTTGAGATGAAATGAAATGGGCCTCAAGCACGGCCGCTTATCGCGCGCGCACGTCTTGTGAATGCCTAATTGTTTATGTATGTCGTCGGTGCGCCGTGATATCAAATTACAAGCATTATATAAACACAACCACTTAACCGATTTGCGTTCTGTAAACAGAGTTCTACTGAGACAAGTATTAAAAGTATTGAATATGCAGTATATGCTTTTTTAGAGTTATAAATATCGATTTTACAAAGGGAAAGTCTAAAATAGGTGGTTTTTTTTGGCAAAGCTGATTTTACCCATTTTTGATCTCGATTTTGAGGGTAAAATATTGACTCAGGTACTAAGAAAGATCCATTCTTTGCATCCAAACTCCTTTTAGTTTTGAACAAAAATCTGCCAAAAAATCGAAATGACATCAACATTTTTTTCAGTGGACGTTATTACGCGTTATGACGTCACAGCATTCAAAATTTTTGATAATTATATTGGATTTTATGAATTTATCTTCGAGTTATTATAGTTATAATGTAATTACGATGTATTTACAACAATTACATTACAAATAATAACGAAAATATACCAATCCAATATTTTGACAAAATACGCACTAACTATCCTCTACACAGAATTATTATTACGTTGTAACAAATAAATAAAACTATACAATATCGGAACTTGTTATTTTCTGTGCGTGTATTGCATATTTAAAGAAATAAATAATAATAATAACTTTGTAATGAACTGAATTATAAAGCTAGTATATTACCTAAAGAAACTTTACAAATCCCATTGAAATTATATCTTTCGATCAACGGAAGAACTTCAGATATAAAGAGTTAATAGATTTATAATGAAATCGTATCTTCCGAGCAACTGATATATTGGTGATATAATGATATATAAGATTGATATATATCTCTTCCAGGAACGGATATATATATCACCTTTCATTTAAATGATTTATTTCGCGCATGTCTAATGAATACAATGCTCTTACAAGTAATGATTAATAATTTCTTATAGTCTAAACAATTGTCTTATCTCTACTAAGAATTATGGTCGCACACCTGAGCTTTTGCTATACACGCACAATTTGTATAGGGTGTGGTTCCATGACTCCTCCCTCACCAAGAGCGAAATTATCGGTAATATTTGTATTCCGATGATTTCGCCACCATTGGATTATACATAGTTTATTTTTAAAACATACTATACTAATACATATTATAATTAAAATTACATAGAGTAGAATAGTTGCTAAACTCACACTTCTCGTTTGCACTACACTATTACTTTTCACTATTTCACTTTTCAGTTTAAACGATAGATTTCTCAAATCATCCAAATGTAGATTCTTAAGACTCACTGTCTTTCTCCAGTTAATAGATGTTACTTTCAACTCAGCTGAGTAATAATCGGGGTTACTCTATATCGTATGTTTCCCGAAATAGATCGCTTTTTATACAATTTGATGTATTCCAAATCGACTTTACACTTTTTTGACTGTCTTTTACTTCCAGAAGATATGTTCCATTAATTGATTCTCTGGTAATGTCTTCAGAGCATGTTTCGGTGAGTATTCTGTCGTCTCTCGTATAAAGGATCCAACTAACAGAATCGATCGGCTGAACCTTAAGGTTTTCAGGTTGACCACAAAAGACTCAGATAAGCTGAGATTATGAGCAAAATTCATTAATTGTTCTATGCAAGTGCTTTCAGGATACCTTACAACATCGTCTTCTTTGCACAAGAACTGGTTGGGACCAATCTCTTCACAGGGGCTGGCTAGCGGTAAGTACATGGGACCTTTCACCATCAGCTAAGGATATTCGGGGATAATAATAGTAGTCTGATTTTTAAACTCATTAAACATAGGTAAAGAATATAGTTTGAAATAATTGTAGACCTTATCACTGATTAGCGGAATTTCCATAATAAAAGTTATTTGGTTTTTTGGTAAATTATTTTCGGACACAGGATATAATAAATTTTCAGTTTTTGATATATTATTTAGTAATGATAATAATTCGGGTGGATCAATAATAGCCTGATGTAGAACAGACACTTTTGTGAATGCTAAGGCGGTTTCAATTTCACTTAACAATATCGATACCTCGGGGCTCAAAGGGCGTAACCACCATTTTGGCGAAAATGACTTTTTAATACAGCCCTACTCAGTTTTTTCTGCTCTATCGATCTGTATATTTAAAATCTTCCAATTTGCCAAAAAATGGTGTTTACGACCCCATTTTTTATAGAAAATAAAACATATATTTTTAGTTTTTGTGTCGTAACCGCAACCACTGTTAATTATCATAAACGCGATGGTAGTAAACGCCACCGTAGATTATACAAATGCTTTTACGCCTAACAATTTTCAACGATATATTTTTAGTTTTGGGTCGTAAACGACATACCTAGTAACATTATGGTGCTTACACCCGAACATATCAATTTTTAAAGAATCAACTTGCCCGATACGCCCTTAATAATGTCTGTTGGTCCAAAATAATAGGACACATACACCCCTAAAATCAATGGATGTGTGATGAATGATGGTTGTAACCGTCATCTTGCCTACTAATTCAATCAGTTTGTAGACAGTTACTTTGTTTTCTTCAGTTGATTAAATATCAATTACAATTTTATATTATGGACTTTATTAACTTGGCATACCTATTTATCAACTCAGATAACAAATTATACAAATAATTATTGATGTTACCTATACCTAATTACCTGTCTTACCCAAAAACTATTCAATAACACATTTTATTTATAAGTAGGTACTAATATAATAAAACTGGATGGAACAGCTAGTTCATTATAAAAGGAAAATGATAAATAAAGAACACTTTACATAATAAAAATATTGTTTATCAAACAATCTAGGTATCGCCACAAAATTTAACACTGTTAACTAACCATCTTAAAAAAAAACAAGGAACTCTTGAGATCAATTATTGTAATTTTTAAGTCTTTTGGTAACCTGTTAGTAGGTGGGTACTTTAAATCTACATAGACCTATGAATACCTAGGTATACCTATGTAGTTACCTACCTAATAATCAGCCACCAAAAGAATAAAAAAGTTTAATTATATGATCTCAAGATTGGTTTATTTATTTGTATTCATACTTTATGTACACATTGCAAACACAGTTTTGAAATACAAAAAAAAACACAATATTATGTACAATGGTGTACTTAACCTAATATGAGCTCTCTCCCAGCAGGCTCCTATAAGGAAAGAAGAAACAATGAATAGGTAGGAACAAGTGCAATTAATAAAAATGAAATATAATAATAACACATACATATTATTATAATAATAATATAATAATACCAGCCCTTGTTTATGTCCCACTGCTGGGCACGGGCCTCCCCTCACGATGAGGGGGCTTAGGCCATAGTCCACCACGCTAGCCAAGTGCGGGTTGGTGGACTTCACACGTCATTCGAGAGCAAGTTAGGCTTTCTCAGACGTGCAGGTTTCCTCGCGATGTTTTCCTTCACTGAAAGCTAGTAACAAACGCACAAAGACGATTCGCACATGATTCATTGAAGAAATCAGAGGTGCGAGCCGGGGTTCGAACCTGCGCACCTTGTTTCCAAGGCAAGCGCTCGCCCACTGAGCTGTTACCGCATATATTACATATTATTATATTTATAATAAAATAAATAAACTAATACTATAAAAATAATACTTACATATAAAATATTAAATGAGATCTATCTGGATGGTTAGGTTGTTAGTGCTAAATTTGAAGATAACTAGATTATTTAATAAATTACCTACATAATGTGATTTCTATTTATTATTTTCCTTTTAAAATGGAAACTAGCTGTTCCATGTCATCTTCATCCACGAGAAACGTTTTTGCTTCACCCCGAAGGTCGTAGCGTGATGTTAAATACCTTCCTCAAGAATTGAACTATCAAGTTCAAAAAGATTTTTTCAAATCCGACTGTTAGTTTCAGAGATTAGCGCATTCAAACAAACTCTTCAGCTTTATTATATTAATTTGAATAGTTTTTAGGTAAGACATGCAACTAACTACTGGACTAGGTAATACCTATCAATAATTATTTGTATAATTCGTTAATAAATATCAGTGGTGTGCATACCTACATTTTTATGCCAGGGTAGGCAAAAAAGAAAATTTCTTGGAATAGTTATTAAATAATAGTCATTAAGAAGAGGGTAGGCACAGTCTTTTTGCTTGTATGGAGTGCACGCCACTGATAAATGGGTATGCTACGTTGATAAAGTCCATATAAAATTGCAATTTATATTTAATCAACAGTAGAAATCAAAGTAACTGTCTACAAACTGATAGAATTAGTAGGCAAATTGGCGGTTACAACCATAACTCATCACACATTCATTGATTTTTGGGGTGTAACCGCCCCAAACATGCAATTTTTCGGGGCGTATAGGAAAGCTAATTTTGTTATTTTTAAATTTATTCCAAATATAATATTACTGTGTTCTGCATCAGAAAAAAATAAGACTTTTGGTGTATAAATGGCTTATTTAGGTCAAAAACCAAAAAAGTTAAGTCAAAAATAAAAATTATTTTTTTGTTTTTTGGCTCTCCTGAAAAGTCGAGTTTTGGTGCTTATGCCCTTTGAGCCCCGAGGTATCGATATATATATTGTCCTAAAATGACTAATAAACATATTGAACATTCCGATAAATAATATATATGTAGAGTGCATAGGGCTCGTTTCCGTAATATTTTCAAGTGCTCTTTCTATGCGATTTATACGTACATCCAAAATTTGTATGTTTTCTTGGAGAGATCCGGTATTATTTATAATAGTATCCAGCATTTCAGATATAATAGTAATTTTCTTATCTGTATGTGATTGGCCTAAATTTAGTTCTGATATTTGGTGGTCATATTTGATTGCATCTTGGTGGTCTAAATTACCAGTCAAAAGTTTGATAATAGAACCAAGTGGATTCATGATACCGCGTTTAAATCTTTTTACAGGGATAAGCTGTCTGAGTTTTTCGGCTGCTGAATCACGTAAGTACTCTACTTCTACCATCATACCTTGAAACGCGTGCACATATGACCTCTTAGTATCTATGAGATTACTAAATTCTTTATATTTATTTATATTAAAAACTAGCTGTAGCCCGCGGCTTCGCCCGCGTTGGTTTTGTAAGTAAAACGCGTTTTAAATCAAGGATGAAGGTTTTTTTATTAAATATTGTTTACACTTTTATTAAACCTGGACCTTATGTGTCATCGTAAAATATACATACTTGATGACATAGCCTGTGTTTTTGTAACTCTGTCTGTCTGTCTGCTACGCTTTAACGCCTTATCCACTGAACCGATTTCGATGAAATTTGGTACAGAGACAGATTAGACCTTAAGAAAGGACATAGGCTACCTTTTATCCCGAACAAAAAGATTGAAGGGGTTGAAATAGGGAATGAAATTTAGAATTGAATTTCGTCATTGTTGAAAATAATACCATGACTTTGTTTTACAATTGATAAGAAATCCTACTGTCCCTACTTCCTCCCTACTTCTATACTATCTATCTATATCTATATATCTAACACTTCTATACATTAGTATAGAAATACTAATGTATAGAAGTGTAAATATTGTAGAGTTTAAATTTGTATTTTTGTATGTTTGTGTGTTTGTAAGTATGTGTAATCTAAGGGTAATCTTCAGAACCACTGATCCGATTTTGAAAATTATTTTGCCTGGGTTGAGCCGGATCATCGTGCTAAAGCGAGCTGGATCATTTACCTCGGTAAATCCAGGTGGATCGATGTGGATCAAGATGGACCGAAGTAGATCGAGATAAGTCAAGGTGGGTCGAAGTAGCTCAAAGTGAAATAAACTGGTTCGAGATGAGTCAAGCCGGATTATCAAACTCGATAGAACCGAATTGAATAACAACTGGTTTGAGCTGGATCAAACCGGATCAAGCAGTATCAAGGTGAACCGAGCAAAAGCGAGCTGGATCAAAGTAAATCGAGGTGGATCGATGTGGATCGAGATGGACCGAGGTGGATCGATATAAGTCAAGATGGTTTGAAATGGGTCAAGTTGGAATAAAGTGGATCGATATGATCCAAGCTGGATCATTAAACTGCATCGAACTTGATTGAACCGGATTGAGCTGAATAAAACTGGTTTGAGCTGGATCAAACTGGATTAAGGTGAATCGTGCTAAAGTGAGCTGGATCGAAGTAAATTGAGCTGGATCGAGGTTGATCGATGTGGATCGAGATGGACCGAGGTGGATCGAGATAAGTCAACGTGGTTTGAAATGGGTCTAGTTGGAATAAAGTGGATCCAAATGAGCCAAGCTGGATCATCAAACTACATCAAACTCGATTAAACGGAATAAAACTGGATTGAGCTGAATAAAACTGGTTTGAGCCGGATCAAACTGGATCAAGCAGGATCAAGCTGGTTTGAGTTGGATGTAGCTAAAGCGAGCTGGACCGAGGTAAATCGATGTAGATCAATGTGGATTGTGGATCGAGAGAGACCGACGTGGATCAATATAAGTCAAGAAGAAGAAGAAGAAGAAAAAACATTTATTTGATATGCACATACAAGATTACATTACATTACAGACATTTACAAACTATGTATATGAAAAAAAAACAAAAAAACATATAAGAAAAATGAAAACTTAAAATAATGTTAAGTCTAATATCCTGAATGCCATGCCAAAAAGGATACCAACTCAGCATGAGCAGGGTGGAATGCACCCAGCGCTGATTTTCAGTTGGCAACCCTGTTTTTAGTGATCAAGGTGGGTCGAAGTGGGTCAATATGAAACAAAATGTATCAAAATGAGTCAAGCCAGATTATCAATCTGTATCGAACTGGATCGAGGTGGATCGATGTGAATCTAGATGAACCGAGGGGATCGAGATTTATTTATTTATTTATTTATTTATTTTATTAAGGTTTACCAACAATTGTTTACACCAACAATAAACAGTGTTACATTCTTATTATAATAGCAGTGCAACAATTACTTAAAGGTAAACACCACATGCTTAAAAAATAGTAACGGTTAACCGATTAATATAAACAAAACTTACGACACAGGGTCGATTATAACGAAATAACAAAAAAAAATAAAAAACTAGAAATTTAGATAAAAAAAAATATAAAAATCTAAAGTTTACCTTAATATTAAATTGTACAGCATTAATTTTATTTTGGCAAAGGAATCAAAGTGTAAATCAGATCTGTCGCTAAACTCATTTATGATCTTACAAAATCTGGCATAGGGGGAATACGAACCCAAAACTGTTCTTCTTTGTGGCGGACACAGGGGTGTGATAGGGTAACGAGGAATCCTAGCGGGGACTCGAATATTAAAAGAAGCCAAGACACGAGGGCAGTCAATCTTATTGCTAAATACTTTACATGCGAATAAGGCATCATTTATACACCTACGTTTCTCAAGTGAACTCATATTAAACATATCCAACCTTTTATTGTAAGAACGTATTTTTTTAGCCTTGCCAATAGAAAAAGTTAAATGCCACAAAAATCGTTTTTGAACCCTTTCAAGACGCAATGTGTGTGTTGCATAGTGCGGCCGCCAGACTACACTACAATATTCAAGTATACTTCGAACTAGACAATTGTAAAGTATAATTTTGGTTTTAGTTTGTCGAAAAGTTTTACAGTTTCTTATAATAAATCCCAGCATTCTAGATGCTCTTGTAGTAATATTGTTTAGATGTGGTTCAAATGTTAGTTTTCTGTCATACGTGACACCGAGGTCTCTTATTGTATCAACTTCGTTGATTTTACTATCGTTAATACAATATTCATAATTAATTAAATTATGCTTTCTTGTGAATTTTACATGAAAACACTTGTTTATATTCAATTGCATCCTGTTATTAATACACCACTCAACTAGCCTATTTATGTCCTTCTGTAATTCAATAGCATCTTCTACAGATCTTATAACTTTTACAAACTTTAGGTCATCGGCATACATAAATAATTCAGATGAATGAAAACAGTTTGGAACATCATTAATAAAAAAATTAAATAGCACAGGATCTAAATTAGAGCCCTGGGGCACGCCAGAAGAGATACTTCGGCTGCTTGATTGGAAACCATTTACTACAACATAAAACGTCCTGTCCTTTAAGTATGAGCTCAGCCATTTAAGTAATGGACCAGAAATTCCGTATGCACGGAGTTTAAAAATTAGTATAGTATGGGAGACTTTGTCAAATGCCTTGCTAAAGTCTGTATATATAACATCGGCTTGGTTACCTGAATCTATCGCACGAATTAAAAGTTCGGTAAATGGCACAAGATTAGTACTAGTGGATCTTGAAGCAATAAATCCATGTTGATGATCACTTAAATACAATTTAAGGTGCGAATGTATGTGAGAACAAATAAGTGACTCGAAAATTTTAGCAAAAGAAGATAAAATCGAGATGGGTCTATAATTTGTTATTAATTCAGTATTGTCTGACTTGTATATGGGGACTACTTTTGCCATTTTCCATTTCGTAGGAAATACACCAGAAGCTAGGGATTTGTTATATATAAGCATAAGTGGGTGCACTAATTCAGAAGCACATGCTTTGATGAAATAAGAAGGTATACCGTCTGGGCCCGGGCCCTTATTAACATCTAAGCTTTTTAATTTGACAAGTAGAGTATCAAAATCTATTACTAGATTAGATAAGCATAGGCTATTTTTATATAAGGATTCCAGATAGTCAGATTTATATTCATTACATATATTATCGTCAGGCCTATAGATTGAAGAAAAGTGTGTGGCAAACAATTCACATATTTTAGTACCATCAGAGCTCTCGTTTGTGCCATCTGTCATTGTAATGGGATATGTACTAGTGCTACCTCGCTTAGTTTTAATATAGTTCCAAAATGACTTAGGATTCTTTTTAAGTCCATCTTCTATATTATTTATATATGAATTATAACAAGTGGTAGCTAAGGTTTCACAGCGTTTACTTAGAAGTTTTAGCTCTATAGCATCAAGGGGGTTCTTATATTTGTTATACCTCTTTCTAATTTTATTTTTTTCATTTAACAGTTTAATTATATTATGATTAAACCAGGGTGGAAATTTATTACGTTTCGGAATACGGACTGGTATAAATTTATCAATTACTACATTAAGAGTTTCGTAGAAGGTTTCTAACATGACGTTTACATCGTTTTGTCCGGTAAACAATTTACTCCAGTCAATTTCTTTTAGAAATTTACAAATTGGTTCATAATCAGCTTTATAGAAATTTAGTCTTACACTGGCAATATTATATGGTAGTTTAGCTTCTACTTCTAATGGAAAAACAATATCCAGAGGAGGATGTTGCTGATCAATGTTGCATATGGAAACCGGGCTCTTACTTACCATACACGCATTTGTTGAAAGTACAAGATCGAGAATACGACCAATATGGTTAGTTACACCATTGAATTGATTCAATTTATTTACATTTGTAAAATCCATCAACATATCATTTATGCTACAATTAGGGACATTTTGTGAACGATTTACCATTTTCCAGTCAATATTACCCATATTAAAATCGCCGACAATACAGACTTCGCAATCGATATTTTTTTCAAAAACAGCACTACATGAATCCAAAAATTGTTCAATATTAGATCGGCTTACAGGAGGGGGCAGGTACACTGCACAAAAAGCTATTTGACTAAAAGTATGCTTATCTGGAAAATTAATGGTCACCCACAGGTCTTCACAGTTGCTTTCCCAATCGATAACACGTTTAGATTGAATATTTTTCTTAACTGCAATTAAGACACCTCCACCCTCCTTACTATTACATCTAGAACTTTCTCTATCTCTTCTATAAACTACGTATCTATCATCAAAAATCTCACTGCTTAGCACTGAGCTATTTAACCAAGTTTCTGATAAAATAATTACGTCATAATCATTGCAGCAGATGTTACGGTAAACTAAATCAGTTTTCGTTCTTAGACCTCTAGTATTCTGATAGTATATTTTATAATTATTGAATTTTGAATAACAAAACACTAATACATGCACAATTGCAAAAAGAGCTTATAATTAAACCACACTAAGTTAAATAATCTTATCTAAGGACTCTAAGTTTCTTATCAATATGTGTTCAGTGTCGTCCGCTTTCCTAACAAAAATCCTACCGCTTCGTACCCAGACGTACTTGTATCCCTTTTCTTTTGCTTTTAGCCTTGTGGCAGCATGAAGAGCTTTATTAGCAGGAGATAAATGTTCGACGACATAAATCGGGGCCTTTACACCAGACAGTCCAAAATGTGAGGTATTGAGTTTATTATCAGCATTTCTTTTGTTGAAATCAATTACGGAAGCCAATAACTGGTCCCGTATTTTTGGAGACGCCAGCTGAAATACGATTGATTTTGGTCGATTGTTAGTGGTATGAACTTTTGCTATGCGAGTGCAACGTTGGATGTCATCATCTTTAAGTTCACATCCGACTACGGTACCCAGTTGCTTAATAACTGTATACAGATTTTCCTGCTTATATTCAGGTAGACATTGTAGCTCAAGGTTCGTAGAACGCGCTTGTTGCTCCAAATAATTAATTCGCTGGTTCATATCAGCAACCGAGTTGTTCAATTGTTGATTTTTGTCACTTAATTCTTTGATGTTTTTTTTAGAGGCAGCGTAATCATTCTGCAGCTGTTCAAATTCTTTAGTATGAAAATTCAAAGAGTCGCACAATCCACTTACATCTTTTTTTATTGGTTCCAATTGGTCATTAATTAATTTCACAATAGTTGTATTTATCTGCTGTAACATTGAAGCAAATTCATTTTTAATGACATCTTGCACAATAGTGCGCACTTCATCGGCGGTGACAGAAACCGACTTTGGGGGAGAGTTTAGGGCAGGTCTCTTGCTGCCACGAACAGTTGTAACATTACGAACTGGCGTACAGTCCTTATTTGCAGACTTAGGTAACAAACTCAGACAATCGGGACATTTCCATTTATTATATGCTTCCGAGTTACATGGAATTTCGGGTATTGACAAACAAAGAAAGTGGTATGACTTTTTGCATCGGGTACAATTAATAAAAAGCTCGTTATCTTCCATGTTTTCATTAGCACAACACCCCCACAGTTGTATTTTCGACGCCATTATATATGCGTATTTGTTAGACACTCGCCGAGATCCTTGCCAATAGAGTTTGATAATTTTTCAATAAATTTAGCTACTAGTAACACACTATTTATCAACTTTATCAGTACACAATTGTTTTCTTATGTATATTTGCGAAAGATCCAATCCAAACACACTTAAAAACACAAAATAATTAATTTTACTTGATGACCACAAAATTATGATGTTAACCGTACGGAAGGCGGGTAGTTCATGCAGATAAGTCAAGGTGGTATGAAGTGGGTCAAGTTGGAATAAAATGGATTGAGTTGCGTCAAGCTGGATCATCAAACTGCATCAAACTCGATTGGACCAGATAATACCGGATTGAACTGAATAAAACTGAACGAACTGAACTGAACTGAACGGTTTCATTTCAATGTGAATAAAACTGGTTTGAGCTGGATCAAACTGGATCAAGCAGGATCAAGCTGGATCGAGCTAAAGCGAGGTAAATCGAGGTTGATCGATGTGAATCGAGATGCACCGAGGTGGATCGATATAGTTAAGTCTGGGTGGGTCGATGTGGGTCAAGGTGATACAAAGTGAATCGAGATGAGTCAAGCTGGACTATCAAACTGCATTGAACTGGTTCGAGTTGGATCAAGGTTGATTGATATGGATCGAGATAGACCGAGGTGGATCGAGATAAGTCAAGGTGGTTTGAAGTGGGTCAAGTTGGAATAAAGTGGATTGAGTTGAGCCAAGCTGGATCATCAACTTCGCTGGACGTTCGGGGTGTGGGCCCTTTGAACGTCCATTGAGTACGGTGGCGACTCCGAGGAGGACGGCGGCGGGGTTGCGACCCCCGTCCCCGTGAGTACCCTGTCAGGTTCCCGGGGGGTTACAATGCGCCCCCCGGCGGCGGGCTCAAAGGCAAGGCACTGAGGGGCCCCTCGTGCAGATCCTACTGGAGAGCCCTGGGACTGGGGTTTTAGTGGGTAAGAATCCCACATACCCCGGTCGAGCCCCACAGCTCCCGGGGATCTTTGGAAGATTTCACCCGCGTCAAAAAAAAAATGGTTTAGAAAAAAATCCAAAAATTTGTTTCTTCCATTGTTGTGTTGAGTTTATTTACCGAGTTGCGTTACTCTACCTGCATTATAGCATTAAATAGAAATCCTTCTTTGTGCAAATTTTCAACCCCATGAAATTAACTTAGGGGTTGTTTTTGCCGGAATAGGTATGTTAGATTCTTGTGTGCAATACATAAATTAAGTATTGGCTGTAGTTCAAAAAACATTTTTTTGGACCCCAATTAGAACCTCTTAGGGGTTGACAATCAAAACAATATTAATGGCACATGGATTTGCATTTGCGGTGATAAATGTATTCGCAAAGTTTCATCAATGCAGCATGAATTTTTTTATGCGCATGGTTTTTGAGTATGACTCAAACACCATGCTAGTACCCCTTTAATGGTCGTTATTTTTTAAAGTTATGAAATACGTGTTTCTTTATTTCTTTTCCTCAGTATACTGACAAAGTTTCGTGTCTGTGTGATGATTTTTTTTAATCCATACACACTTTGGGAGCCCATTTGACATTTGACCCATTTAGGTGTGAAATGTCGAGTTCGTTCTTATTGTTCACCTAAACTATTGAATAATGTTGGTTCCAAATTTCATGATTCTACTTTAAATGGTTTTGACTGTATGGTGATTTCTAGAAAAAAAAAGCCTGTTCTTTTAATAATATAGATAAAAAAAAACCGTCTTATCCCACTTTAGGGGTAGATTTTTTGAAAAATAAATGATACGTGTTCAATCCTTTTATTTTAAGGGTATTTTCACCAACTTTCAAATCAATTGAATTAAGTAATAATTATTTCCCATACAAAGGAGATGTTCCATTTTGGGCCAGCACTATGTACACTACATGGAAAAATAAGAAAAACATAGGAGAGTTTCATAAAAATACTTGTAAATTAATTTGAAGCAGAGTACAATTGTACATAAATGATTACTTATGGAGTTATTTAGTATGTCCACCCTGTTTTTAGGGCAGCCATGACAGTTGCGTTTGACATTAGTTTAATACTTGACAGTTTATGCTATAGGTATGACGTTTCGTAATAGGTTGTTTACGCAAGTACATATTATATTTCGATGTTTTTAGTGATTATTAAGTTAACGAACATTAAATGATTGCTTCTTTACTAGCCCCGGGCTTTACTGTATCGATTATCGGCTGTGATTTGGATTGGAATCCGTCGTATGAGTGCTATTTAGCAACAAGTTCAATTGCAGGTATGTTCACTCAGTCAGTTGTTGTCTTGTCAATAATACATTTAAGTTATGTATTTCCGGTCCATCATATTATTGTGTGGTGTTGCTACAGTAGTGTTGCTTTTTTGTGTTGCTCTCCTTGACCAAGATATCTTAAATGTACAAGAAAACGAAGCAATATTAAAAAAAGAGAACATTACAAAACAGTTACTATATTGCATAGTTATATATTCATATAGTGTACATGGTGCTGGCCCAGGCTCCATACATTTCTGGAACAACTCCTTTAACAACTCCTAGCGCACCCCCAATGGTTGTTTCTGAAAAATTCCGAAACACGTATTTATTTATTTTATTCCAAGAATATTTCCAGTAAATTTCAAGTCAATCTAACCATACAATAAAAAGTTTCATACAAAAGAAAACACCCCATTTAAAACACCCCTTTAGGAGTCGAATTTTCAAAAATCCTTTCTTAATGGATGCTTACTTCATAAGAAGAACCCACTGTCCAAATTTCAGCTTTCTAGGTCCAGCGGTTTGGTCTGTGCGTTGATGAATCAGTCAGTCAGTCAGTCAGTCAGGACAAGTAATTTTATATGTATTGATTAAACCCGAAGAATCCAACTCGGATGGGCAGCGTTCGGGAAACTACGCGAAATCTTCTCGTCCAAAATACCGCAGTGCCTAAAGACGAAGGTTTTTAACCAGTGTGTGTTGCCAGTGATGACATATGGTACTGAGACGTGGTCCCTAACTGTTGGCCTTTTGGATAAGCTCAGAGTCACACAACGAGCTATGGAGAGAGCTATGCTCGGAGTTTCTTTGCGCGACAGAATCCGAAATGAGGAGATTCGCCGAAGAACCAAGGTCACCGACATAGCTCTTAAAATCTGCAAGTTGAAGTGGCAATGGGCAGGCCACATCGCTCGGCGAACCGATAACCGCTGGGGAAGAAAGGTTCTCGAGTGGCGACCACGAACCGGAAGACGCAGCGTAGGTAGGCCTCCCACTAGGTGGACAGACGACATTGTGCGCGTCGCAGGTAACCGGTGGATGCAAATAGCCAATTGTCGGTCATTGTGGCGTTCGAAGGGGGAGGCCTATGTTCAGCAGTGGACGTCTTCTGGCTGGTGATGATGATGATGATGATGAAGCCTTCTTCTATACTGCTAAAATCTAATAACTTAACTATGGTCCACTTATCTTTTTCAACGTATGCTTGTCCGTACTTAACTGGTAAGATGTCGGGGTTATTATCAATCTTTCGAAGTTGAAGGGCGTGGATCTTGATCGCTATGTTCAAGATCGTGACGATCACCTGCGAAGGACGTTTAACGTTCTTTAGAGGTACTCTAGTCTGTCTATTTCCTATTTTTACTGGTACTACATTTCTTTCCGTTTCACCCTGAACTATCGCCTTCCTATATCTTGGTTTGTCTTTACTTTTCCTAGTATTAATATCTTTAACAAAAATAATATCATCTGTTTTAAGATCTAACCCAGCTTCGCCACCTTTCTTAGCTATATTTTTTTCTTTATTTGCTATAAATTTTTCAGCTATATATTTGTACAAATATTTTGTTCGCTTAACATGATCTATAATTAACTGTTGTGTGTATGCTTTTTCTAGATCTACATCAAAGATTTTACCAGCTTCTGTATGGCCGAAAACGACCTCAAAAGGTGTTAATCCTGTTGTTGTATGTATGGTGTGGTTATATGCCATGATAGAATAGGTCATAACGGACGCTGCATCCGTACATTTACGCTCGTACTTAGCTAGCCTGTAAATTTCTATCAATGTAGAGTGGAATCTTTCCACAATACCGGTTGAATTCGGGTTATTTGTTGTTGTAATATGAAGTTCCACTTTATACATAGATAGAAGTTCACGAATAAGTTCGTTATTGAATTCACTACCTGGGTCACACGATATTTTTCTGGGTATGCCATATGTGGAAAAGTATTTTATCAATGCTCGGACTACTTCCGCTGTTTGTCTACTTGATATTTCAATAGCCTGTCCTAATTTACTGAAAGCGTCAACTAGTGTTAAATAATATTTCTTTTCTATGTTAAACAAATCAATAAATATTTCTTGAAAGGGTGCATCCTGCGTTTGGGTTAATTGTAATGTTGGCTTTATTGGTTTTCGGTCATATTTCATCTGTTTGCATGGCTCACACATATTTATTACTGCTGCAACTGAATCTTGCATGTTTTCCCAATAATAATTTCTACGTATTCTAACTATTGTTTCCCTGATACCCCGGTGACAAGTTTTTCCTTCATGGTGCTTGAATATAATAGCTTTCTGCTCCTGCTCGTCTTCTATGTAAACTACTCTATCAGTACACTCAAAAAACTGTACCGATCCCTTTTTGAATAGTTCTATGTTGACTTTAGTAAATAATTTTCTATGTATTTCACTCTCAAAATAAATGAAATATTTGCGACTTGGTATAACGTATTTTTTTAAAAATTCTTTAATTAATTCTTCATTATCTAATGGTAGGAAAATTTCTAAGACCTTTTGCCTGTCTCTTGATAAGTCTTTAACTTGTAATTTATTTCTAAACCCATAGAATACTAAGATCTGGTTAGACTTCGTATTGATCGCCTCCCTTAAAATGGGGATTCCAGATGAATCGGGTTCTTTGTCGGAAGCTATTGTCTCTGTTCTACTACTGTTAGTCAATGAAGGGATAAGGAATGTTTCGTCAAATAGTCCTACTACGTCTGTTACTGTAGAGTCTGAATCCGAAATTGTCACTACTTCTGTCTCATTTGTCATTTTACGTTTAGTCTCTAATTTTTCAAGCTGCTTGAGTTGTTTTATGACTGTCTGTATCTCTGTATGGTCTACGTTTACGTTCATGGAAATATCATCATCTGAATCTAGGGCATTAAGCTTTATGCGGGACAACGCGTCTGCATTGGTGTTTTGTTTACCCTTCTTGTATGAAATAGAGAAGTCGTATTCTTGCAGGCGAAGGCGCCAACGTGTCAATTTACCGTTTGGTTCTTTGAGTGAATATAACCATGCTAAGGGCCTGTGGTCCGTTACAATTTCAAATTTACGCCCGTACAAATACGGTCTGAAGTGTTTTACCGCCCAAATTATTGCTAGAAGTTCGCGTTCAATTGGACTGTAACGCGCTTCAGTATCACTCAGTGTTCTGCTTGCATATGCAACTGGTTTATCCGATCCAATAGGACCCTGAGATAAAACAGCGCCAAGGGCTATTTCCGAAGCATCTGTAGTTAAAATGTATGATTTAGTGGGATCTGGGTATTGTAATAGAGGTACGGTAGTTAAAACTTCTTTACATTTCTCAAAGGCGTCTATGTAGTTTTGATCTAAAATTACTTTGTTCCGTTTTTTCAGGCAATTAGTCAATGGTTGGGTAATCTTCGCAAAGTCCTTAATAAATTTCCTATAGTACCCCACTAAACCTAAAAAGCTTTTGATTTCTGTTGTTGTTTTGGGAATAGGGTAATTCTGAATGGCTTTAATTTTGTCATTATTTGGTCGTAGTCCATCTTTAGTTATGGTATGTCCCAGGTATAAAACTTCCTTGCGTAAAAACTCACATTTGTCTAGTTGTACTTTCAGATTGGTCATTCTTAGTCGGTCAAAGACTTGTCTAAGATCATGTAGGTGGGATTGTAAGCTGGACGAAAACACGATGACGTCATCAAGATATACCAGGCAGTGTATACCCTGAAGACCTCTCATGATGTTATCCATAGCCCTTTGGAATGTCGCCGGTGCTGTTTTCAGTCCGAACGGCATTCTTAAGAACTCAAAGTGTCCATTTTGGGTGTTAAAA
This sequence comes from Furcula furcula, assembly GCA_911728495.1. Classification (NCBI taxonomy): domain Eukaryota; kingdom Metazoa; phylum Arthropoda; class Insecta; order Lepidoptera; family Notodontidae; genus Furcula; species Furcula furcula. The sequence continues at coordinate 21,064,662 of OU452257.1, read as the reverse complement.
GCAGTTTTCTGTCGGTCAGCTTCGTTCAATTCAATCTGATGGTAGCCACTGGCTAAGTCTAAAGTCGTGAAGTAGGTGCTCTTTCCTAATTTGTCAAAAAGGTCTGTTATGTTGGGAAGTGGGTACTTGTCATCTATTGTAATTTCATTCAATTTTCTGTAGTCAATTACCATTCTATGTTTTACTTCACCAGAAGCATCCATTTTCTTCGGCACAAGATGCACTGGTGAACTCCAGGGGGAAAAAGATTCTTTTATTACATTATTAGATAAGAGTTTTTCCACTTGTCTGTCAATTTCAGCGCTTAGAGCGGGACCTTGTCGGTATGGCTTTGTATAAATGGGGTCTTCATTTTTGGTACGTATACAGTGCTTTACCTGATTGGTAAAAGTCAAGGAAATTTGATCGCTGTAGAATATATCTTTGTATTCTTCGCATAGTCTACGAATACTTTCTCGCTCTTCTTCATTCATGTGGTCAAGTCTCAGTTTTTGTAAATTATCAGTTAATATCTGGTCAGTCTGTAATTCAGAATCGTCTAAAGAATTCACAAGACATTCGTCTGCTTTATGTTCAGAAATTATAAAAGGTCTGGTAATACCAAGTTTCATTGGTGTGTCTAGTGTATTCTGAATAATTGTAGTTGCATAGCCATTAGCGCACTTTACAAGGGTAGCCGGCATGCGAACTCCTTCGCAAAATTGCTTGTGTTCAAGTATTCCTTCACCATGGTACATGTTTGTCGGTAACTTTACTCTAGTCTCAGATCGTGAGGGAATTAAAACAATATGTTCCGTGTTGTTATGAATAATTGGTATTTGTGTAGTGTTTGTTTTTAATACTTGTCTCTTTAAATCTATTACAGCATCAAGTTGTTTTAAAAGATCATTCCCAACTAACCCATCGTATCGCGAGTCTACATTATATAGATAAAATTTATGTTGATCTTTGCTTTGGAAAATAGGGAATAACGGAATCTTAATAACCTGATTATGTTTACTGGAAGCATGTGTACTTACTACTTTAAATGGCTCTTGTGTTATATAATTAGAAAAATATTGATTTGCCTTTTGGGGATGTATAAATGACCTCGTACTCCCGGTGTCGATCATAAATTTCCCGTCAATTTCAGGAATATAAATATATGGTAGTTTTAATTTTGTGTCACAAATCAGTTCTATCACTTCATTTCGTCTATGGAGGCTGTTATGTAAAAATTTCAATTTGGTCGCAAGAGTCGGTCTTGTCATTATGGGTGTTAATGTCGGCTTCCTCTGGTTCGTTTTCACGGCATTCAGAGTTTTCCGACATGGTTTCTACTGGGTAATAATTATTATGATCATAAGAGTAATCAGTCTCATCATAATCATAATACGCATTACTCCGTGGCGCAGAGTAGTAATTATTTACAGGATACAGTTCTAACTCATTTAAACGAAAGCCTGCTGGTTGAGGTGGGCCTTGTGGGGCAGTTCGCATAGAGACATCAGTGTTATGTTGAAAAGGCTTATTAAATCGATTACCAAATTGTTGCGTTTGCATTGGTGGCATCTGCTGATAACCCGGAGGTCTATACCCTAAAGTCGGCCTACAACCAAAATTTGGGCGATACCCAAATTGAGGCGGATTATTATTTTGTCTATTAAAGCCAAATTGTGCTTGAGTTGCAGTTTGTCCTGCTAGTCTATTTGGCGGAATACCAAAATTAAATTTAGGTGTTGCGCCAAAATTATTCCTAAATTGCTGGTTAGGTGGTGCTACCGGTCTAAAACCTGTAGGCTGTAAAGGCACACCGAACTTAAAGGTCGGTTGTGACGCTGGCGAATTTTGTATTTTAGGTGTATGACTCATTTGTAACATTTTAGAACGCATTTGGTATTGTTCGTAGAAATTAACTTCTTCTAAAACCGTACTTAAAGCCTGTTCTAATGTACTGGGATTTTTCAGCCTAACAATACGCACCATATTCTCGGGCAAGTTATATAAAAATACCTGTAAAGTGGTGTTATTATATATAATGGTTTTACTTGCTCGTAAATTTAAATCACTGATCTGATTCACTTTTGACAATAAAACTGATTTTACGGATTGAATCCGTGCACAAAAATCGGGATAACTCTAGTTATTTTTAATCTTTAAAGTTTCTAATTCTATAGCCAAACACTCTTCGCTTCGTGGATCACCGAAGTGTTGTATTAACAATTTCTCGAATTGATCCCACGTCTTAATATCCTCGTGTTCGCTTATAAGTGCGGCGGCGTCACCAGATAAATGGCTAGTCACAACATGCATTAAATATTCCTCCTGCAGATCGGTTGAGCTAAATTTACATATAACATACTTACATATACATTTACGTAGAAATAAGTTTAATTGGCGTTTATCGCCATCAAAATTAGGTATAATCTTAGCTAATTCAACGGGAATAAGTTTGATTTCCGCCATATTTATGAGAAATAATACAAAACTGCACTAAATAAGAACTCTATGAACTCTACAAGTGATTAATAACTCGATAGAACGTTTATTATAATAATTATACACGTAATTTACTAACACAGTTTATATGTAGTATTTAAGAAAACCAAATAAAGTTAAAATGGAAGATGTCCGATTTCAAGTTAACAAAAAGGTAAGGAGGTGAAAAGTCGTACTCACCAGCCTGTCAAGCCCATCATCAGCTGCTTCGACTCCTCGTACCAGACGATATTTATTGGTTCTTCAGATCGCCAGACTTTAAAAGTCGCCCGCCGTCGCGAAAATACGGAAAATTCGATCCCGGTAATATAACGAACGGTGGCGTAGCCCTTCGCGGCGATCCTACCGGCTGCGCCGGTCAGGTTACTGGGAGCGACTGATGATTTTTAAAAATAAAATATAAAATGTAAATTAAATTTATATTTAATACGTGCGTTCAGAGTTAGATGTACAACACGAATGAATACAATGCTCTTACAAGTAATGATTAATAATTTCTTATAGTCTAAACAATTGTCTTATCTCTACTAAGAATTATGGTCGCACCCCTGAGCTTTTGCTATACACGCACAATTTGTATAGGGTGTGGTTCCATGACTACTTTGTATTTCGCAGTCAATTGACGACCCATACTAATGACCCATACTAATGACCCGGCGACGACATATATAAATTATTGACCTCTAGTGCCGAAGAAAGTTATATAACTATTTTAAACTATAATACAGACGTGAACTATTTGAGGAATTAGAATACAAAATTTAGAAGAACAAAAACAAAAAGTATACTCGTATACGGAAACAAAGCATCTTAGAACCGGAGTATGATATTACTTTATAAATAATGAAGTTAACAGTTTATTCTATCCAAAATGAATCTCATAAATCTATCGAATGAATCTATACTATAATAAAACTCAAAGAGCACTTTTTCTGTACATTGAATATTTTTCCAAAATTTCTATGTGGGGATACTATACTATCGACATAGAGGCCAAAACAATTTTTTTTTGGAATTGTCTGTCTGTCTGTCGTTCTGTTTGTCCAGGTATCATTTGAAAACCCGTGGATGGATTTTGATGGGACTTTCACTGATGTGTGTAAAAGTAGGGGTATAAATTGGTATATAAAACATCACGCTATGTTTCATAGGGGGGCTAAGCAGTGAAACATTACTTGCACATATTACCACGTAACTTCCTTTGTATGTGAATAGGGTAATTATAGACTGATCAGTTAATCATTAAGCTATGTATTATTACGCTATATACAATAAGGACTGAGCAGACATTTACTTTGCATAAGATATGGCAGTGGCGAAGGGTCAATTTTTGTAAGGGGCAAGCCGATCCGGTACACCCAGGACATTTTCATTAGATTTCTGTATTTTAAGTAATTACTTTGCTGATAGCAATATGACATTATATCTTTGAAAAGTTAGAATCTGGAAATCCCGAGCGAGTCCAAACTAGATTAGAAAAGAAATAGGCAAGGGAAAATAATATTTCATTTCATTTAAAAGCCAGCGGTTAGGTCCGCTGCACCACCAAGGCTACATTTGTATAGGTGGGTAGAAATTGAGAATACGAAATTGCTAAATTTTTACTTAGGTAAAAGACCTAAAATGACTCGAAATGATCTAACACAATAAAATAAACAATTACAATTCACACTACACTACACACAATGAACAGCGCTCCCAAAAAACGCTTCAAGGTCAGGGCTCAGTGTTGTTTCATGAAATTTTAATGAAACCCCAAGATAAGTCCAGGGGCCCAACTGTCACCTCTATTAGCAGCGCTAATACAATATTAGACTTTTCCTACTGGTACGTCCAAAAACTAATGTTATTTGGGTGCTTAAATAACATTGTTTTCTAAGAAGTTTTGGTTAAATTAACGTTAAATTCTTTACTCAAGAAGCATTACAACTTACTGTGACGTGGCTTTTGATAGCCAACAACGCTAACAATATTGTTTTTCTTGTCAAAATTAGCCGTCATACAAAAGTTGCTCGGAGGCGACTGCAATAACATTATTTTGTAAAATTCTATATGAAAAACGCTGAGTTACTTACAAAAAATAGTTTTGGGGACATTTAAAGTTAGTGAAACTTATTTATTTGTATAAATATTACTTTAGTATCTACGTGTGTGTAATAAGTAAGTTTGATTTCAGATGGTGATCAAGCAAACGAATTATTTCAGTTTTTGGATGCTGTTTACGCTGAAACTAATAATAAACGAAAGCTGCGACGTATGCAGCTTCGTGAGTGACCACTTTACTTAAGTTGAAGCCAAAAAACACGGACTTAAAGAACCTAACGCATAATCCAAGCTAACGCCGTAAATCTCCGTCTGATGAAGAAGCCGACAACAATAGACTTGACGATTTGTGAAAATAATAAGTGTAGATAATATTATAGTTGTGAATCTCATGAAACTTGTATGTGTACCAGTGGACTATAAATCATCCAGATATTGCTTCCCAATATTGGATGCAACATCCGATTGTATCAAAGCTTGCTATAAGCATAGTGTAATACACAATTTGTGCAGCTTACATAACTGTGAAACAACGAAGTTGTGATTCGTGAACAACAATACCAGCGAATAGTCAGAAAGAAATTTATATGGCTCTGCAGCAGGGTTTATCGGTTAGCGATTCCCCCTGGTTCGGAGACTGTTGTAGTTTGATATTAATATACCGCTTTTATTTTCATTTTGGTTAGGTATTTATTTATCTAATACATAAGTAACTAACTACTATAATAGTTATAAGTCTAAGGTTATAATATAATAATACTGGGACAATCCACACACAGTCATCCAATGAAGGCAGAGCCTGTACTATGGTAAGCAGACAACTGATACAAATACTTACATACTTTTTATTGTAAATACATCCTTTAATAGATATAAACAACACCCAGATAAGGGGAAATGTGCCCATAACCTATTGGGTAGCGGACAGGGCACAGAACATTATTACTCTAAGGGCCAGGGTGTCCTACCACTAGACCAATATCTAGTAGTCAGTAACTCATAGTGTACATACTTTAATACATAAGATAATTAATAAATATTGATGTAAATATGCAATAAAACATGTGCTTTTTAAGAGATTTTTATTTTATTTCAAATTGTCAATAACAGATTAATACTATGCACTACTTACATGTTTTTACCAATAACATGTACTTTACTTATATACTTAGCTCATTTAATAATGATAGATTACCTAAAGGTATGCTTAAATAAACAAAACTCAGATACTAAACAGCAAGAAAATCAAAGTAAGTATAAGTTAACATTTTTTGAAACCGGGTTGCAGTCAAACAAGGCTGGTTTGCTTTTATTATAGAATCTTCATGTTATATTATGGTCGAGGCCTACTTACACACACAAATGTTTAATGCTGTTGTATGTACTTAGTCACTCCTTAGTACAGAGTTGCTAAGTGAATAGGATCCTATTCAACAATAATTATTATATCTGCGGCACACTATGATTAGAAATAAAGTATTGATGGATGGACTAAGGTACCACAATCTACCCCTTTGGTAGCCCGCACACTGTCAACAATATTGTCAATATTCTACAACCCGTATGATTTAAGTGTGCACCTGGTGGTGTGAACTTGCAATCCAGTGAGGTGCACAGTTAAGTCGGATGGGTTGTAGAATATTGACAGTGTGCGGCTAGCCTTTGGGTAAATTAATCTGCTATTTGTCAGAATTTATAGCCTATAATGCATTAAAATTACTATTCCGTCGTTTGAACTGTATGTGAACTCAGAATAATTATGATGAAATTTTTGTTTACTGGGATCACTGCACTGGGATCTAACAAATCCTCTTGAGTTTGTTGATATTTAAGTATTTTAAGTTCTAGCCCTGCTGCAGTGGCTCAAACAGCTAGCAGCAGCTGTTATTGCATTCATTGTGAACTCTTTCAGCATCACGTTTCGGAGGTGGCGACGTATGATGATAGTATTGAACTTTACTTCTGCAAGATGAATAATAAAACACGATTTAGCTTACACGTAATCATTTCATTAATAGAAAATACATATTCATTGTTTTAATTATGTTCAACTATGACTAATCCTTACCTTGTTTCCATAGCGAAAATTATAATTCTATGAACACAGTTTGTTTGCCGCTTATATATGCCGCCATAATTTTTCGCTTAGGTACTAATTCCATTTGTTTTATCTCATTTGTTTAGGCACCGAAAATTAAAACTTGAGATAAATAAATATTAAATACCTATGTATTGTCTCCGTCCCAGTCATAGATAAGAGTATATTACTTAGAAATAGATAGGTAACTCCCACGTCAAAACGTGCCCCCTAACACCAGCGCCTCCAGCGGTGTGATTTGTAACTTTAATAGCCTCAAGAATTTATAATAATTTAAAAAAATGATTTCGAACCCTATCCACAGCCCCACCCATAGGTTGGGGTTCGAACCCGCGCCCCCTAGACTTCGTATTAATTTGATTCCAACCTATTTACCGCTACAGCTGTAAGTCATATGACGTCAGTTGCAAAATACTGATCTACTATCTCAGTTTCATTCCGAACAGAGAAAAGTTGCAAATCACGCCGCATGAGGGTGCTACTGGTAGCTTTTTCCATTTCTTCTAAGATACCATACCATGGTCCCAGTCACAGACTAATAAGGTGATACTACGTATCCCAGTGCCAATGTCTGTGTTGCCAGCAGATGAATCGAATGGCCGAAAGCCGAAAGCTTTACGGGAAAGGGCCGATTTTTTGTAGGAAAGGCCGAGTATAAAAGATCATTGCCCAAATGCTTTGGACGGAGAATTATTTCTTTTGTCATTATATTCAATGTATGTACTATTTCTTTGGCACGATTGCTTATCTATGGTTTCTAACTTGCATATTGTTAGATTCGCATTAGTTGTGCGTATTAATTCATATTAGGAATTTATGCCTATTTCATCATAATCAGCCGGAAAATTTCTAGAAATAGGCCAAACCCCCGGAACACCACAAAGAACGACACTTGTCTATTTGCATCCTGCGACTTGTATAATGTCAGCGGTCACTCTAGTGGTAGGCCTGCTTATTTTTGTTGTCTGGGAGGAAACTTTCAAAACGTTTTCCTTACGGTGCAGGCCGGGGGATGTGGGATTTTTATCCACTAAAACTTTCGCGGTGGCCTTCATCGACGCTGTAGAACTTTGGGCACACCGATCGGATCTCACCAGAATCCCTCCAACACCGGACGCTTGCTAGAGCATCCGTCCCTCCCGGGAAACAGAGAAAACAAGGTCTCCCGTCCCCTGCACCGTCGCGTTACTTGCGACAACGCAGGATCTACACCGCGACGTCGCCTGCCTCGGATTGGTTACCTTGGACCTAAGAAACTTCCTTCCAGATTGTCCTCAGTGCATCATTCTACGAATAATGTGGCCTGCCCATTGCCACTTCAATCTCGTCAAAAAACTCCAAGCGTAGGTTGTTGCATGACTTTGAGCACCCACAGAAATCTAAATAACATGGTGGCCCATGTTATTTAGATTTCTGTGGGTGCCACACTAAACCAATAGAAATATGACAATCAAACCAATGTTTTGGATGGATTTGCTCAAAGCCGATGGCTGCCAACGTACATTCCGAAAGGCCGAAAATTGTTCGCCTAAGGGCCAATCTGGCAACATTGGTGTGCCCACTTTTTTGTTTTAGAGTTCCGTTCCAATTCACTTTAAATTTACTTATCTAAATATCGGCATAAATATTATGTAATTTTCTTTTTATTTTTACATTATGAAGTTATACAATTGTACATAATAAATATATGAATAATTATTAAACTAAAACAACTTTTAAATATTTTATTAAAGCAAATATTCTTACACATAATTTATTAATGTTTCTCCCCAAAATCGTAATTTGGAACGTCATATGAAAGAGAAAGCGCTACGTGCTCGCGTATAGCGTCATTTCTTTCTGACCTCAGCAGGCCATAGACAATTTGTATTATATCCTTTATTATTTTCCGCACTATTTGGTTTTGTATGTTCAGCGTAGGTCACAGTATTTTTAAGAGTATAGTGAATATAAGCTCAAAACAAAACTCAATTGAATTAATGTTATTTCATTGAAGGTGACAGTTGGGGCCCAGGTAGTGTATAGGTATTATTTTTTCGCGACAATATCGGAGGGAGGCAGGGGTATTGTCAATAATATAGACGTGTGCGGGCGCACGGCAATATTTTAGTTGAAGAAACGATTTCTAAGCAAGCAGACGTTCGTGTTTTTGTTCTAAATGGAGGACGAGAAAAATAAAAATATTGTAGATAAAAAACCAAAAACGTAGATAAATTGTGGAACCCAAAACCAATATTTATTAAAATTTATAAAACATTCCCCGTGGGATATGCGAGTAAAAATAGCACTCTTTCCTATCTCCCCGTTGGGTGTCCGTTAGAGGCGTCTAAGGGAAAACAAGAAGACGGGCAGCAGCGTCTTTCTATTGGATTACCTACCACCTATACTGCGATGCCCAAGACGGCTGCCAAGCGTGGGGATTATGGCAACCCCTTTCTTCTAAGGGGGAGGCCTTTGTTTAGCAGTGGACGTATGGTAATGGTCTCCTGACGGGTGAATCACGGTTATGTGATCAATGTATTGTATATCAGTATTATAGCACTGTACTTAACTGTGGTCACTGGTCTGTCAGTGATAGGTGTCCTTTATCCAGATATGATGCACTGTAGGCTAAATCCAAGCAGGAAAATAAGATAGTCCACACGAAGGCACAATGGGATATATTGTACAAGCACAAGATAGTTAAACAGTACACAGTTCAGGAGAAATCACACACAATAGAAGGAGAAGATAAATTACAATAAAATAAGCGATAGCACAGGAGATAAACAATAATTAAGATAATTTAGGCGACTCGTAATACAGCAGTATGCGCGGTGCAATACTGAATGTAAAGAATTTTAATAGTTACATCTACCCGCAATTGGTAGATACGCGCGAACGGTTCTGCTGTTAAGGTGTGGTTCCACAGCACCATAACCGACTATAATAATGAAGTGGTGTGATGGTTTGTGGAACTATGTTATGTTGTTATAGTGTTGTAAATAAATACTTTAAGTGTGTGTATATATGTATATTATATAAATGTTTGTGTATATTATAATAAATAATTATAAATAATATTTATGTGTAGAATGTAATGTGGATGGAAGAATGTGAATGTACATACATAATAATTTAGAATATTATGTGGGAGTAGCCCACAGACGTCTTTCAGCTTCTGTCTGCCCGTGGGGTGTCCGGGTAAGAATAGCACCCACCCATCTCTTCCCTTTGGGTGTACGTAAGAGGCGACTAAGGGAAATCAGAAGACGGGCAGCAGCGTCTTCTGTTTTAAATTCCATCTCTTCACAAAAACTGCGATCCCCAAGACGCCTGCCAAGCGTGGGGATTATGGCAACCCCCCCCCCCCCCAAACAATGATAGACAATAATTGCATACGGCCCCCAGTCCCCGGCGGCTCCTCTATTCCTCGCCTTGGTAGCAGGCGGGGTAACGGTCGAGCAGGGGGTGCTAAGAATCTCCGGCAGATGCCCCGCTACCACCCCCACCGAACTTTGGCCCTGGCAACACACAACATCCGCACGATGAGGACCGATGAGAAGATTGTCGAGCTGGAGGAAGAATTGAGCAAGTTGCGTTGGGACATCTTGGGATTATCTGAAATCCGGCGAGAGGGACAGGATACGATAACCCTTGATTCTGGCAACATGCTCTTCTTCCGGGAAGGAGACCGGAAATCCCAGGGTGGTGTCGGGTTTCTCGTCCGTAAGTCCCTTATTAACAACGTGATTAAGGTCGATAGTGTGTCGAGTAGGGTAGCGTACCTTATACTCAGAATAACCAGTCGGTATTCGTTGAAGGTTATACAGGTATACGCGCCGACCTCGGCACACCCTGACGATGAAGTAGAGGCTATGTATGAGGAGATATCAGAAGCCATACATACCTCCAAAACACACTTCACCGTTGTTATGGGGGACTTCAACGCGAAGGTGGGCACACGGCATGGCGATGAGTTGAGAGTGGGGTCATATGGGTACGGGCAGCGGAACCAAAGGGGCCAGCGGCTGGTCGACTTCATGGAGAAGGAGGGACTCTTTGCGATGAACTCCTTCTTCAAGAAGCGACCATCCAGGAAGTGGACGTGGATAAGCCCCGATGGTTCAACCAACAATGAGATCGACTTCATCATGACGACCAAGAAGCATATATTTGATGATGTCTCCGTGATCGGCAGGGTGAAAACCGGTAGCGATCACCGCATTGTTAGAGGCACATTGAATATCAATGTCAAGCTCGAGAGGTCTCGTCTGATGAAGTCCACGCTCCGTCCGGGAACCGCCCAAATCCGAAACCCCGAAGACTTTCAACTCGAACTACACAATCGCTTTCAGTGCCTAGCCGAATGCGAAACTGCGGACGAGTTAAACAATGGGTTGGTGCAAACTGTCCATGCAGTGGGGTCCAAGTTCTTTAAGACCCCACGCCGTAATAAGCCTCAGAAGCTCTCCAATCAAACCATTAAGTTAATGGAAACCCGGACTGAGATGAGACTGCAATCTTCAGCTGATATGTCAGAATATGCTGAACTCAATAGACGAATCTCGAAATCCATGCGTCACGACTTGCGTTCCTATAATACAGCATGTATTAAGGACGCAATTGAGCGGAACCAAGGCTCTAAAGTGTTCGCAAAGAATTCGTCTATTGGGCGCAGCCATATGACCAGGCTGAAGATCGACGATGGCAGTGTCATCTCATCGAAACCGGAGATATTGAGAGAGCTCGAGAGGTTTTACGGACAGTTATACACCTCAACACAGGAACCCATTGCCAGAACAGCTCAGGACACCAGAGCCAAATTAACCCGACACTACACTGAGGACATCCCAGACATCAGCCTGTACGAGATTAGAATGGCTCTCAAACAGCTTAAGAACAACAAGGCGCCGGGTGAAGACGGAATCACAACAGAACTTCTGAGAGCGGGTGGAAAACCGGTACTATTAGTCCTCCAGAAGTTATTTAATTCCGTCTTACTCCAGGGTACTACGCCAGAAGCATGGCACAGGAGTGTGGTGGTTCTTTTCTTCAAAAAAGGTGATAACACCTTGTTGAAGAATTATAGACCCATCTCACTCCTGAGCCATGTATACAAGCTGTTTTCGAGAGTCATTACGAACCGTCTCGAACGCAGGTTTGATGACTTCCAGCCTCCCGAACAAGCCGGGTTCCGAAAAGGCTTTAGCACCGTAGACCACATACATACGCTCCGCCAGATTATACAGAAGACCGAGGAGTATAATCGGCCATTATGTCTAGCGTTTGTGGACTACGAAAAAGCCTTTGATTCAATCGAGACCTGGGCGGTACTGCAGTCCCTCCAGCGGTGCCATATCGACTATAGGTACATCGAAGTGTTGAAGTGTTTGTACAGAAACGCCACCATGTCGATCCGACTACAGGACGAGAGCACGAAACCAATCCCATTGCAGCGAGGCGTGAGACAGGGAGACGTTATTTCTCCGAAACTGTTCACTAACGCATTGGAGGACGTTTTCAAGCTCTTGGACTGGTACGGATTCGGCATCAACATCAATGGCGAATACATCACTCACCTTCGTTTTGCCGATGATATAGTCATTATGGCAGAGTCGCTGGAGGACCTCAATACAATGCTCAGCGACCTCAGTAGCGTTTCCCAACAGGTGGGTCTTAAAATGAACATGGACAAGACGAAGATCATGTCTAATGTCCATGTTGCACCCGTACCGGTAGTTGTTGGGAACGATACAATCGAAGTTGTTGACCACTACGTATACCTAGGACAAACAATCCAGTTAGGTCGGTCCAACTTCGACAAAGAGGTCGCCCGAAGAATCCAACTCGGATGGGCAGCGTTCGGGAAACTACGTGACATCTTCTCATCAGAAATTCCGCAGTGCCTGAAGACAAAGGTTTTTAACCAGTGTGTGTTGCCAGTGATGACTTATGGTACTGAGACGTGGTCTTTAACAGCTGGCCTTTTGGAGAAGCTCAGAGTCACACAACGAGCTATGGAGAGAGCTATGCTCGGAGTTTCTTTGCGCGACAGAATCCGGAATGAGGAGATTCGCCGAAGAACCAAGGCCACCGACATAGCTCGTAGAATATGCAAGTTGAAGTGGCAGTGGGCAGGCCACATCGCTCGAAGAACCGATAACCGTTGGGGAAGAAAGGTTCTCGAGTGGCGACCACGAACCGGAAGACGCAGCGTAGGCAGGCCTCCCACTAGGTGGACCGACGACATTGTTCGCGTCGCAGGCAACCGGTGGATGCAAATAGCAAATTGTCGTTCATTGTGGCGGTCTAAGGGGGAGGCCTATGTTCAGCAGTGGACGTCTTCCGGCTGGTGATGATGATGATGATGATGATGCTATATGTTAGCTTAGGTAATTTTCTCAACCATGTCTAATTCATCGTTTCCTTCTGGATTGCTTTTTTTGTATATGAAACGTGTGCACACGAATCTGGCCACTAAACGACTGAGTCAAATTATACCACGAAATATTGACAATAATATTGTGTAGTGTGCGGAGCTCATTATTGATGAAAAATATTGTCAATATTGTATTGACAATAATATTGTACGTGTGCGGCTAGCCCTTAGAGAAAGAAACCAATAGAGAGCTGGCACTTTCTTTCTCATTCGCGCAAGAAAAGGATGCATTTATATATATATTATATGTGATAGAAAGAAACAGAGCATATGATTTTTTGTCCCTCAGCGTGTGTTCAAAATCTGGCGCACCAACGGTGCGTTTTCTTCGAGTACTCATGAAATTTACTATAGGCCGACCGTTTAACTCGCGTGTCCCCTGCGCGGTGGGAGGGGAGCGGGGGCGGGTAACGCTACACACGGAGTCAATAATCTAAAGATTTATCTCGAGATAGACATTGTTGGTAAAGAATAAAATAATAAGTATCTTTTTTTTAAGTATTTATTTTTAAGTTTTACAAATATTTTATAATAGCTTCATAGGTACAAAATCATAAAACAATAATTAACTCCGTTTAAGAAATATTTAACCACAGATAAAAAATTTATAGGACTATTAGTCACTAATATTCATATCGCTTGAATCATCATCACTGGCTTTAAAAAAGGAATATACATTGTATGCTATTTGTTTAGCTTGCTTGTTAATTTTGTTCGCCAAACTGGAAGAGCGATTCATCTTGAGATTTATCTTGGCAGTCGTATACCTTGTGCGTTTATCTTCAAGCGTCCGTAACAAAAACACCAACCGCGCGCTGCGAGCACAGCCAGCGCCAGTGTTGCCAGCAGATAATTTAAGAATGGGCCGAAAGCAGTGCTGGCAGGGGCCGATTTTAAGGCAGTAAAGGCCGAAGTACGACTTTCCATTGACGTTCGTTAAATTGAGGGGTGGGAAGGGGTTGGGGGAGGCTAGGGAAGATGTACTATGTTTAGAACGTATGACTTATGTCTATTTCTTTTTATATAAAGTGCTATGCTTTTAGAATAGGAATTGGTCAACCGAACCAATGATTTCGATGGATTGGCTGTCGGAGGCTTAAAGGCCGATGAAGGGCCGACGGCAGCCAAAGGCCGACATAGTTTCGAAAAGGCCGAGAATCGGCCCCCCAGGGGCCGATCTGGCAACACTGGCCAGCGCACTGCCGCATTTGACGTAAGCTCTCTGCTCCGCGCACCCCTTTCACCCATCCGCTAACATCTCCCCTCGCTCCCTTCTTGCCGCGCGGGCGATGCGCGAGTTAAACGGTCGGCCTATAGTTCACGACCTAGCTTTGAAGTTTTAAATTGTATTGCATTATGAAATATCGTTTATATTACATAATAGGCGCATTTGAATAAATATCCATAACGTGTGTTATGTGTACGAATGATTATTTTATTTTCTGTCCTTATCGGCGGCACGCTAGCTATATGTCTTGTTATATTCTGTCTACGCAATCGCCCATCACTACTGTAAATACGTCGACCGACGACCTTTAAGCGACCGACACATAATAAAATATATTATTATAGATAGCGATAACGAACGAACGAAGTCGAATAAGCAAGCAACGCGAACGAAACTTACAAAACAAAATAAGCTTCGTTTTCAAAAATAGACGTTCACGTGTGAACGCGCTTTAAAACTTAAACATTTGTGGAATACCAACGACGTATATTTAAAATAAGTGGTCTATCGAAATTATAGCGCGACCTAAAACTACGGTAGCGACATCTAGGAAAGATAAAGTAAAGCTTCCACTGACAAATTCCAAAAGTGTAGGCATCTAAGTACTTTTTGCTCGACTGCCCCACAACAATAGAAATAGAAATATTTATTTATCACAAATAGTTGAGTTAGGGAACTTGCATACTTAGTTTATTTATACATATACTAGCTGTAGCCCGCGGCTTCGCCCGCGTTTACTTTGTTACTCAAACGTGTTTTGAATTATGGATCGAGGTTTTTTAAAATATTGTTTACACTAATGTTGTCTTTTATTTACGCGAATGCTACACATTGAAATCATAGTTTGATGTCAATGTGTAGCATTCGCGTTGGTTAAAACGTTCGTAATAAATTGTTACTTACCAATCTTTTTTTTTGGGAATGATAGACGCTGTTGGCCGCAGATGGCCATTACAGCTTCACCGGACAATAGGAGGCGAGCGCTTAAAGCGCTCTAGCCTTTACGGCAGAAGTAGCGACGAGCTCAAGAGCACCTCAGGGAGGCACGGCCTCGGCTTGGGCTGTCGCTTAAGAGAGGGCTGAGTTTACCACCGGTTCACAACGCGCCCCCACTGAGAAGAACCGGCAAGAAACTCAGTGGGGTGATGCACGTCGTTGAGGTCGCATACGTACGACCCTTCGGCCTCGCCGGCGAGACCGGTGTCTGATAGCTAGTGTAGCATACGGTTGTCGGGGAGGGTTCGGCGCATCCCGATCCAATAGGACCGTCATGGGGTCAGGAGGGTCGAGCAGTACGTGCCGTGGTCTGCGGCGCGGGTCAGAAGGACTAGGGGCGTAATCGGCGGCGGCGCGGATTAAACTGTTCGCGTGACGGGACGCGGATTCAAAGTAGCGTTTCAACGCTTCTTTGAGGAACTTACGAAGGGGATCTAACTTGAAATCGGAATGCAGATCTACGTTCCAGGCACGGGCTACGGGGCACCGACGGCACGTCGGAGGAAACGATTCTGGATAACCTGGAGGCTATCGATATGGGTGCGGGCGGTGTGCGCGAAAACTACACTCGCGTAAGTCATGATAGGGCGAATGCAAGCTTTGTATAATGTCAACTTATTTCTAAGCGACATTTTACTCCGCTTGCAGAGAAGGGGATACAGGCGACCTAATACGAAAGCCGCTCGATTGCGGACGGACCTAATGTGCGGGCCGAAAGTCATGGCGGAGTCCAAGGTGACTCCGAGGTAAGTACTTAACCTTCCTAGTCCAGGGGATAGGGCGATTGAATAGGGATATTGGGGACAGTGGTCTGTTGGGCCGAAGGCTCCACGCGGAGAACATATTGGCGGGTCCCCGGGAGAAGACCACCGCGGCACTCTTCTCCGGGTTCACCTCTATGCGCCACGTATGGAATCATTGACCCAGGGCGTCGACTGCGGCTTGAAGAGCACGCGTTAAATAGGACATGTTCCTATGGGAATAATAGAGAGCGGTGTCATCCGCGTAAAGGGCGATTACCAATCTATCGTCCATGTATTTGTGGATTTCCATTAATCCTTTAGGTATTGTTGATAATCTTTTTGATGTCGTGCATTCAAAATTTTCAAGGACAACATTTACCGTTTCTGTATTTTGAAGCCAGCTTCATAATAAATAATAAGCTTATTTTGTTTTACTTACGCGAATATTACACACTATAGGCCGACCGTTTAACTCGCGCATCGCCTGCGCGGCAAGAAGGGAGCGAGGGGAGATGTTAGCGGATGGGTGAAAGGGGTGCGCGGAGCAGAGAGCTTACGTCAAATGCGGCAGTGCGCTGGCTGTGCTCGCAGCGCGCGGTTGGTGTTTTTGTTACGGACGCTTGAAGATAAACGCACAAGGTATACGACTGCCAAGATAAATCTCAAGATGAATCGCTCTTCCAGTTCGTTGATGAAGAGATGGACCGATTTATTATTAATTTGCAAGATTCTGACTCCTCAAGCTACACAGACAGTGATGATGAGTCAAGCGATATGAATATTAGTGACGAATAGTCCTATAAAATTTTTATCTGTGGTTAAATATTTCTTAAACGGAGTTAATTATTGTTTTATGATTTTGTACCTATGAAGCTATTATAAAATATTTGTAAAACTTAAAAATAAATACTTAAAAAAAAGATACTTATTATTTTATTCTTTACCAACAATGTCTATCTCGAGATAAATCTTTGGATTATTGACTCCGTGTGTAGCGTTACCCGCCCCCGCTCCCCTCCCACCGCGCAGGCGACACGCGAGTTTTAACGGTCGGCCTATAGCGGCCCGCCCCGGCTTCGCACGGGTGGCAAAATGTTAAGTTTAGGTTATAATATGTTAGGTTGCCTGGAAGAGATTGCTTTTTAGTGATAAGGCCGCCTTTGTACATTGATATAATCAACGTATTGTTCAATTTACATGTAACTTTTGGTGTACAATAAAGTGTATTTATTATTATTATTATTCCATTTATTTATTGTTTTAAATTATTCTTTACATTTTTAAATACACACATCAAAAGTGTCTAGGGATCAAGCATTTTTAAGCGGATTTCTTGAGATTGAGATGTGGCTTTGTAATAAATTTATGATTTTATAAATTTATATGGATCCTTTTTGGTGCATTTCATAATTTGAATCAGGAACTGTGAATCAAATTCGAGTAAAAGATGAAAATCAGCTGTCAATATTTTCCCTATAAAAACATACAACGCATTGAAGACATTATTAGTGCTACTGTTTCCCTACTACTGATTAAAACCAACGTTATTATGGAGCGGCGACGTCATTTAAGCAGGGAAGAAATGCTCAGAGCCGTGGGAATGATAGAAGCTGGTTCCCGGCAACGTACTGTGGGTTTAGCTCTGAATACAAGTCAGAGTGTTATCAGTCGACTTTGGACACGTTACCGAAGCACTGGTACCGTGGCTGAGCGCCATGGAGGACGGTATCGCTGCACCACACGGAGACAAGACCGATATATTCAAATCTTAACTCGAAGAGCTCCAACAATAACTGCCATGATGTTAGCCGTGAGGCTTCATCACTCTTCAGGGAACTTAATTAGCGACCAAACAGTCAGAAACCGCTTGCATGAAGTGAACCTTCATTCCCGAAGACCGCTACGGGTACCACCTATAGCAATGCACAATCGTAGGATTCGATATCAATGGGCTCTTGAACACAGAAATTGGGCAGAAGAACAATGGCGTTTCGTGTGCTTTTCTGATGAGTCTCGTTTTGGTATGAGACCGGATACAAGACGTATACGACACTGGAGAACCCCTGGACGCCAACAGCGATTAAAATCCTGCCAGGAAGTCCATCCTTATAGTGGTGGAACCATCATGGTATGGGCGGGTATTTGGATCGGCGGAAGAACTGAGTTGATTTGGATCAGAGGCAACCTCAACGCTCAAATTTATGCTGAGACGATTGTATCAGACGTCATCGTTCCTCTACAAGTGCAAATCGGTCCCTTATTTCAGTTAATGCATGATAATGCACGACCGCACACCGCAAGAGTTGTAAGACAGACTCTCGCCGCAGCTAACATCAATGTCCTGCCCTGGCCTGCTCAGTCGCCAGACTTGAACCCGATTGAGCATGCATGGGATATGCTACAGAGAAGAGCTCTGCCGAATATGGAGGGTATCCAGTCGCAAGAAGACCTTTTTTTGTTGTTGCAACGAACATGGGCGGCCATTCCACAGCGTGATTTGGATGAACTCATTTTGAGTATGCCAAACCGATGTTCTTGTGTTGTTAGTGTTCGCGGTAGAAACACGGATTATTAATTGTTTAAGTTACCCAATAAAATTTTAAAGAAAACTGTTATCTCAGTCTTTTTTTCGAACTTTTGTGTTAGTGGTTCAAATGTCAAAAATCCCTTTATTAGGAAAATGGCAAATTTCTTTATTAATGCAAAGGTGACTTGGTTTATCGTTACTGTGACAAACGAAAACACTTTATTTGATGAATCCTTAAAGAAAATTTTAATTAATATCAATCAGGAGAAAAGTTATTGCAAAAATATATGTTGATCCCTAGACACTTTTGATGTGTGTATAAATATTTTATTTTATTTTATTTTATTAGGAAAACAACCAGTGCCTAACTTACAATAAATAACAAAGTGAGTAACAATATGGGTTGATTAAACACCTTTACATGTTTCCACATATAAATAGCTTAAGGGCTTGTTCGTTGAGTGTGCTTGAATAAACTGTTATTGTTGGAATACAAAGGTAAACTAAATTGGAGTAGGAATATACTTAATCAAATCAGTTGCTATCTATAATTATTATACCTAGGAACAGCTGTTGAACCACTGCTTAGCCAGGTAAGATTTAAATATAGGCGCTTTTGTGTTGAAAATATCTAGTTCTGGATATTTGCTTAGTAGATTAAACTCTTTCGCCGATCTATTAAAAAACGAGTTCTGGCGATAGTTGCTGGAACAATGCTGAGCAGATAAATAGGTTGGGTGCCGCACCGACCTTGTGGAAACGTGAATGTTTATTTTGGATAACAGCATAGACGAGTCTATACGGTTTTGAGCTATCTGTGCTAAGAATGCTATGTCAGATATTTTGCGTCTTTCTAAGAGCGGCAGGATATGGTGTCTTTTACATCTTGCTTCGTACGTGGGATCATAACATTTGCATTTGAATTGTAAAAACTTGAGGAATTTACGCTGTATAGATTCTAATCTATTGGTATATATGTTATATTGCGGGTTCCATACTTGAGACCCATACTCGAGGATGCTGCGCACATAAGAACAATACAGAATTTTAATAACTTTAACACTACTAAATTCAGAGCAGGATCTTATAACAAATCCTAGAGCCTTGTTTGCTCTCTTGGCAATGTGATCAATATGATTTTCATAAGTTAGTTTAGCGTCCTGTATAATGCCAAGGTCTCGCATTGAGTTGACCCTCCTTAGTTGCACACCCCTCAGAGTGTACTTATAATCCAAAATATTGGGCTTGCGGGTAAAGATAATGTATTGGCACTTGGCGACATTCAGCTCCAAGTTGTTTTTAATGCAATAGTCTTCAAATCGATGCAGATCTTCTTGTAAAAGAATGCAGTCAGTAGTGTTATCAATTTTTTTGTAGATTTTCATGTCATCGGCGTAAAGTAAGAACTTGGAGTGCCAAAAGCAGAGCCCAATATCGTTTAAAAATATATTGAACAGCAAAGGAGCGAGCAATGATCCCTGGGGAACACCAGAAGGGACATTAACCCATCGTGAGGAGTATCCATTCACTACAACAGCCTGAGAGCGATTATCTATATAGGAGCAGAACCATCTGTACAAGTCACCATGAATTCCAGCCGCTTGTAGCTTATACAAAAGTATATGATGATCAATTCGATCGAATGCTTTACTATAATCGGTGTATATGGTATCTACCCGGCCTCCAGAGTCCATATTTAGTGTAGTGAAGTCTATGAATGTTAGAAGATTAGAGGTGGTTGATCTTTTTTTTATAAAGCCATGCTGTTCCGGAATAAAAGAGCCAGCTAACGCGTTATATACCTGAGTGTGAACAATTTTTTCTAAGATTTTAGAAAATATACATATTTTGGAAATAGGTCTGTAATTTTTTACGTCAGTTTTATTGCCAGTTTTGTGAATGGGAGATATAAAAACGGACTTCCAGGAGGTTGGAACAATGCCCTCTGAGATTGACCTACGAAACAGAATGGTTAGCGGCGTAGCAAGACTTTCTGCACAACGAACGACAAATGTGGGATGTATATCGTCCGGCCCCGCCCCTTTTGTCACATTTACCAGTTTCAAATGTTTTAAAACTATGTCAATATCAATTATTATGGTACTTATGCTAGGTGTATTGGTGTAAGCACTCTCGTTTTGGCAATGCGTCCGAGGTGGTGATCGGTGTATAGATGACGTGGAGAGGAACATTGACTGAAAGTAATCAGCAAATAGATTACATACTTGGTCACCAGTATCAGCAGATTGATTATTATAATAAACTGTGGAGGGGATAGAATTACAACCTTTTTTATTAGACTTTATGTAAGACCAAAACTGTTTGGGATTGTTAATAATGACCTCTTCTGTATTTTTGATGTAAGTTTTATAGCATTCTTTTTCTAACAACTTAGCTCTTTTTCGAAGCAGACTAAACGTATCGTAATCAGCCAAATTACCATAGGTGCGGTATTTTTTAAGAAATTTTAACTTCTCTTTTATTACTTTTCTTAGAGCGGCGCTATACCAAGGAGGGAGAGTAGAAGGTTTAATATTTTTACGCGGTATAAATTTATCTCAAAGTTCGTACAATACTTCATAAAAATATCTAAGGGCACTGTCGATACAATTATTAGACAAACAAACTTCCCAGTCAATTTTGTTTAAGATATCATTTATGGCATCATAATCTCCGCGTTCGTAGTAATATTTAGTCCTGGAATTCGGTTCTAATGATTGAGCATGTGAGCAATCTAACATGATGTCTAAAGACCTGTGGTATACATCCTCCGGTATCAAAGGTTCGTCGCATGGGGTAACCGAAAGCTTATCACTATTGGTGAACACCAAATCTTATTATTCTATGATTCTTGTTGCGGCACCAGTTAAACTGAGTAAAATTACCTTCACACATTGTATCAAAAAAGTAGATTTGACTTTCACCTGTAATACCTATGGGTTTTAATTGATCGGGTTCACTTTGCCAGTCTACATTGCTTAAATTGAAGTCCCCTAGTAAGACGAACGTGTCATTGGGACACGATTGAGTTATGGTTGACAATTTTTCAGTAAAACTATTTAACTGTGTAGAAAATGTATTCCCATAATTTTCTTTGCATCACGTGCGTGCCCAGATAATCCCTATCTCGTCGAAAAACAATGTACCTATCGTCAAATAACTCAGTATTGTTAATACCGTCAGTTAACCAGGTTTCAGTTAGGGAAATAATATCAAAATTATTTTGGCATATACCTACTACGCTTAAACGTGTGTGTCTTAGTGCGCAGCCCTCGAGTATTTTGGTAGTATATATTTATATTACAGGAGAGCATTTTTAATGTAAGTTATAATTGCTAAGGCGAGCCTACTTACGGTTGTAAAAGAATATAAATACAAACCCGTTGATATTGAGGTTGTAAACACTATCAGCGTTTTATAATTGAGGTAACTTGAATTGTTTGGATTGTAAATACTCCAAATAATAATTGAATGTGCTATGATCATACACGAATACTAACATAAGCGTAAATAGCAAGCAGCCGAATGCCCTAGTTTTTTACCATTATTATTCATTTTTGGGTGTGTATGGCTATATTTTAAGAACTTATAAGTATTTAAATACAAAACTGTTGAGTTTCTGTACGCAAGTTTATAGAAAGTATAAGGACGACCTTGCTCCGAGGAGAATAATAGAAGATATCATCACAGAATATAAATCACTTTTATTACAACACACTTTGTACACTGAATATACACGACTACAATAAATTAGATAAATCAAATTCACAATAAACAGTTACTTCCAACTCTTAACAGTCTCGTGGTTGAAACTCGAATTCCCGTATTGTGCTCCCAACCATGGTTTTATCGGTAAAAATCCCTACCAGAACACAAACCCCCGAACGTCTCACAACGACCAATCACAGCCCGCCTCAGTTCTCTTTAATGCGGCCCCGTGATTGGCCGGCGCTACGAATCAATTGAATAGCTTCTACTTCTGTCAGTACTCTAAAAGTAGTTGCCAGCATATTAAAATATTAAACAATGAAAATAAAGAATTAAATAATTTGCGATAAATCTCTACAAAATTGCAAACCCTAACAATCGACCATCCTGACGACGTGTGCGTCCCCGCACACGACCCAGGTGGAAACCCTAACAATCGGTATCGAGTACATGGTCAGCAGCACGAAAGT
The DNA here is from genome assembly GCA_911728495.1 of Furcula furcula. Taxonomy (NCBI): domain Eukaryota; kingdom Metazoa; phylum Arthropoda; class Insecta; order Lepidoptera; family Notodontidae; genus Furcula; species Furcula furcula. Next base: position 21,041,950 of record OU452257.1, on the reverse strand, counting down.
CCCCAAATACCATAACCATTACATAAATTAACAATTAAACATTCTAATACAATCAATTAAACATCATCAATTTGTACAAACTATAGTTTAGAACCTGTTTTATTTTTATTTTATTTACATCATGTAAATATTTTACTTAATTAGATAATAAATTCCATTCCTTTTATTTTATTAAAAACAAATGTATTATCAATATAATTGCTGTTAGGAAAACTACACTTGTATTGTAAACATCTAGTATTCCATTCTATTCTAATTTATTAGACAACGAATCGAAACCACATCAAAATATCAATATGTACACATATCAATAATTGCTGTTAGGAAAACTGTACACTTGTATTTCTATTCTAATTTATTAGACAACGAATCGAAACCACATCGAAGTATCAATCAAAATCAAAATCAAAATATCTTTATTATGCATAGGCCTCACGAGGGCACTTACATATTGTCATTTTTTAAAAAATTACCACCGGATCACAACGCGGCCTCTACTGAGAAGATCCGGCAAGAAACTCAGAGGGCTTGTCATTTTTTAATTCACTTAAGTATAATGTTAACAATAAAAATCGCTTTTACAAAAGATGTCTTAAAATTATAAGCTAGCATGAGTATCACAGTTTAAGCCCACGCAGCTTTATCCTCCAGGTAATCCGAGATTTTATAGTAGCCCTTTTTAGACAACCGGCTTTTAATAGTGCTTTTGAATTTATTAATTGGTAGGTCTCGGATATCCTGTGGCAGTTTATTATAGAAACGTATACCTTGGCCCATGAACGAATTACTAATTCTGTGGAGACGCGTGGAGTGTACAGCAAGATTGTGTTTGTTCCGGGTGTTTACATTATGATGGTCACTATTCTTTGCAAAAGCACTAATGTTTTTCTTTACATACAGCAAATTTTCATAAATATATTGTGATATAACCGTTAGAATATTTATTTCTTTAAATTTTTGTCTAAGTGTATCAGTAGGAGCTAAACTGTAAATAGCTCTCACAGCCCTTTTCTGCAGAATAAAAATGGTGTTGAAATCTGCAGAAGATCCCCACAGTAATATACCATAAGACATAATACTGTGAAAATAACTAAAATAAACAATTCTAGCGGTTTCAACATCTGTGACATGTCTAATTTTCTTAACTGCATAAGCCGCCGAGCTAAGCCTACCCGACAGTTTCTCAATATGTGGGCCCCATTGCAACTTGGCATCAACAGTAATGCCCAAGAATACTGTTGAATTTACAGGGTCCAAAACAGCTCCATTGATGTCAACATTGGTTCTCACCTGTCTGACGTTAGGTGTTGTGAATTTTATACATTTTGATTTACTTTCATTTAATTTTAAATTATTAACATTAAACCAATGGACAGCTTTAGATACAACATTGTTCACATCGTCATAATCTTGTAGTCCACGCTTAATTTTAAACAAGAGAGAGGTATCATCCGCGAACAATATAATCTTATGATTGTCCCCTGCAAAGTAGGGTAAGTCATTAACATATCGATGGCTCCTACGTTAAGTATCGTATGTATGAAACCGCACTTTACAGGAGAGCAAATTAAAGGTATTTTTCTACGCTAATTATTAAACGTTTATTTTCGTACTATTCGGTAAAATAAGGCATTTTCTATGGTTGGTACCAATTTCAGCCAAATAGCTTCAAATTTTAAGAACAAGCATAGAAAAATACCTTTAATTTGCTCTCCTGTAAAGTGCGGGTTTTACGTATACGATATTTAACGTAGGAGCCATCGATATATCAAAAATAGAAATGGGCCTAGTATTGAACCCTGTGGTACACCTAAAGTAACCTCAGATCCTACAGATCTCGTTCCGTTAATATCAACCTTCTGAATTCTATTACTCAAATATGAAGTCAGAAGATCGAGAGCTCTGTTCCTGATTCCGTAGTGGTGTAGTTTCCTGACAAGGGTGTCATGTTGTACGCAATCAAACGCCTTGGATAAATCGCAGAATATGCCAAGAGCATCCTGCTTGTCCTCCCAGGCGTCATATATGTTTCTTATCAATTCAACTCCCGCATCTGTAGTAGAACGATTCTTAGTAAAACCAAACTGTTTATCATGAAACAGATCATATTCGTTGAAATGATCTAGCATCTGATCAAGCAATAATTTTTCAAAAATTTTACTTAAAGTAGGCAATACCGAAATTGGCCTGAAATTCGTAGGCTCCGTGGTACTACCGGATTTAAACATAGGAATTAATCTACTCTGTTTCATAAGGTCAGGAAACACTCCACTAGAGACACAACTATTGAATACTACAGCTAATTGCGGTGCAATAAGATCAATGACAGATGAGATCATCTGAGTAGATAGACCCCATAAGTCTGCGGTTTTTTTTAAATTTATCTTTTTAAATGTATTTGCAATATCCTTAGCAGTAACGAAGGAGAATTCAAAAGGTGTTCTACATTTTGGTACACTTTGTTGCAATAATAACTCCGCAGAAGTGGATGACGACTTAAGAGTATTTGAAATTTCTAAAGGAATATTAGCAAAAAAATTTTCAAACGCGGTCGCTACATCCTGATCCGCAGTTACATCAGAATCATTAATTTTCAAGTGAAAATCGCGATTACGCACAGTTGTTCTTCCTGTTTCACTATTTATAATGCTCCAAGTTGTCTTAATTTTATTTTCAGAATTTTTAATTTTATTTTTCAAATAAATAGCCTTAGCTAAGGAACAAGTTCGTTTAAAGACCTTAGAGTATTTTTTAACATATTCTTTAAAGAGTGGACAAGAGTTAGAAGATTTTTCATTGTACAATTCATACAGTTTTCTCCGACTCTTAAGAATACCTACAGTCGCCCAATCACTAAATGACACACGATCATTAATTAATAATGTTCTTGGTTTAAATATTTTACTATACTGAGCATCGATAAGGTGGAATAAGGCGTTATACAAAGTGTTTGGGTCATTATGACTGGGCAATGAAGGTAGTTTATCAATCAGGGTGGCTTTAAAATCATTAAGACGGCGTTTAGTTACTGGAACAAACGTAACATTTCTTTGTGATTTATTTGACTTACTAGGAAATAAAGCTAATTGACCACAATGATCAGAATCTAATTTATTTATTATTTCTTTGTGGACTGGTTTTATATTAGTAAATATATTGTCAAATGCAGGTTGCACTAGTGGAAGTTATCCTAGTAGGTTCTAAGAAAATGTTGTACAAATTGTAAGATTTAAGTAGTGTCATAAATTTACCAGTTACATTGCTATTTTCAAGTAAATTTATGTTGAAGTCTCCACAGATGATAATAGTTTTATTAGAAGATGAAGTTTTGTGCAAGATACTTTCTAAAATTCTCTCAAATTCGTCGTAAGGTGAACACGGGGGCCTGTATACGCTCAAAACTAAAAACTGATCTGACTCAATGCAAGCTATTTCAATAACTCGCTCAACAGACAGACTCACAAGATCTGTGCGTTCCCTAAATTTAATATTTTTCTTAATAATAATTAAGGAGCCCCCTCGTATCTTATTTACTCTGCTGAACGAGCTAGCAACCTGGTGATTATTGAAATTGAACATGAACTGGTCACTTTTTAACCAATGTTCAGTTATACAAAAAATATCTATGTTCTGACTGATCATAAACAATTCAATTTCCAAATCTTTGCCCATAATTCCTTGTATATTTTGATGCACCAGGTTAATAGTTAATTTGTTTTTATGCAATTGTGAATTATTCTTATTTGGGCCATTTCTAGTATTTTTATTTCTAATATCATATTTATTATGTATGCAAGAGGTTGATTCTGTTGTCTTATTATCTAATTTAAATGAATTAAATTGTCATTATTGATAGCCAAATGCTTGGCTGAATTCATTTCAATGTCAAGAGTTTGTCGCTCAATAGAAGCGACCTGGGTAGCCAAATTCTTGGCTGATGTATAGAAATAATATGATAGCGACGCTGCTATCTGTCTTTTATAATATTTAGATAGATAACATCTATCTTTTGTGAATAATAAATTGTCACTAAGATAATTATTAATATCAATTAAATGAAATTTAGTGCTTATGTCAAAAGTGTTACATGTCAGTGTATATAATGTCATATTTAACTTATACCTATTGGAGTTTTCTTCCTGTGGCAAACTTTTACTATATGGAAATGTGAACATTACAATCTCTTTTATATCAAGCTGAGACAACAAATTATAATATGTAAGTAATTGTTTCTTAGACACATTTCTTCTATTTCCTACTAATATTAATAGTATAGTGTCCTGGCTGAAATTTTGTTTGAGAATAAAATCTAATATATTGGTGTAGGCCATGCCGGGCATACAATAATTAGTAACAGAACCTCTGCTGTAAGAGTTTGTTAAGTAATGGGCCATGTCTTTACCAATTTCGTCACTAAATATTACAATTTTATGATTATCTGGTGTCTCGCAAGTGACAGAGCAGTCATTTTTAATTGTATGCTCATTTTCAACATTAAGGGAAGGTTGAATTAAAACTTTATTACTAGTACTGATTTTGGGACTACTCGCTGGTGATAAAGAGCCTATTGAGTACCTATTGATATTGCTCCTTACTGTATTACTGTTAATTATATCATTCATCGCCAGCGTATACTCCTTCATTAATTTTTGAGAGTCTGTATACTTATCTGACATCAATTTTAACTTTTCTTGCAGATGTGAAATATCATCTTGCAAGGTCTGTGTCATTTTTATATTTCAATGTACATTTATCCAGTCTTGATGCATACATGTCTAATTTATCGATTAAGTACAATCTCTCTCGGTTTAATTTAACATTTTTTATAAAAAATCTATGCTTTTTCACAAGTTTCTGTGTTTTCTTAATGTATCTATTAATTTTTAATATATTTCTTTAGTTTATTATTGCTACATCTATTTATGCCTTTTAATTGCCTAACTGGAGAGTGTTCACCAGGAGTCAAGTTATTTTTACACATTGTTTTTTGAATAGAAGCTGCAGAAACAGCAGAAACCATGCTCGGGGCATTTACAACCAACTCATCGAATAGACTCTGGTTCATTGTTGCTGTGACATTTAATTTAGTAGATTCTAATTGGGAGATCTGACAGTGAGCCTCCCTAAGCTCTTCTTCTAATGAAGTTATACGTTGCAGAGCACATACATATTCACTACTACATTGATCGAACCCGTCCACAATAATTTGGAGTTTGTCCCGAGCATCCATTGCATCAATACATTGTATGTTTAGTTGGGACATCTCAGCTTTGAGCTTTCTATTGTCATTTAATATTTTTAAAAATTCTGTTTCATTGTCTTCCCTTTCCTTGTTCATCTGATTACACAGTTCCTTAGACACCTTCAATTCACTCAAAGCCAGTTGGAGTTTGGACTCCTCCTGGCGAGCGAAGGCCTTGCGTGTCAACATATTCTATTGAACAGATATGAAATTAAATAAAACAAACCGAGGACTTTGCAATCAAGACGTAACAAGGTTATGATGTCGTCGATAGGTAATTAGCACTCGTTTCTACTGTGTAATATTATGAAGGAAACACTAAATATAAATACTGAAACTAATTAAACGATGCAAATTACCTTATAATGATCTAGAACTGATACACAAACATTTAAATGAGCCCGTTACACAGTCAGCTGTCACTTCAAACTTTCGTTAATATTTATCAGTTTATAATCACAATGTTTTTAGTTCGAGACACATACAACACTATGATACATTTAAATAGTGACAAAATATATGTAATTTAACACTATCAAACGTGAAAAATAATTTTTCAATAAATTTAAAGTACGAGATAACAAAAATCAGCTGTTGCCCGAATGTTGCCACAGGAAGAAAAAAAACAATATGTACATATATGGACTTACTCAGGTCCACGAAAGACTGGTGACTGGCACACCAGCGCAAGCCGATCGATTGCTTCACACGGCGCAGGTGAGACTACTTAATGGCATTGGGATCGAATCGAGTCCGTGCAGGACTGCCCAACTACCATTTCAAAATCATATAGACCCCAACTGGCGGATATACAAGACGATCGATTACTTGATACCGCACAGTGGGACAATGCATCGTGGTGGCTCACACAAGCCGATCGATTACTTGTGGAGACGCACCATCGTGGCACCGAACGTATCAAAACATGGCACGATCGATTCGATACCATACATGACCGCCCGACTACTAATTCGAAACACCAACTGGCGGCACAAGCCGATCGATTACTTGATACCGCACAGTGGGTCGATGCATTGTGGTGGCTCACACAAGCCGATCGATTACTTGTGGAGACGCACCGTCGTGGCACCGAACGTATCAAAACATGGCACGATCGATTCGATACCATGCATGACCGCCCGACTACCAATTCGAAATCAGATTAACACCAACGGCGTGCACAAGCCGATCGATTACTTGAGACGGCGCAGTGGGTCGATGCGCACAAACCGATCGATTGCTTGTGATTTATCTGGAAAGATACAAAAGACCTTCTGTAGCAACATTACTCTTAATATCTCTCATATTATACACACAAAATTACGGATTCAAATTAATTACTATCATTACTATTCTACTACATTAGCTTTAGATTCATTTTCGTGAACTTCTATTTCACCTATGTAGTTCCAAGGCCTGCTAGTTTATAGTTCGTTTTGCATGCGTGCTAATCCGCAAAACATTAATGACTACAGGGTTCTATAAACGTGGATATGTCCACGTTTATAGCTTTTTGCTTTGCTCATCACTGTTAAAGCAGGGTTTATATTTCTGTCCTCTTATCTATCCTATCTTGAACCCCATTTCGAATAACGGAAACCGCTATTAAGGAGAGTTTGATAGAATATCACGTTAAGAATAGAGCTTTATCCCATTCATGCTGGCACCAAATAACACCTCTGAATTAGATACACCTATGTTTTTTTTAGCGTTTTTAAGTATCCAACAAACTCTCCCCAAAAGCCTAAATCAATCTTTCTCATCATTTTGTTTAGTTCGTTTCGCGATTCAAGTATAGTACGATTGAACCCTTCCAACTAACCGTCAACACCGACTAAACAGTGTTCAAATCTTATGAAAGCATGTGATGCAGAATAACTACAGCGATCGCTTGCCAAGCGATCCCCTGATCGACCCCAATTGTGTAATTTATAATCTTCAAAAACGAACACAGATTGTTTATTTTCTTGACAGGTATAATCAATCAGGTAAACACACCCACAACTACAAGTAGGTGAGTATAACCTCACTTAGATCTTACGAAGGGCCCAAGGTGGTCAACATGCAAATCATGAAACGGCACCACTACTTTTGTTTTTGTGACAGTGCGGAGTAATTCGCTTTTAAGTTATGTTTTTTTTTTAATAAGAGATTTCTATGCAAACGTTTATACATTTTTTTTATTTGCCAATACATAAATCGTTTCTTATTTTATTAATACTTTAATCGTATATACCAACGATATTGTACCATAATTTTAATTTTATTTACATTTTTTTGTGGCCCTACACGGTCCATATTTATACTTAGCTTTAAGCTACCAATTTAATAAATAACCACCTTGTAAATATTATGGAATGCAATAAACGATATGAATCAATTAATTTTAACATTATTTTCTGACGAACCAGGATTGTCAGTTCTAAGGTCTTCTTTTGACACTGAAATCTTCAATGTCGCCGTGGTTCATACCTGTTCATACGACACAGTTGCCACCCCGCATCTCTCGGAACTACTCATCGAATACTGCTATTATTACCATGTACATAACATAATACTTGACACTCTTTTAAAACGTAGTTATTTATGTAATTTAGGCACTTTTCATCACAATCGCTGTTAATACTTTTGATCCTACAGATTTGTCTCCCAGTTGGACAGTGCAACCAGTAGTCACTAAAGTTTGTTATTACACTCAGAAATTGGTCAGAAAAGGCTTCCACATTGACGGCTACGGGATTTCGCGGTAGCTTATTTGGCGACATGGCTCACTTTAGAACCAGTCCTATGTTACAGAACAATCGAACTCTTGCAAAGTTTACACATATAGACACCTACTAGAGGTTCTCGGAATTAACCCCGGTTCAGAAATGTGGAATGCAGCTCACTAACCGGTAATTATTAAAATACCGTACCTAGCAGATAACCCTAAACTTTCGCAGAAAGAATAAAACTTTATAACTGAGTAGAGGTTCTTCGCTTCTGCTAAAGTCTATGATATAGTATAGTAAGCGACGATATGCTTGCTCTACTCAGAAATCGGGACCCAGCTGTCAACCCAACTTATTGTAGCAGTGCATGCTAGACGTCGAGCCAGCACCGAATTAGACGTAGAACCTAACGCCGCTGGGATCCGTACTCACTATCGAATTTCTGCTCAACGAACACGAAAACGTGACAAGCCACTGTCGTAGCATCGAGCTCGAGCCCTTGCTGCTTAGAGAACAGCACTACGGGTAATACCGACGACAGGCCTGTTCAGCTAGTAGAGGCATTTAGTCTTCAATGACAGGAATAAGATAATTTTAAGTTTACAGCCGATAATCAATGCACATCCTAAGTGACCCATCCCTTTTACGAACAAGCAAACTAAGACTAGCTTGAGACGGGCTAACTATTCCGGGATATAACATTTCGCGTAACATGGAGAGAACCTTCGCGTTCGTGATGGGACAACCTGTTTGAGTGATAACTATTCAACTCGTGATGTTTGCGCGTCCTAAATTATGGAGGGACGTCGACAATATTTAGAGTTTCAGTATGTCTAATAGACGTTGCTTATCTTCAGACACACGAGCCTGATTATTATAATGCTGTGCTTGTGACTACATTTGACGGTGGTCCCGTTATGACCTTGTCAGAAAATTGCACTATCCCCACGACAAAATACAAAATCTATCAAGATCCGACATATGGCTGATGATTGCACTATCACAACATCAGCACGTCCGCACTTAGCTTGATAAGTCCTTTATACATGTGTTACTGTTTCTACTCTCATGTGTACTATTCGGTTGCAATGCGTTTTTTTTTTCAAAACTGCTACTAAATGGTAGATCAATCAGTCAATACCGTGGCTGCACTGTACAACCCAAAGACATTGACTGATCAAGCCGTAAGGGAACATTCACTCATTTGTCTAACTCAGGTTAAGGAGAATTTATTACCTACATCAAGAAATTGCAACTGAGTCAAGTTTTTATAAGCGATTAAGTATGTTCGTGCGCTTCAGCTGAAACCGCATCAACACTGGCTTGTCTTACATGCATTCACCACCCCCTGATACAACTTGGGCAGTAACGTGTATGCATAGTTGAGGTGATAACATACCCAGACTTAACAAAGGACCATGCCCATAGTATGGAGCTGAAAGACAGCAATGCAATGCCCAAATTGCACTCTATGTCATAAGATAACTTTTTAACAGTATTTATATGATATCTAGATTTAATGTCATTTATAGCACTGGTTCAAAAGATATTGGACATTAAACATGATAACTTCCTACTGGTTTTTTTTTTTACATTTTATCGTTCACAGACAGCATTGCTATTAGTTTTTCACTAGGAACTTCATGATCATCACATAAACTAAGTCAGATCAGTGTTCTTTTATATATTTATCTGTATGTTATCAGATAAACAATCAGTTATTTGGAATTATCTAGTCTGTCTCCATTGTATAATGTCAATATGTATGTGAAAACAATTTGGTTAGATACACTGGTACAGCAATGTTAACAAGAACGTCTTATTATTTTTTTTTATCTAGTGCTTCATATGATTTAAAATTAACAACATAATTCTAGTTTTTATTTATTAGAGCAATCTTGTAATATACTTTATCTGGGCATTTCTGGGGCGCAGATGGGCATTGTCCTTTGTAAAACCGATGAGAGATGATTAGACAAAGTCCTATTTTTTGTACAACATATCCTTTCGTTAAAGTGGTCACTGCCAAAGGGTACATAGGCCATGAAGAGTCCTATTTTTCCGTACTTCATTCATAAATTGTGAGTAACGGCTCGGCTATTCTGACTATTAATTAAACCTATACATGTCGCTTTTTGTAATGCATTTTAATAGATTTAGGATAGCACCAGTAATTCATACTGGTGAATTCATACTGGTGAACTCATACTGGTGAACTCATACTGCTGAACTCATACTGGTGAACTCATACTGCTGAACTCATACTGGTGAACTCATACTGGTGAACTCATACTGGTGAACTCATACTGGTGAACTCATACTGGTGAACTCATACTGGTGAACTCATACTGGTTAACTCATACTGGTTAACTCATACTGGTTAACTCATACTGGTTAACTCATACTGGTTAACTCATACTGGTTAACTCATACTGGTGAACTCATACTGAATAACAGTGAATAATACAATCTACCGCACGTTTTCCCTACAATATCACGTTGATTGTGTGTCAATTCTTCATAATAAACCTCGTACCTACTCCTTCGTCCTAAGACTCCTAAGTAGCCCCCCCCCTTCAAGACATAAGACCCGGCTATGTTCTGCTCGAAAGGAAAAGCAAACAGTAATTTCTCTTGACATTCCTACCAGGTCAATAGAACGAACTACCAGACCTCGGCCAGATCCTAGAACTTCTAAATACCAAAATCAGTGATAGTTCTATCACCCTCCCGTATAGCGAGGCACACTTGTTAAACAAATATCATTAATTTAACAAAGCATGCATGCGTGGTTTGAAGGATCCAAAATCTAATAGTCTCGGTTTTTGCGTCCTGGGAAGATTGCAAGACCATCCCTAACGCATTTACAATATCGAAAACCTCTTTTTTTTTTTTAAATGAAGGACTACGTGACCTGTTAGAATGTCCCGCGTCGACACGTGGCTCTGTGCTACCGGCAGTCAGAGGACCGATTGCGATGGCTCCTTCCACGTCGGTCGTTGTCCCGCCGTGATTGTGAACGCTGATTCCGATCCACCTTAGTCATCCTCGCGGCCGTCATTCCGTAGCTCACGCTCGACTCGCAACAAAAAGGTTGTGTGAATTATGTTACAGACTTACACGTGTATCGTATTATGACGGTAGCTTGTAAATATTAGAGAGCATTTTATATAGGCAAGCTAAAATTACTACCTATGTAGTTAAAACAAAACAGATTGACGACTACCTAACACAATCACTGCCATACACTGTAGGAATATTTTGGTATCAGGTCACCCAATAATAACCGACGAGACCATAATACATTACTAATACTGCAATCTGACTAATACTGCGCACTTCAGCTATAATTTGATACAATACAGACAGTGCTATCATCTTCCATATTATTCCATATCATGCAAGACATGAATACAATCTCCTAATTATATTATTAGTTATATGCTATCCGAAACTGTTACATACCTATATATTTTTTATAAGAATACAATTGGTATGGATGTATCTGTCAATCATTGGACTACCTATTGAAATTTCTCCGACTTACCGTCAGCTGTTTTTATTTGCAGAAAATAGCGGATTATACTTATACGGTTTAAGACATTTATTTTCGCAAAAGATTACAAGATAATCACTTACAGAGAAAATACAAAATATAATATACGAACAGTTTGATTTGCTCAATTAGCGTTGTACATAAAAATAGAGGGTAGGTACTTTAAAAATATTTAAACATTTTTATTTTTCCAGGTATTGCGGGTACCTTCAAATTTCATTTAGAAATCACAATGCACGATGATAAATTTTAAGCAGCAAACCGTTATAGAAAAACTACAACGCATAGAGATAAATATCAATTCAAACTAATTCAAAAGACAAAGATTACTTAATTCAAAACACTTCTTGTCTAAAAATTTTAGATTTGGGCGTGTACTTACGTTTTGCTGAAGTTAGTTGCGATAGCCACTTCTGATCTATAAGGACGACCTTGCTCCGAGGAGAATAATAGAAGATATCATCACAGAATATAAATCACTTTTATTACAACACACTTTGTACACTGAATATACACGACTACAATAAATTAGATAAATCAAATTCACAATAAACAGTTACTTCCAACTCTTAACAGTCTCGTGGTTGACACTCGAATTCCCGTATTGTGCTCCCAACCATGGTTTTATCGGTAAAAATCCCTACCAGAACACAAACCCCCGAACGTCTCACAACGACCAATCACAGCCCGCCTCAGTTCTCTTTAATGCGGCCCCGTGATTGGCCGGCGCTACGAATCAATTGAATAGCTTCTACTTCTGTCAGTACTCTAAAAGTAGTTGCCAGCATATTAAAATATTAAACAATGAAAATAAAGAATTAAATAATTTGCGATAAATCTCTACAAAATTGCAAACCCTAACAAAAGTTAAAAAACATACTACGATTCACATAATTTAACTGCAAGGTAGTATTAGAATAATACAGACTGTGGCGATTGCTTGGACGACGCGGTGCACGCTGACATAGTCTCTCGGGGTAGTACGCTCATGCGAAATTAACCACTAATATACGGCGTGCGCAGCCGGACAACGTCGAAAGCTCTATGTTTGGTTGCAAACTTAAGTGCGAAGAATGGGCAGCTGCTCCGGCAACACTCGTCAACAATAGTTGTAGATAGCAAAAACTTGTGATGCGTATGGTTCTCAAACTGTTCCCAAGTATTATAAATAGTTTATATTTTGTGAAGTATGCTTTAGTTAAGAAGTTTTTTAAGTTAATTTTTGCAAGTCGTTTTCGGTTTTTATAAAAATTATTGGTGAGGTGTCAGACTTCCTGGCCATGATCTTCATGTGTTTCACCCAGACGTATTGGTATTTCTTCTCTTTAGCCAATAATCTTGCCTTATTTAGAAGTAGTTTGTTTCGCTGAGTTAGGTGATCGTTAACATAAAAAATTCCAATGACATTAAATCCCAAGTTAGAGAGCGTTAAGTTTTTAGATCTGCGAGACGATGCAACAAAGTCTTCTTTGACGTACCGATTGTTAAAGGCTATGATTATTGGTTTCTCAGCGTTTGGTATACGTGTTGGAATCCGTGCGATGTAGTTAATTGTTTCTTTGTTAATGGGATAATTGCTCAATTTGGCAATGTTTAATGCTATATCAAATAAATTCTCTTTTTTTTTCCCAGGGATTCCTCTAATCTCTACATTGTTTGATCTAGCGAATTGGTCTCTCCCCTCTAGTTCTCGATTGAGTCGCGATACTTCAACTTGCAGAGCTTGAACTTCGGTGCTTATGTTTTGAAACTTTTCTACTCGTGTCTCTAGTGTGGAAACTGTGCTTGAGTAGTTTTGGATAAGGTCGTGAGCCGTGTTGAGGGATTGTGTTAGGTCCACAAGTTCAGTTTTGATTGACTTCACGTCTTCCACCATTGACGCCAGAGGGGTCAACTGAGACATTATCTTGCTTAGCTGATCTTGCATCTTATTCAATTGACTCGATACTGGGCCTTGTAATGTAGCTGATAAGGTGGCTGGGGATGCTGATGGACTGACCTTACATCTGGGGCATTTCCAGTTGTTTCTCTTAGTCTCGCCAAGCCTACGATAACCTGTCTCCGATACTCCCGCGCATTGAAAATCATATTGACATCGGCAAACACTGCACGCTGGGTCATCGGTGTGTTGAGAGTCACAGCTGGGGCAAGTAAACGTAGGCATCGCTGAGAAGCTTTGAGAGACACTGACCGAGACGTTCTGCACAAACGAGCGTGTGTACTATAGCACAGCCGAGCGGCGAATGTAAAACACAAATACATTTAAAAATATAAAAAACACCTTCCAACCGGCTGCGGGAACAGGGTCCTAGCAAACGGTGGTTAAGGCTCCAGAGAGAGGAACTTCCTCACAATGCGTGCCGTCTCCAGGAGCACTGCCTTCTGCATCTGGCCCTTGATCCAGCCGTCTAACGTGAACCTCTTAAGGTGTTTATCGAGGCTCTTGGCCATTAGGCCATGGGCAGAAACGACTATGGGTACAATGATTGCCTTATCAATGTCGACAACCTCGTGCGCGAGATCCAGATATTTGCATTCTTTATCTTTCTCCGCCTTCACGAGGTTCTCATCATGAGGGACAGTGACGTCTACAATCATTGCACGACGCTCGGTGCGATCTATCAGCACAATATCAGGCCTATTGGCGACAATAGTCCTGTCTGTGATGATAGATCGGTCCCAGTATAAGGTGATATGGCCATCCTCCAGAACGGGTTCTGGTAAATACCTGTAGTACGGTACCTCTGACGTCACAAGGCGGTATTTCAAAGCAAGTTGCTTGTGGATTATCCTGGCCACTTGGTTGTGTCTGTGCAAGTATTCACCATTTGCGAGACGCGAACAACCGGAAATAATATGCCTGAGGGATTCACCAGGGCGATGACATGCCCGACAAATGTCGATGGTGCCATCGCTCAGGATATATTTCCGGTAGTTGTTCGTCATCACAACTTCGTCCATAATTGCACGACAGAACCTTCGGTTTCCCCAAAGAGGTCACCGAATCGTAGCCAGGCCACGGAGGTTGAGAAGTCTACATCGGGCCCATGAAGAGCCCGGTAGAACCTTCCGTGTAGCTCCTTACTTTGCTATACCGCCTCGCGATCGCCAGTGGTGAGCACCACAGGCTTGCGCCAGTTCCCTTTGGCTAAGGATAGAGGGGTCAGTCCATTGTCCACAGCAACCACATCCGTATGCATCTCTCCGCCGCAGTAGAGGAAATATTCCCTGAGGTTACATATCTCACGGTTGTGTAGGGTCTTGGCATTTAAAAAGCCTCAGCCACCACATTTCCGTGGGATATACAACCTCATCACTGAAGAGCGAGGATGATGCATACGATATGTGGTTAACAGTGTGCGAACTGTTCTATCCAGGGTGTCTAGTTCAGTCTGAGTCCACTTGAGTATGCCAAAGGAGTACATCAAGACTGGCATGACCCAACCGTTGTAGGCTCGCACCCTGTTTCCGCCTGACAAAAGACTTTTAAGTACTTTTCTCAGGCGGCCCAGGAAGCGTTCCCGCAACGACTGTTTCATGTCAGTCTCATTGATACCCAACGCCTGTGACATAACCAAGTATTTGTAGGTTTCGGTTGCAGAGAGTGTCCTCAGATGGGTAGAGTCTGAGAGCTGTACGCTCCTAGACTCAACCAATCTCCCCCGCTTTACATGCATAACTGCACATTTGTCCACACCAAACCCCATCCTGATAGAATTACTGAAGGTTTCTGTGACCTTCAGCAGGCCCATCAGTTGGGGTTCAGTGGGGGCAAACAATTTCAAGTCATCCATGTAAAGCAGGTGAGATATGACCTGACCACCTCTCCGCAACCGGCAACCTAGCCCTGAACTCTTTAAGAGAGTGCTTAAAGGGTTCAGGGCCAGACAAAACCACAAGGGACTCAGACTATCACCCAGAAAGATACCCCGTTCTATCCTTATTGGTTCACCGTCACCAAGGGTCTGTCGAGATCCTGGATAGAGAAGGACCGTTCTCCACTGCCTCATACACGACGCCAGGAAGATGCGTAGAGTTGTATTGACTTTATACAACTCCAGCACCCTCATAAGCCATGTATGGGGCACAGAGTCATAGGCTTTCTATCCAGCATATCGACAGATCCTTCCGGTTCCGGCGAGCCTGCTGGCAGATGGCCATATCAATGAGGAGTAGCTCCTTAGTACCACGGGCCCCACTCCTACATCCATTCCGAGACGCAGACTTTATCGAGTTGCTCTCAACATGTCTGTAGATTTTTGCTCTCAGAATGGATGTAAGAGTTTTATAAACTGTAGGCAGACACGTGATCGGCCTATAGTTCTTTGGGTCCGCGGTACTATTGATCTTATGGAGCAGGTGGGTTATTCCTGTAGTCAAAAATTCCGGTAGCGACCCAGACTCCACGGCCGATTGAAACAGAGATGCCAAACAAGCATGAGAGCTGCGTAACCATTTCAGCCAGAAATTATGCAGTCCGTCTGGTCCTGGTGCTTTCCAATTAGGCAACGGACGGACAACATCGGCTACGTCTTGGGGCCTGATGGTAATGGCCCCCATTTCTGGTATAGGCTCACAAACTTGTTTGACATCCCTGATCCAATCACCCTCGGAGTGAGTGACGGGCACCGACCAGATGTTGCGCCAGAACCTTATCATGGCGTCATCATCCGGCCGCTGCACCTCACCTCCTATCTGGCTAGGTCGCTCCCAGGATCTATACACCCACCTTTGATCCCTTTGGAACATGTTGTTCTGAGAGTATCAATCCACACGTGCCCTATACCTGCGTATCCGATTCGCCCATGCACAAACTTTCTGCTTCAGAAAGTCGATGCGCTCTGTGACACGCGAAAAGTATTCCCGGGGATCGATGCCGGTCCCCGAGAATGCGCGCCTCACAAAGCGCATCACTCTAGGGCGCGTATTGCCCTCCCTGAAGCAGGTGAGCTTGCCAATGAGTACCCTAGCATCGCCAATGCGTCGCTCTATCCTGCACTGCCAAGCCGGTACAGCAGGTCTCGGTCGCGTAGCTGCGTCACTATTAGGAAACTTGACGCGAGCTACGCGACATGCCGTCATGGCCGCGCAGTACAGGAGAGAGTGGGCATCAGCGAGGTCTTCACTACTGTCAAAATAACTTGACAGTAGTGAATCTAAGGCACACACAAGCGCTCTATTTCGCTTGTGCATAGGCAAACGGGGCAAGCGAGGTCTAAGGCCTTGCGGCATGGTCCGATACTCACGAACAACATCCTCCAAAGTACTCCACAACTGGGTGCTTACGTTGGTACTTATGTTGGTAGACATGTCGTCCCTATCATCGCCGCTAGTAGCTGCGAGCCGTGGCGCGGGCGCGGTGTTAACCGCTGGGGCCACAGCTTGCGACGACGGTATACAGGGGACGACACGGCTACCTTGCACCGAGCGTAGCCGATCAAGCACAGCGTCATCCAACATGTGACCACGTTGGATGGCCCGCACCTGATCGGACAATCGTTGCGCCGAAACGTTGACAGCTGGCTCAAGCGTCTGAAACAGAGACAGCATCCGGTCGCGATACGCAGTGAGGTTAGTTCCCCCATCTGTTGCCTCGTAGTAGGCGCGCATAACGTTCTCATTTATGGATAACGTCCATTTCATGCGCCGCACTACACCACCGGGAACGAGGACCCTGTTCGGAGCCGGTTGCCCCAAAAGTCCCAAATCCCGCGGTGGCCGGCCTCTCCGCCGACATACAGGTGGAGGCGATGAGGGCGGAGAGAAGTATTCGTCGCTCTCGCTCGACGCTACTGCAGCCGGCGGACCACCTGTGCTGGGGGCTGGTGGTTGCGAGGCGGAGCGAGGCGACGAATCCGGGGGTCTTAGGCGTGCCTTGTGTCTTGTCAACATGTTTTTCTTCTCTTCCAAATATACATTATGTATGGTTTATTCTAAATTTCCTAAATTTTATTATTATTATTATGTTTAAAGAATAATACCTTACCTTACCTACAGTAGATTTTCATAGAATACAATTTCCCCTAGCAATTTTGCCATAACTACAGCAGTTTTGGATTTCTTTTAACACCCATAAACTTATCTTATTGAATTGTAAATAACGCGTTGTAAATAATTTGTTGAAGAGTAGGTATTAACCAAAAGTATTAGCTAAGTTTCACGTAAATTGGACAAATTGCAAACTTTCCTTCTCTATTTGGCCTCTTAGGAGAAACTATCCAAAAAAAATAACATACAACTTGCCGAAAGGTGGCACACACAAACTATAGAACCTTAAAGAAACTTTAGGTTACTCCATAGAAACCTATTTTGTTTCCCAACCCTTGTTTTGTCCCACTGTTGGACACGGGCCTCGTCTAAAAATGTAGAAGCTTAGGCGATAGTCCACCACGTTGGCCAACTGCGGGTTGGATGACTTCACACGTCATCCGAAAGGTACTTTCTCAGACATGCAGGTTTCCTCACGATGTTTTTCACACAATGACGCGAATCGTCATTGTGTGATTGTTACCAGCTTTCGGTGATTTAATAAAGAAATCAGAGGTTTGAGCCGGGGTTCGAACCAGCACACCTTGTTTCCAAGGCAAGCGCTCGCCCACGGAGATGTTGCTATTTCAGAAACCAACTACTGTCATAAAATTATTCTATAATCCTAGTCCAAAATTTGAATTAAATCAACTTAGACTATAGTTTTTGTATATGAAGAAGGAATAAAATTATTAAAGTAAAATTACTGAATAGGTACACGACTTTATATATTCCAATTAGTGTTCATCAAGATGTATTGGTTTTTAGCATATCTTGCTCTATAGAGACCAACCATATAACTGTCCATGGGAAAAACATTTTTCTCGTGGATCGACTCCATCAAAATATTTTATGGTTTGACCTTGAAATTCGTTTAGGTTATATAGTGTAGTATGTATATAGTATATATATATATTACTATAGTTATATATATATATACTATTGTTAGATATTCCGATACTTTTATAAAAAAAAAGGGGTAGTTAGGTTGGTAGAATGACCGAACGCGTATATAAGGCACTGCTCTGGTGGTGCAGGGACATTCAGTTATTAGATCTCGTGCGGAACGCTAGTTCCTGTAGTTGTATAGTGCGGTCACTCTGTTATAGTGTCACTAGATTTGTTGCAATGCAGTCATACTGTTAAATTGTGTCAATGTATTTCTTGAAGTGTAATTAAGGACGGAGTTGGTGTAGTTTGTTGGGGATGGCGGAGACTACTTGGGGGAGTCCCCACATTTTTATAATTACCTGTCAATGTATCACAGTTTGTATAATCTTTGTGTAAGTGATGCGATCATTAAAGGAATGTTGGTATGTACATTGATTTGCTGTATTTTTTTTTAATATTTCTACTTAGGGTTTTTAATATCAGAAGTGGGATTGGATTCTGCCCTATCCTCTTCGCTTTCTGATGCATTTTGTTATATTCGTTTCCATTATTTTCATGTTTTGTTATTCTCGAAAAAAAAAATACGTGTGGGTAGTTGATGTTGTATTAAAATAAAACAAAAATAGTTGCGGGTACTTATTGGTTTATTAAAATAAAATAAAAAATAATTGTGGGTAGTTGGTATTTTATTAAAAATTATTAATGATACACACGGGTTGTAAGGTTCATGTTGGTAATGGAACACAAATTTATTACGATCGATCGCTAGATCAATCGATCACACGTTATTACGTGTGTGCAGCTTACAGTTCTGATAGTATTGTTGTGAAGTCTAGTAGTACAGTAGAGACAAACACGCAATGGTTGAACAATCGAGCCAGTGAATCTATTTAGGCCTACGAGTATAGTGAGTTCGTTTGTAGAAGTTCCTAATGACCGGCAAAGTCCAGTGCTACGGCTAGATTAGTACAAATGAACTAGATGGATTTATTCTGTTGCTTCGTATTATTTTAAGCAGTGGGTTGATCTGAGTTCTGACTGCTAGTTATAATAACTGCTAGTTATGGTAACTGCTAGTTACAAAGTGGGATTGCAATTATTGTAAAGCGTTGTTTTGGCTTATTGTTTATTTTCTCGGTCGACGACTAATAATTGTATTTGAAATCTGGTTCGATCTGGATATGTTTTGTGGAAGGCCGAGCGGATATAGTCCGGTGGGTTGTACGGGCCTAATATATTGACAAGTGCCGATTGTATCTATGTACTTGTTGATTTGACTACCTACCTGATTTGTACGGCCTTGTCAAATGTTTAATTCGGTTTCTGTAGTTATGTTCACAGAATGTGTAAGTGCGAGTTGCCAGGGCGATTGCATTA
Source organism: Furcula furcula (assembly GCA_911728495.1). Lineage (NCBI taxonomy): Eukaryota > Metazoa > Arthropoda > Insecta > Lepidoptera > Notodontidae > Furcula > Furcula furcula. The sequence goes on along the minus strand of OU452257.1, from coordinate 21,022,146 downwards.
GTGGCTGCATTGTGGCGCTGCCCGCCGCTGCACGAGTGGCGTTGGGCGCTAAACGCAGCGCTGCCGCCCTAACGGTGGCGTGGCCGCCCTGACGGTGGCGTGGCCGACCTGACGGTGGCGTGGCCGCCCTAACGGTGCCGTGGCCGCCCTAACGATAGCGTGGCTGCTCTAACGGTGGCGCTGTGCCGCCACATAACGGTGACGGTGGCGTTGCTACCATACGACGGTGGCACTGAGCCGCCACACGAAGGTTGCGCTGTACCACCACACGACAGTGGCGCTGTGGCGTTGCCGCCCACACGGTGGCGTTGCCGCCCACACGGTGGCGTTGCCGCCCACACGGTGCCGTTGCCGCCCACACGGTGCCGTTGCCGCCCACACGGTGTCGTTGCCGCCCACACGGTGGCGACGGGCCGCCACACGATGGTGGCGTTTGTCACTACTCCGTGGCCGTAATGGCCAGACACCGAAGTAAGAAAATCAGCTACAGTTTTGACTGCGTAGTAATGATAGCTACACTGGCGTAAGTTGTTTGGAAAAAAAGACTAGCACACAGAGGGTATGTTATTTTAAAAGTATTGAGTAGTACGCTAATCATTTACAAGTAGTGTAGAATTTATGATCAGAAATTATGATCGGTGAGGTGGGCAAAACAACACATGCCCTGGATTAAATTCCCATATCCGGCAGTCTATGGTATTGTGGTCGCTAAGCCTTGGGTTCGACTCTCAGATCAGGCAGTTAGTCTTCAAGTCTTATTCAATTCCTGGGTCTGACAGTGCTGTTGTACTTTTCTGTTGGTAAATTCTTACGAACAGGCTAAATGTGATATACGTAAATGTCATGCCTGGTTTATTGTCACTGATATTTGCGGTTGGAGCTGCGCTGTTAAGATGCTGTGGGTCATCATAAAATAAAGCAAAAGAAAGAGTGCTTGCGTTTGATTTTCTGTTTGCAGTGGAGAAGTTCAAACTTCTGGCGTTTGCTGTGGCATGATGCAGAGTGCTGAGATGCGGTGTTCCAAAACGCGTGCTACAGGAGTACGTCGGCGTTTGTCACCGAGCTGGCTTTCGCCGTGGTGGTGTTTGTCGCTAAGTCTTCGCCTATGCGTTGGGAAGTATTTGTTAATTATCTTAGCCACGGGCACGTACCTTATGGTCACTACCTATGCCACGAGCAACAAACATTGCTTGTGTGTAATTGCTAGTTTGAGCTGAAACATGGTTTTGTCTGGAAGCGATTCACATGCGCAAAGTTATGTCTTACGATAGTGCGCGTTGACATCTAGCGACTCGTGAGGTGGCATTTCCCAACGGGACCTGCCCCGGTATGATCGATACAGTTTTGAGTCTGTTTCTCTACCTTCGTGCTTAGGCTAAGGTGAGCTTAGATAACAGATACGTACCTACATATCTGGAAGTCGAAATGTTGTATAATTTTGTATCGAGACATATAAGTTTTCCTACTCTGTTTTATAGATTTTGGACATAGTTTCGTGCAGTAATTTTAATCCAAGGCATTACACGTGGCTTTGGACTTTGATGATTAGCATTATAGATAGACGGATAATTTGACTTCACTCACGTTGACATGGTTTACTCTAACCCTCTGTCACGGCAGATGGAACGCGGACTGTAAGCCTCTTCCATATACACGTTGACATGGTTGGCCCTAAGCCCCTGTCGCGGCAGATGGAACGCGGACTGTAAGCCTCTTCCATATACACGTTGACATGGTTGGCCCTAAGCCTCTGTCACGGCAGATGGAACGCGGACTGTAAGCCTCTTCCATATACACGTTGGCATGGTTGGCCCTAAGCCTCTGTCACGGCAGATGGAACGCGGACTGTAAGCCTCTTCCATATACACGTTGGCATGGTTGGCCCTAAGCCTCTGTCACGGCAGATGGAACGTAGACTATAAGCCTCTTCCATATACACGTTGGCATGGTTGGCCCTAAGCCCCTGTCACGGCAGATGGAACGCGGACTGTAAGCCTCTTCCATATACACGTTGGCATTGAGGGCTTGAGGAAGCCTCTGCCACGGAACAGCAGTTTCTCTATGGGATGCCATCACGGTATGCTAGCCAATGCCGGAATTTTAATAATTATCTTTTGTGTACTGGCCAGGTGTTGTGAATGTTTGTGGGCCCACTGTGAGAATTGACGAATGCAAATGACAACTAATGGTATGAAAGCATGACTATTTGTTACAGAGTACTGATTGTGCGAAGTTCTGAATGTTTATTTACAAAAAGTGTATGCTAGAACCATGTAAATCTATTACACGTGGTTTTAAGATTACCACGACGTGTGAAGATAATGGTTTGCGTCGTCGGGGCACACGCCGCCAACGTTTCGTAGGTTTCGGGATAAACTGTTAGAGACCGATATAAAGCCTGGTTACGCACAAGGTATCGGTTGCGCAGGAATGCTTAAAGCATAGGCTTTAGCACAGTCATAGGACTGTAAATGCTTACTGACTGTGCTCTGTTTTAACTGATTTATAAAATTTCCACTGATTTCTAAGACGTGTGTGTATGTGTTCATGTGAGCGCTGTGCTTGCGGTTTATTCTGTTTTTCTTAGCTACGTATACCTAGGATTGACTGGCGTGCAGAGTGCGAGCAGAAGCAGACACGCTGCGGGCCGTGTCCTGGCGTGATCACCAACAGCGAAAATCTGCGTAGCTGAGGTGGCACCGGGTATGACTGCCCAAAACTGTGCAGTGAGCGCACACAAAGAAGCACAAGGATATGAGTAACACAACCAACTTTTTACTCTTATTTAAGACTTACTTAAATTTGTTTTAATTTTCTCAAGATTTAAGGGGATAAAAGGCTCTGTTATAAAGGGCTAACATTCATAATGCGAGCTAAACAGTTTTAATTCAAGACGACCCTGCGTCAATGCAGAGTAGTAATAATAAATGAATCCTTTATTAGAACAAAAGTTTTACATTTTATTGTAATCCGCCAAACTGCGTACCTAACAGTTTGTCGGCGGGATTAGCGCTCGATTTACTATAAAAGGTTGATAGGTATACAGAAACAATGATTTACGAAAGGTCCTGTGATATAATTATTTACTACTGAAGTAGGCACCTAGGTAGGTACCTATAATTATGTACGTACTGACAGTTTATTTTTTAGTGGTAAGACGTATGTCTTACGATAAACTGCAGCGAGGTAGACCTTAACATTTCACGTTATGTGCATACTTTGTTTGGGTATTATGTTTTGTGCAGGACAAGTCAACCCAACTGGGATCTGCGAGTGCAGGACAAGTCAACGCAACTGGGGTCTGCTCGTCGTAGTCCGCATGGTGTATGGTGGAGTCTGCTTCTTCGGGTGGTGCTGTGAACGATGGATGGTGGAGTCCGCATCTTCGTGTTCTCGGAGAACAGTCATCAAAATAACGAGCCCGGGGACGGTCTCATGTCAGGAGAGGCCGTGTTAGATATTCCGATACTTTTATAAAAAAAAAGGGGTAGTTAGGTTGGTAGAATGACCGAACGCGTATATAAGGCACTGCTCTGGTGGTGCAGGGACATTCAGTTATTAGATCTCGTGCGGAACGCTAGTTCCTGTAGTTGTATAGTGCGGTCACTCTGTTATAGTGTCACTAGATTTGTTGCAATGCAGTCATACTGTTAAATTGTGTCAATGTATTTCTTGAAGTGTAATTAAGGACGGAGTTGGTGTAGTTTGTTGGGGATGGCGGAGACTACTTGGGGGAGTCCCCACATTTTTATAATTACCTGTCAATGTATCACAGTTTGTATAATCTTTGTGTAAGTGATGTGATCATTAAAGGAATGTTGGTATGTACATTGATTTGCTGTATTTTTTTTAATATTTCTACTTAGGGTTTTTAATACTATAGTAATAACATGAGAATTTTCACCGGAAATTGCTGACGCTAAAGGTCTGTCTGTAGGCATTAAAAGGATGCGAGAAATGTGCATAGTTTGACCAAGCTGGTCCAATGAAGATAATGGTTTCGATAATATTATTTTTTATAATCTAAACTGTAGGTAAACTTACCCCATTGCACACATGCATATGTTAAGGGGATTAAAATTATTTATCTAATTATAATATTTGGATACCTTACCTATACCTTTTGAGGCTATGAGGTGGGTCTTGACAAATCCAATCCTCGTCTTGATAAATTAAAAAACTGTAATTGAAATGAAACTAATTTTACGGAATTATATCGCGGTTTATTTTTGATTTTAATTTCCCGACGTTTCGAATACTTTACAGCATTCATGGTCACGGGCGGACTGAGGTGGTAGCTGTCCATATGTCATAGTTGTCTTAGGGTACCCTCAGGTCTTCTAATTATTATTGTTAGTCCGATCTACGCAGAAAGAGCTTACAGTATCTTGAGGTCTTGCAGTGGAATGCTTGTCTTTGGATTTGACTATGTTTATCACGGGATCCCAAGCTGGTGGTAGCACCCAGCCATCTTCTCTATTGAAATTTGGATGCTTTTTAATTTCAATAGCCTCACGAATCATCCTTGGTAGGTAGCGCTGTTCTTTTGCGAGGATTTGTGGTTTGTCAAATCTAATATAATGACGGGTGCGATCCTGAACATGTTCACAGACTGCAGACTTCGTATAGCGTCGATGTTTAACGTCAGCTATATGTTCTTTTACACGGGTTTTTACCGATCTTTTTGTTTGCCCGATGTATGAGAGCCCACAGTCACAATCCAGTTTGTATACTCCTGCATCTTGTAGAGGTATATGGCACTTGACTGATGGTAAAAACTGACTAATCTTCTTTGGTGGCTTGAAAAATGTTTTAATTGAAGCTCGCTTTAAGATATAGCCAATCTTGTCTGTTACCCCTCTAACATATGGCAATACAGCAGGCATACGTTCGACTGTGGATGGCTTGACACGTTCACAGTGACGGCGGCGCGGAACTCGGAGCTTGTTATCATGCAGGACCTGCTTATCATGTTGAAGCTCGGCACCAAGATGTTCCCCGTCACAGATCCCGTGTGCTCTCTGAAACAACGATTTACCGACAGTAGCTAACTGTGTTGGGGGATGATGAGATTCGCCGTTTAGATATCTATCTGTATGGGTCTTTTTCCTATACACAGTATGACTCAAGGTGTTATTGGGATTACGGATTACTAAGACATCTAAGAATGCTAGAGAGTTATTTGATTCCAACTCCATTGTAAATTGGATTTTAGTGTTTATGGAGTTAAGGTGATCTAGGAAAGCAGTTACTTTATCTGATGGTAATATTGTGAAAGTATCGTCTACGTACCGCTTGTAGAATCGTGGCTTAACAGGTGCAGTATTAAGGGCCGTCTCCTCAAAGTCCTCCATAAATATATCGGCAACAATGGGAGATACTGGTAAGCCCATCGTCACACCATCTACTTGCTTGTAAAACTCCTCTTTCCACAATAGGTAGCCAGATGTAAGGCAGTGTCTTAATAGTTCTGCATATCCTACTGGTATGTTTTTCTCTGCTAGCTTTCTTGTTACAATTGAGATGCAGTATTCTACTGGTAGGCATGTAAATAACGACTGGACATCAAAACTGACCATTGTTTCATTGTTAGTAAGACATAGATCTTTAATCTCACTAACAAAATGGTAAGAATCCCTAGTGTGAGCTTCTGTTTGCCCTCTTAGTGGTGAAAGAACTTTTGCTACGTGTTGAGCCAGTCTATATGTTGGTGAATCGATCTGGCTCACAATTGGACGTAGCGCGACATTTGGTTTGTGTATTTTAGGCAACCCATAAAGTTTTGGTGGTTTCGGACAAGAAGGTAACAACGATTTGACGTCTAGATTCAATGCCTCGGAATGTTTCTTTATTACATCACTAGTTGCTTTATGTGTGTTGTTGGTTGGTTTCAATGTGTAATATTCGCGTAAGTATCAGAAATCATTATGTTAAACTGTAATTGGTTTAAAAACTGTAATGTTATTATATCTTCCGTGTCTACACCACGCGTATCCACCACAACCGTATCAATTATTTTATATCCCTTACTGTTAGCTGGTATCCTATCATACAATACAAATCTTATCCCTTAATTTAATTCAGATGATGGTGCTTTTAAATTAAGAGTAAGTGTGGTTCATATGTATTTAATACATACTTACATACATACATTAAATCAATGAACAAAAAAAATCACTATGCAATGGTTCAATTCTTATTTTAAAGCCTTAAGTGATGAATTTTCATAAAAACAGAAATAGTATGCGTGCTAAATTGGAGGTCAATAGACAGATAGGTACAAAATGTTTTTTAACACACATACTTTCATTCCCTATTTTACACCCTTAACTGACGTATTCTGAAAAACGCTGATACACTATATATTTCAAATTCAAATTCTTGATTTATTTCAAATAAGCACGCTAGCACTTTTGAACAGTCAATATATTTTTTTAAAACTACGTACGTATCACAACGCGGCCTCAACTGAGAAATTCCGGCAACTTTTTCACTTTTTAGTGTGGTGTGTATTGAAGTCAGTTAATTTTTTTTTCTAAAAATTTTTGCTTGTTCCTTCAGTTCTAGTCGGGCTTTTTGTGTTTTAAAATGTATAGCTTTAACAAATACTCTTGCGGTCACGAACGCTGTAGGAACCACCTAGGACGACAATCGCTTGCACGAGCCTGCCGAATATACGTGCGGGTGGGGTAAACGCACGTGACGTTGAACCGCTTTTGATTAAAAACCGGTACCTACACCGTTCGTACCCGCGATAGTACCTACATATTACATCTTAGCGACAAGACGCTCCTGATGATAAGCGTTCATGATTATGTCATTGATACACAACTTGTTGACGGGCCCGTTGGTCTAGTGGTTAATGACCCTGTCTGCTACCCAACAGGTCATGGGTTTGATTCCCACCAAGTTTCTGGGTGTTTTATCTATATAAGTATGTATTTACAAAAAAAAAAGTATATATGTATTAGTATCAGTTGTCTGGTTTCCATAGTACAGGCTCTGCCTAGTTTGGGATCAGATGAGCGTGTGTGAATTGTCCCAGGATATTATTATTCATATATTTTTTTTATTTTTTTATTTATTGTACACAAAAGAACAGTACATTTGACATATTTCATCTTCTGCCAAACTACATAGTAGTTTGTCGGCAGTCGTTCTCGTTTTACAACGCTAGCATCTGACATACTTACTGTTTATTTAAATTAAACATGAAAATAGTAATACTATACTAGCAATAAGAAAGTACTAAAAGTTATACAACAAAAATTAAAATAAGTTAAAGCCTCACTATGGACACAAAGATAGGTAGTGCTTTTTTAGTGTAGTTTTAAAATGTCTTCTAGATTTAATGTCTATCATAAAGCCCTCTGGTAGCTCATTCATTAGTAGCGGTACAATAAATCTTCTCGTACGATTGCCAAAATAATTATTTGTTCTGGGTACATAAATATATTTTTTTTACTTTAGCTGTACAGGTTGGGTATTTATAAATATTTTTCTTTAAATATTCTGTATTACCGAATTGTTCCAATAATACTGTTAATTTGGCCTTTTGATCTATCGGCAATATTGTAGTAAGTTTAAATAACTTTCATACTCCTTTTGTAATTTATTTTTTGTACGTTTGTCTACTAATAGTTTCAAAAATCTAATTTGAATCGCTTTTATTTTGTTTAAATGAATAATAAATGTTTATACCTGCTATTACATACGTACTTGTACTACATAATAAAAATATTGTTTTAGGACTGTTATGTATGTGTATTACTTCAAAGGAAATAATCTGAAATGTGCTAAATAACGAAAGTAATATTAGATTCGGTGATAAGCATAGCATGTTATAGATAACATGCTAGATAGACTGGCTAGCATTATCATTCGGTTTGTTCCTTAATCCTTTCATGAGTGCCGGATCTTCTCAGTGGAGGCCGCGTTACGATCCGGTGGTAGTTTTTAATCGACTTCAAAAAGGAGGAGGTTCTCAATTCGTCAGTATATATATATATATATATATTTTTAATGTATTTTCGCGCATAGCTCTGGCAATTATGAACCGATTTGAAAAAATCTTTCTTCCATCCATTCTTCAATCCATTGATTGGGTCCCATAAAAATTATTACTTAGTAATAAGTAGTTCCTGAAAAAACAAGAATGGTGACTGCGCAGAAAAGCTGCAGGAAAGCCTATATAGATGACTTTATGTCGCTTTTTAAGGACAAAAATGGTCATAACTCTGGCAAATATTTACCAATTTCAATGATTATTTTTTTATTCGAAAGAAGAAACCACTGTAATGAATCTGTATAAATTTTATAACAACAATTTTATAAGAACTTCTTGAAGGACCATGAACGATGTGGAGGAATTTATCCGGTAAAAACCATAAAACTGATGTTCTCCATTACACTGCTCTGACAATTATGAACCGATTTCGATGATTATTTTTTTATTCGAGAGAGTAAACTACTATGATGATTTGATGCAAATTTCATCACGACCGGATATATTTTTCTGAAGAAACATGAATTATGTAAAACTATGTAGACGATAATTTGATCATAACCTACCTACTTAGATCATTTTACCGTCTTCGATGGTTCAATCATTATTTATGAAAATATCACTAAAAAGTATAAAATAAAATCTTTAAAAAAAAAAATTAACTGTCTTCAATATCACTGAAAAGTATACAATAATTTAAATATTATTGAAGTTGGTGCCAAATATACACAGCAGGTACGCTAAAACCAACTTCTATAATATTTAAATTATTTTATACTTTTCAGTGATATTGATATCGGTTCAATTTTTTTTAAAAAGTATTTATGTTATACTTTTTAGTGATATTTTTATTATGCATAGCCCCGTGAGGGCTTTGAATTTTGAATTTGAATTTGACACCTACGCCAGTGATATTTTAAATGTGTAAATATGCATTTTGATGAGATCAGTACTTTTTTATTTTGTTTATATTACATGTGCTATGAATTTGAGAAAACCCTACAACATTTTTATCATCAAAGAAAATGTTTCTACAATCCAAGTTGATACTAGCGGCAAGTTTTAACTTGTTGCGATCATGCTATCAAGTATTTAACAAGTTTCCGAGGGGGGGGGGGGGGGGGGGTAGGAATAGTCAACAGGTGCCCGGAGGGAACTAAATAATATTAACAAGAAAGCGTTCCTACCAGTCTGTTGTTATGTTCGCCTGGTAGTTGCACTTTAAAATGTCACTGAGAAATGCCATGTTATTTTCTTTTCTAAATCCCTATGGTGCTTGGACCGATTTATATTGAAAATATATTACACGGGATTTCTATTACTTGAGATTTATGAGATTGTTGGCCATGCATGGACAGAGATGAGACATGTATAAGGTGTTTTAGCTGGTCGGTGGTCGCCATTCGAGAACCTTTCTTCCCCAAAGGTTACCAGTTCTTCGAGCGATGTGGCCTGCCCACTGCCACTTCAACTTGCAGATTCTACGAGCTATGTCGTTGACCTTGGTTCTTCGGTGAATCTGCTCATTCCGGATTCTGTCGCGCAAAGAAACTCCTAGCAGAGCTCTCTCCATAGCTCATTGTGTGACTCTGAACTTCTTTAAAAGGATGTCATCACTGGCAACACACACACACACACACACAAACACTTTTGTGTGTTTTAATCATAGTCTTGGGTTAAGGGTAGAGATGTATCAATCATTTATGCGATGGCCTTGCTAACGGTACAAAATATACAACAGTCGACGTTTGGAAAAAAAGTTAATGATAAAATAGATGCTTAAATTAAGTCTATGAATTATTAAATTCCTTGAGTGTTGAGTTTTTTATTTGTAGAAGCTTTTCAAATGATTTAAGACCAATTGGACTCTTCACCAGTTTTATAAAGTGATGGGAGTTTATGTTGAAGTTATTGCAGAGTTCGTCATGGTCAAAACGTTTACGTGCACATCTGAGACACTTCACTTATAAGTAAGCCGATGGCGATGTGCTCAAGCAAGAACGAATATCAAAATTGTTGCTAAATAATATAATTATATTTCTGTCCGATCGGATATCAGAGTACATTATTTAAATTTGACATTGTCCGACATTTGCATACACTTCACTCTGAATCGGCGTCCGATATCTTCCTGGTTAGCCATGAAAGTTTATACCCAGGTAGGTGGAAGGGCATCTTAAGGGAACAATGAAATCAGCAATACCAATATAGTGTAAGGCAATCTGCAAACTCTAGAGCACAGGCGCAAAATAACCAACCTCTCGGTATTCAACAGGGTGCATTTTGGAGAGTGTACGCAGGAATTGCATGACTTGATACTACAGGGTGAATTTTGGAGAGTGTACGCAGGAATTGCACGACTTGATGATTCCACCATCCCCCTTCTATCATCGGACGTCGAGACGCACTGCGCATACCTGCACACTCTTAGGCGCAGGCCAGACACGAGCGGCGCGGCGCGCATCGGGCGCGCTATCGGGCGCACTGCCGGCGCGCATCGGGTGCGCTACCGGCGCGCATCGGGCGCACCCGTGGCCCGCTCACGACTGGACAGTGTATTGGTGGTATTCAAGTTATTGATTTTGATTGCGGCCGGTCCGCCCCGGGCCTCCGGTCCAAGGGGGCCTCCAATCACCAAAACTTATTTTTAATCAATGAGGTATTTCAGTACCTACTACGAATCAGAGAGTACATCATACCTAAATTATCTTAGAGTTCCAGCGCACTAACTGTTAGTCAACAATGCGACATATAGATCAAAATTAAATTTAGGTATATGTGAAAACAGAGTTTGTGAGTCGGAAGTCGGAACTTGTTAAAAGCTAAAGCTTGCCAAGCTTTATAAGCTTAAAGCTTGTTAGAAAAAATCTACGTCATATGTCACCATCGCAAAGACGGCCATAATGTTTATATGTTGAAAGTATTAGGTAGACCAAAATACAAACGTACCTACAATATACTTGTAATACCTGTGGTCTATTCAGCAGGAAATTTACACATAAGGTTTAATACAAGAAAGCAGAATTATAAGTTTATAGGATAGGATTTGAATCATTAGGCCAAGTACACAAGTGTACCTGAATGAAATTTAATGAAGTTATTTACTTCAAAGAGGCTTAGCGCTAGCACTTTTTAAAGGTCAGTATTTTTTAAAGCTACCACTTCCACCGCCGGACCCCTTTGGGTGTCCGGGTAAAAATAACACCCACCCATCTCCTCCCGTTGGGTGCCCGTAAAAGGCGACTAAGGGAAAACAAGAAGACGGGCAGCAGGGTCTTTTTATTGGATTACCTACTACATAAACTGCGATCCTCAAGCCGCCTGATGATGACCACCGGATTACAACGCGGCCTCAATTGAGAAAATTTGGAAAGAACCTCAGCGGGTTTGACATTTCCCTTTTTTTGAAACGGCTTGTTTTTTCTTGTTACAATCATACCATCAGCAAAAGCGTGTTTTGCTGTTCGAAATATCAAATGAAAAAAAAAAGACGAGACATCCTAGGCCCAGGAGCAGGAATGTGCGCTCCTCCAGCACGCTCGTAGTTGCTCCCAAAGACGGACGCAGTTCCCAACTCTAAAGTATCGTCACCTACCAAAGGGTCGCATTTTGTTGGGACCTCAGAACAGTAATATTCTGAGGATGGGACGCTCAGACCCCCATCCAGTGTGTTCGCGACCCACCAGGCCTCTTTAAGTTAGAGGATATCAGGTCACATTTCTATTGAGACCCGACAATGCGAGTTGCACCACTGCCCTGACGCGTCGTACTCATTTCTTTGGTTTACTTCTGGGACATGGCCGGCTTACAAAAGGACCCTCTACATCGAATGCTCTACTAACATAGTAGATACTACTGCTGGCAGAGTGGTCTGATCGTGTCCAATCTTGCTAACGAAAATCCGCCGCTCAAGTCGAGTTGTTTAATGTACAATAAAGTATATTCTATTTTATATCTAGCTCACAAATTAGCGATGATGGAGCCGTGTTCAAGAGATACCTAATTAGAAGATCCCAGATGGCTAAAACAGCTGTAAAAGCCTCGAGAAGATATGGCAGAATAGTATAAACCACGCAATAAAGATCAAACTAATGCGTCCCTACTCTAGTCATCTCGATCTTTCTATATCGACCTCTGAAACCTGGACACTAAAGACTCGAGTTATTCGAATACTAGATGAATTCAAAATGTAAAGGTGGCGCTTGGCGCAGAATGCTAGGGATATCGTGGACCAAGTGTAGCACTAATGCTAGCTACTCTCGAAGAGCTAAATATCAAGGGGTGTCTCTCGAAAAACATAGTCCTCCTTCTGGAACAGTCAGGCAAAAATACGTCAGTTTTTGACCGGCGCGGGGGGGCCTCTTTTCTTTTTGCCGCCCGGGCCCCCGACAGGCTTAGTCCGCCACTGGGAATTATAGATATCCTTTCCTTATTATTTACTTTTGTGCAGTACTTTGTGCAATTTTCTAAATACGCAAGAACGCATTTTATTTGATTTTCTAAAGCACACGTCACGTTCGTTACATTTTACCGACGCATGACTTACTGCTAGCTCACCCAATTTGGGTGAATCTCGTTGTTTCACTTTTCGTGCGCTAATGGCACATCTATTGTTTAAAATATCATTGTCTTCAACCTGACCCGTACAATGCCGCGCCGCCGTGCCAACGCATACATTAACACTCCCCCTGGCGGCATTTGCGCGAAACTCGGATTAAATATTAACCCCCGCTTAACTTTAATAAGCCGAACAACGCAGATACTCTGATAACTAGGTACTTTGTTATGGTGCGCTGTAGATCGCACGTTGATTGATTACTTTGCGATTTAGTATTACTTAGCTTCACTTACGATAACTGCGCCTCGTTATTTATTGCGTTATTTTATCGTTCTTTTTCTCTTATACTGATAATTACCAACTGAATTTTTTGTGCTTTTTTAGATTTATGCTTATTTTGTGGATATGCCCACAGTTCGGACGAAGTGCTATGCTGTCATTCATAATAGGTAGATACGGATGATTGGAACAATTTACCTGGGTTGGTCTTCCCGTTTGAGTAAAAGTATTTACGGCTGAATCGCTACTTATCATAAGGTAAGATGCACTCAGCACCGCTTAATAAGTAAAAATATATAAAATAGTAAGAAAAATAAATGAGACTAAACATTTTATACATGGCTAAAGGTTATGGGCTCCCACACATAACTGCGATGCGATGCGATGCGGCGTGAAACAAATGAATTTTCGATACAAGTTGCAGGAATAATGTATCGAAAATTCACAGGAATATTGTATCGAAAATTCATTTGTTTCACGCCGCATCGCATCGCATCGCAGTTATGTGTGGGAGCCCTAAGTCGACCTAGATCCTTGAAGAGGTTGTGTTTCCGCCATACGCATTATATGCATTTAATTAACCGACTTCAAAAAAGGAGGTTCTGTATTCGACGCGTATGTATGTAATATTAATAAAAATGCGTAATATTCATATATGTTAGTCTATGTGGGCTTCTAAACGAATTTACCAAATTTCACGAGTGTATGTATGTATGTATGTATGTAGGTTTGTCCGCGGATTTCTCAGAAACTACAAGTCCGATTTCGAAAATTCTTTTTGCAATAGTTAGAGTATCCTTCAACTTAGGGTAGAGTACAAATTTCATCAAAATCGGTCCAGTAGTTTAAGAGGTATAAACTTTTTATGTTTTCAGTAAGTTACTGTAATGTAGACGTTCGAGTTGCGTGATAGTGCTGATACCTATCTTGGTAAAATAAGTCACTAAAAAGTGTTAAATAAACTATTTAAAAAAAAAAAAAAAACCGACTTCAAAGTAAATTATCTAAAAAGCATAAAATAACGAAAATATTATTGAAGTTGGTGCAGAATATACACAGCAGGTACGCTAACTCCAACTTCAATAATATTTTCGTTATTTTATGCTTTTTAGATAATTTACTTTGAAGTCGGTTTTTATTTTTTTTTAAATAGTTTTTGCAATATTCTAATTTATCTTTGTTGTAAGTACGCACGGTAATAATAATAATAATAATAAATACTCTTTATTGTACACCAAAAGTTACATGTAAATTGAACAATGCGTTGAAGATGTCAATGTACAAAGGCGGCCTTATCGCTAAAAAGCAATCTCTTCCAGGCAACCTAACTAGAAAATGAGAGAGAGAAACATAATGGGCATTTGATGGTGCACTTCAATAAAAAATAATTTTTATTGTTGAATTGAAGAAGAAGAAGAAGAAAATAGAAAATATATACATATAATAGTAGTATATAATATAAAATAGAAAATATATTTTATAATTACGATTATAAAGAGAGATAATGTTCTTTAACTAGATATTTAAAACTAGGCAAGGACTTAGCTTTCCTGACTTGGATAGGCAACGCGTTCCACAGTCTGACGGCTTGAACAGCAAAAGATTTGTCATAAAATACTGTGGAATGGTTTGGCATGCTCAACATCAAGCTCTCCGATGATCTCAAGGACCTAGAATGCGTGGCATGGAGAATCTCAAAACGGTTTTTTTTGGTAACGTGGAGTAACAGGATTAAACACAATGTTATAAAGAAGACTAAGAATATGAGAATTCCGGCGAAGTCGAATTGGCAACCACTTGAGCTTAGCGCGAAATTGAGAAACATGATCATATTTACGTAGACCGAATATGAATCTAATGCAAAAGTTTTGAAGTTGCTCAAGTTTATTAAGTATGACACGGTATGACAGGTATACATACCCTCTCTTTCCCACTAATGTGAATCCGCTACCCTTCCACTACGCATCTGTCATCGGAAGGACACGGTCGTTGTCCTAATTGATTGACAATTAACCCCGCGAATAACGCGTCGCTGTGTAATCACTGCACAAAGACATTACCGCGAATACGTGATATAATTCATATAATACGCACATTATATTGTAATATCAGCTCTCAATAGCTCAGCAGTGATCAGTGACTTTTGTGAGTTAAGCTGCCGCTGATCGTCAGGTGTGTGGACTTCCTTTTATTTCTTTACTAATAAACATAATCTCGCTGTAATACCGTGTGATACCAGTCGATCCTAGCGATTTAAAAAATACAGTCCACCCTTTTTAATGTTTTGATTCCCGCCATAAAGCCTCAGGGCACATAACGCTTCCCGCAGTGTCAAATATAAATCTTTGGCGCTAATAGGTTGTAGTTCCCATCAGTCTGACTGATTTGTCTGAGAAACATCATACCCCAAACTAAACCATTATCAAGATAAAGGACTTTAAAGATTTTTTAAAAAGTTAGCCGATTTTTTTGTCCATTGGCCTATATTTTTTGGACTTTCGCCTTAAATTTATTTGTGTTTGCGATTTTGTGACCCCGTGACCACCTTTCTGCTCCATAATCAGACGCTGGTCACCATTTTTCTAGCAACTGCTCATCAAGACCTACCTAACAAGCCCAAACCCGGTGGGTCTACGTTTATTGGGGGCGAGATCTTGTTACCACCTTCTTGCTAATCATCCATTTTATTTAGTATCATCGGATTTACATACTTATGTTCTAAATTTATGGTCTAAATTTCAGATCTTTCGGACTAGTAGAAGTAATGAAAAATGTCTATTGTATACAAACTATCCCTATATCGACTTGGAAAAGAGCTGTGTGAAATAGCTAAGAACCAAAACTAGCTTTCAAATAATAAAATCTTTAAAAAAAAATTGAACCGACTTCAATATCACTGAAAAGTATAAAATAATTTAAATATTATTGAAGTTGGTGCCAAATATACTCAGCCGGTAAGCTAACACCAACTTCAATAATATTTAAATTATTTTATACTTTTCAGTGATATTGAAGTCAGTTCATTTTTTTTTAAAGATTTTATTTTAAACTTTTTAGTGATATTTTCATATATAAAGATTGAACCATCGAAGACCGTAAAATGATCTAGGTAGGTTATGATCACATTATCGTCTACATAGTTTTACATAATTCATGTTTCTTCAGAAAAAAATATCCGGTCGTAATGAAATTTGCATGGAATCATCATAATAGTTTACTCTCTCGAATAAAAAAAAAGAATCATCGAAATCGGTTCATAATTGTCAGAGCAATGTAATGGAGAACATCAGTTTTATGGTTTTTACCAGATAAATTCCTCCTCATCGTTCATGGTCTTCCAAGAAGTTCTTATCCGGTTGTGATAAATTTCATACAGATTCATTACAGTGGTTTCTTCTTTCGAATAAAAAAAGAATCATTGAAATTGGTAAATATTTGCCAGAGTTATGCGCGAACATACATAGAAAAAAAATATATATACAGACGAATTGAGAACCTCCTCCTTTTTGTGAAGTCGGTTAAAAATAGCCGCATTCAAATCCGTGCACTAGTTGAACCGCTACGATGCCACAGACAGACATACATTACAGACAGACAGACTTCCGGACATAGGCATCAAACTTATAACTCCCCTCGTTTTTGGTCGGGGTTTAAAAATAAATATCATTTTAGAGATGTTCAAATGAGGCCCTTTTTTATGATCCCCGACTCTATATAGTAGCCTCACTTTGAAATTCTGATGACCCATTTCGACCCCCATTAAAAAATAAAGAAAAAAAATGTATTTTCATTTGCTATGAGGTTGGGTAAGTAAGAGCTAGATAAAACTATTTCAGGTTTCGCGTGATCGCGTCCTGTTAGGGCAATCCCTAAGGGTTCCGTTGTTACCTTTTTGGTATAGAACCCAAAAAACGTACTGAGTGGATTTTGGTGTCATTCGGCATAGTGATGTTGGATGTCGTGCAAAATGTTATCGGGTCGAGTTTCTTTCTATTAGGACATTATCAATATTCCCAATTCTAATAAAAAATGTGGTCGGTATTTCTTCATTAACTACCTTTGCGCGAACGACGTCGCCGGGGACTGCTAGTTTTGCAAAAAATATAGAAAAGAAGAAAGAAGAAAAGTCTTGGAATTCGGAAGGTTTAGTTTATATTACCTAGATGTCGCTACCGTAGTTTTAGGTCACGCTGTAATTTCGATACTCCACTTAATTTAAATTTAATCTTCTCTATCATTTATATGTATTTGAATTAAAACAACACTATGGATAACAAATTTCACTAATTTTTGGAAGCGAGGCTGTTTTTACAGCTTCGTTGCGTTGTTTCTTAACGCTTTTCCCTAACGTTCTCTCTTGTTGATTTGATTGATTGATTGTAGTCTTGTGCCTAGGGATGTGAGATTAATGGAAATGAATCGATTAAATGAAAATTGGTTTTTCTTTATTCAAATTTAATCGATTTGCCAAAAATTGATTTTAATAAAAAGAAATAATCGATTTCTGCGAAAAAAATCGATTTTTTTTATTTCTTTTTTTGTATTGTTAAACAGTACATGCTAAATGCAAAAAATCTGGATGTTATTCATCTATTTATGCACATATCCATTTTCAAAAACAAGTTTATAAATGTTAGTATCAGTTTTATGTATAAATTAGATAGGTGATACTAAATCAAGTTTAATAACGTAAATAGAGGACGTTTGACCAACTAATAAAATAAAACCCTGTTAATTATTGTTTAACTACCGTATTCTGTTAAATTTCTGCTGAAGTTCTTTAGAATCTGCTAAAAACTGCTAAGATATTCTATTCTGAGACATGATCGGCTAAACCCTAAAATGAGGGTCCAATTCTGCTAAAATAGCAGAATTCTGCTAAATCTGGTCACACTGCACTGAAACTATGTATACGCATACATACCTACAGATGGCGCCGTTTTTAACCGGCTTCAAAAAGAAGGTTCTCTATTCGACGCGTATGTATGTAATATTGATAAAAATGCGTAATATTAATATATGTTAGTCTATGTCGGCTTCTAAACAAATTTACCAAATTTTATGAGTGTATGTATGTATGTATGTAGGTATGTATGTATGTATGTAGGTTTGTCCACGAGTTTCGCAGAAACTACAAGTTCGATTTTGAAAATTCTTTTTGCAATAGTTAGAGTATTTTTCAACTTAGGGTAGAGTACAAGTTTCATCAAAATCGGTCCAGTAGTTTAAGAGATATAAACTTTTTATGTTTTCAGTAAGTTACTGTAACGTAGACGTTCGAGTTGCGTGATAGTGCTGATACTTATTTTGTTTGGTAAAATAAGTCACTATAAAGTGTTAAATAAACTATTTAAAAAAAAAAAATACCGACTTCAAAGTAAATTATCTAAAAAGCATAAAACAACGAAAATATATTGAAGTCGGTGCTAGAACATCATGTTAAACTAAGATTAGCACGAGCTGACACCGACTTCAATATATTTTCGTTGTTTTATGCTTTTTAGATAATTTACTTTGAAGTCGGTTTTTATTTTTTTTTAAATAGTTTATTTAACACTTTTTAGTGACTTATTTTACCAAAATAGGTATCAGCACTAACACGCAACTCGAACGTCTATGTTACAGTAACTTACTGAAAACATAAAAAGTTTATATCTCTTAAACTACTGGACCGATTTTGATGAAACTTGTACTCTACCCTAAGTTGAAAAATACTCTAACTATTGCAAAAAGAATTTTCAAAATCGGACGTGTAGTTTCTGAGAAATCCGTGGACAAACCTACATACATACATACATACATACATACCTACATACATACATACATACATACACTCATAAAATTTGGTAAATTTGTTTAGAAGCCCACATAGACTAACATATATTAATATTACGCATTTTTATCAATATTACATACATACGCGTCGAATAGAGAACCTTCTTTTTGAAGCCGGTTAAAAAGCATAAAATAACGAAAATATATTGAAGTCGGTGTCAGCTGGTGCTAGTGTTAGTCAACATGATGTGCTAGCACCGACTTCAATATATTTTCGTTATTTTATGCTTTTTACATAATTTACTTTGAAGTCAGCTTTTTTTTTAAATAGTTTATTATTTAATGAACTTATACGTATGAACTTAAATCAAGATTTTTCACCCAAAGCATAGATGGCCCTGTTTATAAAATTTAAACTTACTGCAAGATATTTTCATCCGTCGCATAGATACGAGCTGTTTCTAAAAATCGATTTAAACACGTAATTTATATAATCGATTTTCTAAAAATCGATTAATATTATTATAAAAATCGATAATAAAAAATCGATTATTAGGAAATAATAATCAATTTAAATAAAAATCGATTCTTTTTGAACATCCCTAGTAAGACCACAAAAAACATGCTACCATGTCTATCCCCATGTGAGCTCATTTAGAATTTAAAACTCTTTATTTTGATATTTTTCTATCAATTCGGAACTTCTTGATCAGATGAAAACTGATTATGTAAACTAGTACTATTTTTGTCTGGTTCTTGGGCCTGAATAAAAAATAAATAGGTTTTTTAATATCGCTTTCTCTTTACGTTTTTGGAACTGTAATTATAATAATAATACCAGACCTGGTTTATGTCCCACTGCTGGGCACGGGCCTCCTCTCAAGATGAGGGGGCTTAGGCCCAAGTGCGGGTTGGCGGCCTTCATACGTCATTTGAAAGCTATTTAGGCTTTCTTAGACAGCCTGCCAGACTTAACTACCTTTGCGCTAACGAAGTCGTCGGGGACAGCTAGTTTTGTTTAGAAGAAAAAAGAAAATCTCTTGGAATTCGTCCGTGGAAGGTTTAATTTATTTTACCTAGATGTCGCTACCATAGTTTTAGGTCACGCTATAATTTCGATACTCCACTTATTTTAAATTTAAATTTCATTAACAAATACTTATATTTAAAATTTAACATTAAAATGTAAAATATTTATGGAAGCGAGGCTGCTTTTACAGCTTCGTTGTATCTTACTTAACGTTCTTCCCTAATGTTCTTTCTTAATGATTTTATGATGATGATTTGATTGCTTGATTGATTGATATGAAGTAGTAGACTTGGGGAGCATTCCGCTGCGCGCTCCGGTCCCGATCGGACGTGCGCACTCGCTACGCTCTCTCACGCTCCGTGTTTGTGTGTTCACAGATTCGCCGCCAGGCGTCACCGCCGTCGCTTCGTGACGGCCCACCGACCCGCCGCGTGTTTGGACTGCCGCGGCTTGTGCCGCCGGCTACCTGCTCGCCGGCCACCCGCGCGCCGCACACCTGCGTCGCGCGCACCCGCCCGTGAGTGACTCTTTGTTACTTGAAAACAGGTCACTGTTTCCAAATAACAAAGCAGTCATTCCGCGTTTTAAAAACCACGTGTTTTTAGTGGTCGCCTAGGGGATCCTTGCGGTGTTAACGCACCTAGGCGGAGCGTGACCCGAGCGCTCGCCGGTTCCCTTCAGGAAACGGCAACTCGGACGGGATCAAGGCAACCGGCCCTGGGAGTGACCCCCTAGTCGATCTTGATCGTCGCCCTCCCACCTTTCCGCCTCCTATTTCCTATTCCTTGGGTGCTGTTTGGTTTCGAACCGCCGGCTTGCCGGTCTCGTCTCCTCTGCCCCAGGGCTGTTAGGCTACACACCCTACACACCCACACACATTAGGGCCACACGTTAGGCACTCACCCACTCCCCGCCTTGCCGGCGGGGAGGATCACTCACCCGTTTTTTTCGTCCGGAGAGTTTCCCTTCGGACGGAAAAATGTCGTCCCCCGCACTCTCCCAAGTGCCTCCCGAATTTGCGGTGAGACTGGTGGAGATTATCTCCGTCAAGTATCCAACGATCTTGACGGAGTTAATCTCGGCCATGAACGCCGCCGCCACCTCGAGCGAAACCCTTTCGCCGACCCCGCCCGACCTTCAGTCGCAGCCCACCGACGCGTTTACCGCACCGACTCCAGCGGCGCTTACCCCGCCACCTTCCGCCGCGATTATCTCGCCGCAGCCCACCCCGGCGCACCTAGATGCGCCAACCCAGTTCCCTCCACCGGGGTTCGAGGCCGACCCTCAGTCAGCCTCGGACATGGAGGTCGAAGTAGAGTCCGCCAAGCGCCCCATCTCCTCCTCGGAGGACGAATGGACGCTAGTCCGGGATAAGAAACGGGCGCGTCAACCCCGGGACCAGCGCCCGTCCAAGCACCAGTGCGTTGAGGAGGAGGCCTGTGCGTCCTCCCCAATCTCCCTGAGTGCCTCTCCGTCCCCTCGCACCTCACCCACGCCGCGCGATTCAGCCGCCCCGGCGAGCCAACCCGAAGGCCGCAAGCCCCGCCCTCCTCCTCCTGTAATCATACAGGACAAAGCCGCATGGCCGCGAGTCACTAACGCTCTTAAAGCGAAAAACATCCGGTATACCAAGGCCTCGAACACGGCCAACGGCATCAGTGTGTCCGCCATGACGACTGACGACCACCGTCAACTCACGTCCCACTTGAGGAAGGAGAAGATCTCCTTCCACACCTACACCCTCGAAGAGGACCGTACCCTTCGAGTGGTCATCAGGGGAGTTCCGAAGGAATTCGAGCCCTCTCTCATCCTTGAGGACCTTCAGTCCCAAGGATTCCCCGCCCAAGAAGTCCACCGCATGGCGAGTGGCCGCGGTCCCAAGGTCCCATACAGTATGGTGACAGTAGTTCTCGACCGTACCCCCGAAGGCAAGCGCATTTTTGACTTGTCTCATCTCCTAGACCTCACCGGGGGCTTCTATGTCGAACCCCCCCACAGACGTGGCACTCCCGGTCAGTGCCACAATTGTCAATTGTACGGCCATTCGGCCCGAAATTGTCACGCCACTCCCCGATGCGTTAAATGCATCGGGGACCACCCGACCTCCACCTGCTCTCGCAAGCAGGAGACCGCGACCGAACCTCCCGGCTGTGTCCTCTGCGGGACCGTCGGACACCCCGCGAATTATCGCGGATGTTCGAGGGCCCCAAAGAGGAATCGCCGAGTGGCGAGGCGCAACGGTCTCCGTGCGCCCAGGAATCCAGCGCCTTCAGCGCCCATCTTTTCGGCACCCATTGTGCCCGGACCCACTGCTCCTCCTGCGCCTTCTGCGCAAAAAGTAGTCCCGTCTAGTTCGGCACCCTTCGTGCCGCAGGCTCCACAAGGCGTCGCGCCTTCTGCGCTCCGCGACCCACGGCTCAACCGTCCCAACGCATGGAACACCCATGTTCCCAGCGCGCCCATGCACCCTGCGACTAGCGCCCCGGCGCCTCACGCCGGGTTCACCCCAGTGCCCTCAGCACAAAACACCCTGGTGTCGGACATCCAACTGATCCGCAACACCATGAGCAATTTCAACATTGCCGCCATCCGCGCCCTCGCGCACAAGCTTCGAGTCGCCAAAAACGACTTCGAACGCACCATGGCCCTTGTCGAGCACGAGAGTGTGCTCAGTTCCCTGTCAGTGGTTCCCACCACCCAATCTTATCCTTGATTATGGATTTACACCCAAAACGAATCAAGCCCCTCTCCTTGTGCCTGGCGTTTTTCAACGCCCATGGCCTCTCCCCTCAACGCGATCAAGTTAGTGAATTCCTTAGGGATCACCAAGTTGATGTCATGCTAGTGCAAGAGACATTCCTCAAACCCGCTCATAGGAGTCCCAACATCGCCAACTACCATCTCGTGCGAAATGACAGAACTGCCTCCCGCGGAGGCGGCACTGTCATCTATTATAGGAAATCCTTGCACTGCATTCCA
The DNA here is from genome assembly GCA_911728495.1 of Furcula furcula. Lineage (NCBI taxonomy): Eukaryota > Metazoa > Arthropoda > Insecta > Lepidoptera > Notodontidae > Furcula > Furcula furcula. The sequence goes on along the minus strand of OU452257.1, from coordinate 20,999,520 downwards.
CTCGATGCCCCTGCGCTCACCAATATCGAGGCCTCGGCTTGCCGCCTCTCTCTCTCGGGTCATCCCCCTGTCACTCTTGTCTCGGTGTACCTTCCACCAGACAAGCAACTTCTCAGAAGTGACATCGAAGCACTTCTTGACATGGATAGCGCCGTCATCCTTGGCGGCGACTTCAATTGCAAACACGTCAGGTGGAACTGTCACACCACCAATTATAACGGCGTGCGCCTCGACGCTCTAGTCGACACTCTCGATTTTGAGATCATTGCTCCAATGCGTCCCACCCATTTTCCCGTCAGCATCGGCTACCGTCCCGACATCCTAGACATGGCACTTCTGAAGAACGTAACGCTTCGGCTGCGCTCCTTAGAAGTGCTCCATGAACTAGACTCCGACCACCGTCCCGTTCTCATGGAGCTCGGACCACCTCCCTCACCGGAACCAGTCATGAAGACTGTGGTGGACTGGCAGCGGCTGAGCACCTGCTTGGCCAATGCCGACACGCCACAGCTCTCTCGTATCCCAGTCCACCTCTCGTCCCCTCAGGACACCGAACAAGCCGTCAGTGCTTTCACTGACAACCTCCAATCGGCCATCAGCCAATCTTCCCGGCAGGTTGAAGCGGTGGACCCTTATGTCCAACGCTTCAAACTGCCGGCCGACGTCAAAGAATTGGTCCGAGCCAAAAACGCGGCTATCCGCGCTCACGACTCCTACCCCACCGCAGCCAACCGGATCCGCATGCGCGCTTTACAGAGGGACGTAAAGAACCGCATCGCGGAACTCCGGGGGGACCGGTGGGACGGTTTTCTCGAGGGTATCACTCCCTCTCACCAAGCCTACTGGCGGCTAGCGAGGGCTCTCAAGTCCGACACGGTAGCCACCATGCCTCCCCTGACCCGCCCTTCAGGCGCCCCACCAGCTTTCGACGACGAGGAAAAAGCCGAGGTCCTCGCAGACTCTCTAGAGAGACAATGCTCTCCTAGTGTCTCAGTTTCCGACCCACCCCATCGCGATCACGTAGATAGGGAAGTAGAGCGCAGGGTTTCTGCCCCGCCATCCGACACACTCACCCCGGTCACCCATTCCGAGGTGGAAGACCTCATCAAAGGCCTTAAGCCTAAGAAATCCCCCGGCCCTGACGGCATCTCGAACCGCGTACTAAAAATCCTTCCCTACCACTTGATCTACCTCTTGGTAGCCATCTTCAATGCCGCCATGACGCACGCTATATTCCCTTCGGAGTGGAAAGAAGCAGACGTCATCGGCATTCACAAACCCGGTAAGCCACGTGACGATCCCACGAGCTACCGTCCCATTAGTCTCCTTAGCGCCCTGGGCAAACTCTACGAGCGCTTGCTTCTCGCAAGACTCAAAGAGTTTGTCATCTCGAAGGGCATACTCATACACGAGCAGTTCGGCTTTCGAGCCGGACACTCCTGCGTCCATCAAGTGCACCGCATCACGGAGCACGTCCTCTCCGGGCTCAACCAGCCCAGACCCATATACACCGGAGCCTTATTCTTCGATGTCGCCAAGGCATTCGATAAGGTCTGGCACAATGGCTTGCTTCACAAGCTCTACCTCATGGGCGTGCCAGACCGTCTGGTCCTCATCATACGAGATTTTCTCAGGAATCGCACCTTTCGATATCGAGTCGAAGGTGCGCGATCCACTTCCCACCCTATTCAGGCCGGAGTCCCTCAAGGCTCCGTGCTCTCTCCACTCCTGTTCAGCCTGTTCACGAACGACATCCCTCGTTCGGACAGGGTGCAACTAGCCCTATATGCGGACGACACCGCACTATATTTCTCACACAGAAATAAGGCTTTTCTGACGCGCACTCTTCAAGTCGCCGTCAACGCCCTAGGCGAATGGTTCCAAAAGTGGCTGATCGCGGTGAACCCGGAAAAGAGCGCCGCGGTGCTCTTCTCTCGGAGCACCAGATCTCACACTGCGGGCCATCCCAGTAGTCGATTAGGTCAGATCACCCTCTATGGGCGTCCCATCCCTTGGACCAAAAAGGTCAAATATCTAGGCGTCACCCTAGACTCCCGCATGACATTTGGACCGCATATACGGTCAGTACGCAACCGAGCGGCCTTCGTTCTCGGCCGGCTCTACCCCATGATCTGCAGGCGGAGTAAACTGTCGCTTAGGAATAAGTTGACACTTTACAAAACCTGCATCCGTCCCATCCTATCTTACGCCAGTGCCGTATTCGCACACGCGGCTCCCGCCCACATCAATAGCCTCCAGGTTATTCAAAACCGATTCCTTCGACATGCCGTCGGTGCCCCGTGGTACATGCGGAATGTCGACCTTCATTCCGACTTCGGTCTAGTCCTTATCCGCAAATTTTTCAAGGAAATGTCCGAACATTACTTTGAAAAAGCTTGCGTCCACCCGAACCCGCTCATCGGCGCCGCTGCCGACTATATCCCCGACCCTGACCCTGTTCCCGGTCCCTCAGATCGTCGACCTACCGTACATCGCCGCCGTCCGCGGCATGTACTGCTCGACCCACCCGACCCGATGTCCGTCCTCCTGGACCATGACACAACACCAACACCAACACCGACAACGACGCCACGAGTCGTACACACATCATCAACACACAGACACCGGTCTCGCCGGCGAGGCCGAAGGATCGTACACATGCGACCTCGACATGCATCCCCTCGCTGAGTTTCTTGCCGGTTCTTCTCAGCGGGGGCGCGTTGTGAACCGGTGGTAAACTCACACTCTCTAAGCGGCAGCCCAAGCCGAGGCCGTGCCTCCCTGAGGTGCCCTTGAGCTAGTCGCTACCTTTCCGGGCTGGAGCGCTCAAAGCGCTCGCCCTCTCGTCCGGTGAAGCTGTAATGGCCATCTGCGGCCAACAGCACTACTCCAACACAAAAAAAAAAAAAAAAAAAAAAAAAAAAAAAAAAAAGTAGCCTTGCGCAGAATGTGTCACTTGAATGAAAAGATATATACATGTCTTTTCACTACTGTGAAGTATATCTATCTTTTAGTTCAATAGTTCAGTCTAGTCCAGTAGCTCAACAAAAATGATTTAGTCTGTTGCTTGGTTTTCGTTCTTAGTTCATTGAGAGATATTGAAATGGTTGATATATTAATTATCAGTTCACTTTTTAACCAGCTTATCGCAGCTATCGAGCTGAGTTGAGACATGAGTATATAACTTCTGTTAATTTTCTGTTTTTGTAAAGTTAAATAATTAAGCCATTTGGAAACGTCCCACACAATTGGTACATTATATATCAATGCACACAACTCATTTCAGATGAACAGTAAACTGTAACAATTATACTAAAGTGTCCCGTACTCTCGTAACATCATGTCATAAAGCTCAAAATACTCTAAATACTTTACAGTTCTCATAACTACTCAGATACTTACGAATGAAAACAATGCGCTTTTATAATTGGTACATTTTATATTCAAGCTCGTGCAAATGTGTTTATAAACTGTACATTGCCATTTTGCTTGGTAGTTCAATATCAGCATTTCTAAATAACAAGCAATGTACAGCTAAAGTAAGAGCACGCCTAATATCGTTCTCGAACGATTGTATTACAAAACCGAGTCAAAGTTTGATTGAAATAGAAAAATCACTTCAGTACCTACAACAGAGTGAGACAGCATTATCTATCCGCACTGCGTATCGTTCGTGTTTCGGATCGGATCGTTCGCGGCCGGTGGACTAAACAACTGAACTATGAAGTAGATGAATTGTAACTGAACTAGAGAACGAAGGAAGTAAACCAACTGAAGTAGTCCAATTGAAGGATTCATTCGTGAACTACACACGACTAATATGAAGGGAGATGTGTGTTGTAGTCTTGTGCCTAACCGGACATCTGCAAGTTCGCACCGTACTAGTACAATTCGTGCGAAGTACTAGTACAGTGCTATTAGTACCTATTAGTAGTGTATTCAGTGTTTATTACACAAGATGTCTTGATTAGATTGTCAATGGATTGTTGAATAATTAATTACCGGACATATCGGGGAATAATTGGTTCATAATGGGGTAATAAAATGCTTCTAGCATTAAGAAGATTCAAATACCTATCACACCACGTATGTAACAAGATGAGAGCCGTGTTAGCCAAATTAAATATCCTAAAGGATAAATTACCTTACAAAACTCTGAGAATGTTATATATGTTATAAATGATTAATGTATTGGTTATGGTTTAGCAAGTTATGGCAGAACATATAAGACTTATTTACAAAAAATATTTTATACAATTACGCAATCTCATCAATATTGTACCGTACAAAATAAAATATAAAGATAATTATGAAGATCTGTTTAAATTCTGTAAGGACTAAGGTGATTAATGTTTTCGATAAAGTTACTCAAGCAATTATTTGTGAACACTCCAGCCATTTAGACTGTTTGCATACAGTCAAGCGGCCTGTCAATTTACGTAATGTGCAATACCTACCTCTGTATAAGTTACCTAAATATAATAATGTATACGGGAAAAGGACTTGGAAGTATACGCTACCTTACAGTTTAAACGCGTTACCAAAGACGTTAGTCAGTAAATTAAGAGATAAGAACCGCAAACAAATTAAAAGTATATTAAAACACCATTTTACTGTAGGGCAATATATATGTACTTCCAAACCTTCCAGCCTCTGCAAGTAACATAACGTAATGTAGAATTGTGGTAAAGTTGGATGTATCGAGCGTGTAATGAATCACTCAAGCACACAATCTTTTCTTAGTAGATTAAGCGGTGAGTTTTTGTAAATTTAATGAACAAAACATGAAATTAGAGAGCTTTAATATTATTATTTTTTCACCAACACACATTTTTCTTATAATACCAAGTAACAAGTTACTGTAGCCTATAGACGCTGGCAACACCAGAAGAATCACTAGCGCGTTGCCGACCTTAAATATTCTTCTGTTGTGTCCGGTTTTCACAAGCAAAAGTGCCTTAACTTTGCGGCAGTGTCAGGTATTCCACTGCGGTGGTACCTACCTAGTATACATGATTTTAGTGACTTGCAAAACTAAGTACCTAACTCAATTGGTGTTTTAAATGTCTAACAATAAGTAAGACCACAAAAAACATGATTCCATGTCTATTCCCACGTGAGCTCATTTAGAATTTAAAACTCTTTGTTTTTATATTTTGCTATCAATTCTGAACTTCTTGATCAGACGGAAACTGATTATGTAAACTAATACTATGTTTGTCTGGTTCTTAGGCCTAAATAAAAAAAATAAAATTGAATTTTATTGCTTTCTCTTTACGTTTTTGGAACTGTAATTATAATAAAAATACCAGCCCTGGTTTATGTCCCACTGCTAGGCACGGGCCTCCTCTCAAAAAGAGGGGGCTTAGGCCGTAGTCCACCACGCTGGCCAAGTACGTTTTGGCGGCCTACACACGTCATTCGAAAGCTATTTAGGCTTTCTCAGACAGCCTGCCAGACTTAACTAACTACCTTTGCGCGAACGAAGTCGCCGGGGACAGCTAGCTTTGAAAAAAAAAATTAGAATAAAAAAGAAAATCTCTTGGAATTCGTCCGCGGAAGGTTTAATTTATCTTACCTAGATGTCGCTACCATAGTTTTAGGTCACGCTATAATTTCGATACTCCACTTATTTTAAATTTAATCTTCTCTATTCTATGAAATGTTTATATTTTAATTTTAATTTGTAGAATTTTTAGAAGCGAGGCTGCTTTTACAGCTTCGTTGTTTCTCAACGTTTATCCCTAACGTTCTTTCTTGATGATTTGATTGCTTGATTGATATGAATGAAGGGAGATGTGAGTGAGTCTGAGTGAGTACTGAGTAGCGATGAGGCATGGGAATGGGATTGGTCATCAATCATCATGATGAAGCTAAATGCAATTGCAAAACCAGGGGCTGCAGTCTCGACATACATAGCGAAACTTTTGAGTTTGACTTTGATAGCGATGCCATCGCAAGCAAACTATAGCTTGATAATACCGAAAAACATCGGTTGCCATAACGATCTTTACGATAAATGCAAGACATACAGACGAAGCAGTGTTGCCAAATGCCAACTCAGATTTAATAAAAGCGTAGGCAAGGTTAGAAAATTACGTAGATTTAGTCAAATTTGCCTATGGAAAGTTCGTAGATTTACGTACCTTTTTTTTTGGAATGAAAAAAAAGAGGTTTGGATAGCTGAAATAAAATAACTTCGGATACAAAATAAAAATGGTGATACCCTTTGTTTATTTTTTTGTAAACCGTCATGAAATCTTTTTGTCCTTTTCCCTCAAGTGTGAATATTTTTGTTCATAATACAGCTTTCTTTTAAGTGGGAGTAACATTCCGCTCTTCCTCACTGCCACTGCTGGCTTCCATAATTGTTAGGTATATTTTTTTACATTGAGCAGGATGCTGAAATACCAAAATTAAACAAAACCACTCCTGAAAATTATTAGTTCGACATATTTTTGGTTAAGTTTCAGTTTTTTATGGCGCAACAACACATTTCATTTTACAAACACACGAGTCACAACTAAATAGAAAGCAAACTAAAATCCGTTGCGTGTCGTGCGTGCGGTGCGTCCGGCGTCGGCCAATGGACGCGCACCTTAAGGGGGTAACAACGGTAAAATTGCAAAAATAGGCTTAGTTTAAAGAGTTCGATGGATCAATCCGCTATTGCATTGGCTATGAAAATTATATGTACTTATACCTTAGATCTTCAGCAAATAGGTTTATTGATTAGATATTGGATTAAACATAACGTTTTCAAGCAATGTATTTAAAAAATGTACTACGTTGGATATGAATTGTGTTAGCGTTCAATATCCGTTCATCGGATAGACGTCAAACTTGGACTATAAAAAGCTTATAACCTATTCTACAATTTGTATTGATTACATTTCTTAATTTCATTCATGTTTTACAAGAAATTTTAGAAAAACCACGTACGCGATGTATTTCCCCTTGCAGCGCCCCCGCGATCGCCTTTCATCAGTCCTTCGTGGACTGTTAAGGAGGGTGGACGTGTTCGATTTTTTTTTGACAGGACGAATATAATTTAAATGATTTTGAACATATTTTTACTTAAGATATGTTACTTATGGTATAATTCTAACATTATAAATCATTTCAAATGAAATCTATACTTCTATATTTAATTAAAGATATTTTTATAGTAATACCATATTTTTGGTTCATCATAGAGTATGTGAAAGTATCGTTGCCTAGTATTATGCCTAACTTTTAAAGCGTATCAGAGTCATATATGATCTTACTAATTAAAATCGTATTTAATGCTATGTAGGTCGACAAAATGACATACATTATGATATCCTGTACATTTTGATCTTTTTTTTCAAAACATGAACGGTGGTATTATTTCTATCATGTTGGTTTATGCAACTTGGCAACGAGTCGAGTACCTGGGTGGTTGGCTTGGTGGTGAGTGACACGCTTACCTACGGACAGTTGCATTGGACAGTTGCTCGTCTTTTGAGACATCTGGATGGTTAAGTTGGAAGGGTACTTGTGTGCTATCTAGGTGGCGCCACTTTAATCTTAGATTTCTTCCACTATCAAAATACTAAGTAGAATGTCACTGTAGCTGGCAAAAAAACTATCGGACCAAAAGGTTTTGGATGACAGGGACAGGAAGAGACTTTTCTATGGGTGGGTGCTTCGATTACTATCAGGTAATCCGTTGTTACTTAACTAAGTTGCGTAACAATAAACTGATGGTGTTGTTGGCAGGCACGAGAAAAAATACCACAGCGTTAAAATGTTAGTTACTCTAAAACCAGATTGCTTATTAGAATCAATGTAAATTAAATATCTATTTAAATTTTAGATTACCTATGCACCTACCACTATTACCCTCTGCATCATCCAAAGGTAGACTGGCAGAGAATGCCTAAGGCATTAAGTCCGCCTTGTACATATTTAAGTGTGCTAAAGAATAAAAAAAAAAAATGTCAAATGCTCCGTGTAGTTCAAACCCCGCGATGGGTACAGAACTCAAGATGAAGTTACGTTACTTACTCTCGCGGCCACGAACGGTGTATCACCTTTAGGACGACAATCGCTTGCACGAGCCGGCCCAAAATACATGCGGGCGGGGTAAACGCCCGGGACGTCGTTCAATCGATTTTGATTGGTACAGCGGGAAACTGGTATAGCGTTCGTGTCCGCGATAGTACATAATATGACGTTACAATAAAAAAGACTATTACTGAATTCGTGCGTTCAAACAAACAGTGCTACGGATTCCTTTGGCAGCCACGTATATTGAATAACAACACAGGTCCGTTGATTTTGTAGTTTGCTACCCTGGTCGCTGACCTTAAGGTCTTGGGGTCGATTCCCACACAGGACAAACATTCATGTGCATGAACATAATCTGTTTGTCTTGGGTCTGGGTCGTTTTTACCTGTACTTAATTATGTAAAAAGTTAAGTATCTTATCATAGTTTCAGTTAGATGGCCATTATGGATTCGATCACGGAACTCATCAACATCATCATCAGCAGCCGCAACGTCCACTGTTCAACAAAGGCCCTCTCTCCCTTAGAGGGGAGGGGTTGCCATAATCCCCACGCCTGGCAGGCGGTTGGGAATCGCAATATAGGTAGGTAATCCAATAAAAAGACGCTGCTGCTCGTCTTCTTGTTTTTCCTTAGTCGCCTTTTACGGACACCCAACGGGAGGAGATGGATGGGTGCTATTATTCTTATCACGGAATTAATTGTCGCAATAATAATAATTTATAATTTTTAGGTTTACACGACTTGGGTCGACGTTGGGTATCTGGTCTTGAGTAAGGTTGGATACTAGCAAGCTTCCAAGATTCGGGTACTTGTGCCGCTCTTAAAGAGAATATACGCATTAAAATAGGAAACATTACAGTTACACGCTTCTTTAATAATACCGCGAGCATCTCACTAGGGCCACTGGCATGCATTGCAGCATCTTAAGTCACTCTCTTTATCAAACTCGAACATCTCAATCAATCATCAATTTGGTTTCAGTTCATTTTTCCAGGGATCAAAAAGCTTCTAACTAAACTATCAGATGGATGTTTATTGGTTAGAGAATTTGGAACTAATTCAGGAAATATGTTAAAAAGGTCCCTTTTTAAGAAAAAAATCTACTTATTAAGAAAAAAATCTATATTTTGAAGGCTCTGTTAAACGCTTTTGTTTTGACGTGCAGAATAGAAACCTTAGAACTTTGTGCATAGTTTCATTTCAAGTACGCTTATAGTAGTCACGGCGGTTCTTTGTGTGTCTGAAGTTGGCTGCAAGACGCTGCGTAGTAGCTATTTTTATGTTTATGTATTCAGAACTCACTACTGTACTTGCGCAATGGTTCGCCAACCCTAACTTCAGACACACAAAAACCCGCTGTGACTACTGTAAGTTATAAGTAGTACGAATGTATATGGATTCCGAATGGCAGGTACAATGTATTCAGCTGGGTCGAAGTGCGTTCCGGTTGTAATCGGAACTAACTAATAACCACCAACAATAGAATACAAGTATGTATAAGTCTCACTAGTCAGGCATTGGCCATTCTATAATAGACGGACTGAACCTTTTATATGAAGTTTGGAATATGAAATGCAATAATCCATATCCTGACGCAACACGTCAACTACGTTACCACTGTCGGTTGTTGGGTTATCAGATTGTAATTAGGTGGCACGCCATGGTATAAATCAAGATATAAAACAGTGGATTACCGTTCTTAAACTGCATGAGTCTTGTTCTTTCCGTGCCACTATGAAATGACAAAAAGCTTTGCCAAGTTAAAATCGGTTTTTATCATGCATTTAAATAATTCATCAGTCATTTATTTTACGTATTCATAATCAACAAAACATTCAAAAGTTATATTATTAAGTATATTTGCAATAGATATAATTTTATTGAAATTTGATACTATAACGGAATAGGCAAAATTAACAAAACTCCATTCGATACTTCTACACATTTTTAGTCTATGAGTTTTCAAATGTAATATTCATATTTGCTGGTAGCGCCCTCTACGATGACAACTCTCGGCCGGAGCGGCCAGATTCTCAAGGTCATTGGCGCATGTTACCCCCTATGTAAACACTCACTTCTCTTGATACTCCCACAGAAGTATTTACAGTGAGAGTGACAGCGGGAGGAGCTGAATGTTAGTGCCGCATTATGTGGCGAGGTGAGTGTGTGTTAGTATGAAAACCGGAATGTTTATTAGCTTATGTTCTCGAACGTACTAGAAATTATTTATTTTATAATTTTTGTACACACAATAATATTACAGGAAAAAATCTTTTTAAAAAAAATTGAACCGCCTTCAATATCACTGAAAAGTATAAAATAATTTAAATATTATTGAAGTTGGTGTTAGCGTACCTGCTGTGTATATTTGGCACCAACTTCAATAATATTTAAATTATTTTATACTTTTCAGTGATATTGAAGGCGGTTCAATTTTTTTTAAAAAGATTTTATTTTAAACTTTTTAGTGATATTTTCATATATAAAGATTGAACCATCGAAAACCGTAAAATTATCTAGGTAGGTTATGATCACATTATCGTCTACATAGTTTTACATAATTCATGTTTCTTCAGAAAAAAATATCCGGTCGTAATGAAATTTGCATGAAAACATCATAGTAGTTTACTCTCTCGAATAAAAAAAGAATCATCGAAATCGGTTCATAATTGTCAGAGCAATGTAATGGAGAACATCAGTTTTATGGTTTTTACCAGATAAATTCCTCCACATCGTTCATGGTCTTCCAGGAAGTTCTTATCCGGTTGTATAAAATTCATACAGATTCAATACAGTGGTTTCTTCTTTCGAATAAAAAAAGAATCATTGAAATTGGTAAATATTTGCCAGAGTTATGACTATTTTTGTCCGACCGAGCGAGTCCGAGCGACTAAAACGTCATCTATATAGGCTTTCTTGCAAGTCTCAGTGCGCAGTCACCATTCTTGTTTTTTCAGGAACTACTTATTACTAAGCAATAATTTTTTTATGGGACCCAATTAACGGATTAAAGAATGGATGGAAAAAAGATTTTTTCAGATCGGTTCATAATTGCCAGAGTTATGCGCGAACATACATAGAAAAAAAAAAAAAAAAAATATAACAGACGAATTGAGAACCTCCTCCTTTTTTTGAAGTCGGTTAAAAACGGAAATATAGGAAAGAATAGTACAAAGGCACAGCTTATTTCTAAAGAAATTTCTTCTAGTAGGCCTGCGAGTAGAAAGTTGGAAAAAAAAAGAAATGGGACGTAAGGTGTTTATAAAATATAAATAACTAACAAAATAATTAATTTAAATACATTATTTAAATAAAAAACATACACACATATATAGTAAACATGAATACATGCTAATAAGTAAAATTACTAATTACTATTACTCTAACTCGTCGTATGAAAACTGTGACGTTTACCGACAGACGTATATCCGACGGAAGAGAATTCCATAGACGGACGGCATGCACAGTGAAGGAATAGGAATAAATGTCCGTTATATGGGAAGGGAATAGAAGGTTAGTACGGAGATGGGATTTGCAAGGAGAGTCAGGAGATCTCACAAAGGAAAAACGTTCCCGCAGATAGGAAGGGGATGTGGGATTTTAAAGGATATTAAAAAGAAGGCAAAGTATACGAGTGTTCCTGCGAAGACGAATAGGGAGCCACTTGAGGTCCTTACGAAACTGAGAGACATGATCGTATTTTTTCAGACAAAATATAAAACGAATGCATAGGTTTTGTAATCGCTCAAGTTTATTTAAAAGCTCCTCTGTAGCAGCCCAAAACAACTATCAGCATAGGCTAAAATGGGCGGAATAAGGGCTTGTAGAGTGATTCTAGTTTCCATTGGCAGAAAATTTTGGAGACATTTCAGCGAGTGGAATGAGAAATGGACCTTTCTACTTATCTCATTAATATGAGGTGCCCATTATAAATTAGCATCCAAAATTACTCCAAGATCAGTAAAGGCAATAGGAGTACCATCAAGAACAACTGGAGAAAGACAATTTAAGTTAGACCCAAAGTTAAAGTACCTACTACCGATAATCATGGCCTATGATTTTGTGGGATTAATTTGGAGCCCAAACGATTTGGACCAATTATTTATGTCGAAAAAAAGGTGTTCATCGCAGCTACGGCATTGTCAACATCATCAGCTCTTTGGAAATGACTATAGAGTTGCAAATCGTCTGCATAAAGATGGAAATGAGTGGATATTACATTAGTGACGGAATTTATAAAGAATGAGAAAAGAAGAATAGAATTATGCTCATTCATTAGAATATGTTCTAGTTAAAAGCCAGTTCACGCGATGAAAGCCGAGGGGAATTGTTAGTACTAAACATACACGGTGTTAAAACATTTTATTTATATCCATATAACAAGTTTGCACCAAGGAACTGCTTTTTTGTAAGTTGTGCAACCATAAAAACAAATTTAATTTCCGCAACAGGAAAATTGACACGAAGCATATGGTCCAAGTTTATATATGCAAGCTACAAATAATCATATTATGTAGAATAATGTAGATAATCAAATTAGGTATTAAACAAATATAAAAGCCTAAAAAGCCCGAAATTACATTATACATACATTATACGTATACATATGTATATATTATATTTCAACTCGTCTTGTTAAGACCTTTCAATTGATACACATATTGATGTTTTTGAAAATATACATATATAGCCTATGTCACGCCCACAGCTAAAACGAATCTAACGACGTATTATAAGTCACTGTCCATCACACCGTTTAGGCTGTAGGGCGTACTAAAGAAAAAGACATACATACATACTTACATACACATGTACATACCCTCGTAAAACATAACCCTCCACCTGGGGCATTCGGGCAAAAAGAGCGAGTAGAAACCTCAACCAAACATATACGTGTAAACAGTAAAGTTAATTATGAAATCTCAGACATTTATTTATTTATTCAGTCAAATGAGAGCTCAACAAAGGTATATAAGTCTGAAACCTTGAGGTCCCATCGCCATCGATATATTTATATCGATTCCCATCGCCGTTTCTGCCTGTAACGACGAAATCGTTACCTGCGGTGCTCGAAAGATATTGTAGACCTTGGTGCAAGTCCAAGTTGAACTGACGATCAGAACACAGTATCTCGATTTCGGATACCGAAGTTGCTCATTTGACTGAAAAAATGGAGAAGAAGATTTTTCCACTTTCAAGCTTTAGCTAGACAAATCTATCTATACTATATTATAAAGAGGTAGGCCTTTTCGCGTGACTGACTCAACACCGCAGAGCCGAAACTACCAAAGCTAGGGCTATAAAATTTGGAGAGAAGGTTTATTTTATGGCGTAGGGAAACAATTAGCAAGAATTTTTGGAAATTCGAACTTTAAGGGTGAAAAATAGGGGTTGAAATTATGTATGGGTGGGGTGTAAAAACATTGTCTTTTGACTTGAAATTTTGTACTAAGACTCTAACGAAAATAGTTAAACACGTGTATCAGCATTTTTCATAATTCGTCAGTTAAGGGTGTCATATTAACTAAACGAGGTAGGCCTTTTTCACGTGACTGACTCATCAACGCAGGGAACCGTTAGGAGTTTTTCGCGATGATGGCAAGAGACCTGACGGAATGACACTGATTCTATGGCAGAGGGGACAGGCTCTTGTTTGGGATGCCACATGTGTCAATACACTCAGGGACGCGATGTCTAAGGCGGGCGTTGTGGCGGAGAAGGCTGATATGGGCAAGGCGGCGCAAATACATGTCTCTAGCAAATACACATATATTTGTGCCGCTTGCTGTGGAAACGTTTGGTCCATGCAGCTCCAGCACAAGAAACTTTTTCCAACAGATTTCTGCACGACTGATCGCCTCCACTGGTGACAAGAGGGCGGGCTCTTTTCTCGCTCAAAGAATCAGCATTGCAATTCAACGAGGAAATTTAATTCTTCTTAAACTAGTGATTTTTAATAATTAATATTTCTACTAACATCTTAACAGAGCGTATTACTGAAAATAAAATTCCGTTCTTATTTCTATAATTTCTACTAATAAATCCTCTTCAATACAAAACAGGAGCTGGCAGCCCTAAGCACAGAATACAAGTATAATTGTAGGTGAAATTTTTAGTGCACTAATTGGAACTCACAGAATTTATTTACTGACTTTAATCGAACTTAACTTTTTATGAACCTTGTTACATACTCTTTATTGCCTTCGGTGGCTCATAAACCAGCCTAGTTTGTAACATTCCAAAAATAACTTTATCGCAATAGTATATGGTTGAGATTACAATCCGGTGTCAACAAGGTGTTGAAGCTAGTGTGTTCAGTGTTTATTACACAAGATGTCTTGATTAGATTGTCAATCGATTGTTGAATAATTTATTACCGGACATATCGAGGTAATCATTGGTTCATGATGGGGTAATAAAATGCTTCTAGCATTAAGAAGATTCAAATACCTATCACACCAACACACATTTTTCTTATAATACCAAGTAAAAAGTTACCGTAGCCTATAGACGCTGGCAACACCAGAAGAATCACTAGCGCGTTGCCGACCTTAAATATTCTTCTGTTGTGTCCGGTTTTCACAAGCAGAAGTGCCTTACCTTGCGGCAGGGTCAGATATTCCAGTGCGGTGGTACCTACCTAGTATACATGATTTTAGTGACTTGCAAAACTAAGTACCTAACTCATTTGGTGTTTTAAATGTCTAACAATAAGTAAGACCACAAAAAACATGCTACCATGTATATCCCCACGTGAGCTCATTTAGAATTTAAAACTCTTTATTTTGATATTTTGCTATCAATTCGGAACTTCTTGATCAGACGAAAACTGATTATGTAAACTAGTACTATGTTTGTCTGGTTCTTGGGCCTGAGTAAAAAATAAATAGGTTTTTTAATATCGCTTTCTCTTTACGTTTTTGGAACTGTAATTATAATAATAATACCAGGTCTGGTTTATGTCCCACTGCTGGGCACGGGCCTCCTCTCAAGATGCAAGGGCTTAGGCCCAAGTGCGGGTTGGCGGCCTTCACACGTCATTCGAAAACTATTTAGGCTTTCTTAGACAGCCTGCCAGACTTAACTACCTTTGCGCTAACGAAGTCGTCGGGGACAGCTAGTTTTGTTTAGAAGAAAAAAGAAAATCTCTTGGAATTCGTCCGCGGAAGGTTTAATTTATCTTACCTAGATGTCGCTACCATAGTTTTAGGTCACGCTATAATTTCGATACTCCACTTATTTTAAATTTAAATTTCATTAACAAATACTTATATTTAAAATTTAACATTAAAATGTAAAATATTTTTGGAAGCGAGGCTGCTTTTACAGCTTCGTTTTATCTTAACGTTTTTCCCTAATGTTCTTTCTTATTGATTTTATGATGATGATTTGAATGCTTGATTGATCGATATGAAGGGATTAGGGATGTGAGATTAATGGAAAAGAATCGATTAAATAAAAATCGATTTTTCATTATTCAAAATTAATCGATTTCTCAAAAATCGATTTTAATAAAAATAAATAATCGATTACTGCGAAAAAAATCGATTTTTTTGTATTTTTAAAAGTACATGCTAAATGCAAAGAATCTGGATGCTATTCATCTATTTAAAAACATATCCATTTAAAAATATATTCGTATCAGTTTCATATAAAAATTAGATATTAGCCCATGATACTAAATCAGGTTTATACCTACATCGTACTGGCTAAAGTTGAATATAAAACAAGAAATTGAGGTAGACAGTTTTAGATTAACACGAAGTTTAATTTGTACACATACGTTGCAGGAATGGTGTGATTTCTGGCCTTTATAGCATCTTGAGATGAAGAATAATCAGACGTATATAGAATTATATTTTATTATTAGGATTTATTTTTTAATAGGATTGATATTGTATTACGTGTTTTGAACAACTATTCAAGTAAAACCCTGTATTGTTTAACTACCGTATTCTGGTAAATTTCTGCTGAAGTTCATTAGATTCTGCTAAAACTGCAAAAAATTATAATCTGCGACATAATCTGCTAAACCATAAAAATGAGGGTTCATTTCTGCTAATAAATATAATATAAATAGCAGAATTCTGCTAAATCTGGTCACACTGCACTGAAACTACTTTACACGAATGCATACATGCCTACCTCAGAGTAATTAGAATGGAGCTAGTGTCGCGTCGATTCACCGAACAAATTTTTCGTGGCACTTTTGCGGGGTGCGGGAGGCGAAGTAAACACACACAGATACAATTTCACGCATACCCCACACTATAATAAATACGCACACAAATAAAGAATGACCTGAACATATGAACAAAATTTGGCAGAGGGGTTAGCGCATCGTGCTATCTCCAGTTGTATCTCCTCTAAGATGCCTACTGATGGCGCCGTTTTTATTTAATGAACATACGTATGAACTTAATTCGAGATTTTTCATCCAACGCATAGATGGCTCAGTTTATAAAATTGAAACTTACTGCAAGATATTCTCATCCGTCGCATAGATACGAACATTTTCTGAAAATCGATTTAAACACGTAATTTATATAATCGATTTACTAAAAATCGATTAATATTACTATAAAAATCGATTGCAAAAAATCGATTATTAGAAAATAATAATCGATTTAAATAAAAATCGATTATTTTTAAACATCCCTAGAAGGGAGATGTGTGTGTATGTGAGTGAGTGAGTAGGTACTAGGTACTGAGTAGCGATGAGGCATGGGAATGGGATTGGTCATGCTAAAACCAGGGGCTGCAGGCTCGACGTGACATACATAGCGACACTTTTGACTTTGATAGCGATATCATCGCAAACTAGTACCGAAAAACATCGGTTGCACGTAACGATTTTTACGATTAATGCAAGACAGACAGACGAAGCAGTGCTGCCAACTTAGATTTAATAAAGGCGTAGGCAAGGTTAGAAAATTACGAAGGTAGATTTAGTCAAATTTGTCTATGGAAAGTTCGTAGATCTACGTACCTTTTTTGAGTGAAATAAAGAGGTTTTGGTAGGTGAAATAAATAAAATAACTTTGGATACAAAATAAAAATGGCGATACCCTTTGTTCCATTTTTGTAAACCGACGTGAATACTTTTTGTCCTTTTCCCTCAAGTGTGAATATTTTTGTTCATAATACAGCTTTCTTAAGTGGGAGTAACATTCCACTCTTCCTCACTACCACTGCTGGTTTTCATAATTGTTATTTACATTGAGCAGGAGGCTAAAAAACCAAAATCAAACAAAACCACTCCCTCAAAATTTTAGTTCAAAATAAAAATAACAATTT
Source organism: Furcula furcula (assembly GCA_911728495.1). NCBI lineage: Eukaryota > Metazoa > Arthropoda > Insecta > Lepidoptera > Notodontidae > Furcula > Furcula furcula. The sequence continues at coordinate 20,982,187 of OU452257.1, read as the reverse complement.
AAAAAAAAAAAGATGGTGGTTTTCTCATTTATACATAGAAACGAAATATTTACAGTTTATTTACAAACATGTCCACATAAACTAGGTAAAAAACTTCATCAAAGGGGTCGCCGCACTGGGAGGGAAGGGTAAGACTGACGGCATTACCCCTTTGTATATATAGCAAAGCTTATACGTTGGCAGAAAAAGCTACCCGCCCGGTGGTCTCCTGAGACTTCGATAAGTTTGGATGAAATTACTTTCACCAAACCGTGCGACTCATGAGACCAAGGCCCCATGGCCTCCACCGCAAAGGGCGCAAATATATAGTTCGAACCTAGAGCTGCATATTTGCATCACTAGCGGTCGCCGCAGCCCCTCCAGCCGCCCTGCAAGTTGCCGAGGCGTGGAACGCAGCAAGTGTGTCGACACATGTCGCATCCCACACCAACGGCTTTGATAATAAACTTAACCAATAATTAAATATTTTTGGTTGTTTCAGTTTCTTATGGCGCGACGAGACATTTAATTTGACAAATACACGAGTCACAACTAAATGGAATGTACACTTTGTCTTGTTATGTGGCGCGGGGTGAGTGTGTGTTAGCATGAAAACCGGAATGTTTATTAACTTTTGTTCTCGAACGTACTAGAAATTATGCCCATCCATTAGAATATATTCTAGCTAAAAGCCAGTTCACGCGATGAAAGCCGGGGGGAATTGTTAGTACTAAACATACACGGTGTTAAAACATTTTATTTATATCCATATAACAAGTTTGCACGAAGAAACTGCTCTTTTGCAAGTTGTGCAACCATAAAAACAAATTTAATTTCCGCAACAGGAAAATTGACACGAAGCATATGGTCCAAGTTTATATCTGCAAGCTAGAAATAAGCATATTATGTAGAATAATGTAGATAATCAAAGTAGGTATTAAACAAATATAAATTATATAAGCATAAAAGCATAAAAAGCCCGACAGCGAACAAACAAAATGGTCCTAAATTACATTATACGTATACATCTATACTTATAATAAAACTGTAACAGTTCCAATTCTGTACATTGAAGATATTTTGAAAATTATATTTGGAGGGCATTCTATAAACGTTACTGAGGCCGAAAATGTAATTTTTTTAATTTTTGTCTGTCTGTCTGTCTGTATCTCGGCTGAGCATCACGCCGAAACTACTGGATGGATTGAAACGAAACTTGGCATGATTTGAGATCTTACTACGAGGTAGGACATAGGATACTTTTTATCCCGTAATCTAGCACGGTTCTTTTGGGAGAGGGGATTAAAGTCAAAATGGGTACTTGGTTATACTCTTGGTCCGATTTTATCATTTTTTCTTTATAATTATAATAAATATTTGTAAGTTGTTAACAACTGTCTATGAGTATTCCACTCATAGACAGTTGTTAACAATGTTTGGAATTCGATCAGGTTAAGCAACGTTAGGTAAGGTCATTAAATAGATGGGTGACCGTTTAACGCCATTTGAACTAAACGTTTCCGTGCTTTGGAGGGCAAGTACAAAGTGGGTCCAAGTTTTTAACCGACTTTAAAAAAGGAGGTTTTGTATTCTATGCGAATGTATATTATTGAAAGTTTAGTAAACGTAAACACAGCGCGGGCGGAGCTGCGTGGGTCAGCTAGTATGTATATATTATATTTCAACTCGTATTGTTAAGACCTTTCAATTCATATTGATCTTTTTGGATAAATATATGTATAGCCTATGTCACTCCCACAGCTAAAACGAATCTAACGACGTATTATAAGTCACTGTCCATCACACCGTTTAGGCTGTAGGGCGTACCAAAGAAATAGACATACATACTTACATACATATGTACATACTCTCGGAAAACATAAACCTCCGCTTGGGGCATTCGGGCAAAAAAGAGCGAGTAGAAAGCTCAACCAAACTTTTGCGTGTAAACAGTGAAGTTAATTATGAAATCTCAGACATTTATTTATTTATTAAGTCAAATGAGAGCTCAACAAATAAAGGTATCTAAGTATGAAACCTTGAGGTATCTCCCATCGTCATCGATATATTTATATCGATGCCCATCGCCGTTTCTGCCTGTAACGACGAAATCGTTACCTGCGGTGCTCGAAAGATATTGTAGACCTTGGTGCAAGTCCAAGTTGAACTGACGATCAGAACACAGTATATCGAGTAAGGAACATCGAAGTAGCTTATTAGACTGAAAAAGTGGGGAAAAAGATTTTTCCACTTTCAAGCTTTAGCTAGACAAACACTACTAAAATATCACCCATCCCTCATCTTTCACCAACAACCTCATCTTGATGCTTTTTATATGGAAAATAGGATCCTTTTAAATCCTGTGGTGAGGCAACGAAGGGAGCATCATCCAACCGAGCGAGGCGTGATGCTCGGTCAGGGCCGATATGCTCCAAGTTTAAGAAACGCTTAAGCGATTCAGGATCTGGGGTCCAATCAAATCAAAACAAATCAAATGTCTTTTATTGTGTGAGGTGGCGCTATCTGTCGTGTTGTATCCAGTACTCTACTTGCTTTTATCGCCTCGCAGCATAGGCAAGCCTCCCACTAAGTGGACAGACGACATTGTGGATGCAAATAGCCAATGGTCGTTCATTGTGGCGTTCGAAGGGGAAGGCCTACGATTAGCAGTGGACGTCTTGGTGTTGATACCAGAAGTGGAATCATCTGATCATGTCGAGTCGCCACAGACGCTAGACGCTTAGTAGTTACAAAATGTCACTAAAACGCTATTCGCCCGTCACTTGTCACACCGAAAAAGTGTCAACGCACATCTTTCTACGTCTCGCTACAATAAAGGACTTTCCTATTGTTATTGGCTACGATGTATTGTGTTTTGGACCTGACAGCCAATCAATGGCCCACAACGAAATATGGCTGAGTTGTGATGAAAAAATACTTTGTTTTATTGCTCCGGCCCATTTTAGTTTGTTTGACGTCTCACCGTCCAATCACAATTTAAATGTCAATGGTTCTGCGAGCGATAAAGATGTTTGATTTGTTTGTTTATTTTTTATTTCTAAAGAATTTTTGTTTGTTGAAAGAATTTTGGGCAAGCAGAAGGTAAATTTGTATGACAAGGGGGGAAATGTTACAATGTTAGGGTTCCATTCCACCCTAACCTAACCTTTAGGTAACCTTTTAGGTAAAAAAGGTAAAAAAGGAACCCTTATGGTCTGACTTCGTCTGTCTATCTGTCTGTATATCATACCTATATATTTCAGAAACCGCTGAAGATATCGACTTGAAATTTGGAATAGTTTACCCAATCTCAGCGCAAATGAAAAAAATATTATTATTTCATTTTCTTTTTCTAAGTCAAAGTCAAAGTCAAAATATCTTTATTATGTATGCCCACGGAGGCACTTACACTTTCAGGGTAAGTGGCATTCTTAACTATTAACCTCCGCATTGTCGCATCAGCACATGGCGGGGGGGGGGGGGGGCTCTCCAGTGCGTACACCAGGAGCCTCTCAGAGCCTTGCCTTTGAGCCCACCGCTAGGGGCGCATTGTAGCCTCCGGGAACCAGACGCGTTGCTCACTGGGATGGGGGTCGCAACCCCGCCACCGTCCTCCTGGGAGTCGCCACCGTATTCAATGGCCGTCCTAGGGCCAACACCCCAAACACCCAGTGACTACGAAGGTAGCCCGGCCTCAGGGCTGAGGAACGAGACGTTATGCGCCCGCTTGACGTGGCCTGCGGCGGTAGCGCCTGAGACATGACTGTCTCGCAGACGGCGGCCGTCGCTTCCCACGCCCCATCCCCGGACAGCATAGCCGACACTACACTGCCAGGGGAGAGGTCCGATCTAATGACTACAACCAGGTCTCGACGCTCCAACGACCACGCGGGACAAGCCTCTAGCGTGTGTTGGGCGGAGTCAGACTGGTCGCAGTGGTGGAAGCATCTCTTCGTCGCGTCACGTCCGATCATAATAATATGCAGATAATCACTGAAATAACCGTGACTGGTGATTATCTGAGTAAGCTTGTAGGTGAGTCGTCCACTCCGTCGCTGTATCCAAGCTTCGAGATGCGGCAGGAATGCCTCAACGACGCGTTTGCGAGCTATATAAACTAAGTAACATTATAATTGTACAGTACAATACAAGCACAATTGTAGCCTGATTTTTTAGTGCCCAAATTGTAACTAACAGAATTTATTTATTAGCTACTGACTTTAATCGAACTGTACTTTTTTATGAACCTTGTTACATGTTATTTATTGCCTTCGGTGGCACATAAACCAGCCTAGTTTGTAACATTGCAAAAATAACTTTATTGCAATAGGGTGAAATGACGGGTGAAATTACAATCCGGTGTCAACAAGGTGTTGAAGCTAGTGTATTCAGCGTTTATTACACATGATAAGTCTTGATTAGATTGTCAATGGATTGTTGAATATTTAATTACCGGACATATCGAGGTAATAATTAGTTCTTAATCTATACTTATAATAAAACTGTAACAGGTCCAATTCTTTACATTGAAGATATTTTGAAAATTATACTGAGGCCGAAAATGTAATTTTTTTAATTTTTGTCTGTCTGTCTGTATCACGGCTGCGCATCACGCCGAAACTACTGAATGGATTCAAATGAAACTTGGCATGATTTGAGATCTTACTACGAGGTAGGACATAGGATACTTTTTATCCCGTAATCTAGCACGGTTCTTTTGGGAGAGGGGATTAAAGTCAAAATGGGTACTTGGTTATACGCTTGATCCGATTTTATAATTTTTTCTTCATAATTATAATAAATATTAGTAAGGGAACAGTCATAGAGAGCTGTTATCAAGATTTTGTAATCGATCGGGTTAAGCAACGTTAGGTAAGGTCATTAAATAGATGGGTGACCGTTTAACGCCATTTGAACTAAACGGGTCCGTGCTTCGGAGAGCAAGTAAAAAGTGGGTCTCAGTTTTTAACCGACTATAAAAAAGGAGGTTATGTATTCGATGCGAATGTCTGTTATTAAACGTAAAAATAGCGCATGCGGAGCTGCGTGGGTCAGCTAGTTATCATAATAAAACCGTTAGTTCACGTTTCCGCCACCAGCACAGATAAGTTCGCGATCTCCGCGACCACATTTTAGATGTTATTTGGTTAGTGAATGGTTATCTAGTGTATTTTATTTATATCTTTGAAGACACAGACATACTAAAAAAGATGAAGACTACTAAAAACGTGATTCCACGTCTATCCCCACGTGAGCTCGTTTTAAATTTTAAACTCTTTATTTTGATACTTTGCTATCAATTCGGAACTTCTTGACCGATGGAAACTAACTATTTGTTCTTCATGCACAACAGTACATAGGCGGACTCAATGCCGGAGGCATTCTCTACCAGTCTACCTTAGGGTGATGCAGAGACAAATCATGGAAACTATGTAAACTAGTACTATGTTTGTCTGGTTCTCAGGCCTGAGAATGTCTACTAAAAAAGTTTTTTATATTACTGCTTTCTCTTAACGTTTTTGGAACTGTACCAGGACATCATAAGTATTTAAGTTAAGAAATCTTATCATGAGATATATCTTTAGAAAAAAACCCACGCCGTGCTGCCGTTTAATAACTTAGGGAGAACTTAATCTAAGTTTTCAAGTTTGATTAATTCATCCTATGTAGGGCAATGTAATGAGAAAAAAAATTGCATTTGACAGAGCGTGTTATTAAAATTTCTGTACTACATTTATCTTCTTTAAGAGATTATTTTTCTGTTTTAGCCTTGATTTCATTTGACGCAAAATGAGGGGTGTAATTAGTTTCATGCCTATCTGTCTGAAGTCAGACAGACAGACATTAATCTGTCTGTAGTACCGTAGGTCTCTGGGTTTATAACAGGTTACTGTCCATTTAAATAAATGAAATAAATATTCTTATTTTATTTATTATTCTAGAACAATCTATCTACACGCGGCCGTCTGATCCCAAACTAGGCAGAACCTGTACAATTGAAACCAGACAACTGATACTAATACATATACTTATACTTCTTTTTTTAAATACATACTTCATCATCAGAAGCCTAAAGACGTCAACTGCTGAACAAAGGCCTCCCCCTTAGATGGGAGGGGTTGCCATAATCCCCACGCTTGGCAGGTGTCATGGGGATCGCAGTATAGGTGGTAGGTAACCCAATAGAAAGACGCTGCTGCCCGTCTTCTTCTTTTCCCTTAGTCGCCTCTTACGGACACCGAACGGGAGGAGATGGGTGGGTGCTATTCTTACCCGGACACCCCACGGGTATACATACTTAAATGGGCAAAACACCCAGACACTTGGTGGGAATCGAACACACGAAGTCGTGTGAGCCATCTTAAATTTCATCCAAACTTTAGATCGCACTTGGTTTACACCCGTGTGATTTAAAAATAAGAAACCAGGCTCGACCTGAAACCAATTTTGGTATAAACATAATAATAATAATCTCATACGCTCAATCTGACACCAAAGACAAAGGACAAAGACATTTACACCAGTAAACATATTCATCATCATCATCATCATCATCAGCCGGAAGACGTCCACTGCTGAACATAGGCCTCCCCCTTAGAACGCCACAATGAACGACAATTTGCTATTTGCATCCACCGGTTACCTGCGACGCGCACAATGGCGTCTGTCCACCTAGTGGGAGGCCTGCCTACGCTGCGTCTTCCGGTTCGTGGTCGCCACTCGAGAACCTTTCTTCCCCAACGGTTATCGGTTCTTCGAGCGATGTGGCCTGCCCATTGCCACTTCAACTTGCAGATTCTGAGAGCTATGTCGGTGACCTTAGTTCTTCGGCGAATCTCCACATTTCGGATTCTGTCGCGCAAAGAAACTCCGAGCATAGCTCTCTCCATGGCTCGTTGTGTAAACATATTGGTCAAAGGCAAATATCATTGGGTCAAAGGACTACATTATAACAGTGTGGGACAACAACGACCATATCGTCATCATCATCATCAGCAGTCGAAAGACGTCCACTGCTGAACAAAAGCCTCCCCCTTAGTAGGGAGGGGTTGTCATTATCCCCACGATTGGCGTCGCAGTATAGGTGGTAGGTAATCTCATTAGGGATCGCAGTATAATAATAATACCAGCCTTTGTTTATGTCCCACTGCTGGGCACGGGCCTCCACTCAAGATGAGGGGGCTTAGGCCATAGTCCACCACGATGGCCAAGTGCGGGTTGGCGGACTTCACACGTCAGTCGAAAGCTACTTACTTCTCAGACATGCAGGTTTCCTCACGATGTTTTCCTTCATCGAAAGCTAGTAACAATCGCACAAAGACGATTCGCACATGATTAATTAAAGAAATCGATTCCAAACTTATCGAAGTCTCAGGAGACCGCCGGGCTGGTAGCTTTTTCTGCCAACGTATAAGCTTGGCCATACAAAGGCGTAATGCCGCCAGTCTTTTAGGTACCCTTCCCTCCCAGTGCGGCGACAACTTCGAGGAAGTTTTTTACCTAGTTTAAGTGTACATATTTGTAAATAAACTGTAAATATTTTGAAAAGTTAATTAATATCTAAATTCCCTCGTTTCATTAAAGAAATCAGAGGTGCGAGCCGGGGTTCGAACCTGCGCAGCTTGTTTCCAAGGCAAGCGCTCGCCCACTGAGCTGTTACAGCTATATCGCAGTATAGGTGGTAGGTAATGAAATACTCGTAGAAAGACGCTGTTGCCCGCCTTCTTGTTGTCCCTTACTCTCCTCTCACGGACACCCAACGGGAGGAGATGGGTGAGTGCCATTCTTACCCAGATGCCTTGTGAGGTATCTGGGTGTGACCGTATCGTATAAGAAATAAAATAAAAATAGACCAACTTCCCTCGCCTTAAATAAACAATATATTACGTAAAAAAAGTTTAACAGAAATGTTTTTCACTGGGGTCCGTGTAATGCCATGTTTATATATGTATTTCTCGGCTTCGGACCTCGGTTGTAATTTATGGGTGCCCATAAAAAGAGAGGTTTAGGACGCCTTGCCATGATTTGCATTTTTTCCTTCGGAACACGTGTTGATGGCCGAATTTGCATATTAATACACCAGTTTTTGCTGTCTTATTTTTAAGCCTGTTTATTATTATGGATTACCTATATTAAAAATATAAATACCAATTACCTTATGTATAGATGGCAATGTTTAATTTTAGAGACAGCAATTGCCTTTTTTATTTCAGAACTAGCGCCCCGCCCCGGCTTCTCACGGGTGATTTTTAGGTTTCTTTTAACACCTTTAGAAATTGAATTATATTTTACCACAATTGTTTGTGTCCCACTGTCTATAGTCCACGCTAGCCAAGTGAGCCAAGTATTAACGAAAATGATGCTAAGTTTCAAGTAAATTTTTTCAGTCTTGAAATATTTGTAAATCAAACTTTTATTTTGTGGCTAAGTATGTCCTAATCGCTATTATAGAAAAGCAGGCATTTTTTCGATTAATAGAAAAAAAAACGATATCTTCCAATAAAAATTGATATATTCAAGATCGATTAATATTGAAGAGAAGAGAGAAAAATCGATTTTTAAATTTAAATATTCGATATTTTACACTCGTGACACCCGCACAGTCGCTCACATCCCTCCAGTGTTGCCAGGTGTTAACGACACCATGGACCTGAGTGCTCCAGAGAGTTGGTCAGGTCAGGGCCCCCATCTCAGCGTGTCTTCGTCGGCCGAGTGGAAACCCAAGGGGGCCCGCAGGACTCTCAGCTCTGGCTTGCCTTAATTGGCCGTCCAGAGAGGAGATGTTAGAGCTATATGCACAAGTTAAAAATAAAATAAAAAAATAGTAGGTTTTACAGCTCTGTTAACAAACTAGTATTCGTTATACATTTGGAAAAATAAGGAGATTTTTACAAACATCAGTAGGCAATTTTCAAAATTCAGGAGATTCAACCCTAAAATCAGTAGATCAGGATATACATACACCTCAAAATCCGGAGATACCCTAAAAAACCAGGAGCCCAGGAGGGCAACGCTGCATCCCTAAGAACGTCAAGAACGAAGCTGATTATGTCAGCCTCGCTTGCAAAAAAATATGTCAATTTTTTTTAAAAGCTGATTACAGATAGATGATAATAATTTTAAAATAAATGGGGTTTCGAAATCATAGCGCGATCCAAATCTACGGTAGCGACATCTAGGTAAGACAAATTAATCCTTCCGCGGATAAATTCCAAGAGTTTTAATAAACTACTAGCAGTATCCGCGGCTTTGCAAATTTTATTTCATTTCATTTATTTTATTTCATTTCTTTGCCTGCAGCCAGTAATTTTTAACCGACTTCAAAAAAGGAGGAGGTTCTCAATTCGTCTGTATATATTTTTTTTAACCGACTTCTTTTTTTTTCTATGTATGTTCGCGCATAACTCTGGCAATTATGAACCGATTTGAAAAAATCTTTCTTCCATCCATTCTTTAATCCGTTAATTGGGTCCCATAAAAAATTATTGCTTAGTAATAAGTAGTTCCTGAATAAACTAATTTTTTTTAAATAAAAACCGACTTCAAAGTAAATTATCTAAAAAGTATAAAATAACGAAAATATATTGAAGTCGGTGCTAGCACACCATGTTAACTAAGACTAGCAAGACTTGACACCGACTTCAATATATTTTCGTTATTTTATACTTTTTAGATAATTTACTTTGAAGTCGGTTTTTATTTTTAAAAAAATAGTTTATTTAACACTTTTTAGTGACTTTTATTTTAGCAAAATAGGTATCAGCACTATCACACAACTCGAACGTCTAGTTACAGTAACTTACTGAAAACATAAAAAGTTTATATCTCTCTTACTCTACCCTAAGTTGAAAAATACTCTAACTACTGCAAAAAGAATTTTTGAAATCGGACTTGTACTTTCTGAGAAATCCGCGGACAAACCTACATACATACATATATACATACATACATACACTCATCAAATTTGGTAAATTTGTTTAGAAGCCCACATAGACTAACATATATTAATATTACGCATTTTTATTAATATTACATACATACGCGTCGAATAGAGAACCTTCTTTTTGAAGCCGGTTAAAAACAAGAATGGTGACTGCGCACTGAGAGCTGCAGGAAAGCCTATATAGATGACTTTATGGTGCTTTTTAAGGACAAAAATGGTCATAACTCTGGTAAATATTTACCAATTTCAATGATTCTTTTTTTATTCGAAAGAAGAAACCACTGTAATGAACCTGTATGAATTTTATCACAACCGGATAAGAACTTCCTGGAGGACTATGAATGAAATGGAGGAATTTATCTGGTAAAAACCATAAAACTGATGTTCTCCTTTACATTTCTCTGATAAAATATATGAACCGATTTCGATGATTCTTTTTTTATTCGAGAGAGTAAACTACTATGATGATTCCATGCAAATTTTATTACGATCGGATAAATTGTTTCTGAGTTTCTGAAGAAACATGAATTATGTAAAAGTATGTAGACGATTGAAGTTGGTGCCAAATATACACAGCAGGTACGCTAACACCAACTTCTTTAATATTTAAATTATTTTATACTTTTTAGTGTTATTGAAGTCGGTTCAATTTTTTTTTAAATATTTTATTATGAACTCGAGCTATGTTAAGCAAACAGTGGTACACCGTAATTCGCTAGTCTGAATTTGACCTGGGGTGAGCCAAGGCCTTGGCTTAAATCAACTTAAGCCATCCCTTGTCTAGCGTGGGGAAATCCTCTCGTTTACCATTCCATTATGTGCCATATAAACATAACATAAGTAGCTCATTAAATCCCTACCTGTTAGTCTAGCCGGGCAATACTATTGTACTAAACTCCCTTGGTTAATTAATAATGTGATTTGAATTCCGAACGTCAAGTAAAATGTCGTATGAACACTTTTCCCACAGATACTCTTATACAGACCTATATCTGCTTACGGCCGAACCTACATACATTACTTATATTAAGCGTTAATCACAATTAGTTAACTGTAGTTAAATTTTTTAAGTAACGTTCGCGCCCACTGTCAAAATTTAATGCTTACTTTACAAATATTAGAATTTAAGGATGCATAGTGTGCGACTAGTGCGTCCAAGGCGACAAATATATCGATAATTGTCGTGTGTTGCCATTACTAAACGGGTAAATAAAAGTTTTATTCTAAATATTGGCTTATTATACAAAATATAAATATTTAGTCAATAAGTAATTGTTATAAAATCAATGGTTTATGGAACAAATACAACATAAACACGCGTTGTTTTAATAATTCTCACAATTATTTTTTTCGTGTGGCAGTGTTGGTATAGCAGACACGCTTGACAACATTAAAAAAAACTTCAGTGACAGCAGACATCCACAGATATTTAGATATGAATATGATAAAATATGATGATATAAATAATAATATAGTCATCATATTTTATGAGGTTATTTTAGGGCCTCTTGAGCCTGACCCGACTGTACCGACCTGTTCATAGGTACTAGGTATCTATAGCACTTTAGCCCTTGATATCTCGATCTCCCAATGAATTCAATATTCTTTTCATGTCGTAGTGGAACGATTGGTGTCAATCTGCAAGTACTTCTCCGGTTTATTGTCCAGAGAAAACTCGAAGAATTATTACGCCATTCGCTGACGCTCTTCTCTCGTACCGCAGAGAATAATCGAATCAATGAGACCTTCAGATATTTTATATCATACATATGTTTTTCCGTATTTATGTTATCAGAATTACAATGCCCAAAATTATAGAGAATGACTTCTTGAAACAAATAATGTAGTTATCAGCTGTTTGTTGCCGCCATAAAATGTGTCAAAATCATTGATTAGCTAATCTAAGTAACGTCTCTCGGAAACTTAAAGTTAAGTATGATTAACTAGCGCTAACTAAGCATTAACCCACTGAGAGCGCAAATAATTTGACATCTACACTAAGTAACGAGATAAGGATCAATTAACCCACTGTAGGTTCGGCCGTTAGAGTAGTATAATACTCCAACTGCCGCACTCACAAACCCCAATTAACTTTAATTCTAATTAAATCACATTTATCAATCAATTCAGTTCGACTGTCAGAGCCGTTTATGATTATTTTCGTTTACTGAATACAAAATAATTAATATCTACTCATTATCCTGCGTATTAAGTATTAATCGGCTACGAGTATCGAAATAATCGGATTTCAAAAAATGGATTAATAATCATTAACTATAATTGACGTTTGTAGATTCGAACCGAGCGCGGCAACCAAAGTGGTTATTCTGTAAGAAGATTTAAACTAGACAGCTGAATCCGCGGTGAGGTATGAAATTCTTTCAACGAATTTGATATCTCACCGCGGATTCAGCTTTAGAGTTTGTTAAATATTCTTACAGAATCATCACCATCATCATCAGCTGGAAGACGTCCACTGTCGAACATAGGCCTCCCCCTAAGAACGCCACAATGAACGACAACTGGCTATATGCATCCACCGGTTACCTGCGACGCGCACAATGTCGTCTGTCCACCTATTGGGAGGCCTGCCAACGCTGCGTCTTCCGGTTCGTGGTCGCCACTCGAGAACCTTTCTTCCCCAACGGTTATCGGTTCTTCGAGCGAAGCAAACACAGGGTCCAGTATTCTGTAAGAATACCACTACAGACCCCTTTGTTCTAGAAAAAAAAAATTGATGAAAAGGCGCGAACGCTGCAAATAGCTGCGTTGATATTATTTTAAATCTAGCAGTATTTGTGTTTCATTACCTCGCAGTAGGTGTGAAAGGTTGAGTATTCTCCTCGAGGATAAAGGTTTCTTTGACTTGGGCGAGCTTGAATCCCTCGCTGTACTCATGATTTTAGTATTAACTCCCTCGCATAATTCTGTACTCGGTGCGCTCGGGAGTTACTAGAATCCTTATGCTCAAGACTTAATTTCACGCCCGTGGCATAAGACACTGCTTTATCTCCTTGGTGAATAAACTACTAGTACACACCTACTTACTACCATTTTAACTAGCGTAAGTGTTATGAAAGATAAAAGGACCATGCCCATCTGTGCCCCATAAATGCCCAGATAAAGTATATTGCAAGATTGCTCTAATAAATAAAAACTAGAATTATGTTGTTAATTTTAAATCATATGAAGCACTGGATAAAAAATAAAAATAAATAAGACGTTCTGTTGACATTGCAGTACCAGTGTATCTAACGAAATTGCTTTCACATACATATTGACACTATACAATGGAGACAGACTAGATAATTCCAAATAACTGACATGTTTATCTGATAACATACAGATAAGTACCTATATATAAGAACACTGATCTGGCTTAGCTTAAGTGATGATGATCATGAAGTTCGTAGTGAAAACTAATAGCAATGTTGTCTGTAAACGATAAAATGTATATATAACCAGTAGGAAGTTATCATGTTCATGTCCAATATCTTTTGAACCGGTGCTTTATATGATATTAAATCTAGTTATCATATAAATACTGTTAAAAAGTTATCATATGACATAGAGCTGCAATTTGGGGATTGCATGGCATTTCTGACTTTCAGCTCCATACTAATATGGGCATGATTGGTCCTTTAAGTTCAGATTTTTTAAATTTTTGCTTGCGTATCTGTAAATTTGACATAGGTATTAATTTAGATTCGATGGCATCAGTTTTGAAGTGAACGGCAGGATTTCTACCTGATCAGGTGACCAAGATATCTATAACTTATATTATATAAGAAAGTAGCTTTCTGCTTCCGTCTGTATATCCGCTAACTTCTCCTAAACGACGCAACGGATTTTGAAGCGATTTTCACCATGAGTTATGTTTAACTGAAGGTTTCTAATTGTATAAAAATATTATGCTTCCGTGCGAAGCCGGGGCGGGTAGCTAATAATTAATAAAACATTCATTCTTGTACTTCTCTCATTCATTCTTTTCTTAACTTTCTTATCTTTTGTTTCTTTTTTTTAGTTTCTTAAAAAAAAAAAATTATTGTGTCGTTGAATATTTTTTTCTTTTCTATTTATTTTTAATGCATTTTCCCAATGCATTTAAGTTTTGTGGATGTCTCCAAAAATTATCCAAAGGGATTTGTTGTCCATTCCGCACAAGAATGTAACGTCAACGATAAAATTTCAGTTGATGAAGCACCCCGAAGCGAGCTGAGGGCTTCGTGACGTAACTCTAAGGGCGGGATCTCATTTATTATTCTTTTTTACGACGCATAAATTCCGCTTTTCTCTGTAATCGGACCCTGTCGTGTGCAGTTCTGCATATTTTTTACTCTGCTACCATTGGTTTAGGTTTGATGAACGAGCGAGTGAAAGAGACGTACGGTGGGTTAATTGTACTCCTTTTAATGTTGTCTGGAATATTTTTTCTGTTTGGATGTTGTCTGGTCCATATCTGTTGGCCTTTTGGATAAGCTCAGAGTCACACAACGAGCTATGCTCGGAGTTTCTTTGCGTGATAGAATCCGGAATGAGGAGATTCGCCGAAGAACCAAGGTCACCGACATAGCTCGTAGAATATGCAAGTTGAAGTGGCAATGGGCAGGCTACATCGCTCGGCGAACCGATAATCGCTGGGGAAGAAAGGTTCTTGAGTGGCGACCACGAACCGGAAGACGCAGCGTAGGTAGGCCTCCCACTAGGTGGACAGACGACATTGTGCGCGTCGCAGGTAACCGGTGGATGCAAATAGCCAATTGTCGGTCATTGTGGCGTTCGAAGGGGGAGGCCTATGTTCAGCAGTGGACGTCTTCCGGCTGGTGATGATGATGATGAATGTTGTCTGTAACTTACTAGAATATTACACATTGAAATCAAACTACTTTTACGGATTTTATAACCGGAGGCGACCATGGGTGCGGCAAAGCAGGTACTCGAAACGTCGGGATAGTAAAATCTAAAATAAACTGCGATCAAAACCGTAACAGTGGTTTGATTTCAATTACTCCTTTTGTTCCAAACCAACGATATGATATACAGGGTGTAAGGGACTACGTACCGAAAACTGTTTCATAAGATTTCTCATATTGTCCGTTACAACATTACAGAATCCATTTATATGGCAAATGACAAATGACTAACTAGTTAATTGTTGAGCATGTAATGAATACGTGCGGAATAATATTTATTTTTCAAATTATATTGCTAATTTCAATTAAGCCGCCTGCCAAACGTGGAGATTATGGCAACCCCTCCCTTCTAAGAGAGACCTTACTACCTACCTTTGTTCAGCAGTGGTTATTTTTTTCGGCTGCTGATGATTGCGATACACGCACCCTTAGACAAAAAGGTACACATTGTGCGGTCGTCTGCTGATATCGATAGAATCGCCAGAGAACTACAGAAGAAATAGGTATGTTTAGTTTTTAGAGGTAGTTTTTCTATTATTATCCTGTGCACAAACTGTTGTCTAACGCCAAAAGATCTATCTGTTCCACATATTTAATGGATATTACTGAATCAGGAATATGTAAAACTGAACAAAAGTTTTGGCAGGAATTTACATGTGACATAGAACCAGAAAATTACAAGTTATTGATATTTCATGTTAACATAAGATCAATGTTAAAAAACCATGCACACCTCGAATACATTATCGCGACTAGCAAGATACCTATTCATATTATTGTAATTACCGAAGTGAACATAAGCGATATTACTAAAAAATTTTTTCATTTACTAGATTATAATATGTACACGGAACTACGATGTGATAGGAGAGGAGGCGGTATTGTTGTATATACTTACACATAAGAGTATATCGTTTACGAGATTATCTGTTAATACGCAGAGTTTTGAGTGTTTACTGGGTAATATAGAAACTTATGATGGTTATAAGACTACGTTATGTGCATTGTACAGACCGCCTAATCTGAACAAATATATTTTTATCCATGAACTGTCGAGTATTCTAACAGATTTGTCAAAGGAAAATAGTTGTATTTTGATTGGCGACACTAATATTGACATAGCAGTAAATAATACAGTTATGAGCTCATATTTAAATAGCTTGCATGAATTAGGGTTTGAATGCTGTATTTCGAATTACACTAGAATAGAGGAAAGTTGTTTAGGCATATCCAAAACATGTATAGACCATATATTCATCCGTGACGTAGTATCGTTGCGAGCAGTGGATGGCAGTGGCCACTCCGTGCGGTCAGCTGTTGTTCGCAATGCGATCGCGGACCACTACATAACCGGTTTAGCAATAGTCAGCTGCAAACCGATAAGCCTACAAAAAACTGTTATTAAAATAAACAATGACAATATTAAGGAAGCACTCAGTAATATTGATTGGAATCCGGTTTATGGTATAATAAAATAATAATAATAATAAATACACTTTATTGTACACCAAAAGTTACATGTAAATTTAACAATACGTTGTAGATATCAATGTACAAAGGCCAAAGGTATGACTGATCCGAATGAAATTTGTAACTATATAATTAGAGAATTTGAAACAATATATAGTAAAAACAAAGAAGAAGTTACGGAAAAACTTAACAAAAGATATCAGTGTAAATGGATTACAAAAACGTTGAGTTATATGTCCAATAAAAAAAAGAGCTTCTTGATATATGGCAAAAAGACACTGGGAATACTAAAAATAGGCAAATTTATAACAAATATAGAAACAGAACTAATAGACTAATGAATAATGCAAAAAATAAATCGATCAAACAAGATAATATATGTAATAACTTCAAAAATCCGAAAAATATGTGGGAAATTATTAATCGGCTTACCGGCCGAATAGTTAAGGCAGTAGATGATATAATTATTAAATCCTTTCAGTTGGAACCAAAAATACTATGTAACAAATTCTCTAATGATTTTTCTTCAAATGTAAACAATGTTATATATGATGGTAATACACCAATACTCGATGAAGATGCGTATAGGAATACACCAAACTTAACAATGCGTATGAGTAAAATCAGGGAAGAGGTATTATATAAAATAGTTAACAATTTAAATGACAAAAAAAGTCCTGGCATAGACAAAATACGTGCAAGAGACATAAAATATATAGGCAAAGAAATCACACCCGTTCTCACTCATTTAATAAACCAATGTATAGTCAAGTCTATATACCCCGACGCTATTAAAATAGGAATTATACGACCCATTCATAAAAAAGGTAGCTATTTAGATACTAATAATTACCGACCAATCACTATACTATCATGTATTGACAAAATTATTGAAAAATACTTCGGTAAACAAATAAAAGACTTTTTATCGACTAATAAAATTATACACGAGAGGCAATTCGGTTTCCAGAACAATAAGAGCACATCTCAATTATTGTCATTGTTCACTGACGAAATAAATAGTCACCTTAACGATAAGAAACATGTTTTAACAGTAATGATTGATTTTAGCAAAGCATTTGATACGCTTAATTTTAATGTATTATTTAAAAAAATGCAGCAGAATGGTATACAGGGTCCTTTGTTAGAATGGTTTAAAAATTACCACGCAGACAGGTATAACGTGGTCAGTATGAATCAGCCGGAAAACAAAGTACCTTGATTCCAACGTCCTACGGATCGGCCCAAGGTTCAGTGTTAGCTCCAACAGAGTACCTACTTTATGTTAACGATATGGTCAATATATTTCAGCACTGTTCTGCATACCAATTTGCTGACGATACTTGTTTAATAGTAGCGCATAGAGATTTAAATGTTGCCGAAACAATGATGCAAAATGATTTCAACAAACTGTGTAAATGGGCTCATGATGTTGGTCTGACTATTAATTATCTAAAAACCAAGCTTATGCACGTTCACTCACCTTACCTGTACTCCAACCGAACACCAACAGTAGTAGCCCATAAGCACCAATGTTTACATCAGGGTCAGAAAAACTGTAATTGTATCCCGTTACAAAACGTTCAAGAACATACATACTTAGGACTAAAAATAGATACTAAGTTCCATTGGAGTGCCCATGTTGACCACGTATGTAACAAGCTAAGAGCCGTGTTAGCCAAATTAAATATCCTAAAGGATAAATTACCTTACAAAACTCTGAGAATGTTATATATGGCACTAGCTGATTCATGTATTGGTTATGGTTTGGCAAGTTACGGCAGAACATATAAGACATATTTACAAAAAATATTTAATATACAATTACGCATTCTCAAAAATATTGTACCGTACAAAATCAAAATAAAATATAAAGATAATTATGAAGATCTGTTTAAATACTGTAAGGTGATTAATATTTTCGATAAAGTTACTCAAGCAATTATCTGTGAACACTCCAGCCATTTAGACTGTTTGTCAAGCGGCCTGTTAATTTACGTAATGTGCAATACCTACCTCTGTATAAGTTACCTAAATATAATAATGTATACGGAAAAAGGACTTGGAAGTATACGCTACCTTACAGTTTAAACGCGTTACCAAAGACTTTAGTCAGTAAATTAAGAGATAAGAACCCCAAACAAATTAAAAGTATATTAAAACACCATTTTACTGTAGGGCAATATATACTTCCAAACCTTACAGCCTCTGCATAAGTAACATAACGTAATGCAAATAAGTCTTGAATTGTGGTAAAGTAGGATGTATCGAGCGTGTATTGCATCACTCAAGCACATAATCTTTTCTAAATAGATTAAGCGGTGAGTTTTTTTGTAAATTTTATTAACAAAATTTGAAATAAACAGTTTGAAATTTTAATTTTAAAATTTTAAAAAGACATACAGACAAGTCGATTAGAAGAAATATCACGCACACAGACAAAAATTAGACACTGCCTAGCAAAAAGTGACATTTCAGTACAAGAAAAAAATATTGGTCCTAAATATGATGCATTACTTTTTCACTCAGTTCTTTCGACCAATAAGAGCGAGAGAGTGACTATTGGAGCGATGATATGATGATAATAATGCATAATGCTTATTTTATCAAATTGAGTTTGTTTTGTTTGCATTTAATGATAGGAATCCTATCATAAACTAATGACATTTTTTTTTGGATTTGCTGTGTACATCGATATTGTGTATTAGTATTTTATTAGTGTTTCCAAATTATGAAACTTGTTATATGTAAATGCAAGTGGGCCTCGTGTGCTTTGAAAAAATAAAAATCACGAGGTTTTGACAACTTATACGATATTAAAAATGAATTATCTATGCGGAATTTAGATTTTAATCATCTTAGTTCATATCTACAAGACAAGTAAGTCGCAACTCGCAGTTATATTGATAGGTAAGTTTATTTCCAACTTATTAATTTCTTCTCAACTTCGATGTTAGGTAAGGTGGGGTAAGACTGTCACCGGGGTAAGACTGTCACTTTGAAATAACTCGAAAAGTTCTGCGTTTTTTTTCCAATTTAACTACTTAGTCGATAAAACAGTTATCATGAAATGGTTCTCGGCTCAAAACACAGTTGTCACTTCTGCAGAACTATTTGGTCAATATCACACAATTAAAATTTCAGCTGTAAGAAAAAAAATGGCTAGTTGGTGGATCTGAAATAATCATTAAAAATTTTGTGGTATTAAATGTTAAATTGAAATATCTTTGCTGTAAGTAGCATCATACTAACATCGAGTTTAAAGTTATCTTGTTATTATCACATAAAACAAATAAGTTTCCTTAATATTAAAAAAAAAAAACCATAACATAAAAATGTCAAAGTGGGGGAAGACTATCAGTTTACCAGGGGCAAGACAAACGTATGTTAGTCTTGCCCCAAGTCAGATATTGTAAACAGTTTCAAAGCGGGTATCGGCTTTAACTAGGTGCTAACAAATAATTATGTTTCACAGTTCGGTCCTTAGCAACTTATAATGTTTACTTATTGTAGTTATGCGTCCTTACTACTAGCCTTGCACGGAATGATTTAAAGTTTTTTTTTTTTTTTTTTTTTCGGGCACTTAAATATTTTGTCACCTCACCGCCTCCTATAAGACGGCCCACCCGCAGTGTGTCTTCAATGTTTGTTTCCGTGCTCAAGCCTTCGCACGTCTCCAATCCAAAGCGCCAAGTGTATTTAGTATTAAATAAAAATAATTAAATTAGTATTAAAGAAGAAGTGAAAGTCAAGAACCGGACAACTGAGAGGCGACGCCGCGACGTCGGGACAACGGAGAGGTGCCGCCGCGGTGGTGACGTCGGACGACTCTTCGTCTTCGGGAAATGGATCGTCGTGCACTATTTAAATTGTGTTCGTACAAATCGAGCTTCCATACAGGGTCGTCTCACACGTACATAAAGAACACATTTACGGTTAACAGCTATACCCCACCAGCGGGTAGTTGTCGCCCCACAAGCGGGTTTGACGTTTTCGCTGTGTTCAGACGATGCGAGCTTCCAATACAACCGGGGTCGTCTCTGTCGTAGTGTTGAACACGTTAACTGTATAGTGCGTTACACAAAAGCGATGCACACTCCTGTAGTTGTTGTTTTCGCTATGTTCATACGATGCGAGCTTCCAATACAATCGGGGTCGTCTCTGTCGTAGATAATGAACACGTTCACCGTTATAGTGCGATACGTCAGCTCTGCAGATGTGAGTATATATGTGAGTATTTACGGTTCATGCGATGCACACATCTAACATCGGGTAGCTGTTGCTTGCGCTGTGTTCATACGATGCGAGCTTCCAATACAATCTGGGTCGTCTCTGTCGTAAGATAATGAACAACTTTACAGTCATTGTGCAATACACAATGTTCATGTGAGTATACTAGGTCTTGCTGCTGGTATGTCAGTATGACATGTTTCTTTACGGTGCGTGTTTCCACACCGTGTCGTCTCATTTGTATAAACAATGTACATCATCATCATCATCATCACCAGCCGGAAGACGTCCACTGCTGAATATAGGCCTCCCCCTTACAATGTACATATGTACAGATAAATGCGATACGCATTCCTTATTGCGGGTAATTGTTGCAAACACTATTATGAAATGCATGCCGCCAACACATCTGGGAACATATAATCCGATCATTATCATCAGCCAGACAAAATCCACTGTTGAATATACGAAGACGTCCATCTTGGAACGTCACAATTAACTGTAATTTGCTACAACCATCCACCAGTTGCCTGGGATTCGTACAATATCGTCAGATATAATTCGATCTGTAGGTACTCCTAATTATCGGAATACGTCGTGCGCCACTGGACGAGATGAATAAATAATTAAGAAGTTATATTAACAATACTAATATTTTTTCACAGTAGAATTAATAAGACTTCAAAACTTCGTAGTTCGTACTGCAAAGTGGTATCTAGCAGATCCGAGGCGGACTGGCCGCGGCGGGCTTTACCACAGGCTCGACGAGATCCTGGCCGGCCTACAGCCGGAGCATCCGTGAGCACCACCGTGGAGCTGCAGTAAGTAGCCTCTGAACTTATGGGACAGTACGCCGCGCCGCCGGCCGCCGGCCGCCTCCTACACTTATTATAAATACTTAGTTGAAAATAACTATTGATAAATCTGATCTAGAGAACAAAACAATCGTCATATTATTAATTCGTCGTTAATTTAGCTTAATTTATGACCTTGATGACTATATTTATGGTTTAACTTTATGAACAACTAGCTGACCCGCGCAGCTCCGCCCGCGCTTTTATTACAATTTGCTCCCCTTTTCTCCCCCCTCCCTTGATTTATTTCTCTCTCCATCTCTCTCTCACTTATAAGAAAAATCTAATTCTCTCTTTTCTCTTTCCCCTTTCCCGCTTCGGTCCCCGTCACAGACCCCCTCTTCCTCTCCCCGTTGTCCCCTCTCTGAACCCCGTCCCCCTCTCTTCTACCACCTTGCTCCCCCTCACTCTCCCCTTGTTCTACCTTAATCCCCCTATCCCTCACCCTATCACTCTCTCCTCGAATCCCCTCTCCCTCTCTTTCCTCTCTTGCACCCTCCTCTCGTTCTAAATATCCTCGTTAATCATGGTATCTGGTATCTGGGATTCTTACCCACTTAAACCCCTGCGGCTGTCGCATCGCCATATATGAGGGGACACCTGGGCCCTCCAGTGGGATATGCACCAAATACCCCTCAGTGCGCATTATAGCCCCCGGGAACCTGGCACCATGATCACAGGGTCGGGGCTTGCAACCCCGTCACCGTCCTCCTCGGAGTCGCCGCCGCCCGTCACCTATCTATGTAATGTCCTTGGCTAACGTTGCTAAACCTAGCGGCATGAAATATACTTTACGATTTTATTCTCAGACCTACCCGATATGTACACAAAATTTCATACAAATCGATTCACCCATATATTTAATGACCTAGCCTTATGTTGCTTAACCTTAACCTAGCGGTATGAACAACATTCACAGCTTTTTTGTCATTGGTGTATATATTAGTGAAGTTTATGTTATATTGAAGAAGGGATAAATTCATGCTAACAACAATTTATTAATAGTTAATTATTTGTCATAAAAAGTAAAGGATAAAAAATGGTTATTGTGGGTTATCTGTAAGAGATAAACAAATACCATTACGAACTTTTTTGTAGACCTTGTTAATATGTACAATACTGAAGTACATTATTTTGATCTATCTCGTAGGGTTCAGCCAGCGTTTGCAATGTAAGCGCAAAAAAATGTGCTTATTTACGACATCACATTAGAAACCTCAAAAATTATCAGTGTTTCTCTACTATATTATGCATGTATTATACATATAAACCTTCCTTAAAAAACACTCTATCTATTAATAAAAACCGCATCAAAATCCGTTGCGTAGTTTAAAAGATTTAAGCATACATAGGGACAGACAGACAGCGAGAGCGACTTTGTTTTATATGTATAGCTGTAGCCCGCGGCTTCGCCCGCGTTGGTTTTGTAAGTAAAACGCGTTTTAAATCAAGGATGAAGGTTTTTAAAAATATTGTTTACACTTTTATTAAATCTGGACCTATTATGTGTCATCGTCAAATATACATACTTGATGACATAGCCTGTATTTTTGTAACTCTGTCTGTCTGTCTGCTACGCTTTAACGCCTAATCCACTGAACCGATTTCGATGAAATTGGTACAGAGACAGATTAGACCTTAAGAAAGGACATAGGCTACCTTTTATCCCGAACAAAAAGATTGAAGGGGTTGATATTTCAACCCCTTCAATGAAAGAAATGAAAATTAAAAATGAAAATAATTATATAATAATATATTATAATATATTATAATTATATATTATTATATTTGGGAATGAAATTTAGAATGGAATTTCATCATTGTTGAAAATAATACCATGACTTTGTTTTACAATTGATACTTCCTCCTTCTTCTATACTATCTAATACTGTCTATCTATATCTATAATATTGTAAAGAGTTTAAATTTGTATTTTTGTATGTTTGTGTGTTTGTAAGTATGTGTAATCTAAGGGTAATCTTCGGAACCACTGATCCGATTTGGAAAATTGTTTTGCCTGGGTGGAGCCGGATCATCGTGCTAAAGCGAGCTGGATCATTTACCTCGGTAAATCCAGGTGGATCGATGTGGATCAAGATGGACCGAGGTAGATCGAGATAAGTCAAGGTGGGTCGAAGTAGCTCAAAGTGAAATAAACTGGTTCGAGATGAGTCAAGCCGGATTATCAAACTGCATCAAACTCGATAGAACCGAATTGAATAACAACTGCTTTGAGCTAGATTAAACTGGATCAGGCAGGATCAAGATGAATCGAGGTAAATCGAAGTGGATCGATGTGGATCAAGATGGACCGAGATGGATCGATATGCCAAGGTGGTTTGAAGTGGTTTAAGATGGAATAAAGTGGATTGAGTTAAGCCAAACTCAATCATGAAATTGCATTGAACCGGATAATAACGGATTCAGCTGAATAAAACTGGTTTGAGCTGGATCAAACCGAATCAAGCAGGATCAAAGTGAACCGAGCAAAAGCGAGCTGGATCAAAGTAAATCGATGTGGATCGAGATGGACCAAGGTGGATCGATATAAGTGTAAGTGGTTTGAAATGGGTCAAGTTGGAATAAAGTGGATCGATATGATCCAAGCTGGATCATTAAACTGCATCGAACCTGATTGAACCGGATTGAGCTGAATAAAACTGGTTTGAGCTGGATCAAACTGGTTAAGCTGGATCAAACTGGATTAAGCAGGATTAAGGTGAATCGTGCTAAAGTGAGCTGGATCGAAGTAAATCAAGCTAGATCGAGGTGGACCGAGGTGGATCAATATAAGTCAACGTGGTTTGAAATGGATCTAGTTGGAAGAAAGTGGATCCAAATGAGCCAAGCTGGAACATCAAACTACATCAAACTCGATTAAACGGAATAAAACTGGATTGAGCTGAATAAAACTGGTTTGAGCCGGATCTAGCAGGATCAAGCTGGTTTGAGTTGGATGTAGCTAAAGCGAGCTGGACCGAGGTAAATCGATGTGGATCAATGTGGATTGTGGATTGAGATAGACCGACGTGGATCAATATAAGTCAAGGTGGGTCGAAGTGGGTCAATATGAAACAAAATGTAGCCAGATTATCAATCTGTATCGAACTGGATCGAGGTGGATCGATGTGAATCTAGATGAACCGAGGGGATCGAGATAAGTCAAGGTGGTTTGAAGTGGGTCAAGTTGGAATAAAATGGATTGAGTTGCGTCAAGCTGGATCATCAAACTGCATCAAACTCGATTGGACCGGATAATACCGGATTAAACTGAATAAAACTGGTTTGAGCTGGATCAAACTGGATCAAGCAGGATCAAGCTGGATCGAGCTAAAGAGAGGTAAATCGAGGTGGATCGATGTGAATCGAGATGCACCGAGGTGGATCGATATAGTTAAGTCTGGGTGGGTCGATGTGAGTCAAGGTGATACAAAGTAAATCGAGATGAGTTAAGCTGGACTATCAAACTGCATTGAACTGGTTTGAGTTGCATCAAGGTTGATTGATATGCATCGAGATAGACCGAGGTGGATCGAGATAAGTCAAGGTGGTTTGAAGTTGGTCAAGTTGGAATAAAGTGGGTTGAGTTGAGCCAAGCTGGATCATCAAACTCAATTGAACCGGATAATACGGGATTGAGCTGAATAAAACTGGTTTGAGCTGGATCAAACTGGATCAAGCAGGATCAAGTTGGATCGAGCTAAAGCGAAGTAAATTGAGGTGGATCGATGTAGATCGAGATGAACCAAGGTGGATCGAAATAGTTATGTCTGGGTGGGTCAAAGTGGGTCAAGGTGAAACAAAGTGGATCGTGATGAATCAAGCCGGATTATCAAACTGCATAGAACTGGTTCGAGTTGGATCAAGGTTTAGAAAAAAATCCAAAAATTTGTTTCTTCCATTGTTGTGTTGAGTTTATTTACCGAGTTGCGTTACTCTACCTGCATTAAAGCATTAAATAGAAATCCTTCTGTGTGCAAATTTTCAACCCCATGAAATTAACTTAGGGGTTGTTTTTGGCGGAATAGGTATGTTAGATACTTGTGTGCAATACATAAATTAACTATTGGCTGTAGTTCAAAAAACATTTTTCGGACCCCAATTAGAACCTCTTAGGGGTTGATAATCAAAACAATATTGTTTTCATATTAATGACACATGGATTTGTATTTGCGGTGGTAAATGTATTCGCAAAGTTTCATCAATGCAGCATGAATTTTTTTATGCGCATTTTATACACAAAAACCATGCTAATGGTCGTTTTTTTAAATAGTTATGAAATACGTGTTTCTTTATTTCTTTTGCTCAGTTTACTGACAAAGTTTCGTGTCTGTTTGAAGTTTTTTTTTAATCCATACACACTTTGGGAGCCCATTTGACATTTGACCCATTTAGGTGTGAAATTTCGAGTTCGTTCTTATTGTTCACCTAAACTAATGAATAATGTTGGTTCCAAATTTCATGATTCTACTTTAAATGGTTTTGACTGTATGGTGATTTCTAGAAAAAATAGCCTGTTCTTTTATTAATATAGATTAAAAAAAATCCCTCTTATCCCACTTTACGGGTAGATTTTTTGAAAAATAAATGATATGTGTTCAATCTTTTTATTTTAAGGGTATTTTCACCAACTTTCAAATCAATTGAATTAAGTAATAATTATTTCCCATACACAGTTTAACAACCCCTAGCGCACCCCCAATGGTTGTTTTTGAAAAATCCCGAAACACGTATTTATTTATTTTATTCAAAGAATCTTTCCAGTAAATTTCAAGTCAATCGAACCATACAATAAAAAGTTTCATACAAAAGAAAACCCCCCATTTAACCCCTTTAGGAGTCGAATTTTCAAAAATCCTTTCTTAGCGGATGCTTAAGTTATAAGAAGAACCCACTGTCCAAATTTTAGCTTTCTAGGATCAGTCAGTCAGTCAGTAAGGACAAGTAATTTTATATGTATTGATTAAATGGAAATCGTTCTACGTGTAAACTTTACAACCCCATTAAATGATCATAGGGGTTGTTTTTTGTAAAATTTCTTAGATTCATCATCTTAGGTGCGCAATACATAAATTAAGTCTTATGACTGTGGGTTGAAAATAATTTTTGCATCCCCATTGGACCCCTTTAAGAGTTGATTTTCAAAAAATGATTGGTTATACAATCATTGCTTTAGTTTGATAATGTATTCACAAAGTTTCATCAATGCAGCATGATATTTTTTTTCCGCGTTTCATACTCAAAAACCATGCTAACACCCCTTTACGGGTCGAATTTGAAAAAGATGTGATACATGTGTTTCTTAATTTCTTTGGCTTAGTTCATTGACAAAATTTCATATCCGTGTGATGAAAAAAAAAATTTCCATATTAATTTTGGGAGCCCATTTGACCCACTTAGGGGTTGATTTTTCAAAAATGCTCAAAATTAGTTTGTTCAATTGTTGTGTTGAGTTTATTTACTGAGTTTCGTTATTCTAGCTGCATCATAGCATGAAATAGAATTCCTTCTTTGTGCAAACTTTGCAACCCCTTGATATGACCTTAGGGGTTGTTTTTCGAAAAATGCCTGAAATAGGTTTCTTAAATTCTTGTGTACAATATATAAACTAAGTCTTATGACTGTAGGTGGAAAAACATTTTTTGGACCCCAATTGGACCCATTTCGGAATTGATACTCAACACATGATTATTTATACATAGATTGCTATAATTTGATAAATATATTCGCAAAGTTTCATCAATGCAGTAAGTATGATTTTTTTTACGTTGTATACTCAAAATCCATGTTAAAACCCCCTTTAAGGGTCGATTTTCAAAAAGTTGTAATATACGTGTTTCTTTATTTTTTTTACTCAGTACTGTAACAAAGTTTCAATTCCGTGTGACAAAAAATTTTTTTTTTTCATATAAACTTTGGGAGCCCATTTGACCCACTTAGGGGTTGATTTTACAAAAATGATCAAAATTAGTTTTTTCATTTGTTATGTTGAGTTTATTTACCGAGTTTTGTTACTCTAGCTGCGTCATATGATGAAATGGAAATCCTTCTTTGTGCAAACTTTGAAACCTCATTAAATGACCTTAGGGGTAGTTTTTCGAAAAACGCCGGAAATAGGTTTCTTAGATTCTTGTGTACAATATATAAACTAAGTCTTATGACTGTAGGTCGAGAAACATTTTTGGACCCCAATTGGACCCCTTTAGGAGTGGATTTTCAAAAAATGATTATTTGCACTTGGATTGCTATAATTTGATTAATGTATTCGCAAAGTTTCAGCAATGTAGTATGAAATATTTTTTTCGTGTTGCATACTCAAAAACGATGCTAAAATCCCTATAAGGGTCGATTTTCAAAAAGTGTGATACACGTGTTTCTTTATATCTTTTGTTTAGTACACTGACAAAGTTTCATGTCCGTGTGACGAAAAAAATATTTTTTTCCATACAAGCTTTGGGAGCCCATTTGACCCACTTAGGTATGGAATTTCGAAAAATCCGTTCTTATTGTTCACCTAGACTATTTGAATAATGTTGGTTCCAAATTTCAAGATTCTACGTTATATGGTTTTTGCTGTATTGTGATTCCTAGAAAACACCCTGCTCTTTTATTAATATAGATAGATATATACTAGCTGACCCGCGCAGCTCCGCCCGCGCTTTTATTATTTTGCTAAACTTTTCTCCTTCCCTTGATTTATTTCTCTCTCCACCTCTCTTCAAAAAAGTCTAATTCTATGCTCTCTCTCTCTCTCTCCTCTCTCTCCCCCTCCCCCGCTTTGGTACCCGTCACACTCCCCCTCTTCCTCTCCCCGTTGTCCCCTATCTGAACCTCTCTCTTCTCCCACCTTGCTCCCAATCACTCCCCCTTTGATCCTCCTTAATCCCCCTATCCCTCACCCCGTCACCCCCTCGTCCCCCTCTCTCTCCTCTCTTACACCCTCCTCTCGTTCTATACTTATAACCTCGTCAATCATGGTATCTGGGATTCTTACCCACTTAAACCCCTGCGGCTGTCGCATCGGCACATAAGAAGAGGGACCTGGGCCCTCCAGCGGGATCTGCACCAAATACCCGTCAGTGCGCATTATAGCCCCCGGAAACCTGGCATCGTTATCACGGGAATGGGGCTCGAAACCCCGTCACCGTCCTCCTTGGAGTCGCCACCGTCACCCATCTAACCCATCTATGTAATGACCTTGCCGCTTAACCTAGCGGCATGAAATATACTTTACAACCTATTCTTAGATTCCACCCGATATGCACACAAAATTTCATACAAATCAGTTCACGCATCTATTTAATGACCTTGCCTTATGTTACTTAACCTTAACCTAGCAGCAGTATGAACAACGTTCACAGCTTTTTTGTCATTAGTGTAAATATTATTGAAGTTTACGTTACATCGAAGAGGGGACAAATTCATACTAACAACAATTTATTAATAGTAAGTAAGTCTCATAAAAAGTAAAGGATAAAAAATGGTTATTGTGGGTTACCCTTGAGATAAACATATACCATCGCGGAATTTTTTGTAGACCTTGTTAAAGTTTACAATCTTGTAGTACATTCTTTTGATCTATCTCGTAGGGTTCAGCCAGCGTTTGCAATGTAAGCGCAAAAAAGTGTGTTTTTTTACGACATCACATTAGAAACCTCTAAAATTATCAGTGTTTCTCTACTATATTATGCATGTATTATACATAATTTATAAACCTTCCTTAAGAAACACTCTATCTATTAAGAGAAACCGCATCAAAATCCGTTGCGTAGTTTTAAAGATCTAAACATACATAGGGACAGACAGACAGCGGGAGCGACTTTGTTTTATAATATGTATAGATACACACATCAAAAGTGTCTAGGGATCAAGCATTTTTGGGCAAAAAAATGGGCAGAAGAACAATACAATACAAATACAATACAAATACAAATAATTTATTATCATCAACATACATTGTAGGTACAGCAGATTGTAAGTGAAGTCTCCTTTTAAGCAAATAATGCCTGTATTAGGAGACTCCGCTCTTCCATAATATGGAAGAGCGGAGTCTCCTAAGTCATAACTATAATATTTAAGATATTATCTTAAATATTATAGTTATGCATGTTGAGACAAAGCAATTTACAAAATACAAATTAGGCTTGAGTAATATCTAACTTAACCAAAAATTATGTGTGTAATTGTGTGTACCTACCAAACGTGCGTGTGAAGTGTGTACGTGTTTGTGTGCGTGTGTATGATGTATGTGAATGTGTGTGAATGTATGTTTTGGTGTGTACCTAGAGAATGTGTGAGAGAGATCATGAAAAATGCTGCAAGAGAGCTTCCGTGTCCGCATAGGTAAGTGATTTTATCCAAGTAGTTAAAAGTTTTTTACATTCATAGTAGGGTTTAGTGTAAATATAAATTTCTTTATTTATTTTATTATACAATTGAGAAGATCGTTTACTGTACTGCATGCTACCAAACTTAGTTTTAGTTTTAGGAATTAGTGCTATTAAATCTTTTCTTCTCTTCGAGAGGATACTAGCATTATATGGCAAGGTTTTATGCTTTTTTAAAATTATTTGCAATATATAAATCTTTCTCACTGTCAGCAAATCACTGATCTGATAAAGATTCTCAGTTGGGTACCGTTTTTGTTTAAAGTACATTATTTTTATAAGCGCTCGTTGTGCTCGTTCGATCTCTATAAATCTGGATTTAGCTGCACCACCCCAGATAGGAATACAATACGCCAAGACAGACTGCACCAAGGCAATGTAAATTTCTTTGAGTACATTTCTGGAGTCGCTTTCGTTTCCCGTTACATTGGTCGGAACAACATGTCTTAGCGTCTTGAAGATCCAACTTAGTTTTCTAATTCTAGTTATAAGCAGCTCTAGATGGGGGTACCATCTCAAATGCTGATCAATAACAATACCAAGATATTTAGTCTCAGGCACCTTATTGATGATCGAGCATGTACAGTACAATGGCGTTTCGTGTGCTTTTCTGATGAGTCTCGTTTTGGTATGAGACCGGATACAAGACGTATACGACACTGGAGAACCCCTGGACGCCAACAGCGATTAAAATCCTGCCAGGAAGTCCATCCTTATAGTGGTGGAACCATCATGGTATGGGTATTTGGATCGGCGGAAGAACTGAGTTGATTTGGATCAGAGGCAACCTCAACGCTCAAATTTATGCTGAGACGATTGTATCAGACGTCATCGTTCCTCTACAAGTGCAAATCGGTCCCTTATTTCAGTTAATGCATGATAATGCACGACCGCACACCGCAAGAGTTGTAAGACAGACTCTCGCCGCAGCTAACATCAATGTCCTGCCCTGGCCTGCTCAGTCGCCAGACTTGAACCCGATTGAGCATGCATGGGATATGCTACAGAGAAGAGCTCTGCCGAATATGGAGGGTATCCAGTCGCAAGAAGACCTTTTTTTGTTGTTGCAACGAACATGGGCGGCCATTCCACAGCGTGATTTGGATGAACTCATTTTGAGTATGCCAAACCGATGTTCTTGTGTTGTTAGTGTTCGCGGTAGAAACACGGATTATTAATTGTTTAAGTTACCCAATAAAATTTTAAAGAAAACTGTTATTTCAGTCTTTTTTTCGAACTTTTGTGTTAGTGGTTCAAATGTCAAAAATCCCTTTATTAGGAAAATGGCAAATTTCTTTATTAATGCAAAGGTGACTTGGTTTATCGTTACTGTGACAAACGAAAACACTTTATTTGATGAATCCTTAAAGAAAATTTTAATTAATATCAATCAGGAGAAAAGTTATTGCAAAAATATATGTTGATCCCTAGACACTTTTGATGTGTGTATATATATATATATATAGAATATAGAATATAGTTGCAATATTTGAATACTTATGACAAATATTTTTGGAGATAGGAACTATTCTTGAACTCAAATATAATAGTCGTGTTTACTAGTACTTACTATTACCATCCCTTGGTAATAATAATAATAAATGAAAATAAAAAAAAAACTGTTGGGTAATTTTCATTGTTTTTTTTTATGCCCTGGTTGCGGGTTCGATTCACATGCAAAACAGATTTGTCTGCGTGAAAATGTCTTCAGCGTTATTTGTCTATACAAAATATAAAACATACCTTGGCGTATTTGTTTTTATAAGGTCCAGATATGAGTATCTTACCTCTGATTTTAACTGTGATTAATAAACCAAACGGAAGGTCTAAGGTTTTTCTTTGATAAGTCTGTTCTAAACGCTATACAAAATTATTTGCTTCATATATTTATATGAACACCAAACAATTATTTAGATATTTGTATTTTCCATGTAAAGTAACATTAAGGTAAAGGAGAAAATATACTTAGATAAGGTGCTTAATGGTAGAAAATAAAATACACATTAAGTACACCGGAAATAGATATGTTTGTAATATGGAGACTTTAAGTGTTTTCCCTATATTTTTAAACTACAGTAAAAAAAAAAATATAATAAAGAACTTAAATCTTTTTTGGAACAGTAATCGAGAACAATGACTAGATACATTTAAAATTACGTACGGTAATGACTGCATTAATTAAAGACTGTGACTGTTGTGTATATACCTACCTACCTTTATAGCACCTAAATGTACTAAATAAATAGCGATCACGACCATGATCTGCTTACAATCTTCTTTAAGTTATTAGCGCCTCCTGTATGGGCGGTATAGTTAGTATGAAATAAAGAACTTTAAGTTCGATGTATGACTGTTGTAATAATATCCTTTTTAAGAGATAAAGTAACGGTCATTGACATTACAATCAGCTGACAGCTGATATATACATATAAGGGTAGGTGACACAATAAATAACATTTGGAGGGTATATCTCCTCATCTACCCTCAACTTATAAAATGTGACCTATAACCTAATGTGTCTTGACCAATACTTGTTTCCTATAAAAAAAAAAAACAAAAAAGAAAGCAATAACTTTCAAAATGTTATTAAAAGTTTAGTTAACGTAAAAATAGCGCAGGCGGAGCTGCGTGGGTCAGCTAGTTTGAAATAAATGTTTTTGACTTGATTGACTAACGAAGCTATATTTAGCCTCGCTTTCAAAAATATGTTTAAATTTACAAAAGCATTTACAGAATCTACACTGATAATTATAGATGATATAAATTTAAAATAAGTGGAGTATCGAAATTATAGCGCGTTAAAAAATTACGGTAGTGACATCTAGGTAAGATAAATTAAACCATCCGCGGACAAATTCCAAGAGTTATACTACTAACAGTTACCGCGGCTTTGCCCGCAGCCAGTAATTTTAATGAACTCGAGCCACCATGTTAAGCTAAGCAAGCAGTGGTACACCGTAATTCGCTAGTTTGAATTTGACCTGGGGTGAGCCAAGGCCTTGGCTTAAGCCATCCCTTTTTTTAATGTGGGGAATTCCTCACATTACGCAAACCATCACGGGAGTGACAGTCGTATACAACGACTCCTACGTACTGACTCAAACCCTATGGTGTCCGCATTCCGCTGTGTTGACGTGCCCCGGGAACGGGAAGGTCCCTTATATAATTCCGAGTCCCACTAGCTGCAAGCACTAATCCCAATGCATTAATGGTTTTTTCACACCACCTGCTCGATAATGTTCCATTATGTGTCATATATACTTAATATAAGTAGTTCATTATATCTCTATATGTCTAGCCGGGTAATAATATTGTACTAAACTCCCTTGGGTAATATTAGTCTATAAACCAAGTTTATACACTGTGGTAATATTGTGATTTGAATTTCGAACGTCAAATAAAAGTTCGTATGAGCACTTTTACCACAGAGACTCTTTACACTAAAACTCCTCATTAAAAGAAGATTTTAGTGTTCCAACGTTTAGTTTACCTAAGAATCGAATGATTTGATGATAGCATCAAAAGAACCATCACATTCCAATTTACTTTTTATTTAAAAATAAAAGTCATGGGATACTCATCCCAACTTACCTGTCCGGTAGTTGTGGTATAGTATACGGGTATGCGACCCCGGCTTCCCTAGCTATTACTGTCCCATCCCTTGCCCTCCTGGGTGGTAATATCCTACTTTTCCTATTTCCTTTTTACACCACCTATCCTTCCCTTTCCCTCGTTATTCGTGAGAACGCAATGGTTAATCATAAAATAATTTAATTAACCAAAATGGCGGCGATGTGGTTCGCCACCCATCACATCTCGTTTCTCACGGGGGCGAAAAGCGGCCCATGGGCTCTGCCTACCCCTACGGGAAAAAGGCGAGAATTTATGTATGTATGTATGTTAAAAAGTAAATAAAGCCTTTATTCTACTACATTGTCCTGCTTACCTGGTACCTTAAAACCTATTAAATTAGGGAGTAGAAACTTATATCCGCTTTAACTCATCTTATTCTCCACTCCAATAAAATTTATGGATAAAAGATTGTGCCATAGAAATAAAAAGCTAATATTTTAGAATAAGCATTTATTGCGTAGATTTTCCCCAAACGTTATCTTCGATCCAGTCTATGAAGCTGGAAATTCTGCTGTAGACTCCCGGTGTGTTGGGACGAGCGCAACCATCGCCAAAGGATGTTACACCAATGACATAATGCATACTACCTTCCGTAGTGATAGGCAGTGGAATTTTCACTTGAAGGGGCCCACCAGAATCACCCTGAAAAAAAAAACTATATTTGATCAGAATTATAAAACTAACGATAACCGATGGGGAAGTAAGGTGGTAAGGTGGGTGGGGAGTGGAGACCACGAACCAGAAGCCGCAGCGTAGGTAGGCCTTCCAGACGACATTGCGCGCGTCACATGAAACCGATGGATGCAAATATCCAATTGTCGTTCATTGTGGCGTTTGAAGGGGGAGGCCTATGTTCAAATCGTGCGCGGGTGCTTGGGAGGACTGGTCCAACTTCTATCCCTTTGGCCTCATAGTTTTTTGTATTTTCGTCGTATTTTTTTATTTTCTCTCTTGTTTTATCTTTTAAACGGCAGAACACACTATCGCTAATGTATATCTAATTGTAACAAGAGAAGTTGAGGCCGCGTTGAGATCCGATGGTAGCTTTAAAAAATAATAATTCAAAAGCGTTAAGCCTTGCTATTTGAAATAAATATTTTTGAATTTGTATTTGAACAGTCGTCTTCCGGCTGTTGATGAAGATGTTGATGACTATAAACCTATACCACGTGAAATGGGTAGAGAAATGTATTATATATGCGTTAATGTGTCTTTATTTCGTTTGATTAGTGACTAGTCTGGTGTAAGCTTTGTTGAAGTTGCCGTTAGGGGTTTGTCCTGGCTTAACGACTGTTGACTTTTAACATGCTCTCCAAACAAGGAGACGATAAATTCAATAACTCAAACCGTCAGCCATCTATGGACTGGCCTTGCCTGACGTTGCTTAATCAACTGATCGTATACCGATCAATGATTACATCTGGCTATAAGTGCCATGGACGAATTATATATTTTTAAATCCTCGTAACAAGAAGACTGAAACCTATGGTTACCTGGTAGTAAGAGCCAAGCCAGTCCGTTGGTAGATAGATAGACAATTCTTTATAGCGCACAAAAAAAAAAACAGATACTAAAAGAAAAAGATACAAATAATAAGACGGCTTCGGCCGTTTAGGAAACCAGAGTTTGGAAACCAGTTTCCTAAAAGGCTTTTTTTATACCTCTACGTAACTGGTTTCCTATAAGACTTTTTTTATACCTCTAAGTAACTGGTTTCCTAAGAGTACTATGCTATTGTTGTTTGAGCCGCCTACGAAACTAATAACCGGATTTCGGGATAAATCTTTATTGGAATAGAGTATTGTATTTAATTAATGGTTTTTGTAAATCCATATTTGTACATTTATGTGTGATTTATTTCAGATATTTGAATTTAATAATAACATTTATAACATAATAATAATACCAGCCCTTGTGTATGTCCCACTGTTGGGTTGGGTTGGGCCTCCCCTCCAGATGAGGGAGCTAAGGCCATAGTCCACCACGCTAGCCAAGTGCGAGTTGGCGGACTTCACACGTCATTCGAGAGCTAATTAGGCTTTCTCAGACATGCAGGTTTCCTCACGATGTTTTACTTCACCGAAAACCAGTAACAATCGCACAAAGACGATTCACACATGATTCTTTAAATAAATCAGAGGTGCGAGCCGGGGTTCGAACCTGCGTACCTTGCTTCCAAGGCAAGCGCTCGCCCACTGAGCTGTTACCGCTATAATAATAAAAAGTAAAGAAATATTGTTAACAATACAAACATTGATATAAGCTCAGTGCTTATTCACATAATTCAATAACTTAAAACATAAAATCTGTTCTTAAGATGAAATGAAAACAACTTTCTTAGTTTAGAAATTAAAATAAAAAAGCGTATGGTTTAATAATTTCAATACAGTGCCCCACAGTTATTAGTACATTTTTCAAATCTTTTATTGCATTAATAATTCCAGTATATATTTCTTGGTAGCATTTACTGTTTTTTCACGTTATTTTTACAAATATTAGCAACTTTAGTCTCCTTAATCAAAATTTCTAGTAAATTGGCTACTGTAACAGAATAGTTATTCAGTGACATGAATTATAAACTTTTTTGGAAACTAGTTACGTAGAAGTGTAAAAAAAGACTTATAGGAAACCAGTTACGTGGAGGTATAAAAAAATACTTATAGGAAACCAGTTACGTAGAGGTATAAAAAAAGCCTTTTAGGAAACTGGTTTCCAAACTCTGGTTTCCTAAACGGCCGAAGCCACATTTTTCAAATCTTTTATTGCATTAATAATTCCAGTATATATTTCTTGGTAGCATTTACTGTTTTTTCACGTTATTTTTACAAATATTAGCAACTTTAGTCTCCTTAATCAAAATTTCTAGTAAATTGGCTACTGTAACAGAATAGTTATTCAGTGACATGAATTATAAACTTTTTTGGAAACTAGTTACGTAGAAGTGTAAAAAAAGACTTATAGGAAACCAGTTACGTGGAGGTATAAAAAAATACTTATAGGAAACCAGTTACGTAGAGGTATAAAAAAAGCCTTTTAGGAAACTGGTTTCCAAACTCTGGTTTCCTAAACGGCCGAAGCCAAAATATTTCACTCACTATGTATTTTTGCTGCAGATAGTAGCAGCAAATCGTATATGCTGTACATATATGGTCTCTAATCCAAAAACTTCGTCCCGAGTAAGGAGCACTGTAAGCTGCTGCGGCCATATAATGACTATAATATGGTACCTTAGTTTAGCCAGGTATCAGGTTTTAGGTGATATATTAATCATTAATTCAATAATTAAGAAAAAGATGAATAAAAAAGTTATATATCATAGTGTCTTTTACTTAAAACCAGTAAAAATAAAAACTATTTACCTAAAAGCACAAAAACCCCGACTGCAAACAAAATAGATTTAAACTTAACGTATGTATGTATTTATTTGAAGTAGTCTATTTAAACCGTGGCTAAGAGGGAGTGGGAGTGGGCGGGCCTCATATGCCGTAGACAGGACGAGAGATGGGCAAGAAAGGTACTGGAGCGGATACCGCGCACGGGTCACAGAAGCGTCGGCAGACCACTAGCCAGATGGTCTGATGACCTAGTTATGGTAGCCGGACGAAGCTGGATGAGGAAAGCTCAAGACCGAGAAGGGTGGCATGCATTGGAGGAGGCTTTCACTCAGCATTGGGTGGCAACAGGGTGAAGAAAGAAGTCTATTTAGACCCTTATTAGATTTTTTTACTGTATGAGAGGACTTGTTGGTCCAGTGGTTGGTCACTCAGGCCCAATAGGTCGTGGGTTCGCTTTCCACTGATCTGGGTGTTATTTATCTATATACCTACTCACTTACTTTCTTTACTTGGTGGTAGGTTCCTTGTGCAAGGAACCGTCCAGGTAGGTACCACCGCAGTGTCAGATATTCTGCCGCCAAGCAGCAGTGTGTAAACATTGTTGTGTTCCGGCGTGAAGGGCACTGTAGCTGGTGAAATTACAGGACACAAAGACTTAATATCTAATGTCTTA
Organism: Furcula furcula; assembly: GCA_911728495.1. Lineage (NCBI taxonomy): Eukaryota > Metazoa > Arthropoda > Insecta > Lepidoptera > Notodontidae > Furcula > Furcula furcula. The sequence goes on along the minus strand of OU452257.1, from coordinate 20,944,770 downwards.
AGGGTCTGCAACGCGCTAGCGATTGTTCTGGTGTTGCTAGCGTCTATAGGCTGCGGTGACTGCTTACCATCAGGCGGGACGCATGCTTGCATGACACCTTGATGGTAAAAAAAATAAGCATGTATTTGTGCACATCATGTATTGTATCACTTGTGTGGTTACCATTGTACAGTGTCTGTCTAGATAGTAATCAGATGACCATGTGAATTATGTGTATGTTGTCCCAGGACATTATTATTATACAGCCATATCCCTTGCATAACTAAGAGCAATCTTACGACTTAGCATAAGTTAAACCGCTAAGCTTAGTAGATAGTTCCAAAGAAATAAACATTGCGTATGTACGCTAGAAAAACATAACCTTCCTTCTGGCGCAGTTGAGTAAAAATCCCTTTATAGCCAATATCTGAAGTATCCTACTATTGTATACAATGAAATACATGAAAATATCCACAGCACATAAAAATCAGGTGATAAACTATAAGCTTTTCATATCATAACCTCACTTTTGCTTAGTGGCTTATAACTCTGTTCTCAGATTGTCCAATTCTTCAGAATTTTTAGAAGTTGTCTGGTATTATGTTAGCTATAGTTTGACACCATTTTCATCTTTTTCGATGCTTGAAATTGTATAGCCCGACAATGTATGAAACTGTATCTGTCTCCTTTAAGTTTTAAGTTTTTTCGTTTTACTAAAATAAGATATACATTATATTTATTTGTGAATAATAATCTTACGTTACGTACGTTTTTTCCCAGTTAACCTCTCCGCATCGTCCCATAAGGAACTTCGTTCCAAAAAATAGTTACCATTTTTTTCCCATAAGGTGTTGGCTAACCTGGTGTCACAGTTCTTCAAGCTGCCTTTAAGCCTCTGACTTCTTCGGAGTCGCTGGACGTTCGGGGTGAGGGCCCTAGAGCGTCCATTGAGTACGGCGGCGACTGCGACTCCCGTCTCCGTGAGCACGTGTCTGATTTCCGGGGGGCTACAATGCGCCCCCCCCGACGGCGGGCTTAAAGGCAAGGCACTGAGGGGCCCTTGGTTCAGATCCCACCGGAGAGCCTTGGTGTCCCCTCTCTTGTGCCGAAGCGACAGCCACGGAGGTCTTAGTGGGTAAGAATCCGAGCTCAGCTCCCGGGAACATTTTGAAGGATTCTCCAGTGAAAAAAAGGCCTCTAACTTGGCTTGAAACTGTTGTCTAGATGATATACCGGGATCGACTTTCCTTTCTTCCTAGACGGTTCCTTGCACAAGGAACCTACCACGTACTAAGTTTAGTTAGAAATCCATTCAAGTATTAGTAAAAGAATATATCGACTAGGTATGTATCGGAATCCATTCAAGTATTAGTAAAAGAATATATCGACTAGGTATGTATCCTTGATCCGCTGGCGTGTATGTGCTGTGATTGCGAGCGATTCGTTGTACTCCGATGCAGTGTGAGAGACGAATCACTTCATCGCAGTAGGATTAGAGTAAATCCGCTCACTCGAGTATCGATACAAATGGAATATAGGAGCAATCCATTTGAAACTGACTATTCAATATTCTTTTAACAGAAACGCCTTGGAATCTAACTACTTTTACGAATTTTATCGCGGTTTATTTAGATAGAGAGTCCCGACGTTTTGAATTCTTTGCACCCATGGTCACGGGAGGACTCATTGAGTGCTGCAAAGCATTTAAATTTGAAACGTCGAGACAGTAAAATCTTAATAAGCCGCGATAAAATCAGTAAAATTAGTTTGATTTCAATGTGCAGTATTCGCGTAAATAAAATACAACATTATAGAGCCCTCTTGATTTTTTGGGTTTAACTGCCCTTGTATGATTACATATAGATATTATACATCATATAACCGATTACTTAACGAGGAAATTTACATTTTCGATTTTCCATGACTGTATTAGGTAACCGGTCAGCCACATTATGTATTCATAAATTTAGTGTTCCTTATTTTTGTGTAAAGAAAAGAATAGAAAAGAAAATTTGATTCAAGGAAATAAAGAAAGAAAGAAAGAAAATACATTTATTTGACCAACACATAAAAGGAGAGAAAATAATAACAAAGAACAAAAATATAAAGTTGTGTGAGGTCAAACAGGATACTACCTCAGCATGTTGCTACGTCATATTAATTAAGACGCAGCGCTAAAATACACTAAAAACAATAAAATCATACAAAAAAGGAAAAAAAAGGAAGCCTGAATAATTATGACGTTGAAAGGATGCCCACTCAGCTTAGCGTCGTTGCTCTTTGGAGCTATCCAAAGAGACCGTTGTCGGGGCGGGTTAGGCGCATCCCGGTCCAATAGGACCGTCATGGGGTCAGGAGGGTCGAGCAGTACGTGCCGTGGTCTGCGGCGCGAGTCAGAAGGACTAGGAGCGTAATCGGCGGCGGCGCGGATTAAACTGTTCGCGTGACGGGACGCGGATTCAAAGTAGCGTTTCGACGCTTCTTTCCAAAGAGCAACGACGCTGGTCTTCCGTGAACGCCAAGGATATATAAAAAATAAATAAAAAGTAAATAAATAAAAACAAAAAAAAACGTGGAATACTTTTGAATTTATGCCCTCTTATTTCATACCACATGACTAGTCTTAGCTTTTCTTTTGATCCCAGGCAGGTCCTGCCAGATAACTTGTGAAAGATATTTCACAATACTATTGTGGATTCGTTTTTATTCCAACTGTAATCAGTCTCGGTCAGCTTTACGACGACTATTTCACCTTTATTTTTATTTTTAACCGACTCCAAAAAGGAGACGGTTCTCAATTCCGTGAATGTATTTTTTTAGTGATCCTCTATCAAAAACCGTACATTTTTACTAGTCACAAAATTTAAACGAGTAATTGAAGGTGTAGGAAAAGCGCGATATCCTCAATGCGGTATTCACGGTAAACCGTCACATAATGGATCCCCTATATGCCCGGGTAAGCTGGGCAATTTGTCCCGGTGCCGAGTGAACATTTGTTCGATATCCTATCAAGTCTCCGGATATATAGACGTAACAAAGAGATTACTAATAATGTGTAGTAAACTATTATAGCTGTTATGTTGGCCAATGCAGTCTTTAGGATTTTAAGAATTTATTTATAACTAGCTGACCCGCGTAGCTCCGCCCGCGCTTTTATTACATTTTGCTCCCCTTTTCTCCCTCCTCCCTAGATTTATCTCTCTCCATATCTCTCTCTTATATGCTCTTTCTCCCCTCTCCTCTTTCCCCTCCCGCTTCGGTTTCCGTCACACTCCCCCTCTTCCTCTCCCTGTCGTTCCCTCTCTGAACCCTCTCGCACTCTCTCTTCTACGAACTTGCTCCTTCTCACTCCCCCCTTACTCCACCTAACTCCCCCGATCCCTCACCCCGTCAACCCTCCTCGAATCCCCTCCCCTCTTTCTCCACTCTTGCACCCTCCTCTCGTTCTATATATCCTCGTCAATCATGGTATCAGCGGCATTAAATATACTTTATGACCTATTCTCAGAGCTCCCCGATATGCACACAAAATTTCATACAAATCGGTTCACTCATCTATTTAATGACCTTACCTTATGTTGCTTAACCTTAACCTAGCGGTATGAAATACACTGTATGACCTATTCTCAGACCTACCCGATATGCACACTTTCATACAAATCGGTTCACCCATCTATTTAATGACCTTACCTAACGTTGCTTAACCTTAACCTACCGGGATAAAAGTATCCTATGTCCGTTTCCTGGTTCTAAGCTACCTCCCCACCAATTTTCAGCCGAATCGGTTAGGCCGTTCTTGAGTTATAAATAGTGTAACTAACACGACTTTCTTATTATTTAGCTTGATTAAAGTTCTATAGTGATTGTATGTTCAATTTCACCTATAGATGGCGCTGTTCATAATGTAAATCACGCTAACATCGTAAATTACTGTCTAATGATATTCGATAATAGTATTTCGCATCTTTTATTGTTGCGACGTGATACAATACCTATACACTACCTGGACTTGGGGAGTTTCATTAAAATTTCATGAACAACAGATTTTAACTTTTCAATCAAAGATATTATAATGTCATATTGCTATCAGCAAAGTAGGTACTTAGAACAATACAGAAATTTAATGAAAATTCCCTGGGTGTACCGGACCGGCTAACCCCTTACAAAAATTGACCCTTCGCCACTGCCATATCTTATGCAAACTAAATGTCTGCTCAGTCCCTATTGTATATAGCGTAATAATACATATCTTAATGATTAACTGATCAGTCTATAATTACCCTATTCACATACAAAGGAAATTACGTGGTAATATGTGCAAGTAATGTTTCACTGCTTAGCCCCTATGAAACATAGCGTGATGTTTTATATACCAATTTATACCTAGACTTCTACACAACACATCAGTGAAAGTCCTATCAAAATCCATCCACGGGTTTTCAAATGATACCTGGACAAACAGAACGACAGACAGACAGACAGACAATAATTACAAAAAAAAATTGTTTTGGCCTCTATGTCGATAGTATAGTATCCCCACATAGAAATTTTGGAAAAATATTCAATGTACAGAAAAAGTGCTCTTTGAGTTTTATTATAGTATAGATAGATGACGCGGGCAGAGCTTCGCCCGCGGTTTTTTCGACACTTCCAACAATAATCTTTATATTTTAACCAATTTACTTTATGAATCACTCTATCTATTGGTGAAAACCGCATCAAAATCCTTTTAATAGTGTTTTAGTTTATCGCGAACAAACAGACAGATGCGGCGGAGGACTTTGTTTTATATAATATGTTATCGAGATATTAATTTAACATCAGATTCACTAGTGATAATTCGAGTAACTTGGGTTTTCTTCAACACGTGGGTTGTCAAAGAGATATAGAATCGAAGTAAAAAAAATATTTATACGTGTATCTATGTACTACTCAGAGTAATTAGAAATGTACTACTATAATTGTTAGTCATATAATGTTACCCAAAATTTTGTGACTGGCAACATTCTCACATAAGATAGTAATAATAATCTGCGTGAAAACATGTAAATTTATTGACTTTCCGATATTTGCAAGACTATATTACTATCTCTTAAAAGCAATGAAAGAACAGTGTGTCACTGCAGTGACACCGACTTATAATTTAAAAAAAAACCAATAGAGTTATGAAGTTTAATAAGCAAGTATAGAAAAGTCCCCACACTACGTGTACCAGCCAGTACTAGGGCCGCATAACAACGAAGGCACGTCAGGCAGGTGTGTTCAATTATGGAAAGCACTTGTTGCGCGTCCATGAAACTGAGTGGACCGAGTTAAGTGTGAAACTTCGCTTGTAAAGCCTTCATAATGCACGCAATATGCTGGAGTTAGTTCTTTGAGACTATGCTGCTTTAGTACATATCATTATCATTATTATTATTCTGCTTTAGTTTATCTATTTAAGTATGTATTTACAAAAAAAAAAGTATATAAGTATTAGTATCAGTTGTCTGGTTTCCATAGTACAGGCTCTGCCTAGTTTGGGATCGGATGACCGTGTGTGGATTGTCCCAAGATATTATTATTATTATTATGAAGAAGTTTTTCTTTCTCAGCCGCTTGGCTGGTTTTGTCTGCATCCACGGGTCAGGGCCAAGTGAATGCAGTGCTTATATTATGGAGGTTGTGGCATGATTGTGAACTACTTCATTTTCGTCAATTTGCAAGAATTTTCTCACAATCCGGCATGTATTTAAAATTGCTGCTTTTTGGAGTGTTATAAACAATGATTTCTTGATACCTAATAATTTCAGACTATGGTGTAGATGATAAGGAATAACTCCGGTGGTAGAAAGAACTATAGGAACTACGAATACTTTTTCTTGTTTCCAAATTCTAGTTACTTCTTCTTTCAGCTCTGCGTATTTATTTAATTTTTCGGCGATTGTCTTTTGGATGTTATGGGTGTTGGGAACGGCGATATCTATTAAATAAGTAATTTTGTTTATTTTATCCTGCAGTATAATATTATTATTATTATTATTATTATTATATACGCTTAGTTCAATATACATTACAGTGAACAACGAGAAAAGTAATACAATACAATACAAATATTCTTTACTAGCTGACCCACGCAGCTCCGCCTACGCTATTTTTACGTTAACTAAACTTTTAATAACAGACATTCGCATCGAATACATAACCTCCTTTTTTATAGTCGGTTAAAAACTGGGACCCACTTTTTACTTGCTCTCCGAAGCACGGACCCGTTTAGTTCAAATGGCGTTAAACGGTCACCCATCTATTTAATGACCTTACCTAACGTTGCTTAACCAGATCGATTACAAAACCTTGATAACAACTCTCTATGAGTGTTCCCTTACTAATATTTATTATATTATAAAGAAAAATTGATAAAATCGGACCACGCGTATAACCAAGTACCCATTTTGACTTTAATCCCCTCTCCCAAAAGAACCGTGCTAGATTACGGGATAAAAAGTATCCTATGTCCTACCTCGTAGTAAGATCTCAAATCATGCCAAGTTTCATTTGAATCCATTAAGTAGTTTCGGCGTGATGCGCAGCCGTGATACAGACAGACAGACAGACAAAAATTTAAAAAAATACATTTTCGGCCTCAGTATCGGTTAAATGTAGAATGCCCTCCAAATATTATTTTCAAAATATCTTCAATGTACAGAATTGGAACTGTTACAGTTTTATTATAAGTATATATTGTACACCAGAAGAGAATATACAGTTTCAAGGATAAGAAGATTACAGTGTGACAATTTAATTAATCTTGTTTAGAATTATTTAGATTTTATATTAATCAAAATAGAGTCAAAATAACATTGTATTTCTTATAGTGTTTTTTCTGGTTAGTGGCCAACCTGGTGTCAGCGTCGTTTAACCCTTAGAATGCCGTCAGGCATCATGCCAATACAAAAATCCACTGTGTGTCAGGCATTTGGCGTTCTATGTGGCTCCCGTTTCCCTTGGGTCTTTCACCTGGCTTAATGACTGCTTACCAAATGACGAAAACTGGCACCGATCGTTAACGTGCCCTCCTAAGCACGGAGACGCTCAATTAAAATACCACTAAACATTTACCAATCTATGGACTAACCATGCCTGACGTTGCTTAACCGATGTTGCTGATCGTAAAGTAAAAAGCGCAAGTCAAATGCACTCCATTACTGGTCATACGTCCAATCTCTAGTAGCTTTAAAATTATAATGCAAAGAACAAAACTACAAAAAAGGGAATCTAACTCCACGCTGGCCAAGTGCGGGTTGGCGGACTTCACACGTCAATCGAAAGCTAGTTAGGCTTTCTCAGACATGCAAGTTTCCTCAAGATGTTTTCCTTCACCGGAAGCTAGTAACAATCGCACAAAGGCACGCACATGATTGATTAAAGAAATCAGAGGTGCGAGCCGGGGTTCGTTACCAAGGCACCTTGTTTCCAAGGCAAGCGCTAGCCCACTGAGCTGTCCTTAAGTTATAAATATTATGTGGTTTTAAATAATAGTACCTACAAAAAGTCTTCTAATTCAAAAATAAAGAATCGACTAAACAAATCAACGCCAATGACACTCCACTAGTATTGCCAAATTAAAATGTCATCTTTTTATGCTTGAAAAATATTTAAGTCCTTTGTAAACAGTATAAAATAAATGTGCATTTCATTTTCATATCACCAAGTATGCAGAATAAATTAAAAAAAAAAAATAACATCGCTTTTACCACACCGCAAAGGGAGCCGACGACGAGCCCGCTCTCCAATGTCGACGAGCGAGCTCTCCAATTACTATTAACCAGGTATTCGGTAATCGTTGGTATCCGTATTCCATGTGGGGATTCGGGATTCATCCCAGGGATTTAAAATCCCCGGGGATTATTCCGCTATGAGTAGACGAGGGAAACCGGCCGAGTTTATTCTGCACCATTTTATCTTGCGACGATTTTATTCGTATAAATTATTTCACGATGAAGATTCGAAACCGTTTTAGGTTAAGCCAACAAGGAGTACTGCTTGTTTTGTTTTGCGCAATTAATGTCAGTAAATAAGTATAAACATAACAGCACATTAAAAAAACATTAAATTACCCGTGGGGTATAATAATAATAATAATACCAGCCCTGGTTTATATCCCACTGCTGAGCACGGGCCTTCCCTCAAGGTGAGGGGGCTTAGGCCGTAGTCCACCACGCTGGCCAAGTGCGGGTTGGCGCACTTCACACGTCATTCGAGAGCTAGTTAGGCTTTCTCAGACATGCAGGTTTCCTCACGATGTTTTCCTTCACCGAAAGCTAGTAACAATCGCACAAAGACGATTCGCACATGATTGACCGACTTCAATAAAAGGCGGAGGTTCTCAATCATCTCATATCTCATAAAAACATTGGTAAACATATGGAACCACCCGGTTTAGTATGTTATCAGTTAGATCTGCATTATTCATGTTTTTTTAATTACTGAACGATTAAGTTTGAGAACTCTCGTAGAGTAGTCTGACTGAAACTATTGTCGCATAGTGTGGTTTGAGATAACTGCGTAACAATGGCAGAATTCAAATTTGCTGGTATATAAACAACCATCTATTGTAATAGATGCGATATTAACAAATATAAAATCTTTTTAAAAAAAAATTGAACCGACTTCAATATCACTGAAAAGTATAAAATAATTTAAATATTATTGAAGTTGGTGCCAAATTTACGCAGTCGGTAAGCTAACACCAACTTCAATAATATTTAAATTATTTTATACTTTTCAGTGATATTGAAGTCGGTTCAATTTTTTTTTAAAAAGATTTTATTTTATACTTTTTAGTGATATTTTCATACATAAAGATTGAACCATCGAAGACGGTAAAATGATCTAGGTAGGTTATGACATCATTATGATTTCACATTATCGTCTACATACTTTTACATAATTCATGTTTCTTCAGAAACTCAGAAACAATTTGTCCGATCGTAATGAAATTTGCATGGAATCATCATAGTAGTTTACTCTCTCGAATAAAAAAAGAATCATCGAAATCGGTTCATATTTATCAGAGAAATGTAAAGGAGAACATCAGTTTTATGGTTTTTACCAGATAAATTCCTCCATATCATTCATGGTCCTCCAGGAAGTTCTTATCTGGTTGTGATAAAATTCATACAGGTTCATTACAGTAGTTTCTTCTTTCGAATAACAAAAGAATCATTGAAATTGGTAAATATTTACCAGAGTTATGACCATTTTTGTCCTTAAAAAGCACCATAAAGTCGTCTATATAGGCTTTCTTGCAACTCGCAGTGCGCAGTCACCATTCTTGTTTTTTCAGGAACTACTTATTACTACGCAATAATTTTTTTATGGGACCTAATTAACGGATTAAAGAATGGATGGAAGAGAGATTTTTTCAAATCGGTTCATAATTGCCAGAGTTATGCGCGAACATACATAGAAAAAAAAAAAAAAATATATATATACAGACGAATTGAGAACCTCCTCCTTTTTTGAAGTCGGTTAAAAACACTACATAATATAAACTATATTGAAATGAAACTAATTTTATTACACAATTTTTTTAAAGGTTCCTAAAAGGTAAAGGATACCTAAAAGGTAAAAAAGGAACTATTGAATTATGGTGAGACTTCGTCTCTCTGTCTGTCACACTTATATACATATTTCAGGAACCACTGACGCTATCGACTTGAAACTTGGAGCAGTTTTAGATCTTTTTTACCCAACCTCATCACAAATGAAAAAAATAAATTTTTTGGGATTAACGGGAGTCAAAATAGGTCATCAAAATTTCAATGCGAGACTAAGTACTATATCGAGTGGGGTTTTCATTCTTAAATCTCAAAACAGATTTTTATTTTGATTTATGTCACGTAGTTTTTGGCTGATAATCAATAATGTCAAAAAAATACCGTCCCTTATCTCCGACGTTTGTGGAGGGAAAAATCTGAAAGACAACATTAAACAATCTAAACTGTAATGAAAATTCCTACCAACTTACACGCATTGCTTAACAGATCGTTGTTAACTTAACACATTACTTAAAAGAATAGCTGATTATAATTATCTACCTCAGCGTTAACATACAAGAGCAATGGGCACTCACAAAATTGATGTCCCAAATAAAAAGAGAGGTAATTGTCAGAAATGGCATCGTGGGCACTCACCGGAAACCAAAGAAAACGAATTTATAACCGACACAAAGGACAGAGATAAGCCGCAAGCGAAAACAATTCGAGATGCTCGAGAGATAATGTCGGTGCGGGGAGTGTTGCGTCTCGCTGGTGGCTGCTGTGGTCGGGAAATCTACTTTTTTAGATTACGACTTACGACCCGTTTCCTTGCTTAACTTATTTTGATCCAAAATCTTTGGTTTTCCGACTAATTTGCTATTTTAGACGTATTTTCTGTGGGACTAACTTGTTATTTTTGAGGAGTTTTTTTGGGAATCAGAATGATACTTTAAATCGCAATAAGTTTACTTAGATTACCTAGTTTTTCCCTTTTTTATTACGGAACTTCAAAAGGTCCCCGGGAGCTGTGGGGCTCGACCGGGTTATGTGGGATTCTTCTCACTAAACCCCCGCGGCTATCGCATCGGTACATGAGAGGGGACCTCCAGGCTCTCCGATAGGATCTGCACCAGGACCCCCTCATTGCCTTGCGTTTGAGCCCGCTGTCGGGGGGCACATTGTAGCTCCCCGGGAACCTGTTACGTTGCTCATGGGGACGGGAGTCAGAACCCCGCCGCCGTCCTTACCCCGGCGTCCTCTTCGGAGTCGCCACCGTACTCAATGGACGAAGTTTAATATCCTAGATTAAGATCTGGTTAATCTGGTTAGAAACCATGTGTTGCAGACGGCCAATTACTAAACTTTGCTCTTGACTGAAGGTACCGTACTCGTGGGATGTCCGGGTTACGAATAGCACCCATCTCCGTAAGAGGCGACTAAGAGAAAACAAGAAGACAGGCGATAGTTTCATTCTATTAAATTCATACCACTTACTGCCGCACTCACAAACCCTAATTAACTTTAATCCTAATTAATTCACTTATTAAAATCTATTTATTTCGACTGTCTAAGCCATTTATGAATAATTTTGATTATTAAACACGAGATAATTGTTATCGCTACTCACTACCAGTATTAAGTATTAATAAACTTCGAGTGTCGAAATAATCATTTCAAAAAATGGATTAATCACCATTAACTTTAATTGACGTTTGTAGGTTCGGCAGTTATACTGTGATCCCAAGACGCCTTGCCAAGCGAGGATAATGGCCACCCCACCCTTCTAAGGGACGGTCTTTCGGCTTATGATGATAATAATCCTACATTGACGAATCGCGAAAGATTCAGGAGTCCAGTTTTTTTAAGATTACCTACCAGGGCACAATGAGTATTTAGGAGGTCCTAATAGCAGAATTTCTAATGCTTGTTTCAAGCAAGTATTAATTTAAAGCACTTGTTACACTATCCGCCGTCCGGCCTCGCACAACTTTGCAAGTCATTAAATACAAGGCCTCGAACCGAAATCACTCAGAGTGGTCGCCTGGAGGCCTTAATTGACTATACTATTACAGGAATACCAGCCACCTATTGTGAAGTTAAGAAATTAATCTCTCCCTGAAAAGCTATTGTGTTCAGTTGGCTGACAGTTCTGTAACAATTACGCAGTGTTTCTGCTATCCTATATAGTAATTAGAGTGTTGTGTAATTAGGAGCTATAGTTGGATATATTATAATTTATGTATAAAAACTACATAATTGGTTGCGGCTTAGTGGTTTAATTAGTTTTAGGTGAACTTAGGTCTTTTAGGAAAAAGACCTAAGTAACACGATTTTCAAACGCCTATGGGGACGTTCGTCACTTTTGCTTTCTTTTCTTGGGACTAAATTGGGGTTATAGTCCCCATATTCCGCGATAATTCTGGTGACGCCTGTCAGCCAAGATTTACAATGGTCACCAGTGTAGACAGCTAAATCGCTAGAGCTCAACCCTATCGAGCACGCGTGGGATATGCTCCAGGACGTGTTTATGAGGACTTGGAAAGAGTGACAATAACCCAACAGTTAGGTAAGTGATTTGCTTATATGTATGTAATTGGGAGCGATTGCCGTAGGATAATATTAACAAACTCATATTATATTCTATGATAGATGTGCCCTGTTGACACAAACTAAACTAAAAGCACCTGAAATTTATAATTTTCTTTGGCAATCGTACAGCACACCATCTAACCTAATATACAGAGGCAACCGCATTGTATCAGCTGTCGGATGTCAGCAGGGTGATCCTCTCGGGCCGGCTATATTTAGTTTAGCAACACACATTGGAACACTGTTAGATCCTACTGCATTTCGGATCGCTATTTGCCTTCGTTTAGGAACACCTTGCATCGCTCCTCACTCTTGTCGGTGTGGCCATAATTTTTGCCGGCTCGGACACCACGGACTATCTTGCTGCAGAAGTGCGGGAAGAGCAGCACGCCACGCCAGTCTCAACCAACTAATATATCGGGCTCTTGCCATTGTCAACATGGCCGCTGTTTTAGAGCCTTGCGGCCTACATCGCGACGACGGTAAGAGACCTGATGGAATGACTCTAGTTCCTTGGAAGATGGGACGGCCCCTTGTATGGGACGCAACTTGTGTCGATACACTCGCGCCGTCTCATCTTCCAGTAACATCGACTGAGGCTGGTGCTGCTGCACACAGCGCAGAGTACCTCAAACGCCGCAAATATGAATGTTTTGGAGTGGGTTACATATTTGAGGCGTTTGGGGTAGAGACGATGGGTTCGTGGGGCCGGGAGCCCATCAGGTGTTCCAAAAAATTTCCAAACTCCTCGTAGAAACATCTGGAGACCGGAACGCTGGCTTTTATTTCGGTCAGCAGATTAGCATTGCCATCCCGCGTGGCAATGCTGCCAGCGTTCTGGGAACTTTGCCACCAAAGAGTGAGGACGATTTGTATATATTGTATAATTAATTTTATTTATTATTCCCTTGTTAGTCCAGTTTTGTTTTTTTTTTAATAAAAATCAGTGTCCACAAGTTTTGAACAACAGAGGCGGCCACTTTGTATTAAATTATCCAATTATTTAACAATAAATTTTATTTAGTAATTTAATTTTGTTTTAAAATATTTAGTTGTATATACCTTATTTTGTATGTGTACATGGAGTACACATGAATATTGTCAATTTACGGTAAAATTGAAATAAACAATATACTACATTATTATTTAAATGACAAGCCCGCTGAGTTTCTTGCAGGATCTTCTCAGTTGAGTGAGGCCGCGATGTGATCGGGTGGTAGGTTTTTTTTTTTAAAAATGTCCTTTCATAAGTGCTAGCGTTAAGCCTACTTGAAATAAACTATTTTTGACTTGACTTGACTTAAATAATAAAAAAACAACGTTAATATGTAAAAAAATCATTGTATATTCAAAATAGTAGTAGTAGGTACATGTTGATTAGAATTTTTTTATGTGCGTACACATTTTGACGCGTTCGTTACATGTTGCATTGGGTTGCCACAAATCATAGATGAGTGAGCATTTAATATCTAAATACTTAATGATTTCTGATACTTACGCGAATATTACACATTGAAATGAAACTAATTTTACAGATTATATCGCGGTTTATTTTTGATTTTAATTTCCCGACAAGATGCAGGGGTATACAAACTGGATTGTGACTGTGGGCTCTCATACATCGGGCAAACAAAAAGATCGGTAAAAACCCGTGTAAAAGAACATATAGCTGACGTTAAACATCGACGCTATACGAAGTCTGCAGTCTGTGAACATGTTCAGGATCGCACCCGTCATTATATTAGATTTGACAAACCACAAATCCTCGCAAAAGAACAGCGCTACCTACCAAGGATGATTCGTGAGGCTATTGAAATTAAAAAGCATCCAAATTTCAATAGAGAAGATGGCTGGGTGCTACCACCAGCTTGGGATCCCGTGATAAACATAGTCAAATCCAAAGACAAGCATTCCACTGCAAGACCTCAAGATACTGTAAGCTCTTTCTGCGTAGATCGGACTAACAATAATAATTAGAAGACCTGAGGGTACCCTAAGACAACTATGACATATAGCATAGCTACCACCTTAGTCCGCCCGTGACCATGAATGCTGTAAAGTATTCGAAACGTCGGGAAATTAAAATCAAAAATAAACCGCGATATAATCTGTAAAATTAGTTTCATTTCAATCTAAATACTTTTTATGTTGTAATAATACAGAATCTCATTATAACATTCACTAGAAATCATTTCCGTAATTTTACTTAAAGAATTCTCATCAGGCGGAAGATGTCCAGTGCTGCACAAAGGTCTTCAGTTCCCTTCATCATCAACATCCAAAAGTCGGCCAATACTGAACAAAGATCTGAGGGTCAAAGTTTCGGAGTGGAGGCGTAGTAAAAAGTGTACATAGACGTGACGTCACGCAGAATTTCAATGCACTGTTATCTTCGTAATTTTTTGTTTAATTGACAAAAAATTAAATACGTGTCCAATATTTAATAAATTCTAAATGACGGACTAAACAGAATTTTTTAGTCATCTTGCCTAGATCACGTAATTTATTGTTTAATTGACAAAAGAGAGAATACGTGACCAATATTTATTTAAATTCTAAATGACGGACTAAACATAATTTTTTAGTCATCTAGCCTATAGATCATAGGAACATATTTTTTTATGCACGTAACTGTACATGCATACACTCGATCACAACAAATCTCGGGAACGTCCCGTGAATCTCTAAACACAAGTGCATGTTTACGAGCCGCTCAAACTAATAGGGCGATTACATAAACTTATGACGTCACGGTCATGACGCATGTCGAGCAGTTAAGAGGAAATCCGGCTCATCAATTTTACGAGCTACCGTAGCCATTTAATATAAAGTTTTCCTGTAGTAAATGAAGTCACGTCATTGTTTCATTCTATTTTACTGTTTTTTTTTTCTTGTAATTTTGTATTTTTTAATAATGGTGGACCAATAAAGTATTATTTAATAATAATGTCCCTCCTGGCCGAAACGACCACAGCGGCCAATCTTTCACAAGATCAGCCATGTACGCAGGAGATATTATAGCGCACAAGCGCTTGCGTAGACACAAGTGCACTCTCTCTTCCTTTATATAATACCTCGCATAATCCGATGGGACGGAAGACCGACATGACCGGGGAGAGGTTAGGCGCAGGACCGACTTTTTACATGCCCATCCGACGCATGGATCATCTAACTTTACAGACAATCAGGAGATCGGCCTGCATTGTCCTAGTCAGTAAGGAACAACTACTCAAATTTGTTGCCCCCCGCAAGATTCGAACCCGCGACCTCCGGTTCACAAAGCAAGCGGTTTCCCACTGCGCCACGGAGGCTACAAGTATTATCTATCTATGTATCTATCATGCACAGCTCTGTCATAAAGAGATTATGTACCTGTTCTTTGTTTTTTTTTTGTTCTCACGGGGTAACCTTCTTTCCCCTAGACCCTGTGGAGGTGACTTCCCACCAGAGGGGTATGTGAGACTTTTACCAAAAAAAACCCCCGCGGCTGTCGCATAGGCACCTGGGGAATCTGGGTTCTCCTGTTGGATTTGTATCAGATGTATTTCAGTGCCTTGCCTTTGAGTTCACCGCTAGGAGAAGCATTATAGCCCCCGGGAGCTTGGTTCTCACGGGGTGGGTTCGCGTCCTCGTCATCGTAATTCCCGGAGTCACCGCCTGAACGTCTGAGGTCGTAAGGAGATAACGTAATTTACTAATTTGATTACGATTACTGCAAAGCCATTTTTATCTGGTTCTTGATAAAAAAGATAGCTTGCTGAGTATGCAATGCAGCCATATGCTAATTAATACAAGCAAGTGCTTATATTGCGTGGACAGCCAGTACTATCGTCAGGAGCCCAAATGAAATGGGACGAGAAGCCCCCCTGCCTTAAAGGTGGTTCATGGGGATCTTTACGTCCCTACTAATGCCGACCCCGAGACAGGCGACCGACGACGCGATATAAGTCTTGCGTCATGGCAAGCTCCACGAGGATGCCGAGGGAAGCATGCAATCTCTGCTGCCTTTTAACCTCCTAGCAGAAACCAGGGGTATTATAAGTTACGCCTATGTCAGTCCGTGAGTCTGTCTGTCTGTATGTTGGCCTGTGGTATCGTAGCTCTCTAACGAGTACACGGATTTGGTAGCTGGTCTAATGCGAATTGGTTCTTATGTACTAATACTAATAATATTCTGGGACAATCCACACCGGTCGTCTGATCCCAAACTAGGCAGAGCCTATACTACGGTTACTAGAGAAAATAAAATGTTTGACAATCGTATAAAGACCATCAACTATGTTCCTAGTTCCTAGGGATACAATGGACATTTTTTTACTCACAAAACATAAAACTTGTTTTTCCATTCGAAAACCCTGCAATTTTGCTCTGAATACGGTTACTGTTGTTTTATTTCGTCCTTTAAAAGTCTTTTCGCTCGTACATTCGTCACTTGGCACGCACCCCGCATTCGACGGGGCGCATAATCCTCGTTATTTGTCCTGCCCATAGTTTAGTTCATCCCGTTCATTTGAAATCTCCTCGTGTTGAACCCACACATTTATCAGTAGTCATTCGGAGCACAGAATTTAAAGGAATCTTGACGATCTTTTCACAAAAACGAAAGGGTTTTCTTTCGTTTTGG
This sequence comes from Furcula furcula, assembly GCA_911728495.1. Lineage (NCBI taxonomy): Eukaryota > Metazoa > Arthropoda > Insecta > Lepidoptera > Notodontidae > Furcula > Furcula furcula. The sequence continues at coordinate 20,928,057 of OU452257.1, read as the reverse complement.
TGGAATTAAATAATATAATTGCAAGAAAATTCTTTTACAAATGCGAGACAATACGTGACAACACATAATTATGAATTGCAGCCTCGTGCTTTGTAAACCAGAGATCGCGGGTTCGAATTCCGCGGAGAGCAGCGACTTTTGACGGGCCCGTTGGTCTAGTGGTTAGAGACCCTGTCCGCTAACCAATGGGTCGTGGGTTGGATTCCCGCCAAGTGTCTGGGTGTTATTTATCTATATAAGTATGTATAAAAAAATGTATATAAGTATTAGTATCAGTTGTCTGGTTCCCATAGTACAGGCTCTGCCTAGTTTGGGATCAGATGACCGTGTGTGGATTGTCCCAGGATATTATTATTTATGTAGTTGTACTTATAACGACTATTCTGTAAAAGGATCGTTATCGCTTGTACCGATACAAAAATCGAATGGATCGATACGTACCCATTGTATCGATTCACTAAAGACTCGATATGGTTACAGTGAGCATCCTCTAGCTACATTGCTCTTAAATACCGGTAATACATACCACCTAGTTATTGCGTAAGATCTATTAACTTGTTAATTATTTTCACGAATTAATTGAATATATTGATTAATGATTCGCCCGATGTCCGGGTAAGAATACCACCCCTCCCATCTCTACCTGCTGGGTGCCGTGGGAGACGACTAAGAAAAACAAGAAGACCGGCAGCAGCGTCTTCTGTGTGATGTCTAACTACACGTATAGGTACTAGGATCTCATGATGCCTGCCATGCGTGGGATTATGTGGGAGTCTTTCAGATGATGATGATGTTACCCTATGCTATTCATCATCATCATCATCAGCAGCTGATATACGTTCACTGCTAACAAAGACCTCCCTTAGAAAGGAGGGATTGCCATCATCATCATCATCACCAGCCGGAAGACGTCGACTGCTGAACAAAGGCCTCACCTTAGACCGCCACAATGAACGACAATTTGCTATTTGCATCCACCGGTTGCCTGCGACGCGAACAATGTCGTCGGTCCACCTATTGGGAGGCCTGCCTACGCTGCGTCTTCCGGTTCGTGGTCGTCACTCGAGAACCTTTCTTCCCCAACGGTTATCGGTTCTTCGAGCGATGTGGCCTGCCCACTGCCACTTCAACTTGCATATTCTATGAGCTATGTCGGTGACCTTGGTTCTTCGGCAAATCTCCTCATTCCGGATTCTATCGCGCAAAGAAACTCCGAGCATAGCTCTCTCCATAGCTCGTTGTGTGACTCTGAGCTTCTCCAAAAGGCCAGCTGTTAAAGACCACGTCTCAGTACCATATGTCGTAAACCCAGGGATCGCAGTGTAGATGGTAGGTTATTCCAATAGAAAGACGCTGTTGCCTGTGTTTATGTTTTCTCTTAGTTGCCTCTTACAGACACCCCCCGGGAGGAGACTGGCGCTATGCTTTTAACAGCTTGATATCCCAATTCCGGGGTACCTTTTCTTGAGGGGAGGAAACTTTCAAAAGGCACCCGTAGGGGCGAAGACTGAATTATGTGGGATTTTTACCCACGCAAACCTCCCCGGTGGTCATCGACGCTATATGGTGATACCCTGGACACTCCGTTCGGACTTCGCCAGAGTCTCTCCAGCCCCAGACACTCGCTAGAGTACATTCCGGGGAGGAGCAGAAATGCCGACCTACGATGTGCTCGCCACGACACAGGACCTACACCACGTCCTCGCCCGCAGTATAAATAATAATAATAATAATATCTTGGGACAACTCACACACGGTCATCTAATCCCATACTAGGCAGAGTATAATGTCAGTTGTCGTATTGAGTAATTAATTTAAGTGTTCATGCCTCTATACTCATCTCCGTTTAATATAGAATGATGTAATAATAGGCCTTCTAAACAATAAATCTTGCTTTGCGCCGCTCGCTGTTATGTGTCTATCTTGTTCGGAATTTGGGACACATATTAACGAATCTACTTATTGAAATATTATAATGTTGCAGGTTGCTAAATATAATTATGTGTTATTTATAAAGCACACTCGACCCTAGGAGTGTCGGGGTAAACACTCCCATCTCCCCCCTTTGGGTTAGTAAGAGGTGACTAAGGGAAAACAAGAAGACGGGCAGCAGCGTCTATTGGATTACCTACCACCTATACTGCGATCCCCAAGACGCGTGCCAAGCGCGAGGATTATGGTAAACCGTCTCTTCTAAGGAGGAAGGAGGCCTTTGTTCTGCTGTGGACGGCTTTCGGCTGCCGATGATGGAGTGATTTGGGAATAATACCTACTAATAATCTGGTTTTGCCACCCATACACTGTTTAGTGTATGATTGGATGCCATCATCGTGATCATCACCAGTCGGAAGACTCCTACTGCTGAATATACATCAAAAATAAACTGCAACCATTGTGTAGCCGTAAAATTATTTCCATTTCACTATTTTTATTTTATACTAGCTGAACCCTGTGCGGCGTTGCTACGCTCTTGGTCGTACCAACTCAGAAACCTTTTTGGGCTCATGCACAACACTTTGCTGAAATGACCTGATCAAATGCGTAGTTTACGACTCTATAAAGGACATACAGACAAACATTCATTTTTATATATAAAGATTCATAAATTTTCGCAAACCTAAATTCTCCCGTAAAACGTAAGACTAAAATCATGGTCACCGTAATCATACTTATCGCGCACTAAAACCGCACCAAGATGATAATAGTCGCTTAAAGGAACTATCCCAACATAATTTGCTCAGAAATTCAGGGCGCGCTGAAAATTCAGCGTGCGTTAACATCAAAGAAGATTTTCTAGAGGCAACTCGCAACTTTGCCCGTTTGATATAATATTTGTGCGACATTTCAGGGGCATAGTATACTTTACCAAAAATAGCGGACTTATGTTAAAAATATTTAACTTCAATGGCTAGAATGTAGTTTATAATATCAGTAACCGTAATATGTCCTAGGCTGGCTAAGGTTATTCTCTTCTATTCTATACGATATTTTAAACATAATTACTATTTGTGCAAGTATTAATAGATGGATGGGACCATGAAGCTATGACTCGGCTTGTCTCATTATTTTTTTTGACCCGGCGGAAATCTTCAAAAGATCCCCGGGAGCTGTGGGGCTCGACCGGGGTATGTGGGATTCTTACCCACTAAAACCCCCGAGGCTGTCACATCAGCACATGAGAGGGGTCTCTCCGGTGGGATCTGCACCAGGGGCCTCTCAGTGCCTTGCCTCCTGTAGGTATGACATTTTATTTATTTTATTTAACTTTGTGCACTTATAGTACAAGGCGGACTTAATGCCTTAGGCATTTTCTAACAGTCTACCTTAGGGTAGTGCAGAAATATTGTGGTAGGTGCCAAATTGTGTGAAAAAAATAAAAACTGAAGAACATAGATATATTATACATAAATACTAAAGTATGAATAAAAATACTATATATATATATATATACTATAACTAATACGAAAGTGATTATGATACTAATAATACATACAATAATTATAACTGAAGAAGAATAAGGATGTCATTCTGCCAATGTGTGATAGAGATGCTCCCGAAGCTTAGCCTTGAATGTTATGCGATTCTCAGCCATCCTGATTTCCTGAGGATGTGCATTCCAGAGAAGAATAGATTGCACAAAAAAGGAAGAATATATGAAGTTAGAACGATGAGATGGACACTTGAGGAGAAGATTATTTTTTATAATTATTTGCATGCCTTTTAATGGCAAATGAGTATCGCTCGCTAAGTTTTTAATGCACCATCTTTATACACACCACATTTATGCAAATAAATTGAATTTGATTTGCCAGTCACGGTGCTCACGGGGACGGGGGTCGCAATCCCGCCGCCGTCCTCCTCGGAGTCGCCGCCGTACTCAATGGACGCTCTAAGGCCTCATTTACGGAGACGCGGGGCGTCGCGTCGCGCGTCACGTGTGGCGGCGCGGCTCGCACTTAATTCAAATGTAGGGCGTTGTATGAGTGTGTTTACGGAGAAGCGATTTTACACGCGTTTGCTTGAAATGGAGCGTGTTTTACGCGCGGCGATTCTCAATGAAGCGATGCCTGTGGCGGAACCTTCTGCCAGTCTATTTGGTAATCATGCAACACAGACGTAGTCACCATCGCAATGGAGTATGATATGATCGATTTTTTTTTTAGAAGAAAATTGTATGTTAAAAAGTGAGTTGCACCGCCGTTGCACGCGGCGGTGCCCGCCGCGGGCGCAGCGGCGGGCACCGCCACTCTTCCCACCCCGCATCTCTATAAGCAGTATCATATATTGCTATATGTTTGTGTTTACGCGTGCGATGATACGCGCCGCTTCACGCGCCGCCGCTACGTAAACAATAAAAACGTCCGACGCACCGCGAGACGCCACGCCACACGCGACGCGCGACGCCCCGCGTTTCCGTAAACGAGGCCTAAGGGCCCACAACCCGAACGTTAGTTAGAGTAACGTAAGAGTTTATACAATATTAAGAATAGAGTACGATTTTCCACTATGAGGCAGGTAAATTGTACTATTTAAAGTCATATTATAAGAGTTATATTGATATGTAAGTGATGAGTTTGATCTGTCGCAAGCGCAAATGTCAATGAATACAGCTGACGGTATGGTACCTACTGTCGTTTACCTGATATCTATGTATTTTGATGTTCTTACTCGTACCTACTAGTTCTTACTTGCATTAAGCATTCTGTGCACGACAGAATAGACTCAGTGCGTGAAACAGTGCGTTTACATGTGTATATTATCATAGGATAGGCATAAGGACATTATATTTTACCGTAGTTTTTACCGTACCGTACCGGACATGTTTACCGTAGTTTTTTACAGTATTTTAAATGTCAAGAAAAATAGGATAAGGTAGTCGTATAAGAATGGTATCTCAACTAGTGAGTAGTGTAACTAGTAGAATAAGGATTTTTTTGGATAATAAAATATACTTGTTATTGTGTTTTATTTTAAAGGGAAATGAATAGGATATTGTAATGTGTTTAGATATGTTAATTATGTAAGAAATAGGTAAATTTAAGATCATAATGTCATGCATGTGCGTGCGACGGCTCGTTCTCATAGAATGGCATGCGAGCAAGAAATGTGGAATGACCTAACCTAAGACCTAGACATAAGGTTAAACCTGTATGTAATAGCTGTAAGGAATAATCAATAAAGATTGGTCAGAGGGGGTGAGGTAGAGAACCATCCAGAAAAACACTCGGGTAAAGTATAAAAAGGACGCTGATTGGCCGAGGCGTCATTCGCGGTTCACAAGTGATTCACAACAAGTCAAGAAGAAAAGGAAGAAAAAGGGATTCTGCCCCGCCTCCGCTGCCTCCCTACTGTTTCCAAGAGACCGGTGTTTTATTATCAAGCTTCTCAAGATCCTGGGAAACCTATCGACCACACATTCTATAGTACTTGTACTGATTTGTGTTCTGTGATTTTCAGAGAAAAATGGACAATCACGCAGTGCAAATGCAGGACTCGGTTAGGCTTTTTAAACCAGCAACGCTCATGACATTCTAAGCAGGTTAGATAGCTACTAGGACACCATGTTACTTAGAATGTAGTTTAGTAATTAATTTGTAACCTCGCCTCGTTACCTCGCTATTGCTGGTGTAAGATGAACAGAATGTAGCTAACCAAAGCTACTTTGTAAGTTATCATGTTGAGGTGGTTAAATGAATACTGTTTAATAATACTATTTTATGGCGTTTGCAGTCACACCGTCACACAAACGTAATGAATACTAAATTCATGTTGTAACGTACCTATTTTACTTTGTTGGGTTAGCTAGTGATCCTTTAATTAAGCGACTAGTTTTACGTCCATGTCGCTAATCTATTCTTACCTAAAAGTTTTATCAACTTAAAATGGTGCACAATTTAAAAGTCAAAGCACTATTAACGCCTATAACTTGTTTTTAACCGACTTCAAAAAATGAGGAGGTTCTCAATTCGTCTGTATTTTTTTTTATGTATGTTCGCGCATAACTCTGTCAATTATGAACCGATTTGAAAAAATCTTTCTTCCATCCATTCTTCAATCCATTGATTGGGTCCCATAAAAAAAATATTGCGTAGTAATAAGTAGTTCCTGAGAAAACAAGAATGGTGACTGCGCAGGAAAGCTGCAGGAAAGCCTATATAGATGACTTTATGTCGCTTTTTAAGGACAAAAATGGTCATAACTCAAGCAAACATTTACCAATTTCAATGATTCTTTTTTTATCCGAAAGAAGAAACCACTGTATTGAATCTGTATGAATTTTATCACAACCGGATAAGAACTTCTTGGAGGACCATGAACGATGTGGAGGAATTTATCTGGTAAAACCATAAAACTGATGTTCTCCATTACATTGCTCTGACAATTATGAACCGATTGCGATGATTCTTTTTTATTCGAGAGAGTAAACTGCTATGATAAAGCTTTAGACCTTCTGACTTCATATTTGAATAATAGAATTCAGAGGGTCGATGTAAACGGTAAGAGATCTCCAGGTTCCGTGGTGTCCCTGGGCGTTCCTCAAGGTTCAATATTAGGCCCATTTTTGTTTTTAATATATATTAATGACTTACCCTACTTCGTGGGGGACAAACTTAATATTGTATTGTTCGCGGATGATACATCTCTTCTATTTAAAGTTAAGCGTAAACTCCATGATTATGACGAAGTGAACAATGTACTTTCTATGGTTGTCCATTGGTTCAATGTTAACAATTTAAAACTTAATGAGACCAAAACTAAATGTATGAAATTTGTAACTCCTAATGTGAGACAGCTGGCAACCAATGTAGAAATAAATGGAGCAGCGTTGGACCTTGAGGCGTCGACTGTGTTTTTAGGTATAACAATTGACGCCAAACTACAGTGGGGCCCACAAATTAAGAAGTTGTCGGGTAGGCTAAGTTCCGCGGCTTATGCAGTCAAGAAAATTAGACGTTTAACTGATGTTGAAACCGCTAGAATTGTTTATTTCAGCTATTTTCACAGTGTTATGTCATATGGCATATTACTGTGGGGATCTTCTGCAGAACTTAATACTATTTTTATTCTGCAGAAAAAAACTGTGAGAGCCATTTACAATCTGGCTCCTATTGATTCACTTAGAGAGAAATTCAAAGAGATAGATATTCTAACGGTTGTGTCACAATACATATTTGAAAATTTAGTTTATGTTAAAAAAAATATCAGTTCTTTTAAAAAGTATAGTGATACACATAATATTAATACCCGGAACAAACACGATCTTGTTGTACATGCCACGCGTCTCCACAGAACAGGCAAATCGTTTATGGGCCAAAGTATACGCTTTTATAACAAACTGCCACAGGATATCCGAGATCTTCCAATAAAGAAACCTTTGATAAAAAGCCGTTTGTCAAAAAAGGCTTATTATAAAATCTCGGATTACCTGGAGGATAAAGCTGCGTGGGCTTGAACTGCTCAACTCATGCAAGCTTAGAAGTTTAAGGCTGACATAAGTAAAATTTGTAAAACTATTTTTAAAAAAAAATGACAAAAAAAGACAAGCCCGCTGAGTTTCTTGCCGGATCTTCTCAGTAGCGGCCGCGTTACGATCCGGTGGTAGTTTGTAAAAATGATTTTTGTGTAAGTGCCTCCGTGGGGCCTATACATAATAAAGATATTTTGACTTTTGACTTTTGACTTTGATGATTCCATGCAAATTTCATTACGACCGGATATTTTTTTCTGAAGAAACATGAATTATGTAAAACTATGTAGACGATAATGTGATCATAACCTATCTAGATAATTTTACGGTCTTCGATGGTTCAATCTTTATATATGAAAATATCACTAAAAAGTTTAAAATAAAATCTTTTAAAAAAAAAATTGAACCGACTTCAATATCACTGAAAAGTATAAAATAATTTAAATATTATTGAAGTTGGTGCCAAATATACACAGCCGGTAAGCTAACACCAACTTCAATAATATTTAAATTATTTTATACTTTTCAGTGATATTGAAGTCGGTAAAAATTTTTTTTTAAAGATTTTATTATGTAATATAATTTTGTTGTTTCGATTTGAAAGTAGGTATATTTGAGAGCGGGTAGGAACCGTTGCAGCTACTACACAACAATGAAGTTAAATTTATTGCCTCGTAAACAACTAATAAAATTTACAGAATTTCATGAGTGTGCAAATGTCGTAAAGTGCTATAAAATACCTTTTGTAGAAGCGTGTAACTAATTTCGCTTGGTATTATTTACTATAAATTTAATTAAATGTGTATTTTAAAGTTACCTACTAGGTTACTAGCATTGTGTGAAAATGATCTTACTGCCGCACTCACAAACCCCAATTAACTTTAATTTAATTCTAATTAAGTACTTTTTTAAAATCTATTTATTTGGACTTTCTGAGCCGTTTAAGATTAATTTGATTATTAACCGGCTTCAAAAAGAAGGTTCTCTATTCGACGCGTATGTATGTAATATTGATAAAAATGCGTAATATTAATATATGTTAGTCTATGTGGGCTTCTAAACAAATTTACCAAATTTTATAAGTGTATTATATGTATGTATGTATGTATGTAGGTTTGTCCGCCGATTTCTCAGAAACTACAAGTCCAATTTTGAAAATTCTTTGCAATAGTTAGAGTATTGTTCAACTTAGGGTAGAGTACAGGTTTCATCAAAATCGGTACAGTAGTTTAAGAGATATAAACTTTTTATATTTTCAGTAAGTTACTGTAACGTAGACGTTCGAGTTGCGTGATAGTGCTGATACCTATCTTGGTAAAATTTATTGAACTCGGTGTCAGCTGGTGATAGTGTTAGTTAACATGATTAGCTAGCACCGACTTCAATATATTTTCGTTATTTTATGCTTTTTAGATAATTTACTTTGAAGTCGGTTTTTATTTTTTATAAAATAGTTTTTGAACACGTGATAATTGACTCTACTCACTATCTGCGTATTAAGTATTAATGGACATTGGGTGTCAAAAAAAAACGATTTCTAAAAATGGATTAATGATCATTAACTTTAATTGACGTTTGTAGGTTTGGCAGTTAGTTTTCCTATTGAAAACCAAATGCGTTCAGTACCGCACTGAACAAAATTAAACTAGGAACGCATAAATTAGAGAAGCTAAGGCAAACTTCCGTTCGCAAGTTTCATTCAGAGGTGAGTTCTTTTGAGGGATTGTTCCTATTCAAGCTGGGAAATAACTTTTGCTAAATTAAATTACACAATTGAAAAAAATTATTACAATCTTTATTTTCAATGGCATAAGGTGTGATTTCAAATTGTGTTCAGTGTCGAAAGTGGCAAATCAAGTTTGGACGGGCAATATGCTAATGTACAACTCCCATTGGAAAGATTTTGTAGTCGGCCGAATTGGATTGCAAATCATTAGAATATTTATTAGTTCTGGGATTTGATACCGGTTTCTGCTCGCGGTATCAAAAGCTCTAATAAACATGTCCGTCTATCAAATTTGCAGCTACAATTTTGACGTACTACATTAATTAATTGAACTATTAAACTTTCAGACATCTTGTGACAGGATCACAGAAGTTGAAGGAATATTATGTAAGTGCATATAAATAAGGTAAGCCTTTTATTTCTATCCACTGCCCCAGAAGCAAGGCTATGTTTTTCGTGATTAGATGGATTTCAAACTATTATGAAGTTTTATTAGATTCGACTTAGGTGCGGGATTAATGATAAAAAAACGTATTATTGTCGCCTTTTATGAATTCCTATTCACTAGCTATACGAAAATAGTGATAGTATACTATGATATTGTGTGATCTTGGTATAGTCGAAGTGTTATTTAAAAGACATGTTTCCAGTTTGATGTCATTTATTGAAGTGTCTATAATTTACAGCGTTTACTTAAACTAGTAACTTATTCTATGTCAGCACAAAGTAACCGCGCTTGTAACCTAAGAGCGGAATACAATTACATATACTTCATCTCCCCCGAAAAAGTCTCATCATTACCCCTATTGCTAAAGGGAAAAAAAATGATCGAAAATACATTTTTTTTTTTTAAACATCAATTAGTTAATAATTATAACAACTTAAAAATACTAAAAATTACTATAAAATTTATTCATAAAACAATTTTGTATTATTCTTATGAACTAAGTATTCTTTATTATTCTTACATATCTTAACATTAGGTGACAAATCTTCAATTACAATATAGGGACCTGTGTAAATACTGTCTAATTTTGTACCAGTTTGATTTTTTAACATAATTAAATCCCCTTTCCTATAAACAATTGGGTTTGAATTATTATCATACATAAATTTTCTTAGTTCCTTATAATCTTGTAAATTTTGCTTTGCATCGGCATTGGCTTTTTGTAGTCTATATTTTAATTCTAAAGGATAATCACCGTAATTATATAATGGCTCTACTATTCTTTGTAAATTATTAGGTAAGCTACATAATTTTCCATAAACTAACTCATATGGTGTATACTTGGTCATAGTATGTACTGTTGTATTATAAGCAAAGCTCCAGTACGGAATCCAATCGCTCCAATTGGTTTTGTTATTTTCACACTGTATCCTGAGATATGTACCTAAATGTTTGTGTGAATTTTCTAGTGCTCCTAAGGTTTCATGATGGTATGGAGTCGAGTTAAGTTTATTGATAGATAATAATTTACATGTTTCTGTCATAATTTGAGACATAAATTCTGTTCCATTATCAGTAATTATCTCTTTTGGTATACCATAGCGTAAAATAAATTCTTTGACAAAAGTTCTGGATACTGTTTCTGAATCTTTTGTTCTTAATGGATACGCTTCTATAAACTTAGTCAAATCGCATTGGATAGTTAATATATACTTATAACTATAATTATCTATACCTAAGGGACCCATTAGATCTAAACTAACTCGTTCGAACGCTGAGTTCGCTGTCGAGGTGATAACCATTGGTTCTTTCACGCTTCGATTAGTATACTTATGTAATTGACAACTTCTGCATTTTTTCACAAAATTAGCAACGTCGCGACTCATTCCTGGCCAGTAATAATATTTTTTCACGTTATTTATCATTCTATTAACCCCCGCGTGGCCACTTGTGGGTAATAAATGAAAGTCGTTAAGAATTACTTTCTTCGTGTCGTTATCAGTTATTTTCAAAATTCCTCTAGTTATAAGAAATTTTGGTAGCATAATATTTAAATTTTTAAATTCTCGTAATAATATCTCTATAAATTGTGCATTATTTTTATCTTTTATTATTAATATTTCTTGAATATTAATCTTTTTGCATAACTTTTCTAAATCTCTCGCTAACACCTCTGGGGTCGATAACGATCGAGTATTTAGTAATATAGCACATTGCGAAGGCTTAAAAATACAAAACCTTTTATCTGATATAACATTTTCTACTTTATTCAACTCATTTCCCTTAAAGTCATAAAATATAAGTTCTATAATATCTTTTGGTCTTTTGAGTACCTCTACTGCGGTAGGTTGATCAGGCCTATGCAGGACAGGGTTCTCAAAATCGTGACTAATACTGTCTTGTCCTTGTAATTTTCGCGTTTGAGCTCTAGTTAAAACAGAGACTACTTTTTCACGCATTTCTTTCAAATCTTTACATGTGATTGGCAGTCGACTAAGTGCATCTGCTGGTCCATTATTTTTACCTGGTACGTACTCTATTTCGAAATCGTACTCCTCTAAATATAATCGAAATTTTGTTAATCTGCTAGATGGATCATGCAAATTAAATAAATATACAAGTGGTCTATGATCTGTACAAATTTTAAATTTTCTACCATACAAATATGGCCTGAAATGTTGGATTGCCCATACAATGGCAAGCAATTCCAATTCAATCACGTGGTATCTAGACTCTGCTGGTTTAAGGTTTCGGCTAGCGTATGCTATTACTTTTCCATTGCTGTTTGATAATATTGCTCCTAAACCCACTTTAGACGCATCTGTTTGTAATTTAAAAACATTGTTTTCAGAAAAATCTGGATATTGCAAAATTGGTGGATTAATAAGGGCTGATTTGAGTTTATTAAAAGCTAATTGACATTCGGATGTCCATTTAAATTTAGTTCCTTTTTTAGTTAATAAATTTAATGGGTAAACTATATCTGCAAAATGAGAAATAAATCGTCGATAATAATTTGCGAAGGCAACAAAACGTTTGACTTCGTCGTTATTTGTTGGTACTGGATAATTACGCATAACCTCTATTTTACTAGTGTCTGGAAAAATTCCTTCAGGCGTGATTTTATGTCCTAAATATATCAATTCCTGTCTTAAAAATTCGCATTTAATTGGATTTAATTTTAAATTCACTTTACGTAATCGGTTAAGAACCTCTATAAGATTTTTATTATGACTATCTCTCGATTTTCCTATCACAATACAATCATCTAAATATATGAAGCATTTTTCATAATTTAGGCCTGACATTGCTACTGTCATAAGGCGAGAGAAAACACTTGGACTAGTCTTAAGACCCATAGGACAACGCTTCATTTGATACTGTTTTCCGGCGGAAAATGCTGTACAATTACGCGAATCCTCATCCAATGATAATTGATACATTTTATTTAAACTAAATGACGTATATTTTCTGGAATTTTCATTTAAATTCAATTGGTAATAACTCTGCGAAAGATCGAGTTTTGAAAAATAAATACAACCATATAAAGAGTCTAAAATATCTGATATATTGGGTAATGGAAATTTATCGTCTTTAATTAAATTATTTAGTTGCCTGTAATCAACTACAAGCCTCCATTTTTTATCATTTGAATTAATCGACTTTTTTGGGACTAACAATACCGGACTAGACCATTCCGATACAGTTTCCTCAATGATATCATTATCTAACATGTCCTTTATCTGTTTGTCTACTTCTTTTCTTAGCGCGTAAGGAATTCTGTAAGGTTTGACGTAAACCGGCGCTACGTTATCTTTCAAAATAATCGAATGTTGCATTAAATTGGTAGTTGACAATTTATCTCCTGGTAAATGAAAAACGTCTGCGTATTTTGCGCATATGTTCTCAATACTTATCTTGTCTTCCTTATTCAAATAACTAAGATCCAATAAATCGAATAATGACTTAACGCGATTTACTGAATTATACTCATCGTTAAAAGCAGAAACTTCGAAACTATTCAAAGAGTGAATGTTTAAATTTGATAAATCAATAACCATCTCTTCGTCCTTCGTATTTAAAATTCGTACCGGGATATAACCATTATCCGGTTTCGCTATCATTCCCGCTATAAATACTCCATCTTTTATTTCATTTGCTAAAATAACGGAATCTTCACTCGAGACGCAAGGTATGTACTTGATAACTTCACATCGTGGTGGTATCGAATACATAAACCTATTATTACTATTTATCCTTATACATACAGACTCGTTATGATTCGACAACTGCAAGGTTGTTGTTTTATAATCAATAGTAGCCTTATAACGTTTAAAAAAATCTTCACCTAAAATTCCGTCCGCATAACACGATAAATTCTTAAAAACATAAAACTTCTGTGTAAAAATAATACCGTTATATTCTAAGTCTAAATAAACATATCCTTCTGATATCAGCTGTCCACTGACACCTTTTATCGGTATCCTATCTAAGCTAATGTTTTTTAAGTACTTACTATTTTGCAACCATTCATATTTTAAAACACAAATACTTGCTCCACTATCGACTAATAAGTTTACTACATTATTATTATCTAAGTTCAAAGTCACTATACTACTTACGTTATAATTTAATATAAATGGTTCATTCGTTATGGGCACGAATAAACTCACTATTCGGTGCATTGTTAGTGTATTCTTGTATCGTATCACACCGTGTATGTTGAATACGCGGAATTGGACGCGTCGAGTTTACGCGAATTGCAGGTGGCTGAACACGTGCAGTAGCTTGCAAAGTACCTCGCATAGACCGATTGTAATAAGTTACCGGTCTCCTATCGTAATGTTCACGGTTCGAATCTGGCATATAATGATTGTTACGATTTTTGTAGTAACTTTTCGAATCGTTATGAAAATTACTGTGTGTGCTTCCACGTCTGGAAGTAAAATTATTACGGAGGTAACGATTGTTCCCCCTAAAACGTTTAACTGACATTACGTGATCCTCCCTACTGGACAACGTATGCTCATCTGCTGCTGCTCGAATCGCTTCGGGCAAGGACTCAAAGTGACGAGAAGCAATTATCGTACTGAGTCGCGTGTTAGATAATCCATCGGCGAAACGTTTGATCGCCATAGATTCATTTATCGGACGCAAAACCTTAAATTTGTCATCATCACCGTCCGCTTGTGTGAGTGTCAAATTCACGAACAGGTTTTCAAGTTCTGACCCAAAATGATCTATTGACCTGTTACCTTGTTTACAAGTTTGAAGTTGGGACTGAATGGCTACGGCTGACTTCTTTTGCAATAAAAACTTACGCATATCAACAAGCAAGCTATTTACATCTTCGTAACTAGATTTCATTCGCAGCTTTGCACTTGGCGAAAGTCTAGTTTTTAGGACAAAATTAATTAAATTACTTTTTGTGGTATCAGTTATCATGGAACTGTAAAGCTGTATACCATCGATCAACTGCTTAGTAATATGTTCCTGACCAGTCATAATTGGTAACAAGGAAATAGCTACTTTTATATCAAAATTATCCGACGCCATTGTGTCTGAACTTTCTAAATATTAAGTGCAAAAGAGTTAAACTTAAAATTCTACTTACTTAAAGTATTGATTACGTTAATTAAATTAAAGAATTCTGAAAAGTACACGCAAAATGGTCATAATATCTAGAATTATTTCAGGACCGAGTTAAATAAATATTCTTTACTTAGTTCATTATATTGTAGTTATACGAGTTAATTCACGTACCATGATGCTGATGCAAAACAAAATAAAAAATATTGCTAGGCCTTATTAAAGGGTTTAAACTAGTAGGTATTCATTATATAGACATTATTACTTGCATCATTACTTAAAAACTTAGAAAATATACTTTATGTACCTAATATGCGCGGCACATGTGCACGCGGAGTCATGTTGCATGGTGTGACGCTCGCGCGGCGCGGCGGCGGTGCAACGTGGCGACGCGGTGACGGCAACGCGGCGTGGCGTGGGTCTCCAATTTCATGTTCTGGAGTGGAATGCTGTCATCTTCTTGAGTTGGGCCGGGTAATCCCTGGACACCTCTTCGGGCCGGGCTATCCCTGGACACCTCTTCGGGCCGGGCTATCCCTGGACACCTCTTCGGGCCGGGCTATCCCTGGACACCTCTTCGGGCCGGGCTATCCCTGGACACCTCTTCTTGTTCCTTCTTCTTGATTAAACTGCTTACGTTAAATTAGGCTGAGAGACATTCAGCGCCATTTCATTAAATTAATCTTCTTGTTAGGTCCGCATTCTCGTTCCGGGCGATAATAAATTCTTCTTTTGACTAATTCTTCTCCTATTTCTTTTTCATAATTTATTCTTCATTTTTGTTTTTCTTATTTCTGTCTTGGTTCTTGATGTTATCTTCAATTAATTCAGATTTCAAACTCCATGGTAAGTGGCATTAGGTCGCCATATGATATTGTGTGATCTTGGTATAGTCGAAGTGTTATTTAAAAGACATGTTTCCAGTTTGATGTCATTTATTGAAGTGTCTATAATTTACAGCGTTTACTTAAACTAGTAACTTATTCTATGTCAGCACAAAGTAACCGCGCTTGTAACCTAAGAGCGGAATTCAATTACATATACTTCAATACGATAGTGATTGATGTGAAAGTTCTTTCGATGTGATCAATAAAATTTGCCATAAATGATAGAACTTCTATAAAGTTATTATCCTGCTTGCATGCTCTTAATGTAAAGATCAAAGATAGCTGGATATTGAGTTAGACTAATAATCGATCCAGTTTTTAACACTTTCGAGTGGCATTGTGTTCTTGGATAAGTACAGTTTCCATGCGCTATAAAAAGTGAATAGTGCCTAGTTGTTTACTGACTAACTTCAAGTCTAACTGCCGTACATACGAAAATACAATTAGTATGTATTCATGATAACTAACGTAGTTCTAAAAATTTTATTATTGTGATACTTGAAGCCAATTTTTGCTAATACATTATACTCTGACGATAAGCAAAGATATCGATTACCTTGTCCTCAACAATGGAATTAAATTCGATTCGAAACATTCATATTCAAAGTAATGGGCTTAATTAGTATTAAAGTTAATTGGCGTTTGTGAGTGCGGCAGTAAATAGAGGTTTAGCAACTTAATATAACAAAATAAACACACAATTCAAAACTGAAGCGGGGGAATTTATGCATAAATAAATCTGTCGTATAATATTGTTTATGGGCAGTTCATAACAGCTGGCAAATAATTCAATGTTGCCACTACAGAGCTAGAAAGCAATTTAACTTGGATTGAATTGCAGATGTGGGCGCCATATTTGCCCCGAACTACCAGGCCCCGGTTAAATCTGTATTGATCTTTACTCTGTAAGATACATAATAGTATTATAAATAAAATAACTTAATTAAACGTAACAAAAATAAATTAATTATCTAGTTACGGACAGGATTCTGTTTGCTTTAATTATATCAATGCGAAGATAGTACCAGGAAAACATGAAAGCTGGTATACCTACTAATGAATTAATCAAAAATATGCTTGCAATTATGATTCTCTATAAAAATACTGTATTACAAATACTTATTATAAAAAATTGTATCATCTCAATACTTAGTATACTTACTTGGTATGTACTTCTTATAATCTTTATATAGGTAAACAAATACTTAAAATGACTTTCTTGCGCCATTATCAGACCCTGTTCAATAGGTATCTGTCTACTAAACTCGTCAAGATTTAACCATCGATTTAACATTCGGTGGGTCCTACATTGAAAGGAGCTGAGTTTTTGTTACCACCTTCCTGCTCTCAATACCAGACTCTGATCACCATTTTTCAATCTAGTAAGTACTCGTACCTAAACATCGCCCAAACTTGGTGGGTCTACGTTTATTGGTGCAGAGATCCTGTGAGCACTATCCTGTTCCGTCATCAGCCGTGATCACCAATTTTCTAGCAACTACACGTCAAGATCTACGCAGCAAGCCCAAATTCGGTGGCTCTACGTTTATTGGTGCAGAGATCCTGTGACCACCTTCCTCCTCTATCATCAGGCCCTGGTGAAGGTTACTAATATTCTTTAGTATCACTGGATATAGACATGTATAACATTTCTTGACTTTTGGACGAATGAAAGTTATAGAAAATAATAAATGTCTGTTATATACCTACCAAATATTGTTTTAATACATAAATTTTGAAAAAGAGCTGATGATCTACAAACGGCTGGACCGATTTCAATGAAACATATTTAAGAACCATCTCTATTCAACCAGCTTTCAAATAAAAAAACTAGTATTCAAATACGATGCAACAGATAGACACACAGACAGACGTACATAGGAGTCAAATTTATAACACCCCTCGTTTTGTTCTAGCAACCTAAGAATTAAATGAGACTATCCGATACATATTGCAAACGTGCTACCTAGAAGTACCAGGGGATCATAGCATCTGGAAGTCTGTGTACTTCATTACTTGTTATTAAATTTGTCAGTCCAGGCGCGAATTACTGCCAAGCGACTTGACGCTAATAAATATGGGTGGAGTATCCCTGATACTGAATTCCAAGCTAAGTTGAGCCTTGAAATTCGTTTGCTCCTTCAAATTTAAGGATAAAAGCTAGAAACAAAGGGTCTACATGAATCGGTGGCTATTTTACACCAGTCTCTTCAATGCAGACCATCTTTAAACTTTTATCGTTGCAATGGTAGAAATTATTCCGACTGTGTAGCCTGAAAAACCAACCAAACAATAATATTAAATATTTATGGTATGTTTAATGTAATTTTGCTGTTTTACAGAGCATCGTATTTTATTTTAAAGTATTGCAAAGTAAGTATTGCAAGTTATGTGTTGTTGTTGGAATGGCTCCGATAATCCATGTGTAGGTACATCTACTTGAGTAGGTGTTTCAAGATGTCACCATCATCATCAGCCGGAAGACGTCCACTGCTGAACGTAAGCCTCTACCTTATAACGCCACAATGAATGACAGTTAGCTATTTGCATCCGCCGGTTGCCTGCAACGCACACAATATCGTCAGTCTACCTTCTGGGAGGCCTGCCTACGCTGCATATTCCGGTTCGTGGTCGCCATTCGAAAACCTTTCTGCCCCATCGGTTATCGATTCTTTGAACGATGTGACCTGTCCATTTCCACTTCAACTTGCAGATTCTGAGAGCTATATCGGTAACTGGTTTGCAAATTTCCTCGTTCAGAGGTATCTGGTGCAGATCCCACCAGAGAACTCAAGTCATTGTGTGCCTCATGTGCCGATGCGACAGCCGCTTTTAGTAGGTAAGAATACCACAAACTCCGTTTGACTCCTTATAAGGGTCCGGAGATTTGAAGGTTTCTTCCGCGAGAGCAATAAAGGGGCATTGTTGTAAGTGCCAGCTATGGCATATAATATATTTCCTTCGTCTTTCATTTCTTCTTCCTAGATAATGCCTGCATTCATTTTTACACAAAAGAAAAACAGAGGATAACTATCGCCATGAAAGTACCAGGAGTACATAACCGGCAACGGCTGGTCTACATCCCACTATCGGAGTTAGCGATAAAGTGCGAGCAACTCAGAGCCCCGCTAACTTTAGCAAGTGACAGACGCGGCCGAGAATAATCTCTTAAGTTTTAGTTCATAGACTGCTCTCTGATGTATAGACGCTGTAAATTGTCGAGACCAACTGATAAAACTTGACAATTGCTGCTACGATGTGAAATATTACCGGGGCTCCGGATAATTGAGTCGCTATAAATTCGGTTGCTGCTTTGGATACACCGAAATACTAAGGTGACATAGATTTATGCGGTTGAACTGAAGAAGTTGTCTTATAAGATTAAAAATTAATTCTACTAGACAAGTTTAAAGTATTCTGTGGCTTTTTCAGAGTACAATTCTTTCCTTTTACAAGTGATTTTCTCTCGGATGCCAGCGTAGACACTTTAAGACAATAATTACTCTGTTTGTCTAGCAAAAAGAAACCATTCGGCGATATATTTGCTTGAACGCTTATTTTTCCAAAATGGCCGCCATCTCCCGGCGCTAGTTCAAACAGCATTCGAGTAGACTCCATTAATATCTCCAACGGACGTGTGCTGAATCCTAAGTTGGGATCTGAGTATTTTTAAATATACAGCCGTCGAAAGGGATTTTGTGGGAATCGTATTTTTATGGAGTTTTAAATGCTATCCTCGAGTTCATGTGATGTAACAGGATTGCAGATTTTAAAAGCGTATATTATTTCTAATGTCTATATTTAGTATCTTCGTTTACCCTTTGCAGCGAAATATCTGTCACTTCGATGGTAACTAAATTTTGTTTTGTGGATGCGGGGGAATCTCCTCTGGACACTGCCCACAGTGTACCCCCAGTACCCCACATAAACGTTTTAGTGTCCCGCATACCTCGCATGTGGGATCCTTACCCACTAAAACCCCATGGCTGGCACATGATAGAGGAGACCTGGGCTCTACGGTGGGCTCAGCACCATGAAAATTTTTTTTTACTTTTTTGGGACTGTTAGAAGCTGTTGGTCTCATTGCCTTTCACGCCGGGGACGGGGGTCGCAACTCTGCCGCCGTCCTCCTCGGTATCGCCACCGTACTTGATGGTTAACTAAGGCAACGTGGTGATTTTCTGTCTCTGCGTGTAAGAGCCTTTTGTTCATAGTGTATTATTTATACTGTGCACATATTCAACAGTTGACAGTCTGAGTGCCGGACACGATACCGTAGGCTAGCCACACACTGTCAATAATATTGTCAATATTCTACAACCCGTCCGACTTAACTGTGCACCTCGCTGGATTGCAACTTCACACCGCCAGGTGCACACTTAAATCGTACGGGTTGTAGAATATTGTCAATATCCTACAACCCGCCCGACTTAATTGTGCACCTTCTTGGAATGCGACGTCACAGCACCAGGTGTACAGTTAATTCGCACGGGTTGTAGAATATTGTCAATATCCTACAACCCGCCCGACTTAATTGTGCACCTTCTTGGAATGCGACGTCACAGCACCAGGTGCACAGTTAATTCGCACGGGTTGTAGAATATTGTCAATATCCTACAATCCGCCCGACTTAATTGTGCACCTTCTTGGAATGCGACGTCACAGCACTAGGTGCACAGTTAATTCGCACGGGTTGTAGAATATTGACAATATTATTGACAGTGTGCGGCTAGCCTTTGAGTCTTCATAATTTCTATATAGCTCAGTCCCCGTATGGCCCGGTATACTGTGACATTTATTGCTGTACTTACATACATAATTAGACTTAAACTTAATGATCATTAATCTAGTTCTTGAAATCGGAATATTTCGAAACTCACCACCAATTACTTTATAGTCTGATAGTGAGTAGAAATATCAATCTCTCCCACTAGCTGGACTGACGACATTGTGCACGTCGTAGGTAACCGGTGGATGCACCAATTGTCGTTCATGGTGGCGTTCGAAGGGGGAGGCCTGTGTTCAGCAGTGGACGTCTTCCGGGTGATGATGATGATGATGATGGCGTTAGTGAGTGCGACAACTAGTCTCAAAAAAGTCTCCACTCATCGCATACTACTATACTATGCTAATGTAGGGCCAATTTAATAGATCACATTTGACATAGGTATGTCAGTTTCTTTTGTCATTATAATAATAAATATTTAATCCTAAATTCGAAAAAAATAATATGATTTCATGCCCGCCGTTACAAGGTTACGTTGTTAAATTTTGATGAAGTGTCAATGTGATATATTAAATTGGCCCTACTTTTATAGTAATCGTCATACACAGCACAGAGCAAACGTCAAAAAATCATGAACAAAAGCACAAATGCGGTGACTGCAATAGACAAAACGGCGGTCTCTAGTTGGAACTCTGCCAGGCTCATGTACCCCGCGTCGTCCTTAATCACTATTCTGTCTGTACCCTGCGTCGGACATTCCAGGATATTTTATCTTTAGAGATTTCGGGTGAGTAGTGCAGCTAGCTATAGCTGGTAGGGGCGTTGAATGAACAAACGTTTTTTTCAACTGTTTTTAGTCCTAAACGAATAAACTAGTTTACAGTTCACCAATAGTAATAGTAGTTTAATGATAGACTCCCTAACTGGTCCCTGTTGGCCTTTTGGATAAGCTCAGAGTTACACAACGAGCTATGGAGAGAGCTATGCTCGGAGTTTCTTTGCGCGACAGAATCCGGAATGATGAGATTCACCGAAGAACCAACGTCACCGACATAGCTCTTAAAATCTGCAAGTTGAAGTTGCACATCGCTCGGCGAACCGATAGCCATTGGGGAAGAAAGGTTCTCGAGTGGCGACCACGAACCGGAAGACGCAGCGTAGGCAGGCCTCCCACTAGGTGGACAGACGACATTGTGCGCGTCGCAGGTAACCGGTGGATGCAAATAGCCAATTGTCGTTCATTGTGGCGTTCGAAGGGACTTCTTCCAGCTGGTGATGATGATGATGATGATTAATGATAGACTAGTATATCGGTGAACCCCTTCGGAGTCGCTGGACTTTCGGGGTGTGGGCACTAGGACGTCCATTGAGTACGGCGGCGACTTCGAGGAGGACGCGGCGGGGTTGCGACCCCCGTCCCCGTGAGCACTGTGGCTCAAAGGCAAGGCCTCTGGTGCAGATCCCACCGGAGAGCCCTGGGGTCCACTCTCATGTGCCGATGCGACAGCCGCGGGGGTTTTAGTGGGTACGAATCCCACATACCCCAGTCGAGCACCACAGCTCCCGGGGATCTTTTGAAGGTTTCCCCCGCGAGAAATAAAAAAAAAATGTGCGTGAGTCCCTCCGCGCGGAAGAAGTGAAACTTCATTCTCGCTCAGTCGATCGGTCGGTCGGTCGGTCGGTCCCTCACTCACTCACTCTCTCACACACACACACACACACACACCCACACACACACACACACTAACTCAACTCAACTCAACTCAACTCAACTCAACTCAACTCAACTAAACTCAACTCAACTCAACTCAACTCAACTCAACTCAACTCAACTCAACTCAACTCAACTCAACTCAACTCAACTCAACTCAACTCAACTCAACTCAACTCAACTCAACTCACTGAAACCCACTGAAACCCACTGAAACCCACTGAAACCCACTGAAACCCACTGAAACCCACTGAAACCCACTGAAACCCACTGAAACCCACTGAAACTCACTGAAACCCACTGAAACCCACTGAAACCCACTGAAACCCACTCACCAACTCACTCAGTGACGGCGTCACATGAGCGCTTTCATAACCTTAACAAATTTAACGCTTAACGTCTATCACTTAACGTTTAACACCTATCACTTAACGCCTATCACCTTCATTTAACGCTTAACGCGTTATGTGATAATATTTTTGGAAGTCGCATAAGAAGTTTCACTACAAAAATGTGCGTGCGTGGAGTCCCTCCGCGCGGAAGAAGTGAAACATCATTCTCTTTCTGTCTCTTTCTACAGTAAGTCAGTCAGTCAGTCGGTCGGTCGGTCGGTCGGTCGGTCGGTCGGTCCCTCACTCCCTCACTCACTCACTCACACACACTCACACACACTCACACACAAACTCACACACACTCGCAGACACACACACACACACACTCACACACACTAACACACACTTACTCACACTCACACACACTCACATACTCACTCACTCACCCACTCACCCACTCACCCACCCACTCACCCACTCACCCACTCACCCACTCACCCACTAACCCACTCACCCACTCACCCACTCACCCACTTACCCACTCTCCCACTCACCCACTCGCCCACTCGCCCACTCACCCTCTCGCCCACTCACTCACTCACTGATGGCGTGACATGAGCGCTTTCATAACCTTAACAAATGTTACGCTTAACGCTTAACGTTTAACACTTTTCCCATATCACCTAACGTTTGACGTTTAACGTCTAACGCTTAACGACTAACGCTTAACGTCTAACACGTTAAGTGATAACATTTATGGAAGTCGCCTAAGAAGTTTCACTTCAAAAAGTTTATCTGTTGACTATAATCAAAAACAGCTGCAAGGGTTCATGCGGCAGCCTCTTGAGCCATCTTGATGCGGTCAGTGTGGACGTACCTCGGGGATGTTCGGGCGCAAGTTACTTCGGCTGAGCGTAGCTCGATCAACCACACAACTGCGCGGCAACCTCACGTGCCAGTGCGGCCTGTAGAGAGGCGGCTACGACGATGACATTTGACAAAATTTTTCGTCAACGGTATAAACTAGTCTATCATTAGACGATTTTATTAACTGGTTTATAGTGGACGATAAACGGTCTCGTTTCGTCGACGGTAAATGCATCGATGACCTATCACTAAGCTGTAGGTTTAGTTTAACGATAATATCTGGTAGCTTTCGTCAGGTCTTCAATAAAATTGCGTACGATGAAGCTACTGTGGCTTAGTAGGTAAAGTCACCTGCTATTAAAACCCAGCTCTCCGTGGCGCAGTGGGAAACCACTCACTTTGCATACCGAAGGTCGCGGGTTCGAATCCCGCGAGAGCAACAAGTTTGTGTAGTTGTTCCTTACTGGCTAGGACAAAACAGGCCGATCACCTGGGCACGTCAAAAGTTGGTCCTGGCGCCAGACCTTACCCATGTTAAGGAAGAGAGAGTGCTCTTGTGTCTACGCAAGCACTTGTGTACTATATAACCTCCCGCATAGATGGCTTATCTTGTGAAAGATTGGCTTCTGTGCTCACTTCACTTCACTTATTAAGAAAAAAAAAAACATGGCCTCCATCGATTATAGTCGATGATTTTGCCAACAATAGAATGATTATCCACATGGTGATGGTGGATTTAATGCGTGAGGTAATGACACTTTTACGGTGAAAAAAAATTATATATAATTTTGCAAAAAATAATACTAGCCGTTGAGAAAACAAGAAAAAGTCTAAGTGCAAATGCTCGATGCTTCTGTGCTCGTATCGAAGGACATTATTATTATTATTTATTAAAACCCAAGGTTGAAATCCTGCAGGAAACAGCAGCTGTGTATTTTGCTCCTTCCAAGATTAATTGAAAAGCAAAATGATCAATGCGCGTTCTTATACTATGGCAGTTTTATTCTGCTCTATTTCATTTTGAAATACCAAGGCGGTGCTGGTAGGAATTACCTAATTGCATTTCTAAACCACTTTTTTTTGCCAAGGAAACCTTTAAAAGGTCCCTGTGGGGCTCGACCATTCCTACCCACTAAAACACCCGCAGCTGTGGCATCGGCACATGAGGGGGGACCCCCGGGCTCTCCGGTGGGATCTGCACCAGGCACCCTTCAGTGGCTTGCCATTGAGCCCGCCGCCAGGGGGCGCATTTTAGCCCCCCGGGAACCAGTCACGGTCAACCAGACGGGGGTCGCAACCCCGCCGCCGTACTCAATGGACATCCTATGATTTCTAAACCACCTATTGGTGAGTTCGTAAGGTGTCCAGGTAAAAATAACACTTTCCCGTTGGATGTCGTAAGATCGACTAAGGGTACGCGTCCATTGGCCGGCGCCGGACGCACCACATGCACGGCACGCAACGGATTTTAGTTTGCTTTCTATGATTTTACATAGCGCTGCGTCCATTATCCGCGCCGGCATTTTCCGATGCGGGTCGTCAAAATAATAAAAAGCCAACTAAAATCCGTTACGCGCCGTGCGTGCGGTGCGTCCGGCGCGGGCCAATGGACGCGTACCTTAAGGTAATACAAGAAGACAGGCAGCAGGGTCTTTTTATTGGATTACCTACCACCTATACTGCGATCTCCACGACACCCGCCAATCGTGGGGATTATAATAACCCCTCCCTTCTAAGGCAACGAACGAACAGTTATCTTCGGGACCGTCAGCAGTCAGTTACATTCGACGACTTATCATCTATGTGGTGTAACCTGACAGCTGGCGTCCCTCAGGGCGGTATTCTCTCACCTCTTCTATTTTCTATTTTTATAAATCTGATAACCTATGAGCTTCAGTGTCCGTATCATCTTTATGCGGATGATTTGCAACTATACGTGGAAGCCAACGTTGATGATATTCAAGAAGCCATTGTAAGATTAAATCGAGACTTAGAGACTGTATACGATTGGACTAAAAGATTTGGTTTATTGGTTAATACTGAAAAGTGTCAGTCTATTATAGTAGGAAGTCAGTACAGTTTACGTAAGCTGGATAACACGGCCTTAACGCCAATTTCATACAATGGTGTAACTATTCCGTACAGTTCAAGCGTTAAAGACCTAGGCATACACATTGATAACACTCTTAGTTGGCATGTCCAAGTCGCAAACATCAGTCAGAAGGTAACGGGGTTCCTAAGATCCCTCTATCGTTTAAAAAACGTACTTCCGTTGCATACCAAGGCAATGCTTGTGCAGTCGTTAATTCTTCCCATTATCGACTATGGCGATGTGTGTTACTTCGACCTCAATGCAGAGCTTCTCGCTAAACTAGACCGTGTTCAGAATAACTGCATTCGTTTTATCTTTAACTTACGCAAGTATGATCACGTATCTGCATGTCGTAAGCAGCTAAAATGGTTGCCTATACGGCAGCGCAGAATCATGAGAGCATTAACTACTCTGTACGCATTACTCGACTCTTCTACTTCTCCTTCTTACTTGACGTCTTATTTCCAATACCTATGTGACAATCACAGCAAGTATCTTCGTTCCTCACATAACCGCCTTCTTCAATGTCCTTCACATCGCACTAACTTTTTGCATTCTTCCTTTTTTATTCAGTCTATTCTTCTTTGGAACGCTTTGCCTCAGGTAATCAGGCTGGCCGCCACACGTAACTCATTTAAAGTTAAAGTGCGGGAACATTTACATAAATCTTTGGCAGATTTATCTTAAATGGTATTCTATTTATAATTTTGTGTATATAGCATATATTTATACATATATATAAATCGATATCTATATATATTTATATAAGTATAGAATATATATATTTATTTACCATATCTAAGTACTAATATTTTTATTTTTTATGGCTGTATGTTTAATTTAAATTAAATATCTATTTAAATTTTAGTTTACCTATGCACCTACCACTATTACCCTCTGCATCATCCAAAGGTAGACTGGCAGAGAATGCCTAAGGCATTAAGTCCGCCTTGTACATATTTAAGTGTGCTAAAGAATAAATAAAAAAAAAAAAAAAAAAAACAATGGAATCCCATTCAACAGCGGACTTCTTTCGGCTATGATGAATTTGAAGTCGAGTATGGCGAGTGACACCCATAAATAATTCAGATAATTTAAAAAAAAGGACCTTAGATCAGAGAATGGTAAACATTTGGACTACCATTACCAGCCCTGGTTTATGTCCCACTGCTGGGCATGGGCCTCCCCTCAAGATCCACCATCTTCTTCTACGCCATTCCTTTTTAATAACTTTATTCTTGTTCACATTAAGAAAATAATGGTACGTGCTGTATAGATATATTCCCGCAGCGGCTATTGGTTCCACGTCTACCTCGAAAAACAGAGGAGCTATTACCATACACATTTCTGCAATGACTCGGCGTCCTGCACCGTGAATGGTGGTCTTTAGAGTTTGTTTGTTTAGTTTAAATCTATACCAAGGGATGTGATAACGGCTGAATAGAAAATTTGCATGAAGATGATAATTTAGTGATAGTTGTTTAAAAAGTGCATTACTTAAAAAGAAATATATGAGTATTTCAATTTTAAGTTACACCAGTCATTGCAGTGACGTTAACCCATCAGCCAATTTACGTGTACCACAGAATACATGTGTATTTGCCAATATTGAAGTCAACTTTTGCTTTGCATTATACTAGCTGATTGGTTGAATTTGGGCTTAAGGCCGTAGTTCAACATGCTGCCCAAGTGCGGGTTGGCGGACTTCACACGTCATTCGAAAGCTATTTAGACTTTCCCAGACACGATCACGATGTTTTCCTTCACCAAAAGCTAGTAACAATCGCACAAAGACGATTCGCACATGATTAATTAAAGAAATCAGAGATGCGAGCAGGGGTTCGAACCTGCGCACCTTGTTTCCAAGGCAAGCGCTCGCCCACTGTTTACAGCATTTGGACTAACTCCACTCAAAATATGTTGTATTATTAATATAATATTAATATCTTAGGACAACCGATCCCAAACTAGGCAGAGCCTGTACTATGGAAACCAGACAACTGATAATAATACTACTAATTTTTTTTTGTAAATACACTAAACAGATAAATAAAACCCACACTTGGTGGGAATCGAACCCACGACTCATCAGATGGCAGCCAGCCTAACGACTAGACCAACGGGCCCGTCAAATAATATTTGTCATGTTATCTTTTCTAATTTTAATTTATACTCTGTCTGATACTTAAACTGTCTGGTATCACATTAGGTTACAGTGAAGAAAAACACAAAACAATAATTCAGAGATTTATTAAGTTAAAAGTTACAATTTAACACCAAACATCTACAAAGTTGATCTAGCATACCACTTAAGAACTAATTTAACTTGTTATAATTCGACTAAAACTTGACGCAAAATCAATTTACGTACAAGTTTTCAGTTACAACCATTATTTTGGCACTTATTTTTTCGAAAGACAAATACAATGAATAAGATTATGTTATTGAATACAATTTTTAACACTAACACAGCCATATTTTATGTGTTGGAACTTACTTAACTACAAATGCTAATATGATTAAAAATAAACATTCTGTTTTTTACGCAAAAGTTTGTAGTAGATTGTCTTTTTTGTTTCTGCTAGCCTAATCCAACAAAAAAATCCAGACGTCAATAAAAGGGAAACAAAAAAGAAATCCAGTTAAGACAGTAATTTATTAGTGCACAGTATCAAATTGGATTCAAGAAGAACAATTTATTACTGTGGTGTAGGTACTCTCGGATCTGCTTTAATCTCACTAACTTATTACTTGAAACCTTAAGTAACTTTAACAATGTTAAGATACAAATTCACAGCCTATTTTGGCTTTTGCTACGTCTAATTATATTAATTGTAAAGTTTTCGCGAATATTTGCAAGGAAATACTTATAGAAGGTTCCTTTTAAGAACCTTTCAATAAACCCGTTATTGACAGGTCGAATATATATATATATATAAAAGCAAATGGTTGCCTGGTGGAGACATTTTTTTTCACATAGTATACAATACATATTATACGCGCCCACGCGCGTAATAGAAAGAGATGGGGGTTTTTTTTTCGCATCATCGTTATCAGTCGGAAGACGTCCACTGCTGAACATAGCCCCTCCTGAAAACGTCTTTCCCGGTTACCAGCGATGTCCACAATGTCGTCTGTCCGCCTAGTGGGAGGCCTGCCGTCTTCCGGTTCGTGGTCGCCATTCGAGAAACTTTCTTCCCCATCGATAATCGAATAGAGATTTCAACGAACCGAAAGCACATCAACTTTCTGAAAAAAGCTGATATATTGAGGGGTGAATTTTTGAATAAAAATTAGGGTGTTTTTTCGATAATTAAGTCAAAACAAAGTGAAAAGATAAATATTTCAAATCAAATTAATTACAGTGTATTTGGGACATAAAAAGGTAAGTTTTCACAAATTTCGCGAAAAAAGAAAATTCTTTGTAAAAGATAAAAATAAAAAACCAAAAACTTGGTTTTTTAAATTTTTACATAAGTTTTGAGATTATGTGAAAAATGTGAATACAAAAGTTGTAGATCTTTTTATTTCCTACAACTTTGCCATTAGATTTTTTTCCATAGGACTTGTAGTTTTGCCGGAAATCGAGATAAACCATTTTTTAAACTTAAACCCTGAATCCCCCCAACTCCTTCCCTACCTCAGATCGCCCGTAAATTATTTTTCCTTTATTTTTTATAATATTCTCCTCCTTTTCCAATGGGTTTTGGAATTGGAAAAGGATTTTTTTTCACTTTTTATTATTTTTAAAGGGTTCTAGTCTATATGTGCTTACATACTAAACAAAAATATACTTGATTATTCTTGAAATTTTTCATAGCGGCAATAATAAACAAAACATTTCCTAACTGACAAAATACAAAAGTTTGAATTAAGAATTCAGGAGCAATTACAAAATATTGGCAATATTCATCACGACAACATGCCGTACAATCAACCTTTGCACGTGAAAACTCGAAGGGAAAACACCAAAAGAACTTCTTTCATTTTCTTCGACCCTAGTAATTCACTGGGGAAATTAAAGCGCGTTACATTCCATTTGTTTACATTAAACGTAGCTTTACAGATCTCCGCTGTCTCATCATTATCATCAGCAGCAATAAAGGTGGTAATGCAAAAGAAAGACGCTGCTGCCCGTCTTCTTGTTTTCCCTTAGTCGCCTCTTACGGACACCCAGCGGGAAGCGATGGGTGGGTGCTATTCTTACCCGGACACCCCACGGGGTACCCGGATGTGTCAGATATTGATAGTTTAGATGCCCGAACGTATCTATGAGGCGATGTCCTAACTAAACGCGATCACGCGATAATCGCGCGAACGAACGACGCGACCATCGCTAGTTCGAGCGAACGAAAAATTGAGTGTCTTATAGAACGCGACGCGATCATCGCGCAAACGAACTACGCGATCGGCCGCGGGTCTAGGGCTACCAACTTGGGAGTTTTTCCCCTAGATTTAGAGAGAAAAAATTACTCTAGGGGTTTTCTTAAGGGTATAATATTTTGGGGGGTATTTTTAGGGGTATTCTATTCTGAATGTACTTGAAATATAATTATCAATGAAATTTAAAAAATAATACGTCGTGCTTAAAGTCGATTGATTAACACTAGTCTCACTCACGGCCTCTTTCTAGTCCACCATCACAGTGCGTCAGTGAGTTAGTGAGTCAGTGCATCAATGAGTGAGTGAGTGAGTAAATGAGTCGGTGAGTGAGTCAGTGATTGAGTGAGTCAGTGTGTGAGTGAGCCAGAGTGAGTGAGTGAGTCAGAGAGTCAGTTAGTCAGTGAGCCAGTGAGTCTGATGGCTGGCCGGTCGTTCGGTCGGTCACTCGCTAACTAACTAACTAACATTTCCTAACTGACAAAATACAAAAGTTTAAATTAGGAATTCAGGAGCAATTACAAAATATTGGCACTATCATCAGGCACAATCAACCCTTGCACGTGAAAACTCGAAGCGACAACACCAAAAGAACTTCTTTATTTTCTTCGACCCTAGTAATTCACTGGGGAAATTAAAGCGCGTTACATTCCATTTGACGAATCCCCGCTGTCCACTGGCAGGAATTGCTGCTGAGCGACTGAAGAGAGCATCATGTCGATGGGCTTCGTGTCATCATAGAGGGACGGGGCTTCGCAGAGGATAGCAAATGTACCCACAATGGAGGCGATCGTAAAAATCCAGAGGAAGAGACGGTCCAGTACCATGGCTACAAATCCCCAGTCTTGATCTTCCTGTATTAAGAAAAAACATTACTGGATCTACAAACTGACCCAAAACAGTTTGATATCACTACATGTGGATTTTTTAATGCCAGCCCTTCACAACTTTAAAATACATATAATATGCTCCTTCGAAAATATGCTAATACCGTTAGAATACGAGTACTAAACAGGTTCAGTTCTTTATTACATACCGCGTTAAATTCGTCCTGTCTCTGCATATGATGTTGAATGAACATGACATTATGGATTGCTTTCTCTAGTTCGAAGGGGTACTTCTTTCTTGGAGCCACGTCACTGAGGGAATCGTCCAGGCCCGACATCACTGAAGGTAGGCCATTGTAGCCAGCGCCAAGGCTTCCCAGTGCTCCAACCAGACCACTAAACCTGTTGTCAGAAATTAGGGCTAACGATTAAGTGTCTAAATTAATTGCTAACACCTTAATTTTGTAGCCATAATATATTAATTAGACAAAATCTAAACCGGAAAATGTTTAACGATTTCAACAGACTGTATTTTTGCAAACAGTAAACGCTACAGAGGAACAAAACATATTACTATAATGAGATAATACTAAACGTTAGTTTAATTATTGACTTTTGAATAAGTACTTTAGTCTTGTCGCATATAGAATATTTCTATCATTGTTTTTACATCCATATACACTAGCGCTGGTATAATTATTGTATCAAAAATATTTATACTTTTACAAAGTCTTAGAACAACAAGATAATCCAGCTTAGGCTTATTTATTGTAGTTGTCTGTTGTTGGCTTGTGTATGTTTCTCATATTTGTTTTTTTTTATCTGGCTAAAAGTATGGTTTCTTATTATTTTTTAGTTGATATTTTTTTCATCCGGCGTTATTAAAACTACTATTCAAAAGTCTATTAGTTAAATCCATCAGAAATGGAAAATGCCATCTCACTTATGCCACAAAGTAAATAACTTGTGAACAATTAAATGCTCATTAGATTTTTGTTTTAAAACTTAATGGCTTAACTTGATTAAGTTAATATTATGTTACCTATTAGTAGCAGTAGTAGAGTGCAGTCCGTTACAACCACCCGGCAAATGATGACGAAATGAATCGGGACTCGAAGCATTCGAATTGGTTTGTTCAGCTGCAGCCAACGCATCCTTGAACTTGTTCTTCTTCATACTCCTCCCTGCTATCTTCTGTGCTGCAAGGTCCCTCAACAGATCCTTTGGCACTCTCATTAATAACAACTTCGGTAGCTTTGTTATAAAGAACTTCCTCACCCACGGAGCCATTTTGTGAGTACTCGGTTTTCGATAGTGAACATTTAGTATGATTATAGTGATCACTACTGACAGTCCTACCAGCAGCATGGTGAATAGAAGGTACTTGCCCAGCAATGGTAATGCAAGTGACGTAGATGGGATGATCTCAGAAATAAGCAAGAAAAACATTGTTTGGGATAGTAATATTGAAATGCTTAGAGCAATTTTCTCTCCAGAGTCTGCCGGCAAGTAGAACACTAGTACTGATAGATATGATATCCCGACACAAGGTACGATCAGGTTGACTGTGTAGAATAGTGTCTTCCTTCTTAATGTTATGTTGAAGAATATATCTGGAATAAGACATTAAATTTAATATAAAGTTTTTTTTATATATAGTACGAGTATTTATGTTGTATATTAGTTAACGTAGCTTAAAATAGTAGTTCGCTCTTTTTTAATTAGGTAATCTAGATACTGATAAGCAATTATATCGTAATGCTCTTATTAGATAATTATTGCGCTTATGATCTACATTTTAATATATAATGTATATATATTATATGAAACTTCTAAAATAATTTTCAAAAATACGTTGGAGTAAGGAGTTGAAATAAAACGTTTTGATGAAATAGTTCTATTTGTAAGTCTAGTAGAGTTTCTAAATACAAAGGAATTCATTTCAGTCTTTGTGAAATATCTTATTGTCTAGACTCGCGTTACGGTCACTTACTAAACAGAATGAGGATTTCTAGAGAACACAGCGGTGATACAGAAAAATAAACGCTTTCAACGAAAGATTCATTCACGGCAATGTACAGACAGATAAATCCCGAGATAAAGAAAACTTTGTAGAAGTAAAGCAGAAAGTATTTGAACAATAATTCACTAGTTTATTTCAAATTATACATTAATTGAGAACGAGCTATGCGGGTCTAAAAATACCACTAATGATGAATCATAATAATAATATGAGTAAGTTACGATTTCATTTTCATTCATATGGCAGCATTAACACAAATATGAATCTGATAATAAATGAATGAAAAAAATGGATTTATGATAATAAAATGTATGGCCATTTTACGAAAATTACAGGAATTACGAAGGACCTGCTGGGAATTCAGAATACGAATTTCTTTTAGACTTTTTAGGTCCGCTGTTCACTGATGAAATATAAATAATGGTTTGGGTTATTTGAGTATTTTACTAATTGCAAATGTCAGTACTAAGCAAAACGTGAACTTATCACATGGCATACCATGCCAAAAAGTAGTATTTTTTTAGTAAATCATCATCACCATAAGACGTCCACTACTGAACATAGGCCTCCACCTTGGAACTTGAACATCGGTTCTTTGAGCGATGTGGCCTGCAAATTGCCACTTCAACTTGCAGATTTGTCGTTGACCTTGGTTCTACGGCGAATCTCCTCATTATGGATTCTGTCGCGCAAAGAAACTCGGAGCATAGCTCTCTCCTTAGCTCGTTGTGTGACTCTGAGCTTCTCTAAAAAGCCAGCTGTTAAAGACCACGTCGTCATTTTTTTGTAAATATGTAACAGTAATTATAAATAAGTTAATAATAATAGTCCTGATTCTGTCCAACCATTTTCACCTCATCATCAAAAGAGATTTGTCACGTTGTTTTACATTATTTACTTGTTTTATTCTTAGTATAACAATACTGTTTTTGTAACATTTCCTTCGATTAGGTAACATTCAAGATAAACATGATACAATGCTTGTGATAAGAATAATAATAGAAATTGGGCCGCTGCTAGTTATGATTTATTTCGGACTTAGAAGGGTTGGGCATGCGGACGGAATTTTTATGCTGGAGAGAAGGAGGGTGGCTCGAACGAGTTACGACATAGTTGCCAAGTGTATACTGTTATACATCACATAAACGGTTCTGAAAGTTACGGAACGAAGCTAGAATAAATCTGAAGGTATAGTTTCTGTTCTAGCTCTGGCTGTAGAGGGGGAATGTGGTGGTTAATGGTGAAACTAGGGGTTGTTTTGAGTACACGTATGGTTTATTCAATCATCTAATATTAAAATGGTTTATGGTATGGTGAATGGTAGGTAACGCGCTCGCGGCGGTTGATTGTGTACTGAAAATTATATAAAATTAGAATGCGATGCGCGGTGAAAAATTGCTGACGGCTCAATATGTTGCAATTCATGTACGTACACCGTACACTGGCAATGTAAAATTGTGACTTAATTGAATAGGAGTTAGATGATAACTGAAGTTGTACTAGGCTACTCTATTTTTTAAATGTTTGGTAAAGTACACAAGGTAATGCAAAAACAGATATTTGTTTTCAAATAAAAATCCAGAATGAATACAGAACTAAAGCGGTTTGGTTTTTAAAACTGATTGAGAATGTGCAAGTTCTAATAAATATGATATCCTTGATTCAAATAGAAATGGTGTGCAATAACCAAAGTTCTTTTTTATTTATGCTTTTGAAACGAAATCATATTTTCATCCAGCAGCCGAAAGACGTCCACAGTTGAATAAAGGCCTCCACCTTAGGAGGTAGGAGCTAGCCTTAATCCCCACGTTTGGCAGTTATCTTGGGGGTCGCAGTAGGTACAGGTGGTAGGTAATCCAATAGAACGACGCTGCTGCTCTTCTTGTTTTTCCTGAATTGCCTCTTACATACAGCCAATGGGAGGAGATGGGTGTGTGGTACTGTTCTTACCCGGATACCCCACAGGTCCGAACAATCAAATTTTAATTGTATGTAATCCCAGTACCTAATCACTAGAAATCACAAATATTTGTCATCATTGTAATAAAAAGAAAATCAAACTCACAACCGAAAAGTAAAAACCATAAAAAATGTATCAACAGAAAATGGTTGTGTATCTCCAGGTGGTCGTTAAACAGAGATGAAAAGGGTGTCATTATGAACACGGAATGTGTTTATCTAAACGTGAAATATACGCCTTTTAAATGGTACCTGCGGAAAGCGAAATTTAACGTATTTCGTGTGGGGGTTCACGTCAACCAGTAGTCTGTTGGATCGCAAATCCTGGTAAATGTAATTGAAAAATCTTTGCATATTTCCGACTACTGTATTTATTATAAGCTATCAATCGTAATTCTTAATCGTATCGTAATTCTTATATCATTGTTCGTTACGCACCTGTGCTGACCTTCACTTATCACTTATAAATAGGGCCAGTCAGTCATGTACAGGGTATAATTTTAGGCGTTTTATCAAGATTTATTTTGTATTTTCCAAACAAGATATTGCTAGAATATAATTGAAATACAGCATCTCTTACAATAAAAACTATAAGATCTTTATTTGGTATTGTTCCAAATAAAGATCTTATAGTTTTTATTGTTTGTTGTATTACAAAATTGTGTACGATGATGTCTAATTTAGTTAACAATCTAAATAGATAGAGAACTTTTTAAAATCTGGAATGGAAAGGCAATAAGGGACATCGTACCGAAAACCGATACCAGGGATCCAGTATATGATTCTGAACATTCTAGTGTTGAAATTTTTCATCGGCTTTTTCATGAACTTCCTTTTTTTGGAAGTTCATGAAAAAGCCGATGAAAAATTTTACCGCTTTTTTAAATAAAATTAGGATAACATCATTATTGGTATAGTAATAAAACCTGATTTCAATTTAAAAACATTAAATTACTTATTTGTGCAAAATTAGCAATCATCAGCAGCCGAAAAGTCCACTGCTAAACCTTTGTTCAGCAGTGGACTTTTCGGCTGGGCCTGGGGTTGCCAAAACCAAGCGTGGAGATTACTCCACGCTTGGCTTGATTGAAATTAGCAATGTAATTTGAAAAATAAATATTATTCCGCACGTATATAATACATGTTCAAAAATTAACAAGATAGTCTTTTGTCATTTTCCATATAAATGGTTTCTATAATGTTGTAACGGACAATATGAGAAATCTTCTATCTATACTATAATAAAACTCAAAGAGCACTTTTCTGTACATTGAATATTTTTCCAAAATTTCTATGTGGGGATACTATACTATCGACATAGAGGCCAAAACAATTTTTTTTGGAATTATTGTCTGTCTGTCTGTCTGTCTGTCTGTCTGTCTGTCTGTCTGTCTGTCGTTCTGTTTGTCCAGGCATCATTCGAAAACCCGTAGATGGATTTTGATAAGACTTTCACTGATGTGTTGTGTAGAAGTAGGGGTATAAATTGGTATATAAAACATCACGCTATGTTTCATAGGGGCTAAGCAGTGAAACATTACTTGCACATATTACCACGTAATTTCCTTTATATGTGAATAGGGTAATTATAGACTGATCAGTTAATCATTAAGATATGTATTATTACGCTATATACAATAGGGACTGAGCAGACATTTAGTTTGCATAAGATATGGCAGTGGCGAAGGGTCAATTTTTGTAAGGGGTAAGCCGTTCCGGTACACCCAGGAAATTTTCATTAGATTTCTGTATTGTTCTAAGTACTTTGCTTGAAAAGTTAAAATCTGTAATTCCCGAGCGAGTCCAAAGTAGATTAGGAAAGAAATAGGCAAGGGAAAAATAACATTTCATTTTATTTAAAAGCCAGTTCATGAAATTTTAATGAAACTCCCCAAGTCCAGGTAGTGTATAGGTATTGTATCACAGTCGCAACAATAAAAGATGCGAAACACAAAGAACTTTCATTATCGAATATCATTAGACAGTAATTTACGATGTTTGCGTGATTTACATTATGAACAGCGCCATCTATCGGCGGAATTGGACATACAATCACTATAGAACTTTTATAACTCAAGAACGGCCTATCCGATTCGGCTGAAAATTGGTGGGGAGGTAGCTTAGAACCAGGAAACGGACATAGGACATAGGACTTTTTATCCCGATAGGTTAAGGTTAAGCAACGTTAGGTAAGGTCATTAAATAGATGGGTGAACCGATTTGTATGAAAGTGTGCATATCGGGTAGGTCTGAGAATAGGTCATACAGTATATTTCATACCGCTAGGTTAAGGTTAAGCAACATAAGGCAAGGTCATTAAACAGATGGGTGACCCGATTTGTATGAAATTTTGTGTGCATATCGGGGACGTCTGAGAATAGGTCATAAAGTATGTTTAATGCCGCTGATACCATGATTGACGAGGATATATAGAACGAGAGGAGGGAGCAAGAGAGGAGAAAGAGGGAGAGGGGATTCGAGGAGGGGGTGATGGGGTGAGGGATCGGGGGAGTTAGGTGGAGTAAGGGGGGAGTGAGAAGGAGCAAGTCCGTAGAAGAGAGAGGGGAGAGGGTTCAGAGAGGGGACAACAGGGAGAGGAAGAGGGGGAGTGTGACGGAAACCGAAGCGGGAGGGGGAAAGAGAGAGGAGAGAAAGAGCATATAATTAGATTTTTTTTATAAGAGAGAGATATGGATAGAGATTAATCTAGGGAGGAGGGAGAAAAGGGGAGCAAAATGTAATAAAAGCGAGGGCGGAGCTGCGCGGGTCAGCTAGTACTATAATAAAACTCAAAGAGCACTTTTTCTGTACATTGAATATTTTTCCAAAATTTCTATGTGGGGATACTATACTATCGACATAGAGGCCAAAACAATTTTTTTTGGAATTATTGTCTGTCTGTCTGTCTGTCTGTCTGTCGTTCTGTTTGTCCAGGCATCATTCGAAAACCCGTGGATGGATTTTGATAGGACTTTCACTGATGTGTTGTGTAGAAGTCAAGGTATAAGTTGGTATATAAAACATCACGCTATGTTTCATAGGGGCTAAGCAGTGAAACATTACTTGCACATATTACCACGTAATTTCCTTTGTATGTGAATAGGGTAATTATAGACTGATCAGTTAATCATTAAGATATGTATTATTACGCTATATACAATAGGGACTGAGCAGACATTTAGTTTGCATCAGATATGGCATTGGCGAAGGGTCAATTTTTGTACGGGGTAAGCCGGTCTGGTACACCCAGAACATTTTAATTAGATTTCTGTATTGTTCTAAGTACTTTGCTGATAGCAATATGACATTATATGTTTGAAAAGTTAAAATCTGTAAATCCCGAGCGAGTCCAAACTAGATTATGTATGTATTAGAGTCGCAACAATAAAAGATGCGGAAAACTTAGAACTTTCATTATCGAATATCATTAGACAGTAATTTACGATGTTAGCGTGATTTACATTATGAACAGCGCCATCTATCGGTGAAATTGAACATACAATAACTATAGAACTTTAATCTATATATTATATCAAAGAAAGTCGTGTTAGTTACACTATTTATAACTCAAGAACGGCTTAACCGATTCGGCTGAAAATTGGTGGGGAGGTAGCTTAGAACCAGTAAACGGACATAGGATACTTTTTATCCCGGTAGGTTAAGGTTAAGCAACGTTAGGTAAGGTCATTAAATAGATGGGTGAACCGATTTGTATGAAAGTGTGCATATCGGGTAGGTCTGAGAATAGGTCATACAGTTTATTTCATACCGCTAGGTTAAGGTTAAGCTACATAAGGCAAGGTCATTAAATAGATGGGTGAACCGATATGTATGAAATTTTAGGTGCATATCGGGGAGGTCTGAGAATAGGTCATAAAGTATATTTAATGCCGCTGATAACATGATTGACGAGGATATATAGAACGAGAGGAGGGTACACGAGAGGAGAAAGAGGGAGAGGGGATTCGAGGAGGGGGCGATGGGGTGAGGGATCGGGGGCGTTAGGTGGTCCCCCCTTAGGGGAGTGAGAAGGAGCAAGTTCGTAGAAGAGAGAGGGGGAGAGGGTTCAGAGAGGGGATAACAGGGTAGGAAGAGGGGGAGTGTGACGGAAACCGAAGCGGGAGGGGGAAAGAGAGAGGAGAGAAAGAGCACATAATTAGATTTTTTTTAATAGAGAGAGAGATATGGAGAGACATAAATCTAGGGAGGAGGGAGAAACGGAGAGCAAAATGTAATAAAAGCGCGGGCGGAGCTGCACGGGTCACCTAGTCTTATATAAAGGTTTACGTAGTTCCTTACACCCTGTATTAGATATTTTGCTATCGTCAAATCATAAAATCAATTTAATCATAATAAAATTTCAATCGATAATACTACAAAATTAAAAACCAAGAATTGTAACAACATAAAATCCATGATATTGCAACTAAAAACCCTTACTTAATTACAAGTTTGCTGTAAGTTATACATTGCATTTCTGTATTTATACCATGGATAGTTTATTTATCCATGATTTATACGTATTAATTAAGGTTTTATGTGTACAATAAAGAATACACGAATAAACAATTTCCTGAGTTATAAATCAATGCAAACCTAAAAATAAGTGTTTTTTTTTCCTAAGTTATAAAGTAATCAAAATTGTAATAACCCACAAATATAATAGAGAGAAAACGCTTAAAACTATCTCTTATAAGGAAGTTGTGGTACTAAAATAGCTTATAAACCCGTTGGCATAAAGACGTAGCCCTCTCGTCTTCAAGTGATCACTTCAAAAGAGCTTTGTCTGGTCAAGTCTTTTATATCATCGCTTATTCTGCCACTTAAAGACTTGCGAAGAAAATATTTTTAGAAAATTTTACGTTTATAACAGTTAGGCTTGTTTCTAGTAGAACAGCTGTAACCAAAAGTTATTAAGGCAAAGGTTAATGGTTATTTAGAGAGTGAACAGATAGTTACAACTTTTTATATTGCTGACCAATGGTCCTCGACATTCCTCTATCTCTCTTTATCTTATGTGATGATGAGTCTGTTAAACAGTAAGTCAAAACCGTCGTTTTCGGGGACGTATCCCCGTGTGACAAAAACCACTCTTAAAATCGTAAATTATGCAAAACTTGTTTTATCATGATACTATATTTCAGAATGATGGTTTTCAATCCCAGTCGCAACGCCTCTATTGCATTTATGACGCTAAAACTTTAACTCGCGTTGCCCCTTCGTTAGTTAGCTATCATTTAGCTTATGAATAAATTCAAATAATTCACTTCAAATAGCCAGCATATTAAAGGAAAACATTTTATTGTTGAAATGTTTTCCTTTAATGTGCTGGCTATTGATATTTTATTACGAATAGTCAATAGTTGCCTACTGTGTGTGATAATTCGTGTTATTATATCAAAATAGTCATAAAATAAAAATACGTAGTTATTTTGAAGCCGCAATTTTACGAGATTTTTTTAAACAAAAGTTCTGTAGAGGGAACAAAATTAAAAGTGAAGACACGGCGTTTTCAATTCTCTATTCATAAAGTGGAGCAAACAAGATCTGTAACTCAAAACGCGGTGTGATAAATGAACATCAAGCTGATCAGCATTCAGCCGCCGTCTCCGGCCTAGCGCACCAAAAACAACCGTTTAACCTGTTCAAGGGGAGGCTGTAAAACTCACTAATTTAACATAGATAAGGCGCGCTCAGTTCTGCGGCAATTTACAAAGCACACAGATTAGCTCTGTGGATGAGATTTCAAGAAGTAAAAGGATTGTCTGGTAAGATGACAATTTTAGTTAAGACTTTTGGAGTACGAGATCTTGATTGATGGTGGGGCTAATTGCAAGGTTTTTAAGGAATGATAAGAGGCTGTTTTTGAGCTAATGGACACTGAAATGATAATTACGATTATGAAAAGAATATAAATGAACTTGAATGGCTATGAATTTTTATAATTACCAAAATATTAGAACCCCTACCAAAATATGTTTATAGGATAATAACTCTGTACCAAATAATATCATTAAAATAGATATTGTTTGCTTTATTAACATCAATGACTATCATGAAAATTATTTTAACCTTTAATATTTCACCGTAAAATACTTGCAACACTCTCAACGGAGTTGTATTCACTGGAGAAATACCTCTTTCGAAAACTTGCTATCCCATATTTGCAACTCCATAAGCATATTATCCAATCAAACTTGGAAACAAGTAATTTGTTTAGTTCAAAACTTTGCTAAAATTTATATTGGTAAACCGCTTTATTAAATCCTCTTATCATGTTTATAGGGTTCCATAAATAAAAGGTCAAAATCGAATTTAAAATTATGGTCTGATTTCAGTGTCTGTCAGTCTTTGTTATACCCCATCTTTTATAAGGACCATTGCTGGTATGGTTAATTTAAAAAGTTAGCAGTTGATAGCACAATGCTAATGATTACAAAATATATTAAAAAGTCAACAATATGCGAGTAGTAGGCATCGTGAGACGAAATCATATTGGCATAGATATATAAGTCACTTGCATATTACGTATTTGTAGCTGAAGTATTTAAAATCTGGGGCTTTATACGAACGCAGAAATGTTTAAATTCCCTTAATTCTTAATACGTAAACACTTTGAATAATAAAACCTATTTTTCTATATATTTTTTCTTACTAATCTTAATGCCCAAAAATATAAATCCAAAATGTTGCTCACGACATTAGTATCATAAATAATAATACCAGTCGTATATACAAGCAGCATATTTATATAATAGGTATCTGAAATGAATATTTGGTTTGGTGCACTTACCTGGATATGGTTCTTGACAGCAGGGGTAGTACCTTTCGTGCCTCTCAGCTGGCACTCCCAGAATATCCCATTCGACTGATGGATAATACTCGCGAAGGTCAATTCCTACTTCTACCATGTCACCTTTCTTTTGATTGATATGCTTCAAGTCAATCTGTAAAATGAAATGACTAAAAAGGGGGAAAAATATTTTGGTTTCATTCATATGAGACAGAACAATATAAAAACTCGTTGCATAAGTATCGACTGCAGGCTATAATAAACAAACAAATTGTAATAGACTGTATTGTGTATAAGGTTTTAACGATTTTTGGGAAATATGGAGATTGGTCATCATCGCATTTAGCCAGCCATCCTCAACTAGATAAGATTCTCAAATTGTACGTCAATGAGCTAAACTGTGAGGCATATGTTCAGCAGTAGACGTCTTCCGGTTAGTGATATAGCTAATACTTCGCCATTTCCACCTAGTTTCTAGTAAAATTTATAAAGACGTCATTTTAACTAACCAAGGGGTTATTTTAGTCTAAATAATATATTTCTGCCCAAATGTTTAACAGCCTATATAAAGCGAAGCCTTGCTCACAAAACAAATAAAAAAGGACGACATTAAATTTCGTTGATCTGCCATAAATTTCAAGTAATTACAATTAACTAATGGCCCTAGAGTAATTTACAATCTCACTGCAGAATCATTATATTAATTACTTGTACAGTTCAGAATAATAAAACCCACACATTTAATTGGTTTCCGTTAGTCTGTTTTATATCATTAGTATTCTAGTTGATCTGGTATCGTTATCTCTCATTATTAAAATATATCATTCCATTGTACAGCTGATCAATAGGCTGCTAAGTACAGAACATGTGCCAACATGCTCTGTACTTAGCAGCTTTTCGTATCGTGTTTGTTGTTGTATGTGTCTGTTAGAAAATAACTTGTTTCTTTCTCCTTCCGACAAATTTTGCTCTAGTTTTTTAAATCTTCTTCGGACTTATATTCTGAATAATTTTCTTTAATTCCCATCACTGTAAATCGGCCAGTCTCAGGTAAAAATTTTGTAAAAACACTTCTTTGCAAAGCGAGTGAAAAGAAATTGCACATAGTACAACCTCAGGAATAAGACTCCTAAAGGTGAACCAACCAAACGTAGCCTGTCTGCAAGAACTGTGGATATATTACTAAAATGATGCCAAGGCAAAGAGATGGAATTGCTTTGCACAGTTGATGTTGTTCGTTAATTGAGGTGTTGGTTATTAAATTCTATAAGCCAAACTCCTTCATCAATAATTCTACCGTGTTCAACATCGGAAAACCGCAAATGAGTTATTTGCTATACTTACGTACGATGCTACTATCACTACAGTCACGTTTGTACCGTAAGCTTACATTTCCGAACCGCTTACTTAATCTTACCTGATCACCATCATAACTCCAAGAGCCAAACTTCAAAAAGCATGTCTGCTGATCAAACGGAAAGTATCGCACGTCGATCTCGCATGATGACTTGAAGATAGCCGGTGGAGTCCACAGCACCTTGCCGGTGTGGTGCAGAACTGCTTTCGTCATTGTGGTTACAACGTACTCACCATCTGCGCTGGTAGGGAATAATGAGAGTTTATATAGAATCAATGGTACTGAGCCGTGGTCCTTAACTACTGGCCTTTTAGTGAAGCTCATAGTCACACAACGAGCTTACTTTATGCGATGAAATCCGGAAAGAGGAAATTCACTGAAGAACTAAGAGAGCAAGCTCTTAGAATCTGCCAGTGGAAGTGGTAATGGGCAGGCTACATCGCCGATAGCCGATGGGGAAGAAAGGTTATCGAGTGACGATCACGAACCGGAGCTAATTGTCGTTTATTGTTGCGTACCAAGGGGGAGGTCTATGTTCAGTACCTGATATCCTTCAGCTGGTGATGTGATGTGATGAGGAATCACTGTATTTATGACAGTTGTCTTGTTTATCAGGACATCAGCCCATTAAAACATGGACACTTTGTCCCATTACTGGCCAAAAGCTACAATACTATTATTATTGTAAGATTGCCACGAGATCAAGGTAGATAGATACAAGCTTAGAAGGGCGCTTGACTGCTGGAATTGGAAGGAAATACAAGAGGTCTTTTTCCAGTGACGACTAGTGGGTCTGTCCACTTGAAAACCGGTCTTCTCCATCGGTTATCGGCTGTAAGGGTGACTTCAAATTTGGTGTGCAGATCAGTACTGCACACACCCTATACGTCTATTAAATAATATAACCTCACACGTGTTAATAGTAACTTTGTATGTTTAATATTAAGTATTTGTATATAA
This sequence comes from Furcula furcula, assembly GCA_911728495.1. Taxonomy (NCBI): domain Eukaryota; kingdom Metazoa; phylum Arthropoda; class Insecta; order Lepidoptera; family Notodontidae; genus Furcula; species Furcula furcula. The sequence continues at coordinate 20,884,413 of OU452257.1, read as the reverse complement.
GAAGCATTCTCATATTAGCTTAAACATTCCTACACTCTATCCATCCTAGGATTAGTCACACGTGCGTCTCATTCGTCGGATATGATTAATGGCTCGCCGCCGGGCGGTTTTGACGCACCATGATGTATCATTCGCGAAAGCTTTCTTGTCGATACTCAATGCAATCAATTAACTTGACGGGAAGCCACTGGTTATGCTGTTTGTCAAAAGTTTAATGTAAACAACTAAGATTGGAATGTTTTTCTTGGTGTGTCAAACTTTACAATAAAACAATGTGGCGAGTTGGATTAGGTATTTGTTTACGTTCTTTGGGATCTGGAAATATATGGATCGCAATTCTAGTGTCTTTTTAATTTTCGAAGTTTTTTTTTTAATTTACTTATTACTATAATTTATTTTTACACATTTTGTAAGTTTTATATTGTTCGAATCTAGACAAATGATAAGTGAGCTACAAAAACTAGGTACTGGGATACTCACATCCGTAGTATGAAATATGATTTATGTCGTTCGGCTTATGGGGCGATGAGCTGAACATCATATATCACGGACTAAGAGTAACGTATTGTTCGTACCAAGTGGCTCGTTAAATGTAGGGTACATCCGCGATTCAAGGCCTTGTGTTCGGTTGTTCACCCTTGACCGTCGTATCTTATAAAACAGTCGTTAGCGGTTCTATTTATTGTTCCACACAACATATCTAAAACTGGGGTTCAGTTGATTTATTCTAGCATATTAATGTGGCGTGTGGAACAATTTGGTTGTTTTCAGGGTTCCGTAAATTGTAAAAAGGACACTAATGGTTCGACTTCGTCTGTCTATCTGTCACACCCTCGATAACCACTATTGCTATCGATTTGAAATAGTTTAAATATTGCTAACCTAACCTCATCACAAATAAATATTTGTTTTCTTTTTTTAATTCCTTTTCTATTGGGTCCAAAATGGGGCATAGAAATTTTATACTGAGACTACTATAACAAATATATACCATATTTGAGATGGATTCATTTGCTTATTTCAATAGTACACATTTTTATTTATTTTGTGTGGAGTAGTTTTCGACTAATAATTTAATAATGTCCAAATTTGTGGGGAAAAGAGCTAAAAGAAAAAGGTTCTAAGTAGCGTAGTTTTTTAGAAATCTCCAAAAAATCTTGATAAATAAACTTAGTTATGCGATTTGGTATTTTTGCTACCCGAGGTGTTAGATAAATAGCAATATAAGTTTAACACATTCACAGCAGGTACGGAACTCTCGGTGCTCAAGTCCGACTCGCACTTGACCGGGATTTCCAGGTTTTTTTTTAATCGCTGTTGGCCGCAAATGGCCATTACAGCTTTACCGGTCAAGAGGGCAGGTGTTTATAGCACTCCAGAAGGGCAGGGGAGCGACAAACTCAAGGGCACCTCATGTAAGCACTGCCCCGGCTTAGGCTGTCGCTTAAGAGAGGGCTGATCCTACCACCGGTTCACAACGCGCCCCCACTGATAAGCCGGCAAAAAACACAGTTGCTCGTGGTTGAGGTCGCATACCTGCGACCCTTCAGAAGCGCTGGTGGGACCGGTTCCTTGTGGGTATTTTTTCCAGGTATGGAGGTACCAGGAGATTATAGGAGGTGTTAGATATTCTGCTGCAAATTTTCAGTGTGTTAACATGGCTGTGTTCCCGATTGAAGGGTAAGAGCGCTGTTGTTAGAGAGGTCTTTTATTCAATCTAAGCTGTGCGCAGTTGTGATCATACTTAACAATGATTGATTTTAATGAAACTAGTGACGAGACAAGAAAGAAGTTTGCCTGATGGTAAGCAAACGTTGTCTTTAGCGATCACATCATCTCGTAATAACTATCACAAGAAAGAAAATTACAAACAGTAAACCACGAATCATCGTCCTATATCTACTTTTTTAGGCTATGTAACATGTAACAATGGATGACCAAGCAAGCTTTAGTCTCTTCTATCCACATCTAGCCTTAGTACCTATTCAAAATCCGTAAATCCATCTCATAGTAATTTAAACCTGGCTAGCGTCAGTAACAATTATATTCAACGAGTAGCAAATGTAATTGTCAAATTAATTCCAGCGCAACGCCATTGGAAGTTGGCGGTGGAACGTTTGGGCATTACTGCCGCCAAATTGCATTGTTGTACCGGCCAGCTTGTCGCGTAGGTACGAGTATTACATATTTGTGGACCGTATTCACGATCAAAATACTTTGTACTATAAATGCAATATTACCGTCAGAACATTGGCTTAATTTGAAATGGATAACGATTATCTACTTAATTGGTCTTGCATAATAATAATAGGTATTGTCTATACATATAAAATCACTTGTCCTGACTGACTGACTGATTCATCAACGCACAGGCCAAACCGCCTTCTTATGACGTAAGCATTCAATAAGAAAGGATTTTTGAAAATTTGACTCCTAAAGGGGTTAAATGGGGTGTTTTCTTTTGTATGAAACTTTTTATTTTATGGTTCGATTGACTTGAAATTTACTGAAAAGATTTTCTAAAGAAAATAAATCAATACGTGTTTCGCGAATTTTCAAAAACACCCTTTGGGGGTGCGTTAGGGGTTGGTAAACTATGTAAAAAAAAATAGTGAGCGAAGGCGCAGGAAATTGCTAGTTCATGAATAAAGAAACATATGCGTAAATTTAAGTTTAATAATTTTGTTTTGCGTTTTTTTTGTTTGGAATAGCTGGAGTTCGATTTCTGTAGTGTACTGACTAATCATCTGATTGTCTGAAATCTAAGATGATTCATGCTTCAGATGAGCACAAACAAAATGCACAAACAAGACAAAACACAAATTACTGCTCCGGCAACCCTGATCGCTGCTTGATCGTGTCGGTCTTCAGCCTTTTTTTTGCTGTTGCAAAGGTACCGGCTTTTTTTAGCTGTTTGGGAGGAAACTTACCAAAGGTCCCGGTCTTAGTAGGGGTGGAGGCCTAGATAACTGGGTATTTTACCCACTAAATCCTCACGGGTGGCCCCCATCGATGCTATAAAGAGACTCTGAGCACTACGTTCGTACTTCGCTAGAATCTCTTGAATGCTAGACGCTCGCTAGAGCACTTCCCGGGGCCAGTCTGAATACGCACTATAATATATCCTGTATACTTGCTAATCTTATGAATGGCCTCCGTAGCTTGATCGGCCTGGAGATCATTATTTGTCATTGCTATACTACCATCATCACCAGCCGGGAGACGTCCACTGCTGAACATAGGCCTTTGGAACGCCCCAATTGGCTATTTGCATCCACCGGTTACCTATGACGCACAAAGTCGTCAGTCAACTTAGTGGGAGACCTGCCTGCGCTGTGTCTTCTGGTTTGTGGATGCCACGCGAGAACCATTCTTCCTCATCGGTTATTCGAGCGATGTGGCTATGCCGTAGTTAACAATATTTATAGAGACGTAGACGTATATGTAGCAGCACAGGGCTACTAAATAAATCAGAGTAGAACGACAGAAGAACTGCCGCCTTCTTAATTTTATCATTCAAAATATACCACCTAAGTGACGTCGTAATCCTGCTGTATATAAAGTTGCCAGCGCGTTATGATTGAGGGTCTGAGGTGCTTGCGAATGAGGGAACTATTTCTTCCTCTTTGCTTTGTACTTAATGTGCTAGTGCGCGTTGCTCAGTTAGTAATTTACTGTAAAAGAATGCGACTTGAACTCAAACAATTGCATTTTAATATTAGGTTCCAATGAATACATACTTATTGTATAGTACGATGTCAGGCAACCAGATGTGTTCTGATGGCACATAAAGTTCTCTCTGACCGCCGTACTCCAGGGGATCCCATTTGAACTTGTGGTCTTCCCATTCCTGTAGAAAAACTTTAGTTTAGATTCAATTGCTCATTTTTTTTCCATCCCACTTCTCTAGGGTATTCTTCTAATATGTACTTTTAAGAATTTTTTGTATTCAATCCTATCATCACTAAGTATAAATTCTAAAGACAACATTTCGTACAGTATATTTTCCTTAACCGTTTGCGAAAAGTCAATTTCTGTATTAGTTTATATGCTATTAGGTAGAGGAGAGCGTATAAAATCAGATGGGGCTTGGATTTTAATCCACCGCACGGTGGCAATTTGAAAGCCGTGGCTTTAAATAACTGTCTTTAGTCAAATTTACGAAGAATATATCTAGGGTTTAGTCTAATCAAATATACTTACGTGTTCGAGCCAGACGTTCGTTGTCAAGATTTGGTCTTTCAGATTCTGGAACAAATAGAAAATAATAATATTTTAAATGATATTGATGATAATGTCTATAGACTGGTTAGTTTTTAAGAAGCCTTAGAACATTTTCGTTATGATTAATTTAATTTAGCTTATGTTAGCCATTTCTTACCAGGAACACATGATTGTTAGGGATTTTGATCCTTCTATTGCTGGCGTTGTTGTTAATTCGACTATCCTGCTTTGGGAGCGTGCCAAATAACTAGACTCATTAACTGAATAGTGGCCGACACAGGAATACCAAACGTGTACATGGCTTAAGCGCCTATTGATGGTTATGCGTTCCTGGTACTGGCTATTGTTAGGAATTTATCTACAGCTAGCTAGCAAACTAAATAATATTTTGTACACATTTCACTTGTCTTCTCTCGCGTGCAATGATATGCGTTCCTGGTACTGGCTGGTGCTAGAAATGTATATAGTTCTATAGAATTTATAGTACCGATATACTCATGAGTAGTACCGAAATAAAATATACCGGAATAATACCTAGTTACACTCGTGAAAGTACTTGCTTTTATTATTATGTTAAGGTATCGAGTACTTTTCTTAGAATCGGGTAATTCACGTCATCATGTCGCAGTAATAATAAAAGAAAGGTTGTCACAGTCTGTACGAGCATGAGCGCTCGCCTCCTCTTGCCCTGTGAAGCAATAATGGGCCTCCTCTTGCCCTGTGAAGCAGTAATGGCAAAAAAAGTCATTACCATTCAGTGACGTCAGTTACGAGCTATAAACATAAATTTAAAGAAGGTAATTTTTAACATTTATTCGATATGATACCTGTCAAAACATACTAATTGAGTAAAAGTATCTAATACAAAGTATCTCCAGTACAAAAGTATCAGTATGGAAAGGAAAAGTACTTGATACCACAAAGTATCAATACTTTATTTGTGTCCCTACTCAGTACTGAAGCTAAAAAAATTGTATCATGTCTCGAACACCTTTTAGAAAGCTAGTTTAGAGCTTAGCAATGTCAGATAACATCCTCCCTCTCGCAAAGCAGTAGGGGTCGCACTCGCTTAATTATGTGACGCACCCAACTCCGTGCTATTTAGTTTGGAGAGTTTGAAGCCTGCTATAGAATAAAGTATGTGGATTTGGGAAAGGTAAATACAACCGAATGAAAGTAGGGGTAAGGATAATTAAGTCTAAATCCACGTGAAAAATGGTAATTCCCAGGAGTAAATTTTACTAGTCAAAAGTATTGGTCACAAAGTTAGATGAGTTTTTTTATACTGTGATTCTGGTGTAAGGGCAATGTAGTTGAAGAAATATACTTCGCAATGAATTTCTCTGGTGACATGCACTGTAATGCAATTTTATAATATCGAGTATAGACATAATTGCCGTAACATTTTTATTTACGACTAGAACACAGCAATTAGTCAGGTCCAACGTGAGTTTTAGATGAGTTGAAATAGAAAGCTAGTCAAGTTACTGTGTTGATAAATTAACTAACTCCTACCCTACAAACTTAGACGTCCGGCCAATCATTTGGTCAGGCTACACAAACTATGGTGTCTAAACTGTTGGCGACAGATGTGGAGAATGGCTTATGCTTGAGCGATCATAATTTGTTTGTTGAGACACACATCAACCACACCACCTGGTACCTTACCCAGACTGAACAGAAGATCACCTACTAAATCATTAGCGATCCTGAAATCTTGAAAATGATTAAATTTTCTATTTCGATGTTACATGGGCACGGAAGGACTGAAATTTTAGGATACTCTCAGATCTACTATTTTTTATTGTTAGTCTGATCTTTAGAGGTAAAATACCAGATGATATATCACTTAATAACTAATGTCTCGGGTGATGAGCGGCAGTGGAGTGAAGCTATCTATTGGCAGGCGAGTCGCTTATCATCAGCGAACACCTTGCTTTTTTCCTCACCAATTTGAATAAAAGAAATTTCTAAGGATATAAACAATAACATAAATCATACTTAATCTAATGATGATATCATCATCATCCACAACCGTCTGATCGAACAAACAAAGGATTTAGAAGCGAGGGGTTGCCATAATTACCTTGCTTGCCCTACCTACCACCTATACTGCGATTCTCAAGATGCCTGGGGATCGCAATATTGGTGGTAGGTAATCCAATAGGAATAAGCTGCTGCCTGTCTTCTTGTCTTCCCTTATCCGCCTCTTACGACACCCAAAGGAAAGAGATCGATGGGTACTATTCTTACCTGAACATCCCACGGGTAAAATATATGTTCTTTTATATTTATAGAATATTCTTAATAATTATGAAAACTAATTTTTGGTCTCTTGTTCTTTTTTTTAGTTATTTATTCATGATAAAACAAATGGTTACAGAAGGTTGATACAAAATTAACAGCGAGAAAAATCATGGTGATTTATGTATCCCTGCTTCACTCGCTAGCATGTTTAAATTAACAGATAAAGCGACAAGAAATACCTACTTTAATTAACTATATTTAGGTAGTACCTACAGATAACCACACACGGATAGCAGCTAGCAGTAACATGTGTGTACAACTGTACTTATTAAATCTTAAGATGTTAGCACAATGTTTGCTGCTACTCGTCTGCAGTTGTCTGTAAGATCCCATGTGATAAGTATACTGACTTAAGGAGCGTTCTACACCATTCCGGTTTACATAGGAGTTTATCAAGCACACTGTGCGGTATTACATTAAGCAACATTGGTAACACATATTCCCAATTTCGTTTACCATATGTATTTTTATTTGGGAGTAATACATACCTAGGTAAATATGATAGGAATAATGATTTCTGATACTTACGCGAATATTACACATTGAAATGAAACTAATTTTACGGATTATATCGCGGTTTATTTTTGATTTTAATTTCCCGACGTTTCAAATACTTTACAGCATTCATGGTCACGGGCGGACTGAGGTGGTAGCTGTCCATATGTCATAGTTGTCTTGTTGTAGAAGATGGCTGGGTGCTACCACCAGCTTGGGATCCCGTGATAAACATAGTCAAATCCAAAGACAAGCATTCCACTGCAAGACCTCAATATACTGTAAGCTCTTTCTGCGTAGATCGGACTAACAATAATAATTAGAAGACCTGAGGGTACCCTAAGACAACTATGACATATGGACAGCTACCACCTCAGTCCGCCCGTGACCATGAATGCTGTAAAGTATTCGAAACGTCGGGAAATTAAAATCAAAAATAAACCGCGATATAATCCGTAAAATTAGTTTCATTTCAATGATAGGAATAATATCTTAGAATTATTATTCCCAAAGGGATTACTGGATCACGTACTCGTTCTAAATAGGCCAAGGAAATTTGCAGATGTGACAAAATCCTTTAAACTAAATGATCCTAATATATCCAGATCCAAATCTTTGTTAGGCATCATGGACATCTTTAACGTATTCTGGTGTAACAATGTAATGTTAGAATTATCCTTTGGGAATTTTGGCCTTCCTGGAATCGTATTGATGAGGTTGAGTTGAGATTGTTGGTGACCTTTTGTAGTCATAGTGTATGTACATAATAATACCAGCCCTGGTTTATATCCCACTGCTGGTACGGGCCGCTCCTCAGGATGGTCAAGTGCGGGTTGGCGGACTTCACACGTTATTCGAAAGCTATTTAGGGCTTTCTCAGACATGCAGGTTTCATCACGATATTTTCCTTCGCCGAAATCTAGTAACAATCGCACAAAGATGATTCGCACATGATTAATTAAAGAAATCAGAGGTACGAGCTGAGGTTCGACCTACGCACCTTATTTCCAAGGCAAGCGCTCGCTCACTGAGCTGTTACCGCATGTATGTACATGATTAAAAAAATAAACTTAAAGCTAAATAAAAAAGTAACATTATTTATTTTATTTTTTTATATCTGAAGCTTATTTGCAATATTTTCTATACGAATTTATTTAAAGCGCAGCAATGTAAAGACTATACATTCAGAATAATCATAGATCTATTTATTATTTATTACTCTAACAATTATTAAAAAAAAGTGATAAATTTTATTATTAAAACAAGCTTTGTCTGAATTATATTATTTAGACCCTGGTACATGACTAAGTTGCCATGTAGATAGGTTGTCCTTTGTTTTACCTTAATTAGCTGATCCAACTAGTTATTACATACTCTGTTGAAATAACGTAAGGACACTAACTGGTGTATGTACAACTATGTAAGCGTTCTCTTTAGTTTGTATTGGCCGTCTAGAAGTGTGCGTAGTAGGCGGCAGCTGGTTCGTTCACACAATCGGGATTTATAGGGTGGCATAAAATATAAATGGGTGGGTTTATATTTTCCTGTCTGGAATATAGTCTTCAGTTCACATACGCACAAGTAACCTTTATCCAACAAGGGTATGGGAAAATCTATACTTATAATAAAACTGTAACAGCGGGTCTAAAAAGGCCACTTTCGGGGAATCATAATATGAGTAAGTTACCGTTTAATTTTTATTCGTATGGCAGCATTAACATCAAATATGAGTCTGCTAATTAGTGTTAATAAATGAATTGAGTATGATTGACCTAAAATGTGTGATCATTTTACGAAAATTACAGGAATTGCGAAGAATTTGATAGAAATTCAAAATACGAATTCCTTAAAGAGGAAATGCTTAATGTGGCCTTTTTAGGCCCGCAGGTCCAATTCTGTACATTGAAGATATTTTGAAAATTATTTTTGGAGGGCATTCTATAACCGATACTGAGGCCGAAAATGTTTTTTTTTTTTTTGTCTGTCTGTCTGTCTGTCTGTCTGTATCACGGCTGAGCATCACGCCGAAACTACTGAATGGATTCAAATGAAACTTGGCATGATTTGAGATCTTACTACGAGGTAGGACATAGGATACTTTTTATCCCGTAATCTAGCACGGTTCTTTAGGGAGAGGGGATTAAAGTCAAAATGGGTACTTGGTTATACGCTTGGTCAGATTTTATCAATTTTTCTTTATAATATAATAAATATGAGTAAGGGAACACTCCTAGAGAGTTGTTACCAAGGTTTTGTAATCGATCGGGTTAAGCAACGTTAGGTAAGGTCATTAAATACATGGGTGACCGTTTAACGCCATTTGAACTAAACGGTTCCGTGCTTCGGAGAGCAAGTAAAAAGTACACACATCAAAAGTGTCTAGGGATCAAGCATTTTTAAGCGGATTTCTTGAGATTGAGATGTGGCTTTGTAATAAATTTATGATTTTATAAATTTATATGGATCCTTTTTGGTGCATTTCATAATTTGAATCAGGAACTGTGAATCAAATTCGAGTAAAAGATGAAAATCAGCTGTCAATATTTTCCCTATAAAAACATACAACGCATTGAAGACATTATTAGTGCTACTGTTTCCCTACTACTGATTAAAACCAACGTTATTATGGAGCGGCGACGTCATTTAAGCAGGGAAGAAATGCTCAGAGCCGTGGGAATGATAGAAGCTGGTTCCCGGCAACGTACTGTGGCTTTAGCTCTGAATACAAGTCAGAGTGTTATCAGTCGACTTTGGACACGTTACCGAAGCACTGGTACCGTGGCTGAGCGCCATGGAGGACGGTATCGCTGCACCACACGGAGACAAGACCGATATATTCAAATCTTAACTCGAAGAGCTCCAACAATAACTGCCATGATGTTAGCCGTGAGGCTTCATCACTCTTCAGGGAACTTAATTAGCGACCAAACAGTCAGAAACCGCTTGCATGAAGTGAACCTTCATTCCCGAAGACCGCTACGGGTACCACCTATAGCAATGCACAATCGTAGGATTCGATATCAATGGGCTCTTGAACACAGAAATTGGGCAGAAGAACAATGGCGTTTCGTGTGCTTTTCTGATGAGTCTCGTTTTGGTATGAGACCGGATACAAGACGTATACGACACTGGAGAACCCCTGGACGCCAACAGCGATTAAAATCCTGCCAGGAAGTCCATCCTTATAGTGGTGGAACCATCATGGTATGGGCGGGTATTTGGATCGGCGGAAGAACTGAGTTGATTTGGATCAGAGGCAACCTCAACGCTCAAATTTATGCTGAGACGATTGTATCAGACGTCATCGTTCCTCTACAAGTGCAAATCGGTCCCTTATTTCAGTTAATGCATGATAATGCACGACCGCACACCGCAAGAGTTGTAAGACAGACTCTCGCCGCAGCTAACATCAATGTCCTGCCCTGGCCTGCTCAGTCGCCAGACTTGAACCCGATTGAGCATGCATGGGATATGCTACAGAGAAGAGCTCTGCCGAATATGGAGGGTATCCAGTCGCAAGAAGACCTTTTTTTGTTGTTGCAACGAACATGGGCGGCCATTCCACAGCGTGATTTGGATGAACTCATTTTGAGTATGCCAAACCGATGTTCTTGTGTTGTTAGTGTTCGCGGTAGAAACACGGATTATTAATTGTTTAAGTTACCCAATAAAATTTTAAAGAAAACTGTTATTTCAGTCTTTTTTTCGAACTTTTGTGTTAGTGGTTCAAATGTCAAAAATCCCTTTATTAGGAAAATGGCAAATTTCTTTATTAATGCAAAGGTGACTTGGTTTATCGTTACTGTGACAAACGAAAACACTTTATTTGATGAATCCTTAAAGAAAATTTTAATTAATATCAATCAGGAGAAAAGTTATTGCAAAAATATATGTTGATCCCTAGACACTTTTGATGTGTGTAGGTCCCAGTTTTTAACCGACTGTAAAAAAGGAGGTTATGTATTCGATGCTAATGTCTGTTATTAAAAGTTTAGTTAACGTAAAAATAGCGCAGGCGGAGCTGCGTGGGTCAGCTAGTGATTGACTATAATAATAAAATAATAATATCTTGGGACAATCCACACACGGTCATCCGATCCCAAACTAGGCAGAGCCTGTATTATGGAAACCAGACAACTGATACTAATACTTACATACTTTTTTTTTTTGTAAATACATACTTAAATAGATAAACAACACCCAGACACTTGGCGGGAATCGAACCCACGACCCATTGGTTAGCAGGCAGGATGTCTGACCACTAGACCAACGGACTATGACTATAAATAGGTAACTAGCGGTCCATCCCGGCGTCGCTCATCATCATAAGCAGCCGAAAGACGTCCACTGCTGAACAAAGGCCTCCCCCTCAGAAGGGAGGGGTTGCCATAATCCCCACGCTTGGCAAGGGCCTTGGGGATCGGCGTCGCTCGGGTGGACATTTTTTCCAGTAATAAATGTAGCCTATCGTCGTTGTCAAAGCACAATCTGCTATGTGCTAAAACTGTATTTTGAATTAACGAGTAAAAACATTTTAGTATAAAATTTTATATGAATTGATAGTTGTCAAATAGTGTGTCACATAGCAGATTTTATTTGACAAACATATATCTGTGGCACATAGCATATTTTAAAAACTGGCCGTAAATCGTCGTACAGTGCTCATAGACACATATCAGTTTTTTTATACGGTAGATAGGGCTGTGAACTATACGAAAAGGTCAAAAAGTAAAAATCTCAAAAAGTGCACTATGCACGACGCTATGGTACTCAGGGATAATGTAGCATTCTAATGGTTAAAGAATTTTTGACATCGGTCGGGCCAGTAGTTTTTGAATTTATTCGTTACAAACATCCAAAAATACAAATCTTTCCTCTTTATAATATTAGTGTAGATGTAGAAGTGTATATGTAGATACGGAAAAAGAGATTCATCCCTGAATCTGAACAACAAAAATACCCAAACATGATGGGCAAATGTGATAAGAAGACACAATGCAGAATCTTTGAATATGATATGTTTGACCGATCTTAAAGTAATTCGTACAAAGTAGTAAAACGGATGGGCCTTTGTGTCACTACCGATGCGATGGTAGAAACTGATAGATGCCATACACGTGTAAGCTAGCAGCAATAAGTCACTAACGCCACGTAGATCAACCTATTTTTTTTTTGGGGAGCAAAACCTTTAAAACGTACCCAGCTTCCCCGGTGGCCTTGATCCACGCCATGGAGACCATAGATATAGATTTACATAGATAACGCAAATATCACGATTTGTACTGAAACCAAGCGTGCCGACTTTTGAACCAAGTTTTTAACACCTTCTGTGACGTCACGGCCGAATTTAGTGACGGGAAGGCCAAACCGATTCAAAGACACCGATGCCGCCGATGACCCGCCGATGCCCCTCCGATTTTTTCCGACTCCCGGCCGACCGGCTGCTAGGCTACAACAATAGACGCGCGCGGACTGTAAGTTAGCGGCGACCAACCCCGACGTTTCGTCGGGGTTCGGACACACGAAGTACATGCATTTGCGTTGTCTATGTAAATCTATCTGCGGGAGAGACTACGCACACTCAGACCGAGACTCGCTGGAGTACGTTTCGGCGTGACAAGAGAATGCTCGCTCCCCGCGACATCCTCGGGGCGCTCGCGACTACGCAGGGCCTAAACCGCATTGTCACCTACCTCGGGGTCGCTTTTAGTAGGGACGCCCAGAGCCCCCACCCTGACCGTCCGCAACCCACGACCTTTAAGGCACGGATACTACATCACATTCCATGTGGGCAAAAGATCAACTTGACCTACGCAATTCGATTGATGTTGACCAATAGTGCATTGTTAGTAGTATTTTCCAATGATGTTTTATACAATAGATATGCCAGTAGCGTACGAAAAGTGAAACAACGATAGTAACCCAAATTGGGTGAGCAGTAACTCACGTAAAACCTAACGAACGTGACGTGTGCCTTTGAAAATCAAGTAAAATGCTTCCATGCGTATTATTTTAGAAAATGCACAAAGTACTGTACAAAAGTAAATAATAAGGAATGAATATCATACCTTAACTATACCTATATGAGAAAATATTCTAATTACATGAGTCACAATTTTAGGCGCGCATTGGTAGGGATATAACATATCTGTAGTTTTGGCTTTAACGGTATACATTATTGAGTATTTTCACAATCTAATGATATTGTTTAGGTTATTCGTTATTTATAGTTCGTCGGTAATAAAATAATATTCTGGACACACATATTTATGGGGACCCACTTAACTATCTGAAATTTGCATTCTGAGATCATCTCAGTGTCTAACGTTTGGTGTCCATAATACATCCGCTGTTTAATGTTCTTATCTAATGTTATGCAAGAGAACCTAGACAAGGTTCTAGAGTAACTATCCTCTACTACCTAAGTACTAATATGTAGTCAAATTGGGCAGTGAATATTGTAGCGGATTTGAGACTTGAGGGATGATATGCGGCTCACGTGAGAAATCATGCATGAAGTAGATTGAGTGAGGTATGCAATGAATTATTATATTTTTAAGTGTTTAGAATAGGTTAATAATAATATGTTGTAATTTTAATTCAGTTAAAATTTTGCTAAATATTGGATTATTGCAGTTTACTCATATTTGATTATCTTTGAAATATAAATTATACTCAACCATTATTTGTCGATTAGGCAGAACGAGAATATCATCCAGTCATAGTATTTTGGATAAATGCTGTTTTGAACTTAGGTCAAAATTTACCAAGCATAGTAGGTATTCAAAAGTGATAAAAGAAACCCAAAACGTACTTGAAACCATAGAAATAACCGGAGATTTGTAAAGTTATCTGCTAAAACAAATACATTTTGATAAAAGTGATATCTGCAAGAAACCACAACCCACATCTTAGTGTATGCACGCAGACGCGTCTCTATTAATTGAATCACTTATTGGTGCGAATATTGTAAACTAGCTGATTTCCAAGGATTAACCTTTGTTAGTAACTTGATATTTTACATCTCGACTCACGACGACGTTTAACGTTTTACTGCTGTCGTTTCTGTAAGACGTGTCTCGCTTACGCAAAATTGAACTCCGACTTCTATTCTTACATTTGCTTTGTAAATCGATGATACAATTTTTACGCTTTTCTTCATTGATGTTTCATGTTGTTGTGATATTTGTATTGTCTGTGTAAATGCGTTTACTAACAAAAGCAAAAAGACTTATTGTAGCAGGAAATATAAAAACATTTGATTTCTGTGAATTTTGCTTCACAACATTTTGGGGTAGGGTCAATCGGAATTTACTCGGGTGTCTGAGATTCTCTCCCATTTATACCTATACATCTAACGCGATATTCTTTTTTTCACAAAAATAAGCGGTACGAAAGTACACCAGAAACATAATTTCAGGTATCGCTGCGCTGGCCCGAAAAGGGTCGGAATATCCAGTGTAAGCCAGAAACTTACAACATCTTGGCGGGAGCCTGCCAGTAGCATAGTAAATGATAATAGAGCACTGGTAATATTAATCCTACCATAGGAATACAAAGGTGACTTCTTCAGTAAGCCGGACATCTTTTCAACTGGACAGCTCCAAAGCGGGGATGCTCTAAGCGGACTTTAAGAACCTACTTAAGTGATAAAATATGTTAAAACTTTTGCAGTTTTGATCGACTGATTAAATAAACTTTGTTAACACTAAGTTAAGTGTTACTATTGTGTCTCAGGAGTAACAGCCCAAAGTAAAAATGGTGTATAACAACTACTGCACTGTCTATATATTATCTATTTTATATAGTAGTTAAACTTACTACGCCTACTGAAACGAAATATGGAGTTTTTGTTGAACATAGGAACTGTAGCTACAAAGGTTAGTGTCTAATCACGTTCCTATGATAAAAGCACTAGCATCGTCCTTGTTACTATCCCTTACATTTTATAGTATAACAGAAACTAAAAATGCCACAAGCGCACCGTCGCGTCGCCAGTCCAATTTCCGAAACCATTTTAGGCACGCAAACTCCTGTTGCGAATCGCTGAGTCATATAAACGACATAAAACCGGCTCAAACAGGTCAGAGCTGGCCAAAAAACTACCAAGAATTACAAGGGTAGTAGAGAACAGGGCTGAAAGATCGAAAATAGTTTACGTACTGCAAAGCAATTAAGGGCTCATTCGCTCTCGGAGCCTGGTTGAGAGTGGACCTGTTATTCCTTTATTACGGTTCTGACTTAAATTTTTTATGCTATTTACGTTCTTATATAGTAAAGTGTTAAGTGCAATAGAAATCAGTGAGTCGCTGCGGAGCGCCTTACCTCACCCCCTGAACGCTAAGAGACAGCAACTTATTTTTTGTCTCGCTTACGAAGTGCGAAGCACACAATAGAAAACATGCAGCGTACCGCACGCACACCAACCAAAATCTCATCTAATCCGGACCTATCTACCGCTGCTAGGGACGAAGAATTATGCAAACATATGCGTAAGCGCAAGCAGCCTGATGATAGCGCGGATTGGTATATGAAGGTAATCGAACAGAAATTCGACGAGCGGTTAGCGTCGCTGAATCATAAAATCGATAAAACAATTACGGAAGCTATTCAATCCTGCCTTAAAGCGAGCCTCACTCATGAGCTAACTAGTATCTCCGAGTCACTGGATTTAATAAATTCGAACATCATAGGCTTGATGAAAACATCAGTATTAAGAAGTCTGTCTCCGACTTGTCTACTCGCATATCTGACATGGAGAAGTCCCTCAGCTTTTCAGATGCACGCCAGGATACGTTCGAGAAGGAACTACACTCGATCAAAAAACAAGTCGTAGAAACTAGTAGACTGCCTAATCATGTGGAACAATTGGAACATAAATTGGCAGTTATGGAACAGCAAGCAAGGGATACGAACATTGAGATGGTTAACATTCCGGACAGAAAAAATGAAAATTTAGTAGACATTGTGATGAACATTGGAACATCCATTAAACAAAAGATACCTATGTCTGATGTTGTGTCGGTACATCGCGTACCTCACGCGAACCCAAAGGATATCTTTTCTAAAATTATCATTGTGAAATTAACAAGCAGGATCTTGCGTGATAATGTTCTCGCTTCATATCGTAGTTCAAAAGGCCTTACCACAGAACAGAGTTACAGGAACCGCCCAAAAAATATATATCAACGAGCACCTTACTCTCAAGAACAAGCACCTATTTCGTGAGTGCTGGGAGAAGAGTAAAGCACATGATTATAAATATGTGTGGGTCAAGAATGGTACTGTTCTCATACGTAAGTCAGATATGTCTCCTGTACTTGCCATACGATCCGTGCAAGATCTGTCTAAAATTAAATAATCTTTTCATAGTTTTGTTGCGATTATATTTTACAGTGCAATTTATATTGTTGTTGTATATTATTTGTAATTTGTTTACGCGAAATTCCATACCTTTAACATATTTCTCACCCTGCGAAAGATATATTTGTTATACAAAACAATACGAATGCATTCAACATGATAAGTATAAGTATTTTAAGTTGTATTTTAACTTAAATGTATGTGGTGATAATTACTCAAACATAACTTCTGACAGTTTAAAGATTATTTACTGTAAAATGGGCTACTATAAAGTCGTATTACACAGATATATTTTGCCAGTCCTAAATTATTATTATGATAATAACTACGACCATACTTTATTACCTAATAATGCATTAATGTTTCAAACATAATACCGACATATTTATTTACAGTTATCATGTATTTTATGGTTGCGCTGCCATTACTGCGTCTACAAGTACAAATATTCTCCTAAATATACTCCTCCAAGTACAAATATACTGTGGTTACTGTGTAATGTACTATGTCATAGTATACCTAACATAAACGACATTAACTTTTTCTATAACCTTTCGATAAAAGTACCCTATATTAATGACAAAATCAGCCTGCTTTTAAACTTAATAACTGTACTATTTACAAATATATACCTACACAAGTATGTATTTTATGAAATGCTGTACATAAACACATACCAACACCTTAATATTAACGGCCATCAAATTCGATAACAGTAATAATGTGTTATCAATATATTACCAAAATTGTCGCGGGCTGAGAACTAAATTAAATACTATCTATATGAATATTTTAATGCATAATTAGACATTATTATTTTGACTGAGACGTGGTTGCATACGGACATATCAAATAACGAGTTTATTGATTCCCGCTATAATGTGTACCGCTGTGATCGGGACCGGGCGGCCACGGAGCGGCGGGCGTGACGGCGGCGGCGTGACGGCGAGTTATTGACTACATTTTATTGCAAATACGCATTGGTAATTCTTCATATTTAATTGGAGGTGTGTACATACTACCTCGAGTGGATACTGCAGTTTATTACACGTACTTTAATAATTTGTGTGATTTTATTAATGTACAGGACGTGAACAAATTTTGTATAATAGGAGATTTTAACATGCCTCTCTTAGATTGGACGGTGGATGGTGATCGAGTAAAACCCCTATTGTCAATGGACCCAAAACCGCCTCACTCTTCTATACTAAATTTTATGTCACTTTTCAATTACTGTAGACAAATAAATAAGCATAAAAATAATTTGAATAGATTACTCGATCTGTGCGTTACAAACTTAACAGACTGTACAACTCAGTTGGCTCCAATTACTTTGGTCCCAGTGGATGCACATCATCCTCCGTTTTATATACTGATACCGACTATCATACATAAACGTTTACAATGTAAGCTTAGGACTTCATACTTATATAAAGATGCGAACTATGAGGAAATTAATAAAAATATATCAATGGTTAAATGGGACGAACTATTCCAAAATAATTCTACTGAGGAATGTGTTAGCATTTTTTATGAGATCTTATACAGTATAATCCGTAAACACGTCCCGATTAAACAACTTCCAAATACACACTTTCCGGTGTGGTTTACTTCATCTCTGGCACACATATCTATATCTATACTTATAATAAAACTGTAACAGGTCCAATTCTGTACATTGAAGATATTTTGAAAATTATTTTTGGAGGGCATTCTATAACCGATACTGAGGCCGAAAATGTATATTTTTTAATTTTCGTCTGTCTGTCTGTCTGTCTGTCTGTCTGTCTGTATCACGGCTGAGCATCACGCCGAAACTACTGAATGGATTCAAATTAAACTTGGCATGATTTGAGATCTTACTACGAGGTAGGACATAGGATACTTTTTATCCCGTAATCTAGCACGGTTCTTTCGGGAGAGGGGATTAAAGTTAAAATGGGTACTTGGTTATACGCTTGGTCAGATTTTATCAATTTTTCTTTATAATATAATAAATATTAGTAAGGAAACACTCATAGAGAGTTGTTATCAAGGTTTTGTAATCGATCGGGTTAAGCAACGATAGGTAAGGTCATTAAATATATGGGTGACCGTTTAACGCCATTTGAACTAAACGGGTCCGTGCTTCGGAGAGAAAGTAAAAAGTGGGTCCCAGTTTTTAACCGACTATAAAAAAGGAGGTTATGTATTCGATGCGAATGTCTGTTATTAAAAGTTTAGTTAACGTAAAAATAGCGCAGGCGGAGCTGCGTGGGTCAGCTAGTTTAAGAATAAAAATGAAGCATGGATGAAGTGGAATGTATACAAAAACAAATCGGATTATTCGATCTTTTCTATGTTTCCCGAGCGATTTAAAAAAGAAGCACGTAAATGTTACAATAATTATATTAAATCTGTAGAAGTAAATATAAACCAGAACCCTAAGTAATTTTGGACATATATTAATAATCGTAAACATCAATCCGACATCCCCAGTAGTGCTCGTTATGGAGAGTTGACAGCTGACTATCCTGAAGATATATGCAAATTGTTTTCCACTTTCTTCCAATCCGTATTTCAACCATCAGAAGTAACTGACTCCTACGATATAACAGATATAAATGATCTAGACCTCAGAACTTCATCGGATACTATTATTAGCCATGTAAATATTATGGAAGAAAGTATTTTAAAGGAATTGAAATCCTTGGACTGTTCTAAAGGTATGGGTACAGATAATATTCCATCCATATTTCTTAAAAAAACTGCATTAACTATTTGTAAACCACTTCACATATTGTTTAACAAATGCTTAGATGGGTATGTCCTGTGACTTGGAAATCAGCTAGAATTACGCCTATACATAAAGGGGGTTCAAAAAGAGATGTTATCAATTATCGGCCAATTTCAATTCTACCTGCTCTGTCCAAAGTTCTGGAGAGGCTTATACATAATTCTGTTTACCCGCTATTACATGCTAATATTATTCCACAACAACACGGATTTGTCCTCAAACGTTCTACCATTACAAACCTCATGGTTTACACAAATAAATTATTTGAAAATATAGATGCTAATAATCAAACGGATAGCATTTATACAGACTTCCAAAAGGCATTTGATAGTGTTGAAAAATCGCCTTTAATGATTCCATTACGTGGTAGCCTTTGGAAGTGGTTTAAATCATACATTTCGAACAGAACGCTAAAAGTAGTAATTAGTGGTTACGAATCTGACACCATTCCCATCACGTCTGGTGTGCCGCAAGGCTCAATACTCGGTCCTCTCTTGTTTGTACTATTTATCAATGATATAGACAAATGCTTTCATAATTGCGACTTCTTGCTTTATGCAGACGACCTAAAAATGTATCGCACAATAAATAACTGCCTAGAACACCAGAAATTGCAAGAAGACATTAATCGATTCTCAGACTATTGTAAGACTAATAAACTAAAACTTAATATAGATAAATGTAAGGTTATCACTTTTACACGGAAAATAAAATGTAGTCGATATAACTATTCGATATGCAAACATAATATTAGCAGAGTACAAACTATTAGGGATTTAGGAGTAACTCTTGACACTAAATTAACACGGGACACACATGTTGATAATATTTGCAATAAAGCCTACAAAATGTACGGTTTTATTCTACGTGCTAGTAATAACTTTCGGCAGATAACCACATATTTACACCTGTATAAAACACTAGTACGGTCACAGCTAGAATATGCTATTGCGATTTGGAACCCATTTTAGAGTAAGTATTCTGATATGATAGAACGAATTCAAAAAAATTTATTAAGTTGCACGCATTTTAAATGTACCCGTAGCAACCTTTCTTATTCTAAACTAGCTGACCCACGCAGCTCCGCCTGCGCTATTTTTACGTTAACTAAACTTTGAATAACAGACATTCGCATCGAATACATAACCTCATTTTTTGTAGTCGGTTAAAAACTGTTACCCACTTTTTACTTACTCTCCGAAGCACGGACCCGTTTAGTTCAAATGGCGTTAAGCGGTCACCCATCTCTTTAATGACCTTACCTAACGTTGCTTAACCCGGTCGATTACAAAACCTTGATAAAAACTCTCTATGAGTGTTCCCTTACTAATATTTATTATATTATAAAGAAAAATTGATAAAATCGGACCAAGCGTATAACCAAGTACCCGTTTTGACTTTAATCCCCTCTCCCAAAGGAACCGTGCTAGATTACGGGATAAAAAGTATCCTATGTCCTACCTCGTAGTAAGATCTCAAATCATGCCAAGTTTCATTTGAATCCATTCAGTAGTTTCGGCGTGATGCTCAGCCGTGATACAGACAGACAGACAGACAGACAGACAGACAGACAGACAGACAAAAATTAAAAAATATACATTTTCGGCCTCAGTATCGGTTATAGAATGTCCTTCAAATATAATTTTCAAAATATCTTCAATGTACAGAATTGGACCTGTTACAGTTTTATTATAAGTATAGATTATTAAAAAAAGTATAGCTTTCTAAAACTAAGGTTTAGAAGACTTCAACTACAAGCTAAGATCCTATATGATTTTTGCCATAACAAATATGATTGTATCGAAATCTATTATAAATAATATTAGATATTCTGAACCAGTTAGACCACATAAACGAACCTGTCAGAGAATGCAAACTTTCGCATTAAATAAATGTCGCACTAACGCAGGTTGTCGCTCGCCGTTGCGGCTTCTTGCTGAAGTTTATAACAATAATTTTATAGTCATATTGATATGTTTCGATTAAATACGAACACCTTTCGTAAAACAGTTCTAGAAAAATTAAAACACTTAAATGTAACGTAACTGAACAGACTGTTTTATACTTATACTGAGTTAGAAATACTTACCTGATTGTATATTACCTACGGTGTTTTAAGAAATAGAACTTAGTCGTTTAGCTATATATTTTTTAAGTTCACTCTTAATTTTATACTAGATCAATTGTATAATTTGTGGTAATTGGTGCTGGTTACATAATTAGTAAATCCTTGTTGTTAAGTCCTTGATAAACATACATTATGTCACTGTTTGTTACCCAAATAAATAGAAAAAAAAGCACTAGCATCGTCCTTGTTACTATCCCTTTACATTTTACATTTTATAATATAACAGAAACTAAAAATGCCACAAGCGCACCGTCGCCAGTCCAATTTCCGAAAGCATTTTAGGCACGCAAACTCCTGTTGCGAATCGCTGAGTCATAAAAACGACATAAAACCGGCTCAAACAGGTCAGAGCTGGCCGAAAAACTACCAAGAATTACAAGGGTAGTAGAGAACAGGGCTGAAAGATCGAAAATAGCTTACGTACTGCAAAGCAATTAAGGGCTTCTGCGTGCCTTGAAAACGTCAATTTTATTCCAATTAATCACCTTTTCATTACGACTGCAGTCATTAGTGACTTGGATGCGCACGGATAAATGTGACTATTAGGATTATTCGGCATTTGTTTCGACAGAAAGGCGCTTTAACACCTTCTATTTGTAGGAGAGGTATAATATCTTCATCATCTACTAATAGTGATCACTGATCAGCTAAAGCATGTTATTATTCTAACAATATTCACAGCTCTTGATTAATAGCTTGGTTAAGCAATGCAAAATATGTAAATATTAATAATTTATGTTTAATTACAAATATTTATAATTAAAATATTAACCGTGTGCTAAATGAAGAAAAAGAAAATTGTCCAGTCATCAATATTTTTTCCATGTGGCTACTTTGTGGCGGCATAATCGGAGATCCGCTTCTTCGAAGATGCTATTGTGGCAAACACAGACTTAGAATTTGTTTCATGCGACAAAAAAACAAAAAAGTTCTTGGTTGGATCATCTCAGATGAAATCCGATGGTAGTTGTAAATAATGCGAATGCAAACGATGTGATAGTTGAAAAATAACACAAAATTGTCAATGACAACAACGTACTTATTTGTACGCTTCTCAAAGACATCACACACACAATAAAACCGTCGATACAAGACACGTTTCTCAAAGACCTCAACACATAGACAGCTCTTTGAATATCATAGTTAACATTCCCGTAGAAACTAAATGCTAAGAAGCAGCGCTAGGAATTTTCACCTGTGCGTACACGTTCAAACGTTATTTGCAAAGTTAGGAACGTGGCTGCTGTCTCACATTGCTTTACAGGAAAATTATTTTGAATTTAAGGCGATAGAGAAAAAAAAATGCAATTGCAGTTGTTTTTAATTTAATGATTTTTATAGGATTATAAATGTAATATGAATGTTGCATGTCTTTAGGCAGCGCATGGCTGTACTAATTAATCTACATTTAGTTTTTTGTCACCTCAATAACCCATTTTCGAAATAAATTATTTGAATTGAATTGAATTGAATTATCCTCCTTACATAGTCAGACACTAACAATACTATCTTCCTAACTGATTTGGTCACTTCTTCTTTTTTATCTTTAAACTCTCCTATAAACACATATTAGTAGGTACATATTACACATACATTAAGTATATAGTATAGTAATATTACTATACCCCAGCTGTAAAAATAGTATGTATCTTCCTTTTTTTTTAATTGTGTTTATCGTTTTTCTAGAAAATAAATATTATTTCTTCTTTTTCTTATATAAACATTAATACGCTTTATTCATATCTTGGTGGAAATATTAGTAACCTAACTTGAGTGGGAGCCCTGTTTCACACAGACGACGTGCACTCGATACCTACTATAGTTTAATTTGTTGTACCAAATAGTATGTAATCTGTGTGGAGTAAAATTAATTCCATTCTATTCAAAAATGTACTGTGGCTGGTGTGGGTTGCCTGGAAGAAATCGCTTATTAGCGATAAGGCCGCCTATATGTACAATGTTTCTGTTTCCTTTTTAACCGGCTTCAAAAAGAAGGTTCTCTATTCGACGCGTATGTATGTAATATTAATAAAAATGCGTAATATTAATATATGTTTATCTATATGGGCTTCTAAACAAATTTACCAAATTTTATGAGTGTATGTATATATGTATGTATGTAGGTTTGTCCGCGGATTTCTCAGAAACTACAAGTCCGATTTCGAAAATTCTTTTTGCAATAGTTAGAGTATTTTTCAACTTAGTGTAGAGTACAAGTTTCATCAAAATCGGTCAAGTAGTTTAAGAGATATATTTTTTTAATGTTATATTAAGTTACTGTAACGTAGTCGATCGAGTTGCGTGATAGTGCTGATACCTATTTTGCTAAAATAAAAGTCACTAAAAAGTGTTTAATAAACTATTTAAAAAAAAAAAAACCGACTTCAAAGTAAATTATCTAAAAAGCATAAAATAACGAAAATATATTGAAGCCGGTGTCAGCTTGTGCTAGTCTTAGTTAACATGATGTGCTAGCACCGACTTCAATATATTTTCGTTATTTTATGCTTTTTAGATAATTTACTTTGAAGTCCGTTTTTATTTTTTTTTAAATAGTTTTTGTGTTCTGTATTTTGTGTTTGTACTTAAGTGTAAATAAATATATAAATAAATAATGTACTATTTCGCCAATTGGACTGGCTTTCCACGCACCTCAAAAAAAAACTTTGGACACTACTGTAATTTTTTCAGGAGTTATTATAATTTTTACATAAATATGTGCATTCGCAGACAATGCTGCACTTTCTGACACTAATCCCAGGTCTGGCGAGGCGTTAAGATTATTTTTATTATAGACTATATTCTATCGACTTAATAAAATATATGTATATTGTAAGTATGGCGATGGTCGACAAACTTTTATGTGGACTAGTGTTGTCGGGAAATCAAGAATAAACTGCGATATTAATCCTTACAACCATATCCGGTTTTTTTTTGGGAATTATATTTTTTTATAAGTCTAGTGAGGGGACCGTGTAAAAGCTTTCAGTATATACTTTCTACAAATTGCAAATTTTGTTAACGTTGGAAATGCATCATTATGTAATGTAACTCATAACGTAAGATTTGTAATTTATAATAAATATTTTTTTAATTCTTTTTTTATGTGGAATTTCAATTCAAAGTTATATTGACAAATAATAATATATTAAAATATATATTATTTATTATTTATATATCAAACACCTCACGACCTCACGGAATGCTATCAAGAACGCTACCCACTTAGTTTTATTTCCAAGTGCCATATTCGCGTAAACATCAGATAAAGAAAAATATTATAATTCAATCGTGATGTTTCGCTGGTATATATCCAAGACGTACTCTGTTGGTTCATATCTAAGATGTCCTCACGTTGGAACAGCGTAGTTCGTTAGCAGATCAAACACGGATAGAAGATTTGATTAGTGAACTGGACTGACTTCTAGCTACCAAAATATAAATACGAAACTGAGTTATATGTATGTAACTCTGCTTATATCTGTTCAGCTATATATTTGCATCGTTTGCAGTGGAGACCTGGGGTTTGCACGGTTTGGTGAAAGAAATTTTATCCAACTTATCGTCAAGTCTCAGGAGACCGTCAGGCTGGTAGCTTTTTCTGCCAACATATAAGCTTGGCCATACAAAGAGGTAACGCCGCCTCTCTTTCAGGTACCCTTCCCTCCCAGTGCGGTGACAACTTGGAGGAAGTTTTTTACTTAGTTTAAGTGTATTTGTCAACAAAATGTAAATATTTAGTAACTAGTTGACTCACGCAGCTCCGCCCGCGCCAAACTTTCAATAATATACATTCGCATAGAATACAAAACCTCCTTTTTAAAGTCGGTTAAAAACTTAGACCCACTTTGTACTTGCCCTCCGAAGCACGGAGGCGTTTAGTTCAAATGGCGTTAAACGGTCACCCATCTAATTAATTACCTTACCTAACGTTGCTTAACCTGATCGATTTCCAAACATTGTTAACAACTGTCTATGAGTGTTTCCTTACAAATATTTATTATAATTATAATGAAAAATTGTTAAAATCGGAGCAAGCGTATAACCAAGTACACATTTTGACTTTAGTCCCCTCTCCCAAGGGAACCGTGCCGAATGTCGGGATAAAAAGTATCCTATGTCCTACCTCGGAGTATAAACTCAAATCATGCCAAGTTTCGTTTCAATTCATCCAGTAGTTTCGGCGTGATGCGCAGCCGAGATACAGACAGACAGACAAAAATAAAAAATAAAACATTTTTGGCTTTAGTATCGGTTAAAGAATGCCCTCCAAATATAAAATTTTCAAAATATCTTCAAAGTACAGAATTGGACCTGTTATAGATATAGATTATGTAAATAAAGAGGTCTATTTAGCTAAGGACTGGACCTGATTGCCTACGTTGATTTTACAGCCCGATTATAATGTGTCTTCAAGGCTAGAGTGAATAGGTAAAGCGCATTCAAAGATTCAAAGATTTAAATTTTTTATTTCAAATAGGCTTAACGCACTTTTGAACGGTCATTTTTTTTAAAAGCTACCACCGGATAACAACGCGGCCTCAACTGAGAAGATCCGGCAAGAAACTCAGCGGGCTTGTAATTTTTTCACTTTTTTTTTTAAACAAAGTTTTTCTTTTTACAATTAAATCAGCACCAGCGACAGTGTGTCCTGCCGTTCAAAATATCAAATAAAAATAAAAAATACGACGAAAATACAACAAACTAAAAACTAAAATGCCAAAGGGATAGTACTCGGACCAGTCCCCCCAAGCAGCACCCGCGCACGAGTTGACTCGAGCAGCAGCCATCACTCCCCTCAACCATATTGGAGGGAAGGGGGTGACCCGACACACTTAGCCGCCACAAGCAAAGACTTTTCGATGGCGAGCATGACCGATCCAAAATCACAGTGGCTCACGTTTAACATTTACCTTCTGCTGTTAAGCAGTGCCTCGTCAGGCAAGACACAAAGCACTTTAACATATTAAATTTTATCACAAGTCGTCTAAGTTAGATACACACCAAGAATAATTTACAAGCTCAAGTGAATTGCCTTCAGAACGTAAATAAAGCAACAATCAATTTTGCTGCTAGACTATAAAAGAAAATAATAAAATAAAAAAAGGACAAAAGGACAGCGGCCGGACCAGTCCCCCCAAGCAGCAACCGCGCACGAGTTGACTTGAGTTGACTTGTTGACTTGGCTTATTAAATGCCTATTCCTCCAACCTTACCCTCATTTTATTATTAAAGGACCGTCTTACTGTAAAGGCTGATTTTTAAAACGTTTGATACAGTAACAGGCGGATGAACTTAACTACCACCTATCAAAAATAAATCACCTACAAAATATGAGTAAAGAAGCTTGTTTGTCCATTAATTTTACCCGTAACAGTGTCCTTCAAATCGGAACACAGCAATTTTTACACACTGCTGCTTGGCGGCAGAATATCTGACACTGCGGTGGTACCTACCTGGACGGTTCCTTGCACAAGGAATCTACCAAGTGGTAAATTTATGTAGTTATTGAAAAATTAGCACTAAGTCAAATAAGTAAATAAAAAAAATGTGTTGGTATATGTAGAACCTATATATTTTATCGAAAAACGAGCGACGTGGCTATTTTAAATATGATAGCCAATACCAATATTGTTTAAGGGTTGTACATCACCTAATTTCGTCATTAAACAAAGATCGTATCAGAGAGTATGTTATTAATTGGAAAACTGTTTGGTAACGGCCGACCATTGGACGCCTTTTTGTTGGGTCAATTGGTTATTTATTATTAGTAATAAGTTTACAAGCGCTTTGAAATTAATTAAATTTTTAATTGGGTAAATATTTTTAATCGAACACTTTAAACATTAAAAAATAACAACTTTTATCGTTTTTACAAGTCAAGTAAATATCATAAACATAATGCAAGTAAAACTGTATGTCAGTAGGTACCTTTCAACCTTCAGAGTAGCTGGACGTACAGGGTGAGGGCCCTAGGACGTCCATTGAGTACGGCGGCGACTCCGAGGAGGACGGCGACGGGGTTGTGACCCCCGTCCCCGTGAGCACCGTGACTGATTTCCGTGGGCTACAATACGCCCTCCGGCGGCGGGCTTAAAGGCACTGAGAGGCCCCTGGTGCATATCCCACCGGAGAGCCCTGAGAGGGGTCTCATGTGCCAATGCGACAGCCGCGAGGGTTTTAGTGGGTAAGAATCCCACAGCTCCCGGGGACCTTTTGAAGATTTCCCGGGGGAAGTAGGGGAGGATGCCGGGTTGTGGGGGATTTTTATCCACTAACATCTCATCATTCTTTGACGCTATGGAGAAACTGTGGACACTCCGGACCTCATCAAGGTCTCTCCAGCACAGGACGATCGCTAGACAACGTCCCGGTAAGAGCAGAAATGCATACCCACGGGACCCTAACGGTTCTCGCGATGACGCGAGGACGACAGGATACTGCATCATACCAACATCGAGTTTAAAATTATCTTGTTATTATCACATAAAACAAATAAGTTTCCTTAATATTTAACAAAATAAAACCATAACATAAAAATGTCAAAGTGGGGGAAGACTATCAGTTTACCAGGGACAAGGCAAACGTATGTTAGTCTTGCCCCAAGTCAGATATTGTAAACATTTTCAAAGCGGGTATCGGCTTTAACTAGGTGCTAAAAAAGAATTATTAGTTGCTACCTAGAAAAACTAATTGTAATAACCCTACTAGCGACGTCCCGCGCTTTTACTCACGTATACACTTAAGAAAATTGATGACAACAGAGAGACAGAGATACATTCGCATTTATAAATGTGCATATGCATTCTTTCGAAAGCTTCCTATATTGTTTAAAGGAAAGTTTGTGAGTGTTTGTGTTTGCTCCTTCTTTATACTTTAATAGCTGAACTATTTCATAGTGGCAATGAGGTTTTGATGTCGATAAAAAAAACAAGTCAAAGGTTTTACACCCCTGTTTTCGATTGTATGTCAGTCTTACCCCGGATAACTATTTACACGAATTGCCGCAAAAATTAACGCTGTAACGTTGCAATAGAGTTATCTTTTACTTGATTTACTTTTTATAAACATGATTTAATTTCAAAAGTTCTATTTGGGTGAACGATTTCTGAGAAAATATGTCACTGACAGTCTTACCCCGTGTGGTGGGGTAAGACTACCAGTTTTACCTATATCACAATTTTTTCAAAATTTATTTTCCAGATGCAATTACGGTAATGTATTTTTGTCTGTCCGACAGTAAAGTATGTTAGTCTTACCCCACCTTACCTTAACTAAATATTTAGATCTTCTAATTGGATTACTTACCTACCAAGAAGAAAACAAGAAGACGAGCATTAGACGCTGCTGCCCGTCTTCTTGTTTTCCTTTAGTCGCCTCATCTGCCACCCAACGGGAGATATGCGGGGTCTATTCTTACCCGGATACCCCATGGACAACAATAGAGGCAGTAATTTAAAAAAAAAAAACAAAATATTTACTTACCAAATCGATTAACTGTGACAACCGTAGTCCCAGTTTCACCAACACAGTGTTGTTGTTCTTATCAACAGGTCGAATTAGTCTATTATAATTACTCAATAAGTCGTCATACAACCTCTTCGCGTCAGGATTACCATAACAAACGCCGATAATAAACACAAACACGAAAAAAAATGTCCCGGACATTTCACTGCACTAGTGAAAATTTAGTCGCGATTGCTCTCTGTCTATGGAAAAGTTAAGTTTTAATCGTAAACAATTGAATAAATATCGATCTAAATTTAAAACGGTATTCGAAGGTTCGAAAATAGAGATTATTAATCGATAAAGTTAATAAATAAACGCGTTTCTTTCGTATAATATTTTGACAGCTACGCCCGCGGGGCTGTTGCGATAGTGGCGCCCCTACTGGCGGGAAAACGTGGTAAACAAAGCGCCATTGCGCCGACTCCAAATAAAATTTATTGGTGCTATGAAATATTCGTATCGCCACTGAAATGAAGGAGGATTCATGGGCATTTTAAAAATAAAAAAAAATTCTTTGCAATATTTGAATTACATCAACTTGGATTAAAAATAGCTTCTAAATAATTATGGCCTCCTAGTATAAAGCATCTGTTTAAAACAATTAATTATTTGATATAATTTTTAGCCTGGTTTGTTAAAAAAAACGATCTACAATATTATTTACAACAAGTGATTTCGATGCAACTCATGTAATTTTTCGTCGTCGAATACATTATTTACCTACATGTTGGTATTCCGGATCAATGTTCAGTACGCATGCGTGCTGGCCCATCATGACCTTCCCTCTGTTTAGTAATGCACTAGTAATAATAGATGGCAGCATGATCGATGTAAAAGTTCGAGACATGGGTTATGGAATAATAATTATTAATCCAGCCATTGTGACTCCTGGAAGTTAAGATTTATATGAGACATAGTTACGATATAGATGCTGAAATCCCTTATAGAAATAAAATTATCTGGAATAGATTTAAATTAGAAAATCACATAAGCCGCAAAAATGAAGGAAAAATAATAAATTATTACTAAATAGTGAATTTTTAATATTTAACTGAATTATGTTAAGATATTTTTTCGAAGCGTCGCGCGTTGAGCATTATATAAAACGTGAAATCTACTAGGAAAGCAGCGCTAAGCGAAGATCACCGAACGACCCAGTCGGCCTCAAAATTAGAAATTTTATAGTTCAACCGTATGAAATATGTACGTTGGGTAGGTGAAAGGGAGAACTCCTGTAAGTGCTTATCGCGATCCGAGCACTAAAGAGGTTTGTCAGTAATGTGAACATAAAACGCCCGAGTTTGGAAACTTAAACGAAAAAGTTTTCGCGTTTTTCAAATGTAGAAATGTCCTAACATTTTTGTCGGAATTGAGTCGGCGTGCACGATTTTATGAACTTGCGGGGTTTTAGTGTGTTTTCCAATTCGGGATTATGTTTTGATTGGGCAGTAAAATATGGGATTTATTTTTATTTGTTGCGGAGAAGGGATCGCGCGAGGCGACGACAAGAAAAGGGTCTCGTGCACTTTATTTGGTATCCTGTCAAAGGTTTATCCCAATAAATCGTTATATGAGATTTCGGTAACAGAATGTATTATTTTTATAAACTTTGAATGTCGTAAAAGTCTGGATTTGTAGTGGATAAGAAAAGTTAAATCATAAAATATAAAAGTATATCCACTTGGTCTTAAATAGGATGTGTCTTAAATTTAATTTACTCATAAAAAGTTGACTTGTGACAGACTATCAGATCAGAATACCATTTAAAATAGACTGGAGGTGGTCTTTGTGACACCTATACCAAAGAAACTTACATATAATAGGCAATATATAAAAGCCAGTTCTTTTTAGGGTTCCATACCTAAACAGTAAAAAAGGAACCCTTATGGTGTGACTTCGTGTGTCTGTCTGTCTAGACACACAGACAGCTCTATATCCCAGCTATGTTTCTGTATATATGTATTTCAGGAACCACAGAAGCTATCGATTTGAAACTTGGAATAGTTTTAGATCATACTTACCCAACTTTATCGAAAATGGAAAAAATATTTTACTTACTTTCTAATGAGGGCCAAAATGGGGTGTTAAAATATCAATGTGAGACTACTATATCGAGTTGGGTATCCTATGAAAGGGCTTAAATTGCACATTACAAAACTGATTCTTATTTTGGATAGAAAATACACCGCCGTTTTTTCGTTATTTGAGGTGTTAGACAAATAGTAAAATAACTTAAATACGATTAAAGAACCCTCGGTGCGAGTCCGACTCGCACTAAACCAGTTTTTTTAAATGACTGCAAAATGGAGGTTCTTAATTTCCCGTGTATGTACTTAAGTATTTTTTTAATGTACGTTCAAATTCCGCAAAATATGTTTGCTAGATAGTCCAAGCACAACGTTCGACCAACTATGGACTGACATGAAGGTAAGTAGGTATATCGTGCCAGAGTGCAGACTGCAATGCGGGCTGTACGTAAGTTTTGAATATTGTAGGCACATACACACTAGAAGAATATTTTCTTCGTAGTTTGGGAGCTGTAATGTTTGCATTTAATAAAATAAAAATAATCGTGATGTTAAATGTACTTATATTAATCAAATTCTCTCAAAAAATAATTTTGAATTGTTAAAACCCTAAAACAACTTGAAGTTTTTAGAACTGTCTATTTTTTTGTACTTAGTTTTCGCGTAACAACGTAACTACCAATAAAGCTAATGTGGTGGTTTTCGCTTAGGACTTCCCTAAGCGAAAATAATGCAGCTGATTTCTTTGTGAAACTTGAAATATACCTAATGAATGAATAGAAAGATTAGCATAAATAAACTATTTTTATAATTTTGTGCGTTAATCATCGATATAAGGTAACCGAGACGAGATTCAATCCGTGAAGCGTGATTATGCCTTTTTAACACCCGGCCAAAAACGAGGGGTGTTAGGGGTGCAGCGGTGGCCGGATGTCGCAAATTGAAATACAGAGACCAGCTTTATCACCAAACAATTATATTATGTCTTCCGACTTACTTGGAGTACAAAATTTTATAATTAAAACAACACCTACTCCTCCGGCTCCTAGTCTCCTGGTACGTCGTGTTACTTTGCAGGGTGTTCACGCCAAAGTTTATTTTGCAAATTTAGAGAAATGAGCGTTGTTTCGTCGCATTCCAACCGGGACCATCCCTCGGGGTGGACTTTGTTTGTTAAATGAGCAGTAGCGAGCACGTTTTTAATGCACCGAGTTAAAAATATAATTAGCTGTGGAAACTTTCGTACGGCTTAGCTTTGACATAGCTCTTAAAAATCCGGTTATACTGTACATTTAAAATTAGTTGCAATATTATGTAATTAGCCTCTGTGATAAAAGAATCGGTTTAATTTTATTATTGTCCAAACACAGGGGCGGAGCAAAGTCATTCTACAATTCGAAACGCTAGAGAATAGTTAACAAGGTTATTTCTGTTTGCAATCTTCTGCAAATCAGGCATTTTTTGCCGATTTGGAAATCTGAGGATCTCACTATGACAACACATTTGAATTTTTCCACCATGGTGTTCAGAGTTTAGAGAGGCCTATGTTCAGCAGTGGACTGGTGTAGGTTGATTAAGATGATGTACAGAGCTTAACGGTTTTTTTTTTGCTGCAGATAACCACGAAGCTTTATTCAAAACTGCACACGAGATTAAATTAAAATGTGACCTAATAAACTGAGTTTCCAATATAGATTGTCGATAATCCAGTCTTTGCATTTTTAATGGAGAATAGATTTATTTTAAATGGTTTTGTCATGTCCGATTGATTGCCAATGTGTGCCAGTTAGGAATAGGAGACCAGAAGAACGCCTATTCAATTGTTTCATTCCGGCTTGAGAAGTGAATCTTTATTAGTACTTAAACAAACGAGACTTTGAACTGATCGTAAGTAACGCGCCAACTTATACAGCTACAACGCACTGCTGTTTGACACCCTAGACCTTAATTATTAGGTCTCTTGAGCCCGACAACTTTACCAGCTACATTGCCCTTTACACTAGACCAGCAATGTTTACACACTGCTATTTGTGCGGCAGAAAATCGAACACTAATCTGGTACGTACCTGGACGATTTGTGAAGAGATGTACTACCAAGAAAAAAAAAACAAAAACTCAAAACTTCGAAAAATGGTTTTCTTCTGGTGTCGCTCGCGTCTACACGAGTATGCTGCGGTGGCTGCTTACGATCAGGCGGGCCGCTTGCTTGCTTTCCACCTTGCTAGTATAAGGACAAAAAAGGATTTAAAACCCATTGCGACAGCCAATGCAAATTCTACTCTACAGCTCATCTTTGGTAATATGATTTAGGATTAGATATACATAAAAAGTCTGTATATATTTTATGTGCCGCGATCATTCGTTTTACGGTTATATACTTTTCCTACTGAACACGTAGCAGCCAGCATTGGCGTCTATATTTTTATTTATGTTCATGTCACGTTCAGTCGGGAAGTGGCGTTGCTATATATTATTCACGTTTTAATCTCCGCTGGTGATAGTTTTTGAAGGCAATGCGTCTTCTATAGTATGGAAGAGAAGTAACTTTTCATTTCATAAATTCAAGTTTAAAAGATAAATAATTGCATGTAAAGTCGCATTTCGCTTAGAGAATCGATTTCTAGATGCTGGCTTAGTAAGTTAGTAAAACTACATACACGACGAATTCAGAACCTTCTCCGTTTTTGAAGTCAGAAACAGCTATTTTGAAAATTATCATTATCAGGTTCATCTAATTAATCACACTTTGAAGACCTAGCTGGATTGACTGGCCTTTCCACTATGACATGATGTCCGTAACTCGACAATATAGTGCGTATTATTCGTATTAGGTATATTTCGAGTTCGTCCCTGGTACTTATAATAATACTAAATATCACCTAGACTTTGCCGTTTATTTTATGATTTTTTTTATATACTTACCTACTTATATTCTTCTTAAATGAGTTACAATACAATTGTAAATTTGATATCTGTATTCTAAATAACTCCAAAAAATGCCGGGGTGAAGATTAAAAACACATTTAAATGATGTTTGGTGTATGTCACGACTTGGTACTAAATAATTAAAATAATTCCTCCTATTAGCACTGATTAAAAATAGTCAATCATTGTTTTATAAAAACATTAAGAAAGATTTTAATAATCGGCATAGTACATCGTGTATAATACCGCCAGCTAGGCAGTCACCACACATAATAAGATCCTGTTCGTTATCCCCCATCCCTTCTGACAGGGGTAAGCTATTTATCATAATATCACAGACCGTCGTCTAAGCACTACTAACACTTATTAGTTTTCGGGTTCGCGTGTTTTATGCATGAAACACTCGCTGGAAACAGCTACTTGTAGATATTTACACCTCTTTCTGAAATTTGCTTTTAAAATTGTATTACTATTGGTATTAGTATTGGTAACTTTAATATTACTTTAATTTTTGGCTGAAATATTAATTTGCTTTCTATGTCAAAGTGAAAATGTCGGCTGTCGGCAAGCTACCTCGTCGATCATACTGATTGAGAGGCATCAAAGGCGTGCCGCCATCTTACGTACCAATACTCGCGTTGCATGAACTGTAAACGATTTCGCACCCGCTTCCCCTTTCAACTAAATAAATTACACCAATGTGAATAACCTTGTTTTAGTATATAATTATAGGCCAGTTCTTTAACCACGAACTCTGCCTGTTTTTTTTTACCCACCATCCCAGGGTTTAGTATTAAAGCTTCATTCATGTCTCGCTCATACACTTATTTTTTTACATTAGCTGCGTGTTCTTTTGCGCAGGTTTTGAGAAATTGTTTGCCAGATATATGTGAGCCCAAAACCTGCAGTAAAATTTTGTTGAGGTACATATATAGTATTTGATTTTGCAGTTCTATGCAAGAATCCCATCACTAAAATTAAATAGGAACGTCCTTAATCAATATTACTCTATGATTCACCTCTTTTTTCATCTAATCTGTTTTCTCACATTCATTTCATTGACAGTCAAAAACAAGAGTTACAAAATACATACATACATATAATCACGCCTCTTTCCCATAGGGGTAGGCAGAGACCATTTCTTTCCACTTACTACGATCCTTATATCCTTACATAATTACCAAATATTTCTATAAAAAATTGGTTTCAATTGACCCATAGTATCTCGGCAAGATACACTTGAAAGGTGGTAAAAACTGAATAATCCTTTGGTATATTCACCTGCTTATTATATGTATAATAAGTTTTGACAAACCGCAAATCCTCGCAACAGAACACCGATTCCTACCAAATATGATTCGTGAGGCTATTGAAATAACAAGGAAATTCTAACTTCAATAGAAACAATGGCTGATAAATAAACGGGTTGGGATTAATAAATCCAATATCAAACCTTTACCTACAAGACCTCCAGATAATATAATTAGATCTGAGGATATCCCAAGATACACACAATATGGAAATGTATCAGCTGAGTCCTCCTGTGACCACGCTGTGATAAATAAACCAAGACATAATTTGTGAAATTCGTTTTATTTCAATAAACTACATATTTATTAAAACAAATACGAGCATTTGTTGAGTTGAGAATCGTTTTGTAACAAATATTACATGACAGAAAAACGCATACACGCTTAAAAGATTCATGAACAAAACACGCAAAATCTGAACAGTAAAATTACGCCGGCGAACTCAGCCAAATAAAATTATACATACAAAAAAACTCCGGCACATAGAAGGCACCTGCTCATGAATAACGCACGGGCTTGTTTGAGCAGAAATTTAAGGACGTATACACGTGAACCGATTATTTGTAATAAAAACGCATGTATCTTTTTCTTACTCCTGTTAAGACTTTTTCGACTTCGATTCTGTTCGTATTTTTTCGGATTTTTTATTTTTTGTTCGTATCTTTATGTTCTACATCCATTGGCTTACTATTGTGTTGTTGTCGAATTTTTGGATTAACTCTATCTTATATGATGAAGATTGTGTGTTATATTTTTTTGTTATAGGTATGTAAGTAAGCACTAAGACTGTAATCTTACCTGATGCACATTTAGTTGTAAGTAGCGCATTAAGCTTTCCTATTCCAGGTTCTTGAAAGTTTTTGTTTTACTGGACAGATAAATAATAAAATAATAGTGACTTACTATCATGTAAATAAAATAACGCTACACAGTATAAGCTATATGATCATCATAATATCACGCATTGTCATCAAACAAACAAATGAGACACATTGTTTAAACAAATTAGTTTTGATCATCATCATCATCATCTACATCATCAACATCATCATCAGCAGCAGCAGCCGAAATACGTCCACAGCAGAACAAAACGACCTAACAAATGAAAAACTGCAACAATAGGATCATCGTCGCCTAGTTGCATGTTTATCGGTTTTTTACAGATTGTTCCACGGTGCATGCGCTCAAGCATTTTAACCTTGTACAACCATCCCCTTTCTTTTACCGGACTACCAGGCGCCGGCAGACCCACCGCTTTGTCGTTGACACTCCAACTTGCCGCACTAAGCGTTTCGCTTCTTCTTTTCTCATGCGCACGGCCAAGCTGTGGAATATGTGGTGTGTAGTTTGATTGAGTCAGCTAGTCTGCATGTATTGCCTCTTCAAGCTACTCATCACAATAATATTTCTGATGACACTTGGCTTGATTTAATCCTCACTTCCAATCTCTCTCTTGTTTCTTCCCATGGCCAACATGATGCCCCTGGTTTTTCTCATCATGATCTTATTTTCCTTTCTTATATCTTAAAACCTCCTAAACCTAACTCTAAGGTTCTGTATAGGCGTTGCTTTGCTCGCATGGATGTCTCGAAGCTTCATAAAGATGCTGCTGAAATTTGCTGGGAGCCCCTTGTAGATGCTAGCACAGCTGATGATAAGATCAACATCTTTAATGACATGGTTAATAAGCTTTACGACGTGCATGCTCCCGTTAAGAAGGTTAAATTGAAGCGATTACCTGCACCGTGGATGACTAGGGGGATTCGGATGGCGATGAGGCGAAGAAACCGAGCTTTTCGGAAATTTAAAAATGATCGTTCCGAAAACAACTGGACTTTCTTTAAAACTGCTAGGAATTTGTGCAATTAGATGATACGCGACGCTAAACACCGCCATATTCTAGATAATATATCTTCTTCTTCTTCTGCTGATGTTTGGAAATTCCTCGGAACTCTTGGCATTGGTAAACAAAGTCATTTTGACCTTCCAACCACAATAAAGTTAGATGATCTGAATCAACATTTCACCACAGCTTCTTCATTAGATCATCAAACAATAAACCAAACAGTAAATTATATAGCTAGTTTAAAGGCTCCAGCAATCAATTCTTTTAACTTCATTCCGGTTAGCTCTGAAGACATCAGGAAGGTAATTTTGTACATAAAATCTAATGCCATTGGCTGTGACAATATCAGCAGACACATGATTGTAACAAACCTTTTACCGGCTATAACGCATATTGTCAACTTTCCCATTGAGTCCAGAGTTTTTCCGTCCTTATGGTGTAAAGCCTACGTTTGACCTCTTCCCAAAATCCTCAATCCCTCTCTTCCCAGTCATTTTCGTCCAATTTCTATTCTTCCTTTCTTGTCCAAAGTGCTTGAGGCTTGTGTCCATAAACAATTCTGTAATTTCATTCATCGTAACTCCCTGATTAATTGTTTTCAATCTGGATTTAGGCCCGGGCACAGCATTATTTATGCGTTACTTAAAGTGACTGGTGATATAAGAACTGGTATGGAGAACAATAAAGTTACTGTTCTGGTGTTGGTTGATTTTTCCAATGCTTTCAATACTGTCAGTCATAAAGTTCTTCTATCTATCCTCTCCCACCTGATGGGGTCTCATGAGTCATTGGAATGGTTTTCTTCTTATCTTCGGGAACGTCAGCAGTCAGTTCGTGTAGATGAGTCGTCATCGGCTTGGTGTAACATTAGTACTGGCGTTCCTCAAGGCGGTATTCTTTCTCCTCTTTTATTTTCAATTTATATAGATCTCTTGACTCCTGAACTTCAGTGTGCGTATCATCTTTATGCTGATGATTTACAATTGTACTCACAAGTGGGTGTTGATAGCGTCTCTGACGCAATCAATAAATTAAACGATGATTTAGTTGCTATTCAAAAATGGTCTGACAAATTTGGTGTGTCAGTTAATCCTGCAAAATGTCAAGCTATCATTGTAGGTAGTTCACGAAATTTCCGAAAAGTTAACGAGTCATCTCTGCCTGTCCTGCAGTTTAACGGTGCTGTCATCCCCTTTAGTTCTAGTGTCAGAGACCTTGGATTGTATATTGATAACACACTCAATTGGCAAACTCAAATTAAGAACATCAGCCAGAAGGTCACTGGAATTCTAAGATCTCTTTATCGATTCAAAAACTTATTACCATCAAATATAAAAGCAATGCTCGTACAGACCTTAATCTTTCCGATAATCGACTATGGTGATGTGTGCTATTATGAACTGAATGCAGATCTACTCAATAAACTTGATCGCCTTCTGAATAACTGCATTCGGTTCGTTTATAATCTCCGTAAATATGACCATATTTCCTCGCATCGTGCCCTGTTGCAATGGTTACCTATTCGTGAGCGCAGAATTCTAAGAGCTTTGACTACTCTTTCTTCTATACTCTTTTCACCTAACTCACCTACTTATTTAACTTCGCAGTTTACTTATCTATGCTCTACTCATGATAAAATTCTTCGTTCTTTTAATAATCGTCTTCTTCTATGTCCTTCTCACAGAACTGATTTTATACATTCTTCTTTTTTCGTCCAGTCCATTCTCCTCTGGAATGCGCTCCCTCTAGAACTCAGGATAGCTACAACACGTTATACATTTAAAACAAAGTTACAGGAATACTTGCGCAGTAAAATGGCAGATTCTTCTCGAAGATAATTATGTATATAATATATATATTAAAATATATATTAGTATATTTTATTTTCTAATATATAATACTTATATATTTATTTATATATATAAGTATTATATTAATTATTGTAAGTTAAATTATAGTTTTAAAATATTTATCTATGATTATTTAGTTTCGCTTGTTTTGTTTGCACCTACCACGATTTGTCTCTGCATCACCCTAAGGTAGACTGGTAGAGAATGCCTCTGGCATTAAGTCCGCCTACGTACTGTTTTGTGCATAAAGAATAAATAAATAAAAATAAATACCCTCCCGGACGATGTTTTCCCTGATAAATATAACTTGAGTGTATTCAAGTCTAGAGTGAACAGGCATCTTATGGGTAAGCGCGGTCCATCCTAGACCACATCTTCACTTACCATCATGTGAGATTGTGGTCAAGCGCAAACCTATCTATACTTATAATAAAACTGTAACAGGTCCAATTCTGTACATTGAAGATATTTTGAAAATTATATTTGGAGGGCAACCGATACTGAGGCCGAAAATGATTTTTTTTTAATTTTTGTCTGTCTGTCTGTCTGTCTGTCTGTATCACGGCTGAGCATCACGCCGAAACTACTGAATGGATTCAAATGAAACTTGGCATGATTTGAGATCTTACTACGAGGTAGGACATAGGATACTTTTTGTCCCGTAATCTAGGACGGTTCTTTTGGGAGAGGGGATTAAAGTCAAAACGGGTACTTGGTTATACGCTTGGTCCGATTTTATAAATTTTTCTATAAAATATAATAAATATTAGTAAGGGAACACTCATAGAGAGTTGTTATCAAGGTTTTGTAATCGATCGGGTTAAGCAACGTTAGGTAAGGTCATTAAATAGATGGGTGACCGTTTAACGCCATTTGAACTAAACGGGTCCGTGCTTCGGAGAGCAAGTAAAAAGTGGGTCCCAGTTTTTAACCGACTATAAAAAATGAGGTTATGTATTCGATGCGAATGTCTGTTATTCAATGTTTAGTTAACGTAAAAATAGCGCAGGCGGAGCTGCGTGGGTCAGCTAGTTTATTATAAAAAAGAAGGCCTCCCTCTTAAAGGGAGGGGTTGCCGTAACTAATATTACATCGTCTTGTTTATTGCAGAAGAATGAAAATGAAATGTTATTGACAGCCGCGCTCCATTAACGCCAAGTAGGCTATATAAAAAGAATTATATATGAAAGTATCAAAAATGTTAAGTCCCAGTATATCCAGGGTTGCACCACCTATTTATTTTAACTTTGCCACAGTTTTTCAATTCCTTTCATTAGACAAACTGTATCGCTGTGCCTGCTGTAAAAATTACAATCTGTGGTGTATTAAAGAGGGGACACGTACTGGTCACCCTGACAATGGTGAATAAGTTACTATTTGAACACGATATTGTTACAGGAGATCAAAATAATGACGACCAAACGTACCGTGAGTCCGCGGCCTTATTCTCTGCCTAATTAGGGCTAAGAAGCGCCTCGATCTTCGACTTGTAGAATCAAGTTTAGCGAAATTCCAACTCGGTAATTGGGCAAAGTTTCTAACGCCAGTGTATTTAAAGATACATATATCCCTTTTAGTTGCATGTTTTGTTGCTGTTTGTGTAACAGTTCATGACTTCTTATATTTATTTATTAAACTTCATATATTCAAGATTTGCTCTCTAAGTGTTAAAATCGGGAAAGTGTCAGTGAGATTAGACTGATTTTGATACAATAGAGAAGAAACAAAATAAAATGATATCTTCTTCTATAAATAAATTAAAATTATTTATTATAAATAGGCTTAGCCAGCACTTTTAAGCGGCATTTTTTTTTAAACTAAATATAAAAATTAATAGCTAAAACTCAGAAACGGCTTGACCGATGTGAATAATTTTCGCGTTGTTTTATTCGATCCAATACGGTTAAAAAATTTTTATAAAAAAAAATAAACCGACTTCAATGAACACCACACTAAAAAGTGAAAAATAACTTCAATATTATTGAAGTTGGTGCTGGTCAGTTGATTCTGGTGTTGGGGTAAGTATCGTGTTTATTTTAGCACCAACTTCAAGAATATTGAAGTTATTTTTCACTTTTTAGTGTGGTGTCCATTGAAGTCGGTTTATTTTTTTTATAAAAATTTTATTTTATTCTTTTTAGTCATGTTCTCTTGAAAAGTCTTTATTCAACTATATACCGATTTGGATATAAAGCTTTAATACCAACAGGTATAAATTTATTTTAATTAAAATCTCCCAACCCAACCACAGATTTAAAATTCGGTGGGTCCTACATTTCATGTTGTTCATGTTCACCTGTTAACATCATACTGTTTGCTCCCATCACCAGACTCTGAACATCATTTTTCTAGCAGATACTCGTCGAGACCTACACAACGAGCCCAAACTCAGTGGCTCTACGTTTATTGGTGCAGAAATCCTGTGACCACCTTCCTGCTCCATCATCAGACCCTGGTGAAGGTTACCATTTTCTTAGTACTAGTTTTTTAGTATCAACGGATTTACATATGTTCTAAATTTCAGATCTTTCGGAGTAATAGAAGTAATTAAAAATGTCCATTGTATACGAAATATCCCTATCTCGACTTGGAAAAGAGCTGATGGTTTTCAAAGCTAAACCGATTTTCAAGAAATATCGCTAAGAACCATCTCCAATAAACCAGCATACGCCAATCTGTCCACTCGTTTGAGCGCTGCGATGCCACAGACAGTTATCAGACAGACAGACACGACCCCCCCCCCCAAACTAATAACACCTCGTTTTTGGTCGGGGGTCAAAAAGAAACCATCGAATTCGGTACGATGATCTGGATGGCGTATGACCATTTTGTAGACGAAGACATCATCTATTTTATGGTTTCTCCCAGTTATATCTCCTTCCCATCACTCATGTTCTTCGAAAAAGTTCTTATCCGGTCTTGATGAAATTCATACCGAACCATCCTTATGGTTCATGCTTTCGAATAAAAAAAGAATCACTGAAATTGGTAAATATTTGTATGAGATATAACCATTATTGATTAGAACATCATCTATATTTAGGCGTTTTACCAGATAATTCTAACATTCCATTCATGTTTTCTCAGGAACTACTGGTTCATAAGGAATAAAATTTTTATGGGACCAACTTGATGGAATGTCCATTAGGTACAAAAAAGAATCATCCAAATCGGTACATATTTGGCGGAATTATGAGTGAACATACATTAAAAAAAAAAAAAAAAAAAAAATACATACACGATGAATTGAGAACCTCCTCCTTTTTTGAAGTCGGTTAAAAAGATAAAAATGTGTTTCAACGTAAAAAAAGGCGCGGGTGGAGCTGTACGGGTCAGATACTATCTACGCATACATATTATAGGTATATAGAAACATAAATAAACAACCAAATGCTAATCAAGTTTAGGATAGGATAGGCTACATGACAAAAAAATTTTTTTAGTACACCATTTAGATTATAAAAAAATATTGGACTCGTATCTTTTGTCGATTAAACAAAAAATTACGAAGATATAGTGCTTATAATGCTTTGAAATGCCGCGTGACGTCACACCGGTATACAATTTTTATTTATTTTTTTCTCGTAATTTATTGTTTTCTTATTATCTCCCTTGTTTATGTTTCAAACGGCAGGACACACTATCTCTAATGTTGATCTAGTAAGTTAATTGTAACAAGACAAACAATGTTTAAAAAAAGTGAAAAAATGACAAGCCCGCTGAGTTTCTTGCCGGTTCTTCTCAGTTTTGGCCGCGTTGTGATCCGGTGGTAGCTTTTAAAAATTTTAAATGTTATTTTTTGTGTTAAGCCTATTTGATATAAATATTTTTGACTTTGACTTTGATAGTAATTTCAATAGAAAAAAGTCATGCGATTAGCCTTGAAACACCTGTGCCGTAGAAAGCAGTGTTAGCCTGACAATCCTATGATTTAAAGAGAAAACCCAGTTGGATCTGTAACAGACACTCCTCATTGACAACGGAAATCCAATAGAACGGTACTGGGGCAGTGCCATGGAGAGAGTGAAGCCAAAGGGACGACTTTGTTATCCTTCGTACAATTTGAACCCGCGACTATCTAGGTTGTAAAGCAACCCGCTACCCACTGCACTATATTTAGCGGCACCTGTTTACCTAATTATGTATATTAGGCGTTAATTATCATTAGATAATTACAAGTTCCTAACGTGATACTTATTAAAGTATCACGTTAGGAACTTGTCAACTAAAGCACAGTCGGAACGGAAACACGTAAATCAATTAGTAACAGTGATAATTAATTATTTGAATAGATAACATGTGTAGAATCGTGTGTACATGTGAATTGAATTAATTTGTATTGTGTTGGGAATTTGGATCCAACCATGAACGGGTTGGAACACAGAACTTAATAAAAGGTTTTTTAAGCACCGCACTGGGCCTTATCGCGCTAATAAGTGGGCACAAGGTAAGTGCACAGGTCACTTTACGTATTAAACTGCCCTGCTATAAGAGTTCAGGCTCCTGTGCACACTAGCAAGAAGCCTAAGGGTAAGTGTTGAGTCCTTTTTTTCCCGGAGGAAACCTTTATGTCCTCGAGGACCTATTGAAGGTCAACCGGGGTATATGGGATATCTACCCACTAAATCCTCGGTGGCTTTCGCATCGGCATATGAGATGGCGGGCTCTCCAGTGGGATCTGCACCAGCAACCCCTCAGTGCCTTGCCATTGAGCCCGCCGCTGGGGCCGCACTATAGCCCCCCAAGAACCTGTCACGGCTCACAGGATGGGGTCGCAACCCCACCGCCGTCCTCCCCGGAGACGCTGCCGTACTCGATGGACTTCTTGGGCCCACGCCTCAAACGTCCAGCGACTCCGAAGGAAGTGTTAGGTCCTAGCTTAGTGTATAAAAACAAGAGATGTGATTTAAAAGGTACAAATTTAATAGTAGGAGTGCGCGTTGGTTCTGCTCTCTGAAATCTCTCCCTGCATAATTTAGATTTAATAAAGATAACAATAATAGTGGATCTAGAAGCTGTCGTCCCTACTAAATGCGATCCGAGGCTGGTGACGACGTGGTGCAAGCTCTGCGTAGTCGCGAGCACCACCTGGTTGCTAGGTGTGAGCGTGCATTGACCCCCCCCCCCCCCCCCGAGACTCTCTGAGAGTTGGATACTCTCTACGACACTAAACCAAAAATTCGAAAGTTGCCGTAGGTAATTATTTTCACCTTCGGAGTCGCTGGACGTTGAGTACGGCGGCGACTCCGAGGAGGACGGCGGCGGGGTTGCGACCCCCGTCCCCGCGAGTACCGTGTCAGGTTCCCGGGGGGCTACAATGCGCCCCCCAGCGGCGGGCTCAAAGGCAAGGCACTGAGGGGCCCCTGGTGCAGATCCCACC
Source organism: Furcula furcula (assembly GCA_911728495.1). Classification (NCBI taxonomy): domain Eukaryota; kingdom Metazoa; phylum Arthropoda; class Insecta; order Lepidoptera; family Notodontidae; genus Furcula; species Furcula furcula. The sequence continues at coordinate 20,840,273 of OU452257.1, read as the reverse complement.
GGAAAGCCCTGGGGTCCCCCCCAGGGCTTTCCTCTCATGTGCCGATGCGACAGCCGCGGGGGTTTTAGTGGATAAGAATCCCACATACCCCGGTCGAGCCCCACAGCTCCCGGAGATCTTTGGAAGATTTCCCCCGCGTCAAAAAAAAGGGTACTTATTTTCAATTTTAAAGTAACTACCTAAATTGTCCCTTTTAAAAGAACCTAACACCAAGAAAAATTTGGAAAATGGTAATAAAGATTTTCTTTTACGTTACTCCTATTTCAAAATTTTAAAGGGAACTCTAGGTAGAGTGGCAGGAAGCAGGTGCATCGGGAGCCACGTCTGGTTCGGAAGCGCGCATTACTCGACCCACCGACTCCTATCCTTTACAAACTCAGTTATTCTCGTGGAGCACCTTATTTTCTACTTTCAACGATATTTTTTATAGGATATAACATACATATCGGCAATACTACAATATCTTGATCTGGGTATAAAATCAGTACTATGATATTCAAATTCTTTTAAAATTATTTTAGTTCTATAAATTAGGATTCCAAACAAATAATTTTTTATATATCAAAGAGTACTCTTAGGATGTATAAAAATTTATTTGTTTGCTATTTATCTATTTATTATCAGGTAGTAAAAAAAAAAACAAACTAAAACTAAGTTGCTAGATCGAAATCATAGGCGTGTAATTGAAGAGACTTTTTTTTGACAGCCCTTGGTATGGTTACAGGGCTCGGGCCTCCCCTCAAGATGAAGGGGCTTAGGTCATAGTCCGCCACGCTGGCCAAGTGCGGGATGATAGAAGATACCTATAGCCGCAATCGTTGCGTACCTGACGGAACTCTTCGACACGTCAGCAACAGAGTAAGGGTTAGGGCATGCACAATGGATCCAACTGGGTCGAAGTGGGTTCCGGTGGTTACCGGGCCCGATTCATAGCCACCAACAATAGAATAGAATAGAAGGGAAGGGTCCCTTCTAAGGGCCTTTGTTTAGCAATGGACATTTTTCGGCTGCCGATGAAGATGATGAAGTCTAGCAATGGACAACTGTAGGCTGATGATGATGCTAGCAAATTTCTTTTGCCTGTAATAATTACATAAACATTTTATTACTTGGAATTATTTCCGGCTTTCCCCTCTATATGCTACCGAGATAAGGTAGGGTAATGATTTTTTTTTTTTCATTTTTAATAATAATTCTAAAACTAAGTGACATAAATAAAATAAAGATCACAGTAACTGTAAAAGAATTAAGGCTACTCTGTAAAAGCCCTGATACATCGATTGTAAGGCTAAAAGGCTCTAGTTTTGGATATGTAAACGTGAAAATCAATACTGTGAACGCGATAGTCACTGTTGCAATTAATTGGTTGAAAACCACCACTCAGTGAACATTCTAAACCACAAATCACACCAAAGTCCACCGATTTGCATACATTAATATCCTAAACGCTACAATGTATGGGAAGTGTTTTCAGTATGTTTGATATTGGTTGTGACTGGAATAAATTAAACTACTTAGTAGTAATGCCATAAGTGAGCAAACTTTTCATCAAAAACTTGTTACATGTGTAATAAGTAAGTCAGTAGAGACATGCATAAGCTCTAAGCCGACGAATAATATTTTGAAGAAAATAGGTTTTATGCCTCATTCCTTGTTGCCAAATTGCACATCTCACTTTGAGATACTGATATTGACTACTACTATTAAGTAGTAGTTTGCACATTCTCGAAATGGTAGATTCTACAAACCGCACATTCTCGAAACGGCAGATTCTACAAACGCCACATTCTCGAAATGGCAGATTCTACAAACGCCACATTCTCGAAACGGCAGATTCTACAAACGCCACATTCTCGAAACGGCAGATTCTACAAACGCCACATTCTCTAAATGGCAGATTCTACAAACGCCACATACTCGAAACGGCAGATTCTACAAACCGCACATTCTCGAAATGGCAGATTCTACAAACGCCACATTCTTGAAATAGCAGATTCTACAAACGCCACATTCTCGAAACGGCAGATTCTACAAACGGCACATTCTCGAAACGGCAGATTCTACAAACGCCACATCCTCGAAACGGCAGATTCTATTAATGCCTTATTCTCTTAATCGCAGAAGATATATACAATGCACTCATCTCTCGTGTCCAACAGTGGACTGATTTGCACTGAAAGAAACTTTTTCAGAAACAAGTGACAAATCTCCAAGAATATAGTTTTTTTTTTCAGGGAACGCAATAAATATGCTGCTCACTCTTGCAGCTGGTTAAATCGTCCTCGAGGATAATTTATCTTTGAGACAGACCTCGGGCCCGACGCAGGGTATGCGCCGACGTAATCTTGCGCGAATCCCTTGATTTTAATGTAAGCCGTATAGTAAGGGTAAAGGGCAACGGGAACGAGCTTATTAAATGTTAGTATGCAGAAAAATTACTATTAGGTTAGATTGTGGTAATTTTTATAAGGTTTTTCTTTTGGTGTATTCTACTTTACCCGTTGGGTGCCGGTTTAAGAATAGCACCCTCCCATCTCCTCCCGTTGGGTGTTTGAGAGAGGCGACTAAGGGATAACAGGAAGACGGGCAGCAGCGTCTTTCTATTGGATTACCTACCACCCATACTGCGATCCCAAGCCGCCTGCCAAGCGTGGGGATTATGGCAACCCCTCCCTTCGAAGGGGTAGGCCTTTGTTCAACAGCGGACGTCTTGCGGCTGCTGCTGATGATGATGATTGAACTTTAATGACAAAAAAAAAAACAAAATCGCTGAGTTTCTTGCCATATCTTTTCAGTAGGGGCCGCATTACTCGCTCAAGTCAACTCGTGCGCGGGTGCTGCTTGGACTGGTCCGGCCGCTGTCCTATTTTTAACACGCTTTTATTAGCTTGACCTGTATGTATGTAACTATGTATGTATGATGGTAATGGAATCTTGCGATGCAATTTTGACCCACTTCTACACGTCCAAAACATTTGAAATTTTGCACATGTATCAAGAACCGGTGAGAATACAATAATATGGTATCATCGAGCAGATCTGATTCTGGGGCTCGAAGGTGGATGAGGGAACCCTTGGATGGCTACTAGTAAACACATCGAGTTTGGGCTCATTTGATTTGTTTTAAAGAGTTCTTTTCACTTTAACCACTAATGAGGACCTGATGATGGAACAGGAAGGTGGGTAACGCAGCCCTGGAACGGCTACTAGTAAACAGATCGAGTTTGGACTCATTTGATTTGTTTTAAAGAGTTCTTTTCACTTTGACCACTAATGAGGACCTGATGATAGAACAAGAAGGTGGGTGACGGAACCCTGGAATGGCTACTAGTAAACACATCGAGTTTGGGTTAATTTAATTTGTTAAGGCACCCCACGCTTTTACACATAAATATAATTCATAAATTACAAGCACGAGGTAGAAAGAAAGAAAGAACGGTTTCGATAATTTATTTGATGCTTCTTAGTGCAGTAGTTCTTATAAAAGTGTGAATTTTTAGTTTTTTAAACTAGTAATTTTTCTCTTTTTTTTTTCTTTTGTAGTCTAGCAGCTAAATTGATTGTTGCTTTATTTACGTTCTGAAGGCAATTCACTTGAGCTTGTAAATTATTCTTGGTGTGTATCTAACTCAGACGACTTGTGATAAAAGTTGGTAATACGTTAAAGTACTTTGTGTCTTGCCTGACGAGGCACTGCTTAACAGCAGAAGGTAAATGTTAACCCTTAATTTGGCAAAGAGTATAAAACAAAATAAACTTATTTTTTTTATTAAAAATAGCCTAAAGGCAGCTAGTATAGAAAAATAGTAAAAAAAATCTAAAGGTTTCAGTTTTCCTGAAAAACCATGTATGCCACAGCATACATTGCCAAATACACAGAACTTCATTTAGTAAATGTATTGTATGCTGGGACATACATTGCCAATTATGATGGCAATTAAAATATCACTAAAATAATAAGAATAATAATATAAAAAGGCTAAAATATAACTCTACTAAGCTTGCAAATGATAGTCAAGTAGACAATTCCTTAAACTTTCACTACTTACGAAACTTAATAGAACTTGGCACTTTATGCATTGCATCATTTTTAGTTTTGAGTCTGCTAACATCGGCCTAGACTGGTCAATAACATTAAATGACCAACATTGTCAAATCCTGAGGATTCCACTACGGATTCCAATGAGAGTACTTGCGTGCATTCGTTTTTTTTCAGAGTTCCGTAAAGCTCGAATCCGCAATCTTTCAGAGAGATAAATTGTTTGCCTGATTTGCTTGTATTAACAGCCACGAATTGTTGATGCAAAAGTCCAGTATTTTTACAGATATACCGATGTAGCATCGCCAGGGCTTAAATAGGGTTCTATGCAGAGAAATAAGCATATCAGCTAAATCTTCTCCCCTCATATATCTATTGTATTCCTTCACGTTTTTTGGAGAGTCTAAGTCCACTTTGGATGTAGAGTCCTTTTTATTCCGACGGTCTCCACGCCTAGATACATAAAAACTTAATAAATTCACTGCTTTGTTATCATTCCACGGTACTATAGCTAAACAGTTTTTAGCAAATACTACTTGAAAGTGACTACCCTGGACCTTCTTCATCCTATACTTTTTCTGCGGGTAGAACTACTTTCAGCTCCTCTCAACCAATTGTTTCTGATCCGAATACGCCGGAAACTTTTTATATATTAATTTCTTATATTATAAGTATCAAAAATAGTTCTAGACTGGGAATTATAACATACTAAAACAAAAAACAAGCTAAAAAGCAATCCTAAGTATAATTGGCAATGTATGCCACGACATACAAATTACAGGAGAGTCTTTTGTTATGAACTTGGCAGTGTATGTCACAGCATACAGCAGGTTAGTGACGTAGATAGAACAATATTATAAAGTAAAACTTTCAAAATTATTATCATAGTTATTTGATTACTCTATCAAGCATAAAATGTAGTCATTACATTCATCCTAAATAGTGTAAAAATCATAAAAATAACATAAATACCTTGGAAAGCTCAGCTGACTTTCGCCGGGTAGCCATTTTTTCACAATAATGACAAAAATTATTATTGTGGGACATGTGTTTTAATTTTTTTCCCATATATTGATTGTGTTGCAACGTAAAAATGTAAATTTCTCATATGTATTTTATTAATATTAAAACAATGTCTTACTGTAAAGTTCATGTATGACAGGGTATACATTGCCAAATTAAGGGACGTGAACCACTGTGATTTTGGATCGGTCCTGCTCGCCATTGAAAAGTCTTTGCTTGTGGCGGCTTCGTGTGGCGGGTCACCCCCTTCCCTCCAATATGGTTGAGGGGAGTGATGGCTGCTGCTCGAGCCAACTCGTGCGCGGGTGCTGCTTGGGGGGACTGGTCCGACTACTATCCCTTTGGCATTTTAGTTTGTTGTATTTTTTATTTTATTTGATCTTTTGAACGGCAGGACACACTGTCGCTGGTGCTGATCTAATTGTAACAGGACAAACTTTGTTTAAAAAAAATATGTGAAAAAAAGACAAGCCCGCTGAGTTTCTTGCCGGATCCTCTCAGTTCAGACCGCGTTGTGATCCGGTGGTAGCTTTTAAAAAATTGACCGTTCAAAAGTGCCAGCGTTAAGCCTATTTAAAATAAAAAAATTGAATTTTGAAGTTTAAAAATGATTTTTGTGTAAATGCCTCCGTGATGCCTATAGGTACATAATAAATATATTCGTAATTAAGTTTTTAAACCTTGTTACAATAGCAGAAAGTGGTCACACATCATCATCAACAGCCGAAACTCGTCCCCCTTAAAAGGAAGGGGTTGCCAAAATCCCACACTTGGCAGGCTTTTTGGGGATGCCAGTATTGGTGGTAGGTAATTCAATAGGAAGACGCTGCTGCCAGTCTTCTTGTTTCAGTCAGTGGCCTCTTACAAAATCCAACGGGAAGAGATGGATGGTCGCTATTTTTACCCGGACACCCCACGGATTTTTTGGTGTATTCTACTATAAATAAAATTGTTAAAAATATATTCGTATTTCGTCTAGTTTATGAATTTCATTTTATTTTAAACGTGCCTCCCCCTTTACTCTCTCAATCCAATGTGTTAGAAGACCAACATAAACGGAAGAGGTTAGGCCCAGGACAGACATATTACATGCCCATCCGACGCATGGTGATCCATGCGTATCTTATTTTCCAGACAATTATGTGATGGGCCCATAGAACAATCTATCCAGTAAGGAACAACTAACTACACGAACTTGTTGCTCCCCGGGGGATACGAACCCGAGACCTCCTGTTTGCACAGCAAGTGGTTTCCTACTGCACCACGTAGGCTACAGCAAAATATATGAGTATAGTAGACACATAGTAAATCTATACTTATAATAAAACTGTAACAGGTCCAATTCTGTACATTGAAGATATTTTGAAAATTATATTTGGAGGGCATTCTATAACCGATACTGAGGCCGAAAATGTATTTTTTTTAATTTTTGTCTGTCTGTCTGTCTGTCTGTCTGTCTGTCTGTCTGTCTGTCTGTCTGTCTGTCTGTCTGTCTGTCTGTCTGTATCTCGGCTGAGCATCACGCCGAAACTACTGAATGGATTCAAATGAAACTTGGCATGATTTGAGATCTTACTACGAGGTAGGACATAGGATACTTTTTATCCCGTAATCTTGCACGGTTCTTTTGGGAGAGGGGATTAAAGTCAAAATGGGTACTTGGTTATACGCTTGGTCCGATTTTATCAATTTTTCTTCATAATTATAATAAATATTAGTAAGGGAACACTCATAGAGAGTTGTTATCAAGGTTTTGTAATCGACCGGGTTAAGCAACGTTAGGTAAGGTCATTAAATAGATGGGTGACCGTTTAACGCCATTTGGACTAAACTGGTCTGTGCTTCGGAGAGCAAGTAAAAAGTAGGTCCCAGTTTTTAACCGACTATAAAAAAAGAGGTTATGTATTCGATGCGAATGTCTGTTATTAAAAGTTTAGTCATCGTAAAAATAGCGCATGCGGAGCTGCGTGGGTCAGCTAGTAGTAAATATAGATTCAGAGATGCTAACCACGGGATTTCTTATTGAAATGAAAATAATTTTACGGATTATATCGCGGTTTATTTTTTAGTTTCATTTCAATGTGTAATATTCGCGTAAGTATCAGAAATCATCACGGGATTATTTTTTATATTTTTTATAATAGCTTCCGTTAATTATTGATGATGCTAACCACGGCTTTTTACTGTGGAAATCTGCTAGCATTATTAAAAATACGATCCCGCTAGAACAACGAACTTAATGACCTTTCATTTCACCGACACGTTTGAAAATGAGGAACCTTTTTCCAAGGACTTCAAGAAGAGAAAAACTTTCATCGTAGAGAAAAGGTTCTTTGTTTTAAAGATAACAATTTAAAGTTCAATGGATGTCTGAAACTGTGCAATGGGACGCCCGAATTATAGAATAAGTTCTTTTTTTGTCTGAGACCTTTATTAAACTCAGTCTAACTATGGCATGGGTTTAAGCTGTCGCTCTGATCTAATTGTAACATGACACATTGTTTAAACAAAAAGTGATAAAATGACAAGCCCGCTGAGTTTCTTGCCGGATCTTCTCAGTTGAGGCCGCATTGTGATCCGGTGGAAGCTTTTTTAAAAAAAAATACATGACCTTTCAAAAGTGCTAGCGTTAAGCCTATTTGAAATAAACTATTTTTGAGTTTGAGTTTGAAGTAAGTCCTGGGTCATAAGTCTTCTGGTCTCTGAGTGTAGGCGTAATGGTGTAATTGTATTAGTGAGTGTGTTTCTGAAAGCGATACTCGTCCCGATATTATGTAACATGTTGTTATCCCCTCCGCTGGCGATGCAATTGTAGCTTCGTAATAATAACGCTTGACTGGTTATACCATGTTCTTATGCAAATAAATATATTATGATTATGATTATTATTATTAAAAAAAAATGAAAATAGAGTAAAAAAAAAAAAAAAAAATTGGCTTGTCAGAAGTGACATGTCAAATTTTTTTCTCTTGAAATAAAATTTAATAATTATTATTATTTTCTTATGATTTCAGTTCCCGAGTGCTCCACCTCTAGCCGCATCACTCGCGCCTTCCTGGTGGGTGGTTGCAGAGCCTCACCATCCCTCACGACATAGGCATCGGGTCTCGGTCATACGCTGGCTTGGCTTTTCAAGACCACTCTGTATACATCAGGGGAGTACTTTACCTAAGTACTGTGATACAATTACCAGTTGTTTCATTGTATCTTTTATTTCCAGATTTTTTCTTCGTTGTCGAGCTGCGTCAGCCTCGGCCAGTCGACTACCTATCGACGCCAAGTGGTGTATAGTGACTTTTAAGTGCATTTATATATAAGTGTTTTATATGCAAGATGTAAATAGTACTATCCTGGCCCCAATGCCGCAGCCTTGCAGCCAGGTGAGTAATAGTTCACTGGAAAATTTAGTAAAGTGTGATCAGTGTTCTCAAGCACGCTTCTTTCGCGGGAAACGAGGTTTGAATATTCACATCGGGAGGGCTCATAAGTCCCATCCTGCTGTGCCTGTGTCAGACCCATCTTGTTCTCGCCCGGTTTCGACTGCAAATTCGAATTTCACCAACATTCCATTCTGGCAGCGTATTAGTTCACTAAAAAGAAATGTTCCTCTCATTAAGCGCATTCCTCGTGGTGCTCGTATTTCAGTGGCCAATGCCCTGAGCAGTTGCATTCAAAAAATTCTAAATCATAATACACAGTGTGCTTGGGAAGAGCTGCTAACATTTCCTTACAGAGTGCTGCATGTTAGTGCAATCAAGGCAGGTGAAAAAATATCTCTTACGCAAAAAATTAAACTAAATTGTTCTGATTTGAATAACGTTATTTCGGATCTGTCTTTTGGCATTTCCCCTATTCGATCTCGAGTCTCTGGTAATATCATTCACAAAATTGAAACAAAAGCAAATGATGGTGATTTTAAAGGCGCAGCACGGATGCTTTTTTCCAGCGATATTATTGCTCCAAATAATGCGGACACGCTTTCCGCATTGATTTCCAAATATCCCTCACCTTCAGTAGGTCTTCATTTCCCTAACGCACCCCCTTCAGATCAGCGGATTCTTATTTCGGATACTGTCGAAATTATGAACTGCATTTCTTCCTTTAAGAGTGGCTCTGCTGGTGGCCTTGATGGCCTTACCCCTCAACATCTCAAAGACCTTGTAAGTAACGCCGTCGGGGACGCTGGCAGGTCACCCCTTTCTAATTTAACCGCTCTGATTAATCTAATGTTGGCGGGCAAGGTGCCTCTAGAAATTACCGATGTTTTATATGGCGCTAATTTGTGCGCTCTATCCAAAAAAGACGGTGGCATTCGGCCTATAGCGATAGGCTCTACCATCCGCCGTATCGCTTCTAAAGTTTGTTGCCGTCGCATCCTCCCTACTGTATACCAAATTTTTCAGCCTATACAACTCGGATTTGGCTCAAAGGGTGGTTGTGAGGCAGCCGTCCATGCGGCACGCACCTTTTTACTGCAGAACGGAGGTGAGGTCTTGCTTAAGGTGGATGTCAAAAATGCTTTCAATTCTGTAGACAGAGCTGCTTTGTTGACACAAGTACAAAACAACATTCCAGAAATTTACCCATATGTCTTTCAATGTTATGGCCAACCATCCAAATTATTATATAATGAACATCCTATTTGTTCAGCTGTTGGATGTCAACAAGGTGACCCTCTTGGTCCTGCTATCTTTAGTTTGGCAATACATCAGATCATATGTACTCTAAATTCCAAATTTAATGTCTGGTATCTGGATGATGGCACTTTGGGGGGTTCAGCAGATTCGGTCTATGCTGACTTCGAAATTCTTATTAACGAGTTTCAAAAAATCGGTCTTGAATTTAACTTTTCAAAGTGTGAAATCTTTGTTTCGGACTCAGTGGCTGAGGCTCGAAAGAACCTCATTATTAACAAATTTAGTATTTTGGCATCTAATATTAAGGTACTGTCTAAGGAATCTCTGTACCTTATCGGTGCCCCCATTCTGGACGAAGCCATACCCAGTTTCGTGGATGAAAAAATTAAAAAATTCCATGATTCCTCTGATCGAATCTTCAAAATTAACTCACATTTGGCATTCTTCATTATGCGTTTTTGCCTTTTTGTGCCCAAATTCACTTATTTTCTTCGCTGTTCTCAACTATTTAAATTTAAAAGTCATTTAACAACTTTGGATGATTTAATTCGGTGTTGTTTAACAAAAATTTTAAACTGTCCTTTTGAAGAGGAGCGGGTATGGACCCAGGCTACTTTACCGATTTGTTTAGGTGGTCTGGGTGTCCGCAAAATTTCCGATCTAGCACTCCCGGCATTTTTGTCCTCGGTATATAGTACGGAAATCCTCAGCAGGTCTATTATTGTCTCAGCCTTAGGATCTGTTGAGGTGACGTATTTGAGTGAGGCCAGAAATGCCTGGCTGTTGGCTTGCCCGGGTTCCGACCCTCCAATCTTAACTCACTCTCAGAGACAGTGGGATAAACCACTTTGTAATTCAATTTGGCATTCACTTTTATCATCCAGCGTTAACGATTTGGACCGTGCGCGGTTGCTAGCTGTCTCTGCGAAGGAGTCCGGTCACTGGCTGCAGGCTATGCCATCGTCTCATATTTTATTTATTTATTTTTATTTTATCTTATTAGGAAAACTTACGGCTAATATACAAGTATTAAGTACTAATAAATATGTGAAAGCCATTTAAAAGTTTCCACAGATAAGCAACAGTGTAATACAATTTAGTGGATCAATCGGCAGAATCAGAAACTGCTAGTGATTCAGAAAAATAAATTTTATACAAAAAAAAAATTGTAGTAGTACCTATATCTACGCGAAAAGTTTGAAAAACTAAAAATTATAAATTAATGGTACAAAAAAAAACAATTAGTCAACATGCGTTTAAGATGAGGGACGCTGGTATGGAATAAATCTACATCAATATTGTGCACAATCTCATTAAACTGTCTACATGAACGTATGAGAAAAGAGTTTTGCCTATATGTACTATTAACGCACGGAACGTGAAGCAAAGAAGGCTTACGTAATCTATTGCGGTGAGCTATTAATCCTAGCTTACTTAAAAGCTCTGGACAATCAACAGTGCCATTGGCAATCTTAAATAGATATACTAAATCTGCAATACGTCTACGTTCATATAAGGGAAGAATGTGGAACCACCTACATCGTTCGGTATAGCTTTTAAAATATCTACCTGATTTAAATTGTATGAAACGTAGAAACTTTTTTTGGATACGCTCAATTCTATCGATATAAACATTGTAATTAGGGTTCCATATTTGTGAGCCATACTCAAGGTGACTACGGATCAGCGAACAATACAAAATTTTGAATGTTTTGACGTTTTTAAAATCTGATGAGAATCTCAGCATGAAACCGAGCGCCTTGGAGGCCTTCTTAACAATACTGTCAATGTGGGATGAGAATAGTAATTTAGAGTCAAAGGTAACACCAAGATCTCTAATAGAGTTACATCTGTTCAAAACAGTGCTCTCTAGGGTATACTGATAGATAATTGGATTTGGTTTACGAGTGAAGGAACAGACAAAGCACTTAGATGGATTTAAGGCCAGCTTATTGGTTTGGCAATAGTTTTGCAGGTTAAGAAGGTCATGCTGCAGGTTTCGGCAAGAATTTTCATTAGTGATAGGACACATTATTTTCATGTCGTCTGCATATAAAATTATTTTGGAATGAGTAAAGCATGAGCCGATGTCATTTATAAATATTGTAAAGAGCAATGGGCCCAAAATGGATCCTTGAGGAACTCCGGATGGAATTATTTGCGTTGACGTAGAACTGTAGCCATTTAGAACAACTGTTTGACATCGATTCTTTATATACGATATGAACCATCTATATAAATCCCCCCGAATTCCTGATTCAAGCAGTTTTTGCAAAAGGATGTTGTGGTCGATTCTGTCAAAAGCCTTGCTATAGTCCGTGTAGACTACGTCAACTTGAGACGGCTCTGACATAGTATGTGTCAAAAAATCTGAGCACACAATTAGATTTGAAATAGTAGATCTATTTTTTATAAAACCATGCTGAGTTTCACTAACTGAGTGTTGCAGACTGCGATTTAATTGTTTACAGACTACTTTTTCTAAAACTTTGGCGAATATGCAGAGTTTTGAAATAGGCCTATAATTTTCAACCTGGTCTTTGGGTCCCTTTTTATGGATAGGCGTAATAAAAGCTGTCTTCCAGATTTGAGGCACAATACCTTCGTTTAAAGATCGTCGATATATCAAACTAAGAGGTAAAGCTAAACTTTCAGCACACCGCACTATAAGTATTGGGGGAATTCCATCTGGGCCGGCAGACTTATTTAAGTCAAGGGACTTAAAGAGCTTTAATATTTCGGTCTCGTTGACCTCGATACTACTAATATCTGCCGATGACTGACAATCACTATTGTATATTTGATCCGCATTAGTATCCGAATTAGAAGAGTGGAGAAAATTCGATTGAAAGAATTCGTTAAACATATTACAGATATCCTCACCCTGTCCAGAAGACAATCCTCCGAATTTCATGTTTGAAGGGAGTGAATTCGCACAAGTTTTACTCTTAACGAAGGCCCAGAATGCCTTTGGGGACTGATTGATATTGTGCTCAATATTTTTTATGTAATTATCATATAATTCTATTTCAAGTATTTTAGCGCGATCCCGCAAAAGCACGAAGGATTCCCGATCGGACAAATTGCCATATTTTTTATACTTAGAGTGATACTTAAATTTTTCTTTTAAAATTTTTATAAGCGATGTGTTAAACCAGGGTGGATACTTTGTGTTTGATTTTATTAATTTAGAAGGCACATAAATATCTCTAAGGCGTTCAAGATGACTATATAATATAGACACGCTATCCTCCACAGAACCCTTATTAATTTCGTTTACCCAGTCGACTGTGTTCAGTTCGCGTGATATTAAATTAAAATCTGCCTGATTGTACATATATGTAGTTCTTGGTTTGTTCGGAAGTTTATGATATTGAACAAATTCAGCGGCTATAATTAGGGCTGGATGATGCTTGTCTTCCGGGACCAAAGGATCCAAACATCTAGAAACTGTTAAACTGTTATTACAAAAGACTAAATCTAAAATCCGATTGTTACTATTCGCATGGCAGTTATATTGAGACAAGTTGCATGTTAAAAGCGTGTCGAAAAAATCAGTTTGAACCGGTCCTTGAATATTTGAGGGGTGAAATGATAACTCATCCTCTGCCGGGAGCCAGGTGACGTTAGGTAAATTAAAATCACCCAAAATAATAAAGCCATCAGTTAAATGATCAAATACAATATCATTTAAATTTGTGTAGAAATTGCATAATTGCGTAGTCAAAGAATTTCCTAAATTCTGGTCACAAATATACGCTACACAAATATGCAAGTTATATGATAGTCTGGGTTTGCCGCATTTCAACGTCAAAGTTAGCCAAATGTCCTCAGCTGCAGAACACCAATCATCGTGATTGTTAACTAACATATCACAGCGGACCGCGATGAGAACACCACCACCCAAAACTTGACCCGTGCTTGAATAGTTTCTATCGCGCCTCCAAACCAGATATTGGTCATTAAATAATTCAGAACTATTAAAATCATTATTTAACCAAGTTTCAGTAAAACATATTATATCATACTCATTAAGAGAAATATTTTTTGACAGAGTAGAAATCTTTGTTCGCAGCCCACGAACATTCTGGTAATACAGTTTAACCATCATTTTTATATCTGTAGAATTTTAATAACCGAATATGCAATGAATAATATTTATTTGTGAGTATCTTAGCATGAAAATCAATACTTACATTCATTATATAATAAGAACGAAACTTGTAAATGTAATGTAAAAATATGCAGCAATATCTCGAAACACCTCCAAGCCACATCACAGTAATGTCCGTAACACAAGAATATAACGTGATAATTTTATTACTCGGAATATGATAGATCACATAACTAAACAGACTAAAAACGTAAACGTATGCAGATTCAGAATAATAAACAAATAAATCGAGAATAACATTCAACAAAAATATAAAAAGATATGAAGGTAATTTAAAGAATAACATATTTAGATAGCGCACGCAAATTAGGTCCGTATTAAGGAGTATAATAGATGCGTAATTAGTACACATATACAAGAGCCATAAGCGAAAGGCGCATCGTACGTGCGCGCAGCCTATGCCGATTATTGTACACTTAGCAACGCTTCTCAAACTTAAAGCATATTGAAAGTATTGAAAATTACTTAAAGTTATTATAAATATTTTTTTAAATCTAACTCCGACTTTATTATAATTACAGGTGAGGTTTGATTTCTTCTTATTAAGATTTTGCAATTCTTTACCCAAACATAAGAAAGAAATAATATTGGTACCTTATTGACCAACACCACACTTAGTCTTGCAGTTTGTTTGCGGGTGGGTGCCAGGACCAACCTTCCTCATCGTTGTCGCTGTGGGGAGTACGTAGATAAATATGGTCACCACGGGCTGTCTTGCTCGCGTAGCGCTGGCCGTATGTCACGCCATGCCGCCCTTAATGATATTATTCGCAGGGGGCTTGTCACTGCCGGTGTCCCTGCCGTACTGGAACCAGTCGGCATTACACGAGATGATGGCAAGAGGCCTGATGGTGTCACTTTAATACCATGGCAACATGGTAAGCCGCTGGTGTGGGATGCGACATGTGTCGACACACTTGCTGCGTCCCACACCCCGGCAACTTGCAGGGCGGCTGGAGGGGCTGCGGCGACCGCTAGTGATGCAAAGCGACGCAAGTATGCAGCTCTAGGTTCGAGCTATATATTTGCGCCCTTTGCGGTGGAGACCATGGGGCCTTGGTCTCATGAGACGCACACTTTGGTAAAAGAAATTTCATCCAAACTTATCGAAGTCTCAGGAGACCGCCGGGCTGGTAGCTTTTTCTGCCAACGTATAAGCTTGGCCATACAAAGGGGTAATGCCGCCAGTCTTTTAGGTACCCTTCCCTCCCAGTGCGGCGACAACTTCGAGGAAGTTTTTTACCTAGTTTAAGTGTACATATTTGTAAATAAACTGTAAATATTTTGTTTCAATAAACTTTAAGTAATAAAAATAGAGTTGTTTATATCAAATAGGCCAAAATTAGCACTTTCGAATTGTCATAGGTATTTTATCGTAAAAAGTACTAAAAAAACTACCACCGGACTACAACGCGGCCTCAACTGAGAAGATCCGGCAAGAAACTCAGTGGCCTTGTTAATTGTTACCCTTAGACCGCCGTCAGGCATCATATCAATACAAAAATGTATTGAGTGTCAGGCATTTGGCGTTCAATGTGTTAAGTATATATTTTCAGAAGTGGCTACATTTCTTCTATTCTATTCATCGATATACTAGTTACTTAATATCGATGATTCTCTTGTTATTTAGATACCTATAATCCCATAGGTGTCAAACCACCAACCTGCGGTCACTAAATTAGGCGTCTTTGCACATTGTCACAGTGTATGCCATATAGCTTTTTTTGCTGTCGGGCAGGAAACCTTCAAAAGCTTTATGTGGGGCATTTACCCACTGAAACCTTGCTGGTGGCCTTTAGTAACGCTGTGTGAGAATTTGGACACCGTTTTGGCTCTTTGCCGCTCCGCTCGGACCTCGCTAAAATCACTCCAACCCCTGAGCAGAAAATTCACGGCCTATTCCGCGTCATCACCCACCTAATCCAGGCCGCAATTAGTAAGTACGTACAGCGCCCCCAGCAGAACTTAGTGAAAACCATATAACGCGTGCTTATATTTCAAAGTCTCAATAACAAAACGATACGTCATTGATGGATGCCATAATTCATTCTTATTTTCCTAAATCTTTATAAAACTACACGATTTACGCTCGGGGTTCGCTTGTAGGGGCCCGTTCATCATAAAATAAGGCAATACACAACTTCTGTCAAACAATACCCAATATTTGGTACAAGATGCCAAATGTATTATGTATGAAGATACCGAGCACGTGCGTGATTCACTCTGTTACATGTACAGATATGTATGTGAGAGTAGCGTTCGTTTTTTTTGGCCTTGCGGAGGAAACTATCAATAGGTTTGCGGGACCTATGGGGGTCAACCTATGGGCGTCGAATAAACGAACTGTTTTTCAACTGTTTTTTGTTTACAGTCCACCGATAAACTGGTTTGATGATTAGCTAGTTTATCTGTAGACTCTATCCAATACGTCCAATATCAACTATTTAGAAAGCTATTCTAAACGCGAGGCAAAACCGCGACAGCCTCGCGGCTTTGCCTCGCGAACTGCGCTCGCAGGTTGCCCGGAAACCTCAAGCTGTGGCTCGCAAGGCAGGCAGAGTCATCAGGATATGCTAACAGCTTTGTGTGGTTTTTACGGTACAGGAATTTTGATGAAAAGAAAGATCTTCAAAGCATCGGATAGGCATCTAAAAATTTGGTTCTGTGCCAGTCGGGCTGGTACTCCGGCTTACCTGAATATGGGTACTGAGGAAAGTGCTCTTAGGAGACTGGTATCAGTCAGCAGTGAATACAAACAATGCGATGTCTCGTTATTATTGTACCTGTTTTATCTTTTTGTTTCGCTTTTTATTTGTAACTAGCTGACCCACGCAGCTCCGCCTGCGCTATTTTTACGTTAACTAAACTTTTAATAACAGACATTCGCATCGAATACATAACCTCCTTTTATATAGTCGGTTAAAAACTGGGACACAGTTTTTACTTGCTCTCCGAAGCACGGACCCGTTTAGTTCAAATGGCGTTAAACGGTCACCCATCTATTTAATGACCTTACCTAACGTTGCTTAACCCGATCGAGTACAAAACCTTTATAACAACTCTCTATGAGTGTTCCCTTACTAATATTTATTATATTATAAAGAAAAAATGATAAAATCTGACCAAGCGTATAACCAAGTACCCATTTTGACTTTAATCCCCTCTCCCAAAAGAACCGTGCTAGATTACGGGATAAAAAGTATCCTATGTCCTACCTCGTAGTAAGATCTCAAATCATGCCAAGTTTCATTTGAATGAATCCATTCAGTAGTTTCAGAGTGATGCTCAGCCGTGATACAGACAGACAGACAGACAGACAGACAGACAAAAATTTAAAAAATTACATTTTCGGCCTCAGTATCGGTTATAGAATGCCCTCCAAATATAATTTTCAAAATATCTTCAATGCACAGAATTGGACCTGTTACAGTTTTATTATATGTATAGATGTTTAGGCTTAGTTTTTGTTATTATTGTGTGTGCGTCGTTTTTCGTTTAAATAAATGTATTTCTTCTTCTTCTTCTTCTTCATTGATGCTGCTTCGTGTTTTAGGGATTCGCTGCGATCAATTGATATAATTATGTGTGTTTTACCATCCTAGATTGCGTCACCGCTTTCCATCAGGTGGAACCACGGTCAAGCAATGGCATATAGTGAGTAAAAAAAAAAATCTAAATCGTGCGTTTGAGCGATACGCGTACGAGCGCCTATGGGCTGCGGTGACTGCTTACCAATAGGTGGGCCGTACGCTTGCTTGCCACCTTGGTAGTATAAAAAAGGTACCCTAATAACGAGAGATTAAAAACATCAACACGATGAAACCAAAGTACCTACCTATATACAATATGAAGTCCAGATTACATCCGCGTAGCAGCGTAACTTCACCGAGTCGGAATCTCATAATGAATATGTATTTAGGCTCAATCCCCCCATATTTACCTGTTTAGCATAAAATCTGAACGTACTCCGGAGCACGAAACCTTCGGATGAACTTTGATGAGTTCCAAAGTTTCAAGTAGGTATTTAAGTTGTTTACGTATTTTTGCTTATGTAAAGCTATGGTAAGATGATCAATCTTTGTGTGATTTTAGCATCGGTATACTATACCAACTAGATTAGTTGTCACGACCCGAAAAGTGGTCACGAAAATAGAGCTACGGAGACGGCTGTCGCTCTATTTCAAATTAATACGAGCCGACAACAGGGTGTATCCAAATTCCTTATTGCGCGTTTATAAACTGTCCAAATAATATAATACTTATCGTAATACTAAAATTGCAGATGGATAATTTTTTTTTCGTTCCGTGTTCTTATTAGTACTAGTTTAAATAATAAATATAAGTAAGATATCATTATAATACGAAATAAAAATTAATTATTTGATATTTTCTCCTCTAGTAGTTCGCAACTGCCATGCCGAGACTGACAAAATTAATGTTGCCGATAGGCGTGTCGCCACTGTCTATACGAAACTGTTAAACTACACGTCATTACCATAATAAAAAAGTTAGTTCTCATTTTTCCCACCAGCACGGATAAGTTTGTAAGTCAGTACACACACAATGGAAACACACCTGTTTTGAACCTTATTTTATAGTGGTTAAGATTTTCTTTTAAATGAGTACATTTTTGTTTAGGTCAAAACAACTACTTTTTTTCGTATAGCTTTGGCGATTTTATGATTTTTCTTTGTCTCCGATGTAAAGGTTTTATGTGCCAACATTACTGCATACAGAATTAGACTTTATTACTACATGTGAAGGCTTCTATTAGTCCGTCGTTCCGAATTATTTAAAACTATTAATTTCTAGCTACGTGTATAGTTGTGTAAGTATATGTAACCGCGACCACATTTTCGATGTCATTTTGTTCGTGACAGCTAATCTAGTTGGTATAGTATATCGATGGATTTTAGATTCTAATGTGTTTTTTCCCGACTGCCCCAGAAGGAGGGCTATGTTTTTGGAGAGTTTGTATGTATGTCTATCTATTTCTTTAGCACGGACTAAACGGCTCGAAGGATTTTGGCTACTAATTATGTCGTTAGATTCGTCTCAGTAGTGGAAGTGACATAGGCTATATATTTTTCATAAAAAATGAGCCACCGTTTTGTATATTTCTAAATTCCAATAACAATAATATGGATTTCAAATTATAGGTCTTCAGATAAGTAAAAATAAATCAAGAACTTTACAGTTTTTATGTTTAATGTAATTTATGACCATTATGATTGATCACAGTTCGGCTTATTGTGTTTTTATAATTTATACTTGTTTTTCCAAATGCCACCGAGTATGCTCGCTTTGAGTTCTTCGCATGTCCACTAAAAATCTGTCGTAACACAAAAAATGCACATTGAAATGAAACTAACACGCTATACAAAGTCTGCAGTCTGTGAACATGTTCAGGATCGCACCCACCATTATATTAGATTTGACAAACCAGAAATCCTCGCAAAAGAACAGCGCTACCTACCAAGGATGATTCGAGAGGCTATTGAAATTAAAAAGCATCCAAATTTCAATAGAGAAGATGGCTGGGTGCTACCACCAGCTTAGGATCCCGTGATAAACATAGTCAAATCCAAAGACAAGCATTCCACTGCAAGACCTCAAGACACTGTAAGCTCTTTCTGCGTAGATCGGACTAACAATAATAATTAGAAGACCTGAGGGTACCCTAAGACAACTATGACATTTGGACAACTACCACCTCAGTCCGCCCGTGACCATGAATGCTGTAAAGTATTCGAAACGTCGGGTAATTAAAATCAAGAATAAACCGCGATATAATCCGTAAAATTAGTTTCATTTCAATGTGTAGTATTCGCGTAAATATCAGAAATCATTATACAAAAAATGCAGTTTTGATACCTAAGCATTTTTTCTTACAAAGTTAGTCAATCTACATTTTCTGAATAGAAAACTGCCACTTATGCCATCTAAGGACATGTTTTCAAATTATAGTTATGGCGTTTTTTTGAATAATAAAGCAATGAAAACTTCAGCCGAGTGTGGTATTATCTAAAAATCTAATAATTTTGTGTTATCACGGTATTTAAGAGACCTGCTACATTTTAATATCGTCTGGGTTATTTTTATCTAGACAAATAATGTTAAAACGTGCAGAATATTGGCCTCACGGTGAACCACACGCCTTCCCATTGACAGTTACTTTGCTGAGACATGAGTTATTAAGCCCCTTGAGCCCGGTAAATCCATGAGCTACAGTGCCCTTCACACTGGAAAACAACAACGTCAATACAATTCTGCTTTGCGGCTGAATATCTTACACTGCAGTAGTACCTAGACAGTTTCTTCGACAAAAGAACTGCTACCTATTTTTACTTAATTGAATATAATGTTATTTATCTGAAGCAGTAGCAGCTCAGTGGCCGAGCGCTTGCCTTGAAAACAAGGTGCGGAGTTTCGAACCCCAACTCGCAACTCTGATTTCTTCTTTCTGAATCGTCTTTGTGCGATTGTTACTAACTTTCGGTGACGGAAAAAATCGTGAGAACACCTGCATGCCTAAGAAAGCCTAACTGGCCAGCGTGGTGGACTATAGCCTAAGACTGCTTGCGTTGCAAACAGACTGTCGCGGCTTTGAACCCCGCGGGAAGCATCGACTTTGTGTATTGTTCCGGGGCTAGGACAAAGTAGGCTGATCACCTGTAAAGTATGATGATCCATTCATCGGATGGGCATGTTAAAAGTCGGTCCTGCGCTGACCTCTCTCCTGTCATGTCTGTCTTCCATCCCATCGGATTAATAATAATAATAATATCTTGGGACGATCCTCACACGGTCATCCGTTCCCAAACATAGTAGTTCTGGTTCTGGTTTCCATAGTAGTAACTATGGAAACCAGACAACTGATACTAATATATAGGTACTTTTTTTTTTGTAAATACATACTTAAATAGATAAATAACACCCAGACACAACAAACTAGGGATCCTGACGCTCACATCTATGAATATCCTTGAAATAAGTCTCTTTGTGAAAAAAAATTATCTTTATTTCCAAAAAACTCTGACCACTACACCCAACCCCGTCACTTACGGAATAAGCAAAAACTAGCTTTACCATTCTCCACTATGAAACAAGTTCACTCTGGACCTCATGCCATGACAATAAAAACTTATAACAAACTACCTAATAACATTACAAGTATACAAGATTACAAAGAATTTAAAAACAATTTAAACCAATATTTATTACAGAAATGCTATTATAGTCTGAAAGAGTTTTTCGAAGAGAAATCTTGACGAAAATGACGAAAAACAGATATATATTGACGAAAATAAATGTATGAAATAACATAAATTCGATTGAGCTCATATATATCCGCGTGTGTTTAATAAATTACCTGATGCCCTAAAATGTCTGAATGTAGTACAGTTTAAAAAACAATTAAAATCATTATTAGTTGAGAAATGTTACTACTCAATTAATGAATTCCTAAATTATTAATTATAACCTGTGACCTATCAATTTTTTATTGACATTTTATTATTATTGTATAATTATTTTCATATCTATTTTAATAATTTGATATCTTTGTTTGACATTTGTAATATAATCTGAGTTCTAATCGCAATGATACTAACAATAATCACAATTAGCAAAAATCATTATTTAGCTGAAATTAACATTTTTGTACGCCATCCGGCATAACATAGCGCTCCACACCTTATTTAACATCTAAATTGTTTTTACTATTTACACCTATGTTAAACAAAATTAATAAATGACTTATGACTTATGACTTATGACTTATGATAAACTTATATTTCAATATTGTTATTTTTCAATTAATATTTTGTTCTTCTTCTTCTATGATTATAACTAGTATTGTTACCTACTTTCTTTATTAAAATAATTCAATATAATTTCAATATAATTATTTAATATTCTAATATAATTCTAATACAATTACAAATGCAATAATGTACTTACTTATAATTTCGTAATAATAATAATTAATATTAAATAAACTCAATTATAAATTTGCTGTGCCCTATCAGGGTTTCATGTCGCTACTATTACATACTAACATTTAACACCTTTATTGTATACATGAAAGCAATAAATACTTTGATTGATTGATTGACACTTGGTGGGAATCGTATCCACGACCCATTGGGTAGCAGCCAGGGTGGCTAATCACTAGACCAACGGGCCCGTTCGGATTTTTATAGGTAAAGGAAGAGAGATTGCACTTGTGACTACGCAAGTAATTTTGCACTATAATATCTCTCACGTAGATGGCTGCGGGGGGATTATGGCAACCCCTGCCTTCTAAGGGGGAGGCCTTTGTTCAGCAGTGGACGTCGATTGACTGCTGATGATGATGAGACGGCTGCGGGTCTATAATGCCACTTTCGGTGATCAGAATATGAGTAAATTACGGTTTATTTTTTATACGTATGGCAGCATTAACACCAAATATGAATCTGCTAATAAATGAATTGAGCATGATTCACCTGAAATGTGTTGACAGATTACGAAAATAATAAGAACTGACACGAATTCCGTTGAGATGAAAATTACAAGAATTGACACGAATTCCGTTGAGATGAAAATTACAAGAATTGACACGAATTCCGTTGAGATGAAAATTACAAGAATTGACACGAATTCCGTTGAGATGAAAATTACAAGAATTGACACGAATTCCGTTGAGATGAAAATTACAAGAATTGACACGAATTCTGTTGAGATGAAATTCTTAATCTGGCCTTTTTAGGCCCGATCTTGTGACAGATTGGCCGCTGTGGTCGAATCAGTCGGGTGGATATTATTAATACTGTTATGACCACGATATTAAAGTATTAATTACTCGGTTAATTATTACTTAACACCTTGGCTGCGGCAAGTAAAATCATACACCTTTATCTGGTGCGGCGGCGGGTCGAAATGCCCCCAACGATATTTCCGCCAGTGCGTGGCAGGTCTTTTTCGACCTACCAGCACTAGTGTAGATTAAAATGCTATAACTTTGCGAAAACATGATGTATACAATATTTTTTTGTACTGTTTGAATAACCTTGAAGCCAACTTCCTTCCCGTCCATAGATCCCGTCTATCAAACAGGAAATGACAAGTTGAAATATATATTTCTTCCTGTCAAACTCTTACAAACACCTCAAGGTGTTGCAATGATCACAAAATGCATTGTTAGTCTATAGGTCTACTATGGATCCGTATAGAAAAATCTAGAATTCTCAATAAAAAGTTGTTCCCTCCGATTCGCCAACTTAGGTACTTAGGTATTGTACCTACCTATAGCTCGCTCTCGGTTCACTGCCCCGACTATTGTTCGTTTATTTCTCGAACTGTTGCCTCTATTGTGTGGGCTCGCGAAAATGCTAGACTAAGTACTTACTAGTACCTTCGAGAGGTTTCCACCCCTCTGTTAATTTAGCTATTGGTGAAGACAATAACAGTTCAGCCGAAGAGAGGGGCACGGGGTGCGACGGTCATCAACGCGTGGTAGGGGACAAGCCGGACGAGACAGAACGAACGGATCGTGGCTAGCGCTCGGCACTATTTACTTTGGTTACGCGTCGCATACCTACATTCCTTTTATATGTATCGGTCGCTTATTATTTAATATACCAGTGTTTACAGTCCGCTGTTTTAATCTAGATATCCCGCTAGCTTATATTCGGGCACTAGTGTGAACATTTATGATCCTTCATCACCGAAATAAGTGACTAAATTACAAACATTGCGATCGCGTTCCTAAAGCCGAAAATCGTAGTCTTGAAACGGGACTACACTTGGTGCAGTGTCAAGAGGTGTTCTTTGCCGGTCATTACGGAATTTGGAGATTGGCTGCTTATGTTGACATTACACCGTGGTGGACTTCGCTACAAGCATCTTCGTATTACCCCACGGACAACGGGCTATTCAACCGACTACATAACACAAAGCACCAGGCGATCATCACGCGAACCACAAAAATTCAGCGTTCGTCAATATTTATTCGTCGAGATTGGAGCTCACGACCTTCCGGCCGTCATAAGGCCACGGATAGCATAACTGTGAGATCTTTCCAATTTCCTTTTGTTCCCTCCATAGAATAAAATTACATTTTATTATCAATCAGTTTGTTGACACTTTTCAATGCTTCAAATTATCTATATTAGATTGTTAATCATACATGGTTATTACCATATTTCCCCTCATAATTAACTTAAATAGATCAAAGTTGCCATTTATTAATCATTAATCGCATAAATTAAACCAATTTCAAATACAACATTTCATAAATAAAAAATAAAACAAGTGGGTATTTACTTAGTTCATTAATTGAAACGCCTTACAAAAATTCATTAGCAAAAACGCATATTTTACGCCTGGACAAATTTTATAGCAATTTTTTTTAATGTTATAAAGTAATCTTAGTCTCTTTGTTTATAGTATATTAAAACGTTTTAATCTTTGTGCCTTTGTTTATAGTACATTAAAGCGTTTTACATTCATAACTGCATAATGTCTAGTGATGCGAAATACAAAGAATTAATCAAAAAACGTGGAACCAGTAAGGCCAAACTTACACAATTTAGTGCATATTTAACTACAGCAAAAAGTTGCGATCAATTAAGCGACATTCAATTGACGGAACTAGAGATACGCATTCGTAAATTAGATAACTTATACGATGATTATGACGGATTTCAGAGTGAATTGGAGCTGCTAGTAGATGACTCCAGCGAGCTATATTCCGAGCGCGAGCAGTTCGAGCGTACTTACTACAAGGAACTCGCAGCCGCCCGGCAGCTGCTCGAGCGCCACCGTACTAAAGGCGCAAAGGAGGTTCAATCTGAGACGGGCACTAATGAGTGCCAAACAGCTATTTCAAATAGACAAAGTAATGTAAGATTACCAAAAATAAACTTACCTCACTTCAGCGGAGGCTACCAAAACTGGTATGAGTTTAAAGACATTTATAAATCTCTGATCCATACAGATCAAAATATTGACAACATCAACAAATTCCATTACTTGCGCGCCTCTCTTCATGGAAGTGCCGCTTTAGTTATTAGAAATTTAGATTTTAAAGCTGAAAACTATAATGCTGCATGGAAACTTTTATGCGACAGATATGATAACAAACAATTGCTTGTCAATAATCACGTCCAAGCTCTTTTTAATATTGAACCTATTCATAAAGAATCCAGCCTGGGACCAAGACATATTGTGGATAACACTAAAAAAAACCTTAGAGCATTGGAAACACTTGATCAGCCAGTGTCCTATTGGGATACCTTGGTTATTCACATTATGTCTTCTAAATTGGATTCTATTACAAGCCGGCATTGGGAAGAACATAGAAATTCGTTACCTGATCCTCCGTCATTAGATACTTTTACGACGTTTTTAAGTAAAAGGTGTAATCTTTTGGAGACATTAGAGGAGGCAAAGATCAACAAGGTAAAAATAGAGGCGTCATTAGGTAAAGCTAAAAGCTTTATTGTTTCTTCATCCACGACTGATAAAGCTAAAACTTATACTATTTCTTGCCCTTTATGTAGCAAGGCACATTACGTATTTAGTTGTGAAGTTTTTAGGGCCTTGCCTGTAGAGCAACGTGTACTTAAAGCTAAAGAACTTAAAATTTGCTTAAATTGCTTGCGTCCTGGGCACGATGATTCAAAATGTAAACTCAGCCATTGCAAATATTGTAAAATCAAGCATAACACTTTGCTGCATACACACAACGAACCTCAAGCACGCCCAGAGCATGTAGCACTGTCTGCTAATAGTAACCAAATAAAGGCCTTATCACATCATGTATTACTTTCTACAGCCTTAGTCAAGGTTAGAGATAGCGAAGGACAGTTGCGCAAAGCTAGGGTCTTATTGGACAATGGGAGTACTGCGAATTTTATAACCAAGGATTTATGCAATAAGCTGCAGCTTTCTACCCGCAATGTAAGTTCTAAGGTTACTGGAATTAATGATCAAGAATCAAATAGTACGCAATCTTGCGCTCTTCATGTAGAATCTTACAATGGGGGTTTTACAATAGACATCGAGTGTTTTGTACTACCTAAAATTACATCTACTGTACCAAGTGAATTAATAAACACAAATGAATTACAGATTCCGTCAGGAATTTGTTTATCTGATCCCTCGTACTTTGTACCCTCGTCAATCGACGTCTTAGTTTGAAACAAAACTTGGTTGGCTCTTATCAGGCGTCATATATCAACCAAGCCCAGTTAAGCAAACCTGTTTATTTTTAAACGAGCAACAAACAGATATAAACCTAATGAGGTTTTGGGAGTTAGACATCATTCCGTCAAAACATAATTTTACCATAGACGAAAATGCATGTGAGCAAAACTTCATCAATACTACGGAGCGTAATAACGAAGGACGCTTCGTTGTTACCTTGCCATTAAAGGAATCGCCCGAAGTATTAGGGAGTTCATTTGAAATGGCTAAGCGTAGATTTTTATCATTAGAGCGTAGGTTAGAAAGAGATTCGGTACTTAAGGAACGCTATGTTCAGTTCATGGCAGAATATGAATCTTTAGGTCATATGACTAAAAACAAAGAATCATTGGCATTTCCATCATATTACTTACCGCATCACGGAGTTATGCGCGAATCGAGTAGCACTACAAAACTTCGCGTTGTATTTGACGCGTCTGCTGCCACATCATCAGGCAAATCGTTGAATGACATACAGTTAGTCGGACCCAGGATACAGGATGACTTACTCTCTATCTTATTGCGATTCCGGCAACATAAGTACGTAGTGTCAGCCGACATTGAAAAAATGTACCGTCAAATCCTATTAAATGATAAGCAACGCCCTCTTCAACAAATCCTGTGGAGACCAGATCCATCAAAACCCCTTGAAACATACACACTTAATACCGTGACTTACGGTACTGCATCTGCACCTTTTCTGAGTACGCGCTGTCTCTTGCAACTGGCAAAAGATTCTCAAGACATAGAAACTCGAGAAACACTTGCAAGGGATTTTTATGTTGATGATTTTCTGTCTGGATCTAATACAATTAATGACACCATGACATTGTGTCAAACGGTCGCAGGCATAATCAGTTCCGCACAATTTAAATTAAGAAAGTGGCAGTCTAATAGTAGAGAGATACTACAATCTATATGTGATGAGCCATCTAATAATGACTTTGTAAACCTGAGTGAAAACGAATTATCAAAAACGCTGGGTCTCCATTGGCAATGTATTCAAGATACACTTACGTTTGTAATTAACATTCCTTCTTATTCTGTACTTACTAAGCGTTATATTCTTTCAGTAATAGCGCAGGTTTTTGATCCTCTAGGCTTAGTCGCTCCTTGCATAGTAGAGGCAAAAATTCTTATGCAAAAATTGTGGATTACTAAATGTTCATGGGATGAACCACTTTCCGGGAATGTTTTAATAGCGTGGAATAAGTTTGCCAAAGGTCTCCCAAGTCTTAATAGCTTAAATATTCCAAGGTGGGTATTATGTGATTCGCCTCGACATGTCGAATTTCATGTTTTTACAGATGCCTCGGAAAGAGCATATGGAGCATGCCTATACGTCCGCCCCGTGGCTGGGGATGGCTCTGTGTGTACCCACCTTCTTGCTGCCAAAAGCAAAGTTGCACCCATTAAGGCCACAACTATCCCCAGGCTCGAACTATGTGGAGCCTTGTTGGGGACCAGATTGTGTACAAAGATTCTTGATTCTCTTACGCAAAAACCAGAGCGTTGTGTATTTTGGTGTGACTCAATGATAGTTATCGGCTGGCTATCATCTTCTCCGTCACTTCTACGACCTTTTGTTAAAAATCGTATATCCGAGATACAAGAAAGTTTTGGTCATGCTTCATGGCGTTACGTACCTTCAAAAGAAAACCCGGCTGACCTTGTATCTCGTGGGCAAAGTGCAGATCTTACTATTAACTCTCCTCTGTGGTGGTCAGGACCTTCATTTTTAAAATCGGACCCTTCATGTTGGCCGACGGCTCCTAATTCTGAACAGCCTTTACCAGAAATTATAAGTAACAAGTCATTAATACTAAATTCCAAAGAATCACGTCATAAGGAATCTAATTCTATTCAAACATTAATTAATAATCATTCCAGCTTTCCAAAATTACAGCGTATCATAGCCTACATTAAAAGATTTATTTATAATTGTAAGATATCTAATATGAAACTAAAAGGTCCTCTAACCACATCTGAATTGTATTCTGCTTCTACTTTACTTGTTCGCATTTCACAACAGGATTCTTTTCCCGAAGAATATGCTTTACTACAAATGGGTAAAAAATTACAAGATAAAAATCGGCTCTCCTCTCTGTCACCCTTTTTAGACAATGGTCTTATCAGAGTTGGAGGCAGACTTGTTAATTCATTCTACGACTATAATATAAAGCATCCCATACTCATTTGTGGGAAGCATCACATTACTAAACTTATTTTTTTGATGTTTCATTTACGCACGTTCCATAGTGGGCCCCAATTGCTTCTAGCTACCGTCAGGCAAAATTATTGGCCCCTTAGGGGTAGAAACTTGGCCAAACAAACAGTGCGTCATTGCGTTAAATGTCGTAGACTTAAGGGAGAAACTGTACAACCCATAATGGGTAACTTACCAAAAGAAAGACTACATCTTGAATATCCATTCCTTGAGACAGGTACCGATTATGCAGGACCTATTTTGTTAGCTGACCGCAAAGGTAGAGGTTGCAGGCTTGTGAAATCCTACATATGCATTTTTGTTTGCTTAGCATCAAGAGCACTTCATTTGGAGCTTGTCTCAGATTTAACCAAAGAAGCGTTTATAGCAGCTCTTAACCGGTTTATAGCTCGCCGAGGGAAACCAAGGACCATCTTTTCTGATAATGGAACAACCTTTGTTGGCACCTCTAACAAGCTCGCGACTTTCTTACAGCAAGATTTTACTGCAGATCTGGCCGACACTGGCATTAATTTTTCGTTTATACCAGCATATACTCCCCACTTCGGCGGCTTGTGGGAGTCTGCAGTTAAATCCGCAATGTATCATTTACGACGAATCTTAGGTCTTACACATCTAGTCTTCGAAGAAATGGCAACATGCCTCATTCAGATTGAGGCAATTTTAAACTCAAGGCCCCTTACTCCTCTTTCCGATGACCCTTCCGATCTCACTCATTTAACTCCTGCCCATTTCCTAATTGGAAGATCCCTCATGTTTGTGCCACATCCGCAGGTCACCGAGAAGAAGATCTCAAACCTACAGAGATTCCAACGGATAGAATTCCTTAAGCAGCATTTTTGGAAAAGGTTTTGTAACGAATACATTCTCTGGCTACAGCATAGAACAAAATGGCGTAGTTCCAGAGGACAACTTAAGGCTGGGACAATGGTCATCGTCAAAGACAAGAACCTACCTCCTCTGATGTGGCTCCTTGAACGCATTGTTCAAGTGCTACCTGGACGAGATGGGATAGCCAGGGTAGCGGACATCAGGACAAGAAGAGGAGTAATTCGTCGAGCTTTCAATACAATATGCCCTCTACCCATTCTACCCAGTCTTGAAGATGCATCTTCAACGCCGGGAGCATATGGTGAAGACAATAACAGTTCAGCCGAAGAGAGGGGCACGGGGTGCGACGGCCATCAACGCGTGGTAGGGGACAAGCCGGACGAGACAGAACGAACGGATCGTGGCTAGCGCTCGGCACTATTTACTTTGGTTACGCGTCGCATACCTACATTCCTTTTATATGTATCGGTCGCTTATTATTTAATATACCAGTGTTTACAGTCCGCTGTTTTAATCTAGATATCCCGCTAGCTTATATTCGGGCACTAGTGTGAACAGCTATATAAGCCGACGTATAGAGGCGTCCACGCACTCATTCCACCGCGCGCTCCGGTCCCGATCGGACGTGCGCACTCGCTACGCTCTCTCACGCTCTGTGTGTTTGTGTTCACAGATTCGCCGTCAGGCGTCACCGCCGTCGCTTCGTGACGGCCCACCGACCCGCTGCGTGCTTGGACTGCCGCGGCTTGTGCCGCTGGCTACCTGCTCGCCCGGCCATCTGCGCGCCGCACACCTGTGTCGCGCGCACCCGCCCGTGACTCTTTGTTACTTGAAAACAGGTTCCTGTTTCCAAATAACAAAGCAGTCATTTCGCATTTTAAAAACCACGTGTTTTTAGTGGTCGCTTAGGGGATCCTTGCGGTGTTAACGCACCTAGGCGGAGCGTGACCCGAGCGCTCGCCGGTTCCCTTCAGGAAACGGCAACTCGGACGGGATCAAGGCAACCGGCCCTGGGAGTGACCCCCTAGTCGATCTTGATCGTCGCCCTCCCAACCCTTCCGCCTCCTATTTCCTATTCCTTGGGTGCTGTTTGGTTTCGAACCGCCGGCTTGCCGGTCTCGTCTTTCTGCCCCGGGGCTGTTAGGCTACACACCCTACACACCCACACACTAGGGCCACACGTTAGGCACTCACCCACTCCCCGCCTTGCCGGCGGGGAGGATCACTCACCCGTGTTCCGTCCGGAGAGTTTCCCTTCGGACGGAAAAATGTCGTCCCCCGCACTCTCCCAAGTGCCTCCCGAATTTGCGGTGAGGCTGGTGGAGATTATCTCCGTCAAGTATCCGACGATCTTGACGGAGTTAATCTCGGCCATGAACGCCGCCGCCACCTCGAGCGATACCCTTTCGCCGACCCCACCCGACCTTCAGTCGCAGCCCACCGTTGCGTTTACCGCACCGACCCCAGCGGCGCTTACCCCGCCACCCTCCGCCGCGATTATCTCGCCGCAGCCCACCCCAGCGCACCTGGATGCGCCAACCCAGTTCCCTTCACCGGGGTTCGAGGCCGACCCTCAGTCAGCCTCGGACATGGAGGTCGAACACGAGTCCGCCAAGCGCCCCATCTCCTCCTCGGAGGACGAATGGACGCTGGTCCGCGACAAGAAACGGGCGCGCCAACCCCGGGACCAGCGCCCGTCTAAGCACCAGTGTGTTGAGGAGGAGGCCTGTGCGTCCTCCCCAAACTCCCTGCGTGACTCTCCGTCCCCCCGCACCTCACCCACTCCGCGCGCATCGCCCCGGTGAGCCAACCCGAAGGCCGCAAGCCACGCCCGCCTCCTCCTGTAATTATACAGGACAAAGCCGCATGGCCGCGCGTCACTAACGCTCTTAAAGCGAAAAATATCCGTTACACCAAGGCCTCGAACACGGCCAACGGTATCAGTGTGTCCGCCATGACGTCCGACGACCACCGTCAACTGACGTCCCATCTGAGGAAGGAGAAGATCTCCTTCCACACTTACACCCTCGAAGAGGACCGTACCCTTCGAGTGGTCATTAGGGGAGTTCCTAAGGAATTCGAGCCCTCTCTCATCCTTGAGGACCTTCAGTCCCAAGGATTCCCCGCCCACGAAGTCCACCGCATGGCGAGTGGCCGCGGTCCCAAGGTCCCATACAGTATGGTGACAGTCATTCTCGACCGTACCCCCGAAGGCAAGCGTATTTTCGACTTGTCTCATCTCTTAGACCTCACCGGGGGTTTCTATGTCGAAGCCCCCCACAAACGTGGCACTCCCGGTCAGTGCCACAATTGCCAGTTGTACGGCCACTCGGCTCGTAACTGTCACGCCACTCCCCGATGCGTTAAATGCATCGGGGACCACCCGACATCCACCTGCTCTCGCAAGCAGGAGACCGCGACCGAGCCTCCCGGCTGTGTCTTCTGCGGGACCGTCGGACACCCCGCGAATTATCGCGGATGTTCGAGGGCCCCAAAGAGGAATCGCCGAGTGGCGAGGCGCAACGGTCTCCGTGCGCCCAGGAACCCAGCGCCTACAGCGCCCATCTTTTCGGCACCCACTGTGCCCGGGCCCCCTGCTCCTCCTGCGCCTTCTGCGCAAAAATTAGTCCCGTCAGGTTCGGCACCCTCCGTGCCGCAGGCTCCACAAGGCGTCGCGCCTTCTGCACTCCGCGACCCACGGCTCAACCGTCCCGTGCCCCCTGCTCCGCGTCCCAACGCATGGAACACCCATGTTCCCAGCGCGCCCATGCACCCTGCGACTAGCGCCCCGGTGCCTCACGCCGGGTTCACCCCAGTGCCCTCAGCACAAAACACCCTGGTGTCGGACATCCAACTGATCCGTAACACCATGAGCAATTTTAACATTGCCGCCATCCGCGCCCTCGCGCACAAGCTTCGAGTCGCTAAAAACGACTTCGAACACACCCTTGTCGAGCACGAGAGTGTGCTCAGTTCCCTGTCAGTGGTTCCCACCACCCAATCTTATCCTTGATCAATGGATTTACACCCAAAACGCATCAAGCCCCGCTCCTTGTGCCTGGCGTTTTTCAACGCCCATGGCCTCTCTCCTCAACGCGATCAAGTTGGTGAATTCCTTAGGGATCACCAAGTTGACGTCATGCTAGTGCAAGAGACATTCCTCAAACCCGCTCATAGGAGTCCCAACATCGCCAACTACCATCTCGTGCGAAATGACAGAACTGCCTCCCGCGGAGGCGGCACTGTCATCTATTATAGGAAATCCTTGCACTGCATTCCACTCGATGCCCCCGCGCTCACCAATATCGAGGCCTCGGCTTGCCGCCTCTCTCTCTCGGGTCATCCCCCTGTCACTCTCGTCTCGGTGTACCTTCCACCAGACAAGCAACTTCTCAGAAGTGACATCGAAGCACTTCTTGACATGGATAGCGCCGTCATCCTTGGCGGCGACTTTAATTGCAAACACGTCAGGTGGAACTGTCACACCACCAATTATAACGGCGTGCGCCTCGACGCTCTAGTCGATACTCTCGACTTTGACGTCATTGCTCCAATGCGCCCCACCCATTTTCCCATCAACATTGGCCACCGTCCCGATATCCTAGACATGGCACTTCTGAAGAACGTAACGCTTCGGCTGCGCTCCTTAGAAGTGCTCCATGAACTAGACTCCGACCACCGTCCCGTTCTCATGGAGCTCGGACCACCTCCCTCACCGGAACCAGTCATGAAGACTGTGGTGGACTGGCAGCGGCTGAGCACCTGCTTGGCCAATGCCGACACGCCACAGCTCTCTCGTATCCCTGTCCACCTCTCGTCCCCTCAGGACCCCGAACAAGCCGTCAGTGCTTTCACTGACAACCTCCAATCGGCCATCAGCCAATCTTCCCGGCAGGTTGAAGCGGTGGAGCCTTATGTCCAACGCTTCAAACTGCCGGCCGACGTCAAAGAATTGGTCCGAGCCAAAAACGCGGCTATCCGCGCTCACGACTCCTACCCCACCGAAGCCAACCGGATCCGCATGCGCGCTTTACAGAGGGACGTAAAGAACCGCATCGCGGAACTCCGGGGGGACCGGTGGGACGGTTTTCTCGAGGGTATCACTCCCTCTCACCATGCCTACTGGCGGCTAGCGAGGGCTCTCAAGTCCGACACGGTAGCCACCATGCCTCCCCTGACCCGCCCTTCAGGCTCCAGCTTTTGACGACGAGGAAAAAGCCGAGGTCCTCGCAGACTCTCTAGAGAGACAATGCTCTTCTAGTGTCACAGTTTCCGACCCACCCCATCGCGATCACGTAGATAGGGAAGTAGAGCGCAGGGTTTCTGCCCCGCCATCCGACACACTCACCCCGGTCACCCATTCCGAGGTGGAAGACCTCATCAAAGGCCTTAAGCCTAAGAAAGCCCCCGGCCCTGACGGCATCTCGAACCGCGTACTAAAAATCCTTCCCTACCACTTGATCTATCTCTTGGTAGCCATCTTCAATGCCGCCATGACGCACGCTATATTCCCTTCGGAGTGGAAAGAAGCAGACGTCATCGGCATTCACAAACCCGGTAAGCCACGTGACAATCCCACGAGCTACCGCCCCATAAGTCTCCTTAGCGCCCTGGGCAAACTCTACGAGCGCTTGCTTCTCGCAAGACTCAAAGAATTTGTCATCTCGAAGGGCATACTCATTCACGAGCAGTTCGGCTTTCGAGCTGGACACTCTTGCGTCCATCAAGTGCACCGCATCACGGAGCACGTCCTCTCCGGGCTCAACCAGCCCAGACCTATATACACCGGAGCCTTATTCTTCGATGTCGCCAAGGCATTCGATAAGGTCTGGCACAATGGCTCGCTTCACAAGCTCTACCTCATGGGCGTGCCAGACCGTCTGGTCCTCATCATACGAGATTTTCTCAGGAATCGCACTTTTCGATATCGAGTCGAAGGTGCGCGATCCACTTCCCACCCTATTCAGGCCGGAGTCCCTCAAGGCTCTGTGCTCTCTCCACTCCTGTTCAGCCTGTTCACGAACGACATCCCTCGTTCGGACAGGGTGCAACTAGCCCTATATGCGGACGACACCGCACTATATTTCTCACACAGAAATAAGGCTTTCCTGACGCGCACTCTTCAAGTCGCCGTCAACGCCCTAGGCGAATGGTTCCAAAAGTGGCTGATCGAGGTGAACCCGGAAAAGAGCGCCGCGGTGTTCTTCTCCCGGGGTACCAGATCCCCCACTGCGGGCCATCCCAGTCGTCGTTTAGGTCAGATCACCCTCTATGGGCGTCCCATCCCTTGGACCAAAAAGGTCAAATATCTAGGCGTCACCCTAGACTCCTACATGTCATTTGGACCGCATATACGGTCAGTACGCAACCGAGCGGCCTTCGTCCTCGGCCGGCTCTACCCCATGATCTGCAGGCGGAGTAAACTGTCGCTTAGAAATAAGTTGACACTTTACAAAACCTGCATCCGTCCCATCCTAGCTTACGCCAGTGCCGTATTCGCACACGCGGCTCCCGTTCACATCAATAGCCTCCAGGTTATTCAAAACCGATTCCTTCGACATGCGGAATGTCGACCTTCATTCCGACTTCGGTCTAGTCCCTATCCGCAAATTTTTCAAGGAAATGTCCGAACATTACTTTGAAAAAGCGTGCGTCCACCCGAACCCGCTCATCGGCGCCGCTGCCGACTATATCCCCGACCCCGACCCTGGTCCTGGTCCCTCAGATCGTCGAACTACCGTACATCGCCGCCGTCCGCGGCATGTACTGCTCGACCCACCCGACCCGATGTCCGTCCTCCTGGACCACGACACTGACACAACACCAACACCGACAACGACGTCACGAGTCGTACACACACCTACACACAGACACCGGTCTCGCCGGCGAGGCCGAAGCCGAGGCCGTGCCTCCCTGAGGTGCCCTTGAGCTAGTCGCTACCTTTCCGGGCTGGAGCGCTCAAAGCGCTCGCCCTCTTGTCCGGTGAAGCTGTAATGGCCATCTGCGGCCAACAGCACTACTCCTACACAAAAAAAAAAAAAAAAAGTCCACGCACTGTGTATACAAGTGACAGCGGAAACATCATAAGTAAGCGATCGAAGAGAATTATACCGGCGACCTTTGCGACGACTTTGGACTACTGTGAAGTACTGTGCGACTCGGACTACTGTGCCTTGTGTGTATAGTGTATACAGTGTGATTATACGTGGAAAAAAATTCTTCTTTAACGTAGATCGGCATTTTTTACCCACCCGCACGTAACAATATTTATCTAAATTATTTCAGTAGAATAACAAATTATTCCTAAACTAGCCTACAACAGCACCCCGTTACGATGACACTCTTCTCGGTTCCTTGCTGTTAATAGTTGCCGATTTCCACAAAACGAGAATATAGACGTTAAAACGGCCATCATACCGCGCCACGGATACAATAAGCAATCAGTAACTCTGTATAATTGCTGAAAAGCCCAACTCTTAAGTCCGTATTTAACTGCTTATTAAAACAAATGTCATTTATAAGGAGTTACACCTTGTCATATGAATAGGAGTTAATGGTCTTTAACTAAAACTTGGTATAACTTGAAGCGAAAGCCCGTGTAGCAATGACGTCATAAGGATTCCACCCGGGATGGCTTAGCGTGGTATTGTACATGCAAATTGTCAAGAATTCGTTTTAATGTATGCGTAATTTGCCCAAGAATTTAAGGTTAAGTTTTATAGGGCTTGAGCTATAAGCTTCCATCTGTAAGCTTACGTATTAGACGCAAATGAGGATGATACTTTTTTAAATGTAATTTTGAAATATAAAAAATATGAGCAAAGGAGATTGACCATTTTTGTATGGACGTTGGACTGAATGCTGCCCAGGCTTGGGAATACTTTTTTTTTTCCTTACATGGAGAGATATTAAAAAAAAAAACAAAGTTAAAGTACCTAAAAGCCATATAAGATAAGTTTTTATGTAGGTAATATATTATAACCCCGTGGATGTTTAATTTTTTTTTATTTTTTTCTTAATATCTCTTCATGTAAGGAAAAACATAAAAGTATTCCCATACCTGGGCAGCATTTGGTCCAAATTGGTCAATCTCCTTTCCTAAAAATATACGGGGACAAGCCACACCCAGCCTTCTGTAGGACTGGCTATTAACAGAGTCGTTTTAATTTTCACAGAAGATTTATGAAATTAAAATAATAAATAATATTACCCTAAGGTAGACACTGGTAGAGAATGTCTCTGGCATTAAGTCCACCTATGTACTGTTTTTGTGCATAATTAATAAATAAATTAATTAATTTCCTGGCCGGCACGACCACAGCAACTAATCTTTCACAAGTTCAGCCATCTACGATATAGGTCATCTACGCGGGAGATATTGTTTTATGGGACTAATCCCACCACTCATTTCCACCACTGTTACTCCTGTAAGCCAGGATCTACAGTGGTCACCACTGAAGACACCGAGGTTACCCTCAGCAAGTCCCAGGGGAACGCTAAATTGTCTTGGAACCCGCAATAAATTTAAAAAGGTAGATAGGAGGAATTGGAAATACATTTATATTATTATTCCACTTCCCTCCTTTGCAAAGCGGGAGACAAGCAAAGAATACTATAGTACACAAGTGCTTGCGTAGACACAAGTGCACTCTCTCTTTGTTTTACCTCTCACAATCCGATGGGATGGAAAACCGACACGACTGGGGAGAAGTGAGGCGCAGGAACTTTTTACATGCCCATCTGACGCATAGATCATTTTACTTTACAGACAATCAGGTGATCGGTCTGCATTGTCCTAGCCAGTAACAACTACACAAAGTTG
This sequence comes from Furcula furcula, assembly GCA_911728495.1. Taxonomy (NCBI): domain Eukaryota; kingdom Metazoa; phylum Arthropoda; class Insecta; order Lepidoptera; family Notodontidae; genus Furcula; species Furcula furcula. Next base: position 20,803,289 of record OU452257.1, on the reverse strand, counting down.
GTATTCGAACCCGCGATCTCTACAAAACAAGCGGTTTCCCACTGTGCAACGGAGGCTACATTATCTGAAATCAAAATAATTGTGTGTTAAATTGTTTTTTAAATAAAATAAGTTTAGGTTTTTCAGGTTTTGTGTTATATCATTAACTTTTGCTGCGTCCCACACCCCGGCAATTTGTAGGGCGGCTGGAGGGACTGTAGCGACCGCTAGTGATGAAAAGCGGCGCAAGTATGCAATTCTAGGTTCCAGCTACATATCTGCGCCGTTTGCGGTGGAGACCATGGGGCCTTGGTCTCATGAGACGCACAGTTTGGTGAAAGAAATTTAATCCAAACTTATCGAAGTCTCAGGGTACCGTCGGGCTGGTAGCTTTTTCTGTCAACGTATAAGTCTTTTAGGTACGGTTCCCTCCCAGTGCGGCGACAACTTAGAGGAAGTTTTGTACTTATAGTTTAAGCATATTTGTAAATGAACTGTAAATAACATTCAAGTTTTCCTTATACACTATAAGTTCAAAGCTCAGAAGCTCAGTCACACGACGAGCTATGGAAAGATCTGTGGTCGGAGTTTCTTTGCGCGATGGAATCCATAATGAGGAGATTCGCCGTAGAACCAAGGTCACTGACATAGCTCTTAAAATCTGCAAGTTAAAGTGGAAATGGGTAGGCCACATCGTTCGGAGAACCGATAACCATTGGGGAAGAAAGGTTCTCGAGTGGTGACCACGAACCCGAAGACGCAGCGTAGGTAGGCCTCCCACTAGGTGGACAGACGACATTGTGCGCATCGCAGGTAACCGGTGGATAAATATAGCCGATTGTCGTTCATTGTGGCGTTCGAAGGGGGAGGTCTATGTTCAGCAGTGGACGTCTTCCGACTGGTGATGATTATAAGTTCATAATATTTTCTCTATTATAACATGGAGTTCGTATTATATTTTGTACGAAAACTATTCACATAATTTCCTTTTTTTTTTTTTGACTCGGGGGAAATCTTCCAAAGATCTCCGGGAGCTGTGGGGCTCGACCGGGGTATGTGGGATTCTTACCCACTAAAACCCCCGCGGCTGTCGCATCGGCACATGAGAAGGGTCCCCAGGGCTCTCCGGTGGGATCTGCACCAGGGCACCTCAGTACCTTGCCTTTGAGCCCGCCGCCGGGGGGCCCATTGTAGCCCCCCTGGAACCAGTCACGGTGCTCACGGGGACGGGGGTCGCAACCCCGCCGCCGTCCTCCTTGGAGTCGCCGCCGTACTCAATGGACGTTCAAAGGGCCCACACCCCGAACGTCCAGCGACTCCGAAGGTTGCCCGTTGTTTATAGCCCCGGGCTCAGGGCTGGTCACATAATTTCCCGTCCCAACTTAACCGTATTTCACATTTAAACGTAACCCAACTAAGTTTATTATAACATGATATTTTCATATTTCCCGTCGCACTAACAACGGGGGATGATGCCATGAGTACAAAGTATGAAGTCTCGGACTTGGATATACTTTTCTATTGTGGTGCAAGTGATAAGCTGTAAGCTAAATGTAGTTATCATATTTTTGAGCCACAGTACATTTTTCCTGTAGACCACTAGTTAGTTACAAGTTTTCGGCCAGGTTGCCAGACGAAGTAATGAAAACCTGGAACGGCTCATGGTAACTAGGAAAGTAACTGGTAAACGGCCCTGGGGTTGCTGTCCCATGCGTTGGGTGGACCAGAGCCTCAAGTCTACAGACACCAAAATCTTTAATGCGGTACACACCGCCGCTGACAAGAAAGATGGCGTCAAGCTGTTTTGTCTAGTGTGTCATTTGGGGGTCACGACCCTCAGCAATGAGGAAATATGACGCGAGGAGAAGGAGGAGCTATAAGTAGCTGCGTAAAAATTTATAACACAATTTTAACCCCTAAAGCGTGACCTTGGCTTGCTTGACTTTGGGATTGGCTTGGCTTTTAGATTTGCTTGGTTTCCATAAGGAACAAAATAGAAACGATATTTTTTTGAATCGGTAAGCGTGCATGGAGGAGGATGACTGCGGCGGGGTGGCATACCGGGTGACGCACCTGGGCATACTGGTTTTCGGCAACATCAAGCGACTGGGAAACTTCCCGGTGGAGCTGAGATGGCTGGAATGCTCTGGCCTACCACCACTCTCAACACAAAATAGGCACGTAGACGTTTGTTTTTATTTATCAGCAAATAAATTTTCTTTTTATGTATCGTCCCACATAAAAACCTTCTGAAATACAAATTATTTATTGCAAATAGGCATAACTCTAGCACTTTTAAACGGGATTTTATTATAAAACAAGATAAAATAAGAGAGAGAAAAAAATACGAGGAAAATACAACAAACTGAATGGCTAAAGGAATAATAGTCCGACCAGTCCCCAAGCAGCACCCGCACACGTGTTGACTCGAGCAGTAGCCATCACTCCCCTAAACTATATTGGAGAGAAAGGGGTGACCCGCCACACGAAGCCACCAAAAGCAGACACATTTCGATGGCGAGCATGACCGATCCAAAATCACAATGGCACTTCTGCTGTTAAGCAGTGCCTCGTCAGGCAAGATACAAAGCACCTTAGAATAAGCAAAGCACTTTAACATACTATTAATGTAATCAATTAAATACCTATACAGATGAAGGAAAAAGTGAAGCAATAAATAATCTTCCAGGTTTAGTGTGTTATCATCGGAATGTAGACAGATGGTAATTCTATTAAAAGTACAGAATACGTAACAGTCTACCGGATAATGAACGGACAAGTCTCCACAATTTGTTGAGTTGACTTGTGTTGTCACCAAATTCATAAAGTACTCGTAGTTTTGAGGAAGCAAGAGACTAAACAGAACAACGCGGCTCGCAAGTTTACTTTATACTAGAGTTATCCGCTAATACAACCGCTGCCGCTGATAACTTACGGCACACTACTAACAAAGTGGCGCTGTGTATTCATACCAGTTTACTGGCAACTTTTAACTGGCCAGATGCGGCTCAGCCTCGCGGGGCATGAATCTGATTTGCTTTCAAATTAATATTGGAAGCGAACTTTTTTATTTTACAGCGAACGAATACTCCAAGAGTACCTATTTCAAAAGACCCGGAGCCCAATTACTCAGGCGCTTTTAATTTAGTAATAAATCTAATTAAAATATTGTATTCGGAACGTCGCAGGCTATTGTAGCGAAGTTATTTATTAACCTAAGTTTTTGGGCTAATTTCGTTTTGATGTAGAAGTTTTAAGTGGTCGAGCTAGTGCTACCTACATTAAGTGTTAGAGCTACTTTCATGTAATAAATCCTAGTTTCTTTTTTACGTGAGTAGACTGGAATTTATTCAAGAACTAAGAATATGTAATCTGATATACTGCGTGAACCTCTTATTTCGTTATTTAAGTTAATAGATGGGCCTGTTGGTCTAGTGGTTAGCCATCTAGGTGGTAGGGATATTAAGAAGTAATTAAGTATTAGTATCAGTTATCTGGTTTCCTAAGTACAGGCTCTATCTAGTCTAAAATCAGATAACAGTGTGAGAAATTGTGCTCCAAAAGTCACCAAAAAAGTCGCTAAAACATTTCATGTCGCTAGCAAATACGCAAAAGTCGTTATTTCTAGTGACAAAATCATATTCCAGGGTCATGCTCGTCATATCCTTAATTTGTTTATAAGAAAATAATTTCACACACATCACTTGCCATAATATCAAATACTCCTACCGAACAATTTGCGTATTTTAAAATAACAACCTTTGTCTGGGATCATTACAATAATATGCCAAGTTTAAAAGCAGCCTAATGCGCCAAGCCTGAGGCAGTAATAAAATCTAACGTGTCGTACGTACCAGAGTTCTGTGACTTTGAGCTAATTTATCGCTTAAACTTTTTCACGAGAACCATTTGTTAATGTGGAATATTGCGTACAAGTGTGTAGAAATATTAACCCACACGTCTCGCTTTAAGTGGGTAAGTCATGTGAAATAGCAAGAGAAAGCAAATTGACTGGCCGCTACCCAATAGTCAATAGCTCATGGGTTCGATTCCCACCAAGTGTCTGGGTGTTATTTATTTTATAGTATAAAAATATGTAATACATACACTATCAAATACATAATTTTGTAAATAAGAGTATTTGTATCAGGTTTCCATAGAACAGGCTCTGCCTAGTTTCGGATCGACCGTGTGTTGATTATTCCAGAATATTATTTGTTCTTTCTTGCTTATTTTAGCTTGCTTATACATGTATAGTAATGTAAAGTTTTAACATAAATTTTCTCCCCTTGGAATCGTTTACAAAGATGTTTATTACTACACTAGCTGACCCACGCAGCTCCGCCCGCGCTGTGTTTACGTTAACTAAACTTTCAATAATATACATTCGCATAGAATACAAAACCTCCTTTTTTAAAGTCGGTTAAAAACTTGGACCCACTTTGTACTTGCCCTCCGAAGCACGGAGACGTTTAGTTCAAATGGCGTTAAACGGTCACCCATCTATTTGATGACCTTACCTAATGTTGCTTAACCTAATCGATTTCCAAACATTGTTAACAACTGTCTATGAGTGTTCCCTTACAAATATTTATTATAATTATAATGAAAAATTGTTAAAATCGGAGCAAGCGCAATATAACCAAGTACACATTTTGACTTTAGTCCCCTCTCCCAAGGGAACCGTGCCGAATGTCGGGATAAAAAGTATCCTATGTCCTACCTCGGAGTATTAACTCAAATCATGCCAAGCTTCGTTTCAATCCATCCAGTAGTTTCGGCGTGATGCTCAGCCGAGATACAGACAGACAGGCAGACAGAAAAAACAAAATAAATTACATTTTTGGCTTTAGTATCGGTTATAGAATGCCCTCCAAACATAATTTTCAAAATATCTTCAATGTACATAATTGGACCTGTTACAGTTTTATTATAAGTATAGATAGATTTGGGCATTTTTAATATTAATCACTATTAATTACTAAGTGAAAAATAAATATGTATTCTATACTAGCGGTAGAAGCGTACCAAGCATACCGCAGTCTCTAACTTACCAATTCACTGTCAAAGCTTTGTGAAAATACCAAACGAAATACTGCAGGAAATTTGCCTTTATATATTTTACAACCAAAAACGAAGTTGATCAACTATTTTCATTTCCGTTTGAGAAAAACAAAGGAAAGGAGCAATGGAATATGATTTTGTTGGGTTATGTTGTTTCTGTAGATGTAAAACCAGCTGTTTTTTATGAGATTGGATAAAGAATAGCACCCTCCTGTCTCCTCCCGTTGTGTGTCCGTAAGACTAAGGGAGAACAAGAAGACAGCAGCGTCTATATATTGGACTGCTACACTTTGCTCCCTAAGACGCCTGCTAAGCGCGGTGATGATGTCAACCCGCTTATAAGGAGGAGGCCTTTTTTCAACAGTGGACATCAATCGGCTGCTAATGATTATGAAATTCATGTATTATACGAATAGAAAAAGAAGCTTCAAAATAACCTTAATGGGTTCAAAATTGTACGTAACTAACATGTATTTAGCTTGTGAAAGTACTAGGTATACATAATGCATGTGCAGCATTGTGTGAAAATTATTTAAAATATTCTTGTCTACACGAATAGAAAAATAAATTTCAAAATAGTGAGCCATTAACGCTTCAAAATTGTACGTAGCAATCTTGTATTTAGCTTGTGAAAGTACAAGGTATACATAACGCATGTGCAGCATTTTGTGAAAATTATTTAAAATATTGACGGGCCCGTTAGTCCAGTGGTTAGACACCCTGGCTGCTACCCGATGAGTCGTGGGTTCGATTCCCACCAAGTGTCTGGGTGTTATTTATCTATTTAAAAATGTATTTATAAAAAAATTATATAAGTATTAGTATCAGTTGTCTGGTTTCCATATTACAGGCTCTGCCTAGTTTGGGATCGGATGACCGTGTGTGGATTGTCCCAAGATATTATTATTATTCTTGTCTATACGAATAGAAAAAGAAGCTTCAAAATAGTGAGCCACTAAGGATTCAAAATTGTACGTGACAATCTTGTATTTAGCTAGCGAAAGTACTAGGAATACATAATGCATGTGCAGCACTGTGTGAAAATTATTCAGTCTAGACGCTGAATAAGAAATGAAGATATTGATATTCTAATGCCAATTTGTCAGGTGTTTACTTTGCAATCTGTGTTTATGTACTCTGCACCGTTAGACGTACAAGAAATCTTGGTATGTACCATGTTCGCGCATAGTGCTCATGTATACGTTTACTAGCTTGTAGGTTCCTTCTTCAAAGTCGCTGGCTGTTTGGGGTGGGGGGCCCTAGACGTCCTCTAAGTATGGCGGTGACTCCGTCGGCGCGGGCACAACGGCAAGGCACTAAGGGGTTCCTGCTGCATATTCCACCAGAGAGCCCAGGTCCCATGTGCTGGGGCCGTGGGGGTTTCAGTGGGTAAGAATCCCACATACCCCGGTTGATACCACATAGGTCCAACTTGGCAATACTAGTCGCAAACCACACGGGTCCTCAGAAGTTCATTGTAAAAGCAATCGGTTCAATATAACGTATAAAACATGATCCATTCTTTATAGAGCTTTAAAACGTCTGGTCGATGTTATGAACCATTAAAATATCATCTTGCAATATGAGGGTTTCCAATTTATACTTTTAGACTATCGCGTTTTTTTATCAAACTTTATTTTAATCGGGAATTAGCGTGATTAACCTTATATTTTGGCTTGACGTTTAAGCTGGGTTGCACCAGCCGTGGTCACAGGCAGACTGATTCAGCGATATTTCTACCTCGCACACGGAGTTATCTCGATTCATGGAGACTGGAGTCACTAAAGCGATGCTACTTTATTGCAGCGATTCGGTTGACACGATGTCAAAGGAACCTCTAAAACACACGGTAACATTACTTTAGAATAAAGTAAATACAAAATTAAAATTAATAATTAAACAAGTATATCACAATCGTTTCTCTCCGTCGATCACCTCAAATTCTTTCCAGTCTTTACAATTATATACAACTTGGATCCGTTGTGGTCTCCAGCCACGGGTATGCGTGTTGCTGTTGCTCCAACTCCCAAATCCTAACTTGATATCCAATTTCCCCGCTTTCCAGAAACTATTTTTCCAGGCATGCTATCGTTGGCGCAGTAATTTCAAATGGACTCGTAGGTACGTATTTCTAACTCTGAAAATTGAATGGGTGAAAATACACGATTAAAAATTCTGAAAATAACCGCAAGAAATGTGACTTATTTATTTTGTTTTGGGGCATGTTTAAGAGGGTAAGGCGCTGTCCTATTGCCATCGCTCGTCCGATGATGCGATGCGATTTCATCGTGCGATGAAGCATTCGTTCGCATCGCATGATCGCACGAACTTCAATAGGACATTCATTTGTTACAGCCATCGGCACGTAACTTGGCAAGATTCGTTAGATGCGCAGAAGTCATTTTTTAGGTCTCTTTGGTTATCAAGCGGGGCGCGGGGAACAAGGTAACATAGTTCCGGGCGCGCTATTGGTTAACCGGTCGAGCCTCGCTCCCTGCAACTCGCCTAACGTCCCGTTCGCTCCCGAGTAAACATGCGTGCACTAAAATGGTTCAGTTTGTTTTTGTTAAGTATTTGTTACAAGTTTTTGAAAATGTTGTTTTATCACTCTAAGTAGATCCCGACTTTTCATCCTGCAACCCGCCGGCCGTCAAGCATTAAATCAGTAATTACTGTATCACAATATTTTATTTTAAAATACATTTCATATGTAACTTTAACTATAAAAAACATTTATTACACCTCATTATATTTCAATCATTCCTATGTTTTTCTTCTTTTTATGACATGACTAAAAATATGGCAATAAAATTGCAATATATTATATTGACCATGTTTTGTTGCAACTAAGTACAGTTGCGCGAACTACGCCAAAACCTTGCCAACTTACGTGCCGGGGATTATACCAGTATGATTGAACGCAAGGTCGCACGATCATTTTCGTCGGACGCAACGTATCATCACGCGAGCGATGGCGACAGGACAGCGCCTACGTGCCAATGGCGTATAGATTAGAATCTGGGCGGTTCGACCAAGAGTTCAAGTCAAAAGAGGTGCCACTAGTAAAAGTGCATACTACATTTAAAACAATATAATAGACAAAGGATAAAACATTATAATGTATAAAACAAATGAGTGTCTTAGTTTTTTAGTGCTAGTACTTTTAGTATAACTATCGGGGTTCGAGGGGCATTAGGACATCCATTGAGTACAGCGGCGACCCTGAGGAGGACGGCGGCGGGGTTGCGACCCCGCCGCCGTCCCCGTAAGCACAGGTTCCTGGGGGGCTACAATGCACCCCCAGGCGGCGGGCTCAAAGGCAAGGCACTGAGGGTCTCCTGGTGCAGATCCCACCAGAGAGCCCGAAGGTGCCGATGCGATAGCCGAGGGGGTTTTTGTGGGAATCCCACATACCTCGGTCAAGCCCCAATGCTCCCGGGGACCTTTTAAAGAGTTCCTCAGCGAAAAAAGGATACTATCCTGTTTCTAATTTTCTAAATGATTAAATTTTTAAATAAGACTTAAAGATAAACCAAGTATCTGTGTATTGAATAGCTATATCCATGTGACATAACTTTGATACTCTAAGCAATTATAAATTTTGAGATCGCCACGTCCCAGCGCAATCCAATACTAAAATTGTGTTTTTTTGGATGCTCCGAAAATTGTCGTCGTAATTCTGAAAAATTCAATTTAAAACCTTTCGACTCTGGTCAGTTGGAATATTCCGCGGGGATGCCGCTCAGGTAATTCGTACGACTGTGCACCTGGAGTATTCAAAAACTGGGTGCACAAAACCCTGTGTAGACTAATGTGTACCAAAAGTTCAAGAGGTATTCCTTACTGTAAAACTAGTGTTATAAGTATAAACCATCAATTGGTAGAAAAAGACAGAATGTTTTTTAATTATAGTTAACATAAATAATTAATAAAATATTATGGCGCAGTCGGTAGGATTCAAAATGTTTACAAATGCAATGGTTATAAGAACGTTGTTGTCGTGAACGATTCTTTTGATATCTTAAGGCGCTGTCCTATTGCCATCGCTCGTGCGATGATGCGATGCGATTTCATCGTGCGATGAAACCGCTCGCACGATAAGAAATCGTGTCTCCTATTTTAGAGCGAAAAAATACTGAGGCCGAAAATGTAATTTTTTTAATTTTTGTCTGTCTGTCTGTCTGTATCTCGGCTGAGCATCACGCCGAAACTACTGGATGGATTGGAACGAAACTTGGCATGATTTGAGGTCTTACTACGAGGTAGGACATAGGATACTTTTTATCCCTTAATCTAGCACGGTTCTTTTGGGAGTGAGGATTAAAATCAAAATGGGTACTTGGTTATACGCTTGGTCCGATTTTATCATTTTTTCTTTATAATTATAATAAATATTTGTAAGGGAACACTCATAGAGAGTTGTTATCAAGGTTTTGTAATCGATCGGGTTAAGCAACATTAGGTAAGGTCATTAAATAGATGGGTGACCGTTTAACGCCATTTGAACTAAACGGGTCCGTGCTTCGGAGAGCAAGTGGGTCCCAGTTTTTAACTGACTATAAAAAAGGAGGTTATGTATTCGATGCGAATGTCTGTTATTAAAAGTTTAGTTAACTTAAAAAGAGCGCAGGCGGAGCTGCGTGGGTCAGCTAGTACAGAATATAGAGGAACAAAAAAATACCATTTCTGTCATTTTAGTTTCGAACTTTGGAAACTTTTTATTAGTATTTTAATGTAATCGGTAGCACAATGCCAACTTTTTAAAACCACTATACACAGATACCTTCTCATAATTGTACCACATTTATTTTAGGTTTTAGTATTTTTTTTCACACTTTGAAAATCCTTCTTTCTTTCTACGATATTATACCTTTTCTTTGCCTCTCTCTTCCAGTTGGTAAACTTTCCCATAACTCAAATCTTTCTCAACACAATCCATCCATCGCTCTCAATCTTCTAAGTTTTTTCTGCTGTGACGCCTACTTGGTGCGACAGGGATTCTTAGAAGATGTTTCCTCGAAGCCAGTCTACTTATCGCTCTGATATCAACTCTGATATTAGACTTATATGTCTGTAATCCAACACGCAGCGATCTCAAAACTGTCTTGGAGCAAATCAACTTTTTGAACGCATATTGATCTCTTGAGCGCTAAGCTTGTAATTCGAATAAGCCCCGCAAACTTACTGCTGCTATACAATTGAAGAAAAAGAAACCTTATCTGAATGACGGTAAGGTGGATGTAAAAGGTATTTTAATTTTTGCAAGTGAGCAAGGGAGTCGTATTTTGTCAACAAGAATGCGACAAGACCGAGACGGACCTATTTTAATAATGTATGAGAATTCTGAGTTTCCTTTTTTATTTATTCTACGTGGACGTTTATTGGGATTTGTTTAAAAAAAATATAAGCTTTTCGATAAAAAAAGCGCATTAAATATAGAAACTTATTGTCGACATTCCTAATCGAACAAGTGAACGGTTATATTAGTGGTCCCAATACGTAGTAGGGACTTCTAATAACTTAATAGTGTAGACTGTCTAAAAAGAAATCTTTTGAAATTAGTTAAATAGTATGATGTTTTTTTTTGTTGTCACGGGGGATCTTCTAAAGGTCTTGGATCGCTGTAGGCCAACAAAGGTATGTGGGATTCTTACCCACTGAAACACTTCTCGCATCAGCACATTAGAGCATCTGGGCTCTACGGTGGGATCTGCACCAGTATCCCCCATTGCCTTGCTTATGAGCCCGCCGCCGGGGGGCGCATAAATCCCCCGGGGACCTGTCATAACGCTCACAGGGACGGGGGTTGCAATCCCGCCGCCATCCTCCTTGTAGTCTTCGCGGTACTCGATAGACTTCTAAGAGTCACGCCCTAAAGTCCAACGTTAAAAAGTCATGAGCCCAATTCCCACAACAAGGAATAGGTATTCTGTGCATATATTCTTAAGAACGTACTAAAAAAATATAGGAAAGGTCAAATTAACGGATTTGAATGTATTTAACCGACTGGAAAATAAGGAGGACGTTCTTAATTCGACTGTATATATTTCTCATGGAAATCAAACTAATTTTACGGATTTTAACGGATCTTACTGCGTACCAACAATAATAACTAAGAAGACCTGAGGGTACACCGGCATAATTGTGACATAAGGACGTTCAACATCTCAGTCCTCCAGTGACCATTCGAAACGTCGGGTTAGTAAAATCTAAAATAAACCGCGATAAAATCCGTACATGTAGTTTGATTTCAATGTTATTCGGTTAATTAAAAGACAACATTATGTATTATTTCTTTTATTTTTTACTTGAAAACTTTTGAATCAGCACAGCTGTCTTTAATAAAAATATCCGTTTATTATGACCTACTTTCTATGAATCGGTTTTAAAAGAATGGATTTATTGAAACAAAATATTTTCAGGTTATTTACAAACATGTACACTTAAACTAGGTAAAAAACTTCCTCGAAGTTGTCGCCGCACTGGGAGGGAAGGGTACCTAAAAGACTGGCGGCATTACCCCTTTGTATGGCCAAGCTTAAACGTTGGCAGAAAAAGCTATCAGCCCGGCGGTCTCCGGAGACTTCGAAATCGGTTTTTATTTGAATTTTGCCAGATCCTACTTGAATAACGCAAATAATTTATTAAGCTTGTCGTTTGAAAATAGAATGTGCTTTAAAGTCAACGAAGCTCGAAGTGAAGAGTGCTTAAATGCATTTAAAATATGCGCCATGTTATGCCGATAGACAGAGGCATCCCCTTTTGACCGAAATTGTTTTGCCATTCAGCTACTAAAGCATGGAAGTATGTGTACGTTTAAGCCGCAGTTTACGCTAGAATTATATTTTAGTCAGAGTTATTTCTGTTTATACAGAGAGGAAATGCACCACATCGAGACAATTTTTTTTATATATTTTGAGTCAATATGAGAGGTATTTTACGCCATAGTTTTTTTTTATTATCAATAGGTTTGCGCTTGACCACAATCTCACATGATGGTAAGTGAAGATGTGGTCTAGGATGGACCGCGCTTACCCATAAGAAGCCTGTTCACTCTAGACTTGAATACACCCAAGTTATTAAAGTAGTAGTTATTGTAGTAGTAGTGTTGTAACTTGTAGTAGTAGTTATAGTAGTGTTAGTTAGTTATTTATGTTATTATGTGTATGTTTGATGCATTAATAATGCATGCGTTATTATTTGTTGTATTATTAATTGACATCTTGATACTTTCACAAGTAGATACAAAGTTAAATAAGTGGCATTTAGGCAAGTGTTAGTGACAAGTGGCATGTAGTAAGTATAAAAAATATAATATTCAACTGCCGTTATTAGGTGTGTACGTAATGAAGGTATAAAAGAGCTCGTCTCATAAATACTTTTCATTTAATGTTGTCTTTTATTTATACGAATATAACACATTGATATCAAAATTATATCGCGGTTTATTGTAGATTTTACTATCCCGACGTTTCGAAATAATCTGTAAAAGTCGTTCGATCTCAATACTTTTCATTTGATATTTATTTATGTTTTTAAAACCGAACAAAAAAATACAAAGCTTAACAAAACGACGATTGAAATCCTTCTCTTCTCCCTTCTCTTTCATATTTTCCTTCTGAAATAGGTAACAGGATACGAAAAAATAGATTACATGATTTTTTACTTGTTCAGTATTTCGTGGCTGCATGTATAAACATCGTGGCACTCGTACCTATCAAAATTTCGTGGCTGCATGTATACACATCGTGGCACTCGTACCTATCAACATTTCGTGGCTGCATGTATACACATCGTGGCACTCGTACCTATCAACATTTCGTGGCTGCATGTATACACATCGTGGCACTCGTACCTATCAAAAAATCGTGGCTGCATGTAAACACATCGTGGCACTCGTACCTATCAAAATTTCGTGGCTGCATGTATACACATCGTGGCACTCGTACCTATCAAAAAATCGTGGCTGCATGTAAACACATCGTGGCACTCGTACCTATCAAAATTTCGTTGCTGCATGTATACACATCGTGGCACTCGTACCTATCAAAATTTCCGTCGTTTACAAGCTGTTGGCTCTCAAGACGACGGCTAACACAATTTACTGGGACGCTGCGGAGACGTCGTTAAACAGTTTATCGGCAACTTTGTGCTGAACCACAAGAAAGCATGCTGCAACTTTGTCGACTGCCGCTAACCTGATAAATACTTGTCAACTTTGTTTCTTCATAATATTCCGCAAAGCTTTCGCGTTTCATATATGGATATACTAGGAGCCCAGGAGCCATGAAGAGGTCGAGGCGTCTAGAAAGTTTTAGGAATTTTATTTGCCTAAAAAATTACTAAATTATATAATATGTCGGGTTCTCAATAGTTGCCCCGCAACTACCGCTAAGACCTTTTAGGGTTAAATAAATTCTCATGTAGCTGTTTCGAATAACTTTACCCTATACTAGTGAACCGCCCTGCCTCGTTCTGACTTAGGATTGAAACTAAAACTAAATATTTCCATTTAACGGTTTATAGCCTTCCTCGGGTACAGTGCAGTTTTTTCCTAGCAAAGGAATTTTAGAATCAAATTAGCGAATCCAGAGATTCCCTTACGTATATAAAAAATATTTTTATCATCAACAGCCGGATGACATCCACTGCCAAATATAGGCCCCCCTATATTAATGCCATAATCCCTTACGCTTGGCAGGCGTCTTACTGCCGAACCTATATACGTTTGGACACTCGAAGCCAATTAATACTTAATACGCTGATAGTGAATATAATGCGTTTCACGAAAGGGAACTCTTTCGTTCGTGGTTAAGTTGGTCATCCTGTTTGTCAGAGACGATCGCGTGTGTCAAATTTTTTTTTTGTTATTCCAAATTATTCTCTAATTAAACGACAAAATCATGCCTAAGACATTGAGAAGTAGTGAAAGATAACTATTTATAAAGATGAAAAGGTTTTTTGCGCTTGAAAATCTCACCAAAGGACTTTAATTACCTTCGAACAAGTACGATCCTGCGATGCCGCCATTTCAGGTAGGTAAAATAATGTTACCAGGGTCCATGTTTTAATTCCATGTTTTCCCAAGTAAATAAATGATCAAAATTATAAATGGTAAACGATTTATGTCCTCGAGTTATTGAAATGATTGTATTCATTTGCTTCAATTGGCCACAACAGCCAAGCCAAACCTTATAAGAGCATAAAATGATTGAAAATGATTTCTGTCTTTAATTCTATGTATTTAACCTGTATAAATCGCAAAATATAAATTAGGGTACTGCGTATTTACATAATTTTGGACTAATGAATACATCCGTGTGTTTTATATTAGTGTATTTTCCCTATATTCAGGGTAAATATTTTTAAACTTAATGACAACACCTAATTCAATTATGCCAACTTAACCACAAAGGGCACTCTTTCGTGAAACGCACTATAGAGATAACAATTATCTCGTATTCAATAATCGTAATTAATTTTACCTATATGGCTCAGACAGTCGAAATAAATAGATTTCAAATAGAGACTTAATTAGAATTAAAGTTAATTGGGGTTTGTGAGTGCGGCAGTTAGAGATCCCAGTGTACAAATGAATGAATTTTCAATAGAAGATGCTACCGTCTACTTCTTGTTCTCCCTAGAACGCCTCTTACGACACCCATTAGTTAGTTTTTAGATAGAATAATTAAGGATCAAACGAACTTACCCTTACGTGAAGTTCGATCATAATTATGTGAACAGTTCGGTCCTTAGCAACTTATAATGTTTACTTATTGTAGTTATGCGTCCATACTACTAGCCTTGCACGGTGTTATTTAGATTTTTTTTTTTTTTTTTTTTTTTTCGGGTACTTTATTATTTTATCACTTTGCCTACCACCACCACACTGACACTCCTATAAGACGGCCCACCCGTAGTTTATCTTCATTATGTTTAGAGTAGGAAAAACATTTCACATTTTATACTTGGGACGGGTGATATGTAAAAGGGAGGGGAGTATATAAGTTGCTAAGGACCGAACTGTTCACATAATTATGATCGAACTTCACGTAAGGGTAAGTTCGTTTGATCCTTAATTATGTTTCACAGTTCGGTCCTTAGCAACTTATAATGTTTACTTATTGTAGGATGTTTAGAGTGATGATCTATAAAATGTGAATATTAGCTATTATGATTTGGGGAATGTTGTTGGTTGTACATTTGGCTATACTACGCATGCATATTGTGTACTGATACTAAAATATATAACTGTTTGTTTTCCCCAATAAAATAAAATAGAATAGGTAATACAAGATATGCCCTAAAAATCCAAATTCATTTATCTCTGCAATTATTATAATCAAAAAACAACATTACATAATATTATGCACTAGATTTTATATTTTTTTCCTTTTTTGTTTTAAATATCAAATGAGTTTTCTAACAACAACCTTGATACGAGTCTTATAACACTAATATTATATTACACGTAGCCAACAGTAAAATTCAGACGTAAGTATTAAGCCCGTAATAAAGTAGATTATCTTCCCTGACCAATCGTAATTTATACTGCGGAGGAACCGCAAGCAAAATTATCCATTTATAAGGTTAAGTATGTAAGAATAGAAAGGTCGAATCGAGAAAAATCTCGCTTCAAAACCTGTCAACAGTGGCAATAATCATTGTCTTGTAAAAACGCGCAAATGCACCAAGCTTACAAAAACAATTTTAAAGGAAATATGCAAAACCTCACCATTAGACAATGACTGAAATTGAAATCTATTTTCGTAATTATTTTATATAATCAATAACTGAACAATATAATAAGGGTAACATGTAAGTAAATATCAGTTTGTGAACGTAAATGTTCCCAAAGACCACACAGGCCACATAGAATAGATAGAAAAAACCTTAAATTAATTATTTAATTAACATGATGCATAACCGAAACATTATTGAACTTTGACAATAGGTAAGCAATAAATTGTAATTAATGAACAATCCTGTATTAATTTCATCCATAATAGTAAAAGTATCTTTATGATTAATTAGTTGCACTTCAAAGTTACTGCGTAATATATATATTTTTTTTTTTTCTTTTTTGGATAACAAGTATTGGTTCAAGACTTTATGTCACATTTTATAAGTTGAGGGTAGATAAGGAGATATACCCTCCAAATATTATTTATTGTGTCACCTACCCTCATATGTATGGGTCAAGACTTATGTCACATTTTATAAGTTGAGGGTAGATAAGGAGATATACCCTCCAAATATTATTTATTGTGTCACCTACCCTCATATGTATCTACCAGCTGTCAGCTGATTGTAATGTCAATGACCGTTAGCTTATCTCATAAAGGGTATTATGTACAACAGTCATATAATGAACTTAAAGTTTTTATTTTTATTTTATAATATATATACAGCCCGTATGGCGCCAATAACCCTAACGTTATTGCTGATTACTGGTGATAACCACAACCTGAAATTGCGTGAATGTCTTTTCAGTCAAGAAGTATAACTTATTTACCAATCTCGCAGTCAGACAAATAAAGAAGATTGTTAGCAGATCATGGTCGTGATCGGTATTTATTTAGTACATTTAGGTGCTATAGAGGTAGGTAGGTATATACACAACAGTCACAATCTTTAATTAATGCACTCATTAGATATCGAACCTAATTTTAAATGTATCTAGTCATTGTTCCAAAAAGGATTTAAGTTCTGTGTTACAACAATTTTTTTTCTTTATTTTATTTTTTTATTAAATATAGGAAGAACTCGTAAATCCTCCAAATTACAAATATATCTATTTCTGGTGTACTTAATGTATTTTTTTTTTTTAACAAATACGCCAAGGTATGATTTATATTCTGTATAGACAAATAACGCTCAAAATAAGCATGTTCACGCAGACAAATGTGTTTTGCGTGTGAATCGAACCCGCAACCAGGGCATAAAAAAAAATATTAAAATTACCCAACAATTTTTTTTTTTTTTAATTATTAATACTAAGGGATGGTAATAGTGACGTACTAGTAAACACAACTAATATATTTGAACTCAAGAATAGTTCCTATCTCCAAAAATATAGTAACAATCAAAATTAAAAGGTAGTAAACACTAATAATATGGTCGGTGTAAAATTATTTTGTCGATCTCAAAAATCTTAAGAAGCAAAGACATTGAATAGAGAGCGTAAACTAGATAGTTTTGTGTATATTGTAGAAAAAACACATAAGTTACTCAAAACAAACTTGAATGTGGTGTATTACACATTAAAAGGCACATCAAACTTATAAGAGGAATATTCGCAACGCTGGTAGATATATCAGAAAAAATCCAATGAAATATTCAACAAAAAATTACATAAGTATAATCGTATGAATTCTGAATAATAATATCAAAGATCAAACAGGATGTTTTTTTTTTTTTTTTTGAACGCGGTTTATAGGGTTTTATTTATCTAAGTATATAATAATATATACCTTAGATAAAAAAATATTACGTAAATATGATCGTGTTAAGATATTTTATAACACTCACTGTGATTGGACAGGGTTCTTGAAACACCCTGAATATATATATATATATATTTTAGAAAATATTGAAGTTTATAAATTTACTACACAGATTTAAATGTAGTATTCAATCTTTTATAGCAATAAATGTAGAAATTAGAATTATGTATGACAAAAATTCGTCCTTAATATTGTCACATTCAAATATTGCAACTTGTTCATAAAGTTATACCGTAAAGGTAATTAATTTAGCTAAATTGTTATGTTCTCTAGAACAGATTTATCAATAGTTACTTTCCACTAAGTACTTAGGTATTTATAATAAGTGTAGGAGGCGGCCGGCGCAGCGTACTGTCCCATAAGTTCAGAGGCTACTTACTGCAGCTCCACGGTGGCACTCACGGATGCTCCGGCTGTAGGCCGGCCAGGATCTCGTCGAGCTTCAAGCCCGCGGCGGCCAGTCCCCCTCGGCTCTGCTAGATACCACTTTGTAGTACGAACTATGAAGTCTTGAATTCATTCTACTGTGAATTATTATTATAATTATTATTACAAGTTTTTAATTATTTACTCATCTCGTCGAGTGGCGCACGACGCATTCCGCTAATTAGGAGTACCTACACATCGAATTATATCTGACGATATTGTAAGAATCCCAGGCAACCGGTGGATGATAATAGCAAATTATCGTTAATTATGACGTTCCAAGATGGACGTCTTCGTATATTCAACAGTGGAATTTTTCTGGCTAATGATAATGATCGGATTATATGTTCCCAGTTGTATTGGCAGCTTGCATTTACTAAACACAGCGTTAAGTCATAAGTCATAAAAATTACCCGCAATAAGGAATGCGCAACGCATTTATTCGTACATCTGTACATTGTTTGTACAAATGAGACGACACGGCGTGGAAACAGGTATCGTAAAGATAACATCGTAAACATGTCATACTGACATACCAGCAGCAAGACCTATACTCACATGAGCATTGTGTATCGCACAATGACGGTAAAGGTGTTCATTATCTACGACAGAGACGACCCTGGTTGTATTGGAAGCTCGCATCGTATGAACACAGCGAAAGCAACAATTACCCGCTGTTGGGTGTGTGCATCGCAATTAACCGTAAATACTCATATATATACATATGTATACTCACATCAGCAGAGCGGACGTATCGTACTATAACGGTGAACGGCTTTTGTTTAACGCACTATACGGTTAACGTGTTCAACACTACGACAGAGACGACCCTGGTATTGGAAGCTCGCATCGTCTGAACACAGCGACAACGTCAATACCCGCTGATGGGGTGACAACTACCCCTGTTGGGGCATCGCTGTTAACCATAAATGTGTTCTTTATGTACGTGTGAGACGACCCGGTATGGAAGCTCGATTCGTACGAACACAATAGTGCACGACGATCCATTTCCCGAAGCACGAAGAGACGTCCGACGTCACCACCGCGGCGGCACCTCTCCGTTGTCCCGACATCGCGGCGTCGCCTCTCAGTTGTTCGGTTCTTGATTTTCACTTTTTATTTAATACTGAATACACTTGTAGCTTTGGATTGGAGACGTGCGAAGGCTTGAGCACGGAAACAAACAATGAAGATAAACTACGGGTGGGCCGTCTTATAGGAGTGTCAGTGTGGTGGTGGTAGGCAAAGTGATAAAATAATAAAGTACCCGAAAAAAAAAAAAAATAATCTAAATAACACCGTGCAAGGCTAGTAGTATGGACGCATAACTACAATAAGTAAACATTATAAGTTGCTAAGGACCGAACTGTGAAACATAATTATTACATGTATATCAGTTTATTTCATATATTTACAGTTTATTTACAAATATGTATAATTAAACTTGGTAAAAAACTTCGTCCAAGTTGTCGCCGCACTGGAAGGGAAGGGTACCTAAAAGACTGGCGGGATTACCTCTTTCATTATTAGATTAATTTTACTTAGGGCTGATTTTTAATCTCCAGATAAATTTTATTCATCGGATATTGTATTATACCGACAAATTGGAAATGCGTTGTTGTAATCTGTATTATGTACTAGCTGACCCACGCAGCTCCGCCTGCGCTCTTTTTAAGTTAACTAAACTTTTAATAACAGACATTCGCATCGAATACATATCCTCCTTTTTTATAGTCAGTTAAAAACTGGGACCCACTTGCTCTCCGAAGCACGGACCCGTTTAGTTCAAATGGCGTTAAACGGTCACCCATCTATTTAATGACCTTACCTAATGTTGCTTAACCCGATCGATTACAAAACCTTGATAACAACTCTCTATGAGTGTTCCCTTACTAATATTTATTATATTATAAAGAAAAATTTATAAAATCGGACCAAGCGTATAACCAAGTACCCATTTTGACTTTAATCCCCTCTTCCAAAAGAACCGTGCTAGATTCCGGGATAAAAAGTATCCTATGTCCTACCTAGTAGTAAGATCTCAAATCATGCCAAGTTTCATTTGAATCCATTCTGAAGTTTCGGCGTGATGCTCAGCCGTGATACAGACAGACAGACAGACAAAAATTAAAAAAATTACATTTTCGTCCTCAGTATCGGTAATAGAATGCCCTCCAAATATAATTTTCAAAATATCTTCAATGTACAGAATTGGACCTGTTACAGTTTTATTATAAGTACTAGCTGACCCACGCAGCTCCGCATGCGCTATTTTTACGTTAATTAAACTTTTTAACCGACTTCAAAAAAGGAGGAGGTTCTCAATTCGTCTGTATATATATATATATTTTTTTTTTTTTTTATGTATGTTCGCGCATAACTCTGGCAATTATTAACCGATTTGAAAAAATCTTTCTTCCATCCATTCTTCAATCCATTGATTGGGTCCCATAAAAAAATTATTGCTTAGTAATAAGTAGTTCCTAAAAAAACAAGAATGGTGACTGCGCACTGAGAGTTGCAAGAAAGCCTATATAGATGACGTTTTAGTCGCTCGGACTCGCTCGGTCGGACAAAAATGGTCATAACTCTGGCAAATTGCAATAAACTCAATAGCTTTTCATATGCATTGTACATGATGTCTAAAATAGTCAATCAGGATTCTCTACTAACTGCGTATCATGCCTATGTCACGTCAGTATTGAGGTACGGTGTTATATTTTGGGGAAACTCTACCGAGAGAGAAAGGCCTTTCAAAGCACAAAAAAGATGTCTAAGGGCTGTATGCAAATTAAAACAAACGGACACCTGTAAACCATATTTTGTTAATTTAAAAATTTTAACGTTTCCATGTTTGTATATATTTGAAATAATTTGTTTCATTAAAGGTAATATACATGATTTTTCTGGCTACCGTAGTATAAGGTACAAACATAAAATAGGGGTACCTTCACATAAGACTGCAATGTACACAAAAAGCGTTTTTTGTATGGGCCCTAGACTCTATAACAAACTGCCCAACAGTATTCTTGAGATCGAGAACATAGATCTTTTTAGGAAAAAGGTTAGAGACCTACTACTGACTAAGGCGTATTATACAGTAGGTGAATATTTAAATGATACAATTGAAATGTGAATAAACTTTTATAATATATTAATAATTAATAATTCTGAATTAAATTTGACATGATGTGTAACAATGTAATATTAAATTAACAAATTAAAAATAACCTGAACATGTTTGCATGCCTTACTAGGTAGAATACGGTATAGCTCTTATTTATATTGTATATCTCATGAACCTGTATTCTTCTGCGAATAAATTATTTCTGATTCTGATTCTGATTCTGAAATATTTACCAATTTCAATGATTCTTTTTTTATTCGAAAGAAGAAACCACTGTATTGAATCTGTATGAATTTTATTACAACCGGATAAGAACTTCCTGGAGGACCATGAACGATGTGGAGGAATTTATCTGGTAAAAACCATAAAACTGATGTTCTCCATTACATTGCTCTGACAATTATGAACCGATTTCGATGATTCTTTTTTTATTCGAGACAGTAAACTACTATGATGTTTCCATGCAAATTTCATTACGACCGGATATTATTTTCTGAAGAAACATGAATTATGTAAAACTATGTAGACGATAATGTGATCATAACCTACCTAGATAATTTTACGGTTTTCGATGGTTCAATCTTTATATATGAAAATATCACTAAAAAGTTTAAAATAAAATCTTTTTAAAAAAAAATTGAACCGACTTCAATATCACTGAAAAGTATAAAATAATTTAAATATTATTGAAGTTGGTGCCAAATATACACAGCAGGTACGCTAACACCAACTTCAATAATATTTAAATTATTTTATACTTTTCAGTGATATTGAAGTCGGTTCAATTTTTTTTTAAAAAGATTTTATAATAACAGACATTCGCATCGAATACATAACCTCCTTTTTTATAGTCGGTTAAAAACTGGGACCCACTTTTTACTTGCTCTCCGAAGCACGGACCCGTTTAGTTCAAATGGCGTTAAACGGTCACCCATCTATTTAATGACCTTACCAAACGTTGCTTAACCCGATCGATTACAAAACCTTGATAACAACTCTCTATGAGTGTTCCCTTACTAATATTTATTATATAATAAAGAAAAATTTATAAAATCGGACCAAGCGTATAACCAAGTACCCATTTTGACTTTAATCCCCTCTCCCAAAAGAACCGTGCTAGTTTACGGGATAAAAAGTATCCTATGTCCTACCTCGTAGTAAGACCTCAAATCATGCCAAGTTTCATTTGAATCCATTCAGTACTTTCGGCGTGATGCGCAGCCGTGATACAGACAGACAGACAGACCGACAGACAGACAGACAAAAATTAAAAAAAATACATTTTCGGCCTCAGTATCGGTTATAGAATGCCCTCCAAATTAAATTTTCAAAATATCTCCAATGTACAGAATTGGACCTGTTACAGTTTTATTATAAGTATAGATAGATTGTAAGATTGGGTAACGTTTCTTGTTCCCGACTGATATTTTTTATCCAACGATTATAAATCAGCTCTTAATGTAAAGTAGGTATAAATGCCGACTATTTCCGTACCGTAAGCATGTGGTTTACAAATTTAATGACGTACCAAATTCCAGTAATGGTTGGTGCACGATGTTGGCTCATCCATTATGTACAGAGAGCTCGTATATCGGCGGAGTTAAAATATAAGTTAGGTCAACCCTATCTATTACGATCGGTCGGTATCTGTGAATCTTCTGAGCGATGATAGCAAGGGCTTTTGCATTAGAACATTATTAAAATTAAATATCAGTAGGGATAAAAATTTGAGAAGTGTGGTACGCTACTAGGGGTGGGCGTTGAACGAACAGTTTATTTCGACTGTTTTTGTCGTTAACCAATAAAACTAGTTAAATGATTAGCTAGTTTATCGGTGGACTATAAACAATACGTCCAACATCGGCTACTAAACTTTTCGTCAACGGGTATACACTAGTCTTAACTTTAGACAGTTTTATTACTAACGATAAACAGTCTCGTTTCGATGACGGTAGATGTGTCGACGACGAATAACAGCATCCTACAGAATACGCCAGTTTAACGAGTAGCATTGTGTGTGGTGTGAACTGAGGTATGCAGAATTCTTACCCACTTAAAACTCCGCGGCCGATGCGTGAGGCAAATGAGATGGGAACCTAGGTTCTTCGGTGAGATCTGCACGAAGTACCCCTATGTGCCTTGCCTTTGAGCTCGTCGCTGGGGCGCATTATACCCTCCGGGAACCACCGCCGTCCTCCTCGGAGTCGACGCAGTACGCAATGGACGTACTAGGGCCCTCACCCCGATCGTCCAGCGACTCCGAAGGTGAAACGTTCTGTTCCAGTACCAAGTATGGTTGCTAAGGGTATATGTGGAACTTCTCTTCTTGACTGAAAAATAAAAGATTAATAAACAAAAAAATAGGCACTTTAAAACTTTAATATTAGTGTAGTATATTATTTCGAGTAAAGGTTTTATCCTGAAAATGTATTTACCAAACATTGGCAATACTCGCGGTTAATACAAGCTAAATGGAACTATGTTGGTACATTCTAAATGATTAAATCTATTGTCGATTTAACCACTCCGATTATTGGGTGATCCGACCGTTTGTCTAATTTCCATATACCTAATAGTTCGTTGCTAATTGTCAATTTGAATTAGCTATAAAAGCTTTGCGTTAAGCCTCGCATTCAATACAAAATGTTTTTCGAAAATTATAAGTCTTAACACAGTAGATGATACCTAAAATAGAGGAAAAGAAAATGATAAGCCCACTGAGTTTTCTTGATCTTTTCAGTCAAGGCCGCGTTCTGATAGTTTCTTAGATCACTTCCATAGAAGTCAGTTTTTATTTTTATTACAGACTAGCTGACCCGCGCATCTCCACCCGCGCTTTAATTACATTTTGCTCCCCTTTTCTCCCTACTCCCTTGATTTATCTCTCTCCATCTCTCTCTCTTATAAGAAAAATCTAATTCTATGCTCTTTCTCTCCCCTCCCGCTTCGGTCCCCGTCACACTTCCCCTCTTCCTCTCCCCGTTGTCCTCTCTGAACCCTCTCCCTCCTCTCTCTTCTCCCAACTTGCTCCCTCTCACTCCCCCCCTTGCTCCACCAAACTCCTCCGATCACTCACTCCATCACCCTCCCCTCACCCTCTCTTGCACCCTCCTCTCGTTCTATATATCCTCGTCAATCATGGTATCAGCGGCATAAAATATACTTTATAACCTATTCTCAAACCTACCCGCAAAATTTCATACATATCGGTTCACCCCTCTATTTAAAGACCTTGCCTTATGTTGCTTAACCTTATGTTGTTTAACCTAGCGGCATGAAATATACTTTACGACCTATTCTCAGACCTACCCGAAATGCACACAAAATTTCATACAAATCAGTTCACCCATCAATTTCTTGACCTGGCCTTATGTTGCTTAACCTTAACCTAGCGGTATGAAATATACTTTATGACCTATTCTCAGACCTACCCGATATGCACAAAAAAATCATACAAATCGGTTCACCCATCTATTTAATGACCTTACCAAACGTTGCTTAACCTTAGTTGGGGTGAGTTGGGGTGAGTTGGGGTGAGTGAGTGAGTGTGTGTGTGTGAGTGAGTGAGGGACCGACCGACCGACCGACCGATCGACTGAGCGAGAATGAAGTTTCACTTCTTCCGCGCGGAGGGACTCCACGCACGCACATTTTTTGAAGTGAAACTTCTTATGCGACTCCCAAAAATGTTATCACAAGCGTTAAATGATAGGTGATAGGCGTTAAATGATAGGTGTTGCGAGGTGGGAGTGAGTGACTTCGTTGACTTCGTTGACTCCGTTGACTCCGTTGACTCCGCCGACTCCGCCGACTCCGCCGACTCCGCCGACTCCGCCGACTCCCTCCGCCCACTCCGCCGACTCCGCCGACTCCGCCGATTATTTTTTATTATTATTTTAACATTATCATTATTTTATCATTACTTTATCATTACTTTATCATTACTTTATCATTACTTTATCATTACTTTATCATTACTTTATCATTATTTTAACACTAATTTATCATTATTTTATCACTATTTTAACACTATTTTATCATTATTTTAACATTACTTTAACATTATTTTATCATTATTTTAACACTATTTTATCATTATTTTATCATTATTTTAACACTATTTTAACACTGTTTTAACACTATTTTATCATTATTTTAACACTATTTTAACACTATTTTATCATTATTGTATCATTATTTTAACACTGTATTAACACTAATTTATCACTATTTTAACACTATTTTATCATTATTTTAACATTATTTTATCATTATTTTAACACTATTTTAACACTATTTTATCATTATTTTAACACTATTTTATCATAATTTTAACACTATTTTATCATTATTTTAACACTACTTTAACATTACTTTAACTTTTTTTTATCATTATTTTAACACTATTTTATCACTATTTAACACTATCATTACTTTCAGCGGGACTCTGAGCGGGACTGAGCGGGACTGACCGGGACTGAGCGGGTCTGACCGGGACTGACCGGGACTGAGCGGGACTGAGCGGGACTGACCGGGACTGAGCGAGACTGAGCGGGACTGAGCGGGACTGAGCGAGACTGAGCGGGACTGAGCGGGACTGACCGGGGCTGAGCGGGACTGACCGGGACTGACCGGGGCTGAGCGGGACTGACCGGGACTGAGCGGGACTGACCGGGACTGAGCAGGACTGATCGGAACTGAGCGGGACTGAGCGGGAATGAGCGGGACTGACCGGGACTGACCGGGACTGACTGGGACTGAGCGGTACTGACTCGGACTGACTCGGATTCAGTCAGTCCGATTCAGTCAGTAAGTCCGAGTCAATGAAGTGAAACTTCTTAAGCGACTTACGTTCAGCACTCCTTGGGAGGGGGAATAGAATGAGACAGAGCTAGAATGAAGTTTCACTTCTTCCGCGCTCCGACTCCACGCACGCACATTTTTTTTTATCTCTCCATCTCTCTCTAAAAAAGTCTAATTCTATGTTCTCTCTCCTCTCTATTTCCCCTTCCAGTTTCGGTCCCCGTCACACTTCCCCTCTTCCTCTCCCCGTTGTCCCCTCTTTGAACCCCCTCACCCCTCTCGCTTCTCCCACCTTGCTCCCCCTCACTCCCGTTTAATCCCCCTATCATTCACCCAATCACCCCTCCTCAAACCCCTCTCCCTCTCTCTCCTCTCTTGCACCCTCCTCTCGTTCTATATATCCTCGTCAATCATAGGTATCTGGGATTCTTACCCACTTAAACCCCTGCGGCAGTCGCATCGCCACATAAGAGGGGGGCTGGGCCCTCCAGTGGGATCTGCACCAAATACCCCTCAGTGCACATTATAGACCCGGAAACCTAGCTCGTGATCACGCGGACTGGGCTCGCAACCCCTTCACCGTCCTCCTTGGCCGTCGTGGCTCGTCGCCGCCGTGACCCATCTATGTATTGACCTTGCCTAACGTTGCTTAACCTAGGGTAATGAAATATACTTTACAACCTATTCTCAGATTCTACCCAGTATGCACACAAAATTTCATACAAATCGATTTACCCATCTATTTAATGACCTTGCCTTATGTTGCTTAACCTTAACCTAGCGATATGAACAACGTTCGCAGATTTTTTTATCATTGGTGTAAGTATATATTAGTGAAGTTTACGTTACATTGAAGAAGGGACAAATTCCTGCTAACAACAATTTATTTATAATGTAGTTAAGTATTTCTCGTACTAAACTACATGATGATGATGATGATGATGGTTATTGTGGATTATCCATAAGAGATAAACATATACCATCACGGACTTTTTTGTAGATCTTATTAAGGTGTACAATATTGTAGTACATTATTATGATCTATCTCGTAGGGTTCAGACAGAGTTAGCAATGTAAGCGCAAAAAAATTTACGACATCACATTAGAAACCTCTAAAATTATTAGTGTTGCTCTACTATTTTATGCATGTATTATGCATAAAAACCTTCCTCTTGAATCACTCTATCTATTAATAAAAACCGCATCAAAATCCGTTGCGTGGTTTAAAAGATCTAAGCATACATAGGGACAGACAGACGCGGCGGAGGACTTTGTTTTATAATACACACATCAAAAGTGTCTAGGGATCAACATATATTTTTGCAATAACTTTTCTCCTGATTGATATTAATTAAAATTTTCTTTAAGGATTCATCAAATAAAGTGTTTTCGTTTGTCACAGTAACGATAAACCAAGTCACCTTTGCATTAATAAAGAAATTTGCCATTTTCCTAATAAAGGGATTTTTGACATTTGAACCACTAACACAAAAGTTCGAAAAAAAGACTGAAATAACAGTTTTCTTTAAAATTTTATTGGGTAACTTAAACAATTAATAATCCGTGTTTCTACCGCGAACACTAACAACACAAGAACATCGGTTTGGCATACTCAGAATGAGTTCATCCAAATCACGCTGTGGAATGGCCGCCCATGTTCGTTGCAACAACAAAAAAAGGTCTTCTTGCGACTGGATACCCTCCATATTCGGCAGAGCTCTTCTCTGTAGCATATCCCATGCATGCTCAATCGGGTTCAAGTCTGGCGACTGAGCAGGCCAGGGCAGGACATTGATGTTAGCTGCGGCGAGAGTCTGTCTTACAACTCTTGCGGTGTGCGGTCGTGCATTATCATGCATTAACTGAAATAAGGGACCGATTTGCACTTGTAGAGGAACGATGACGTCTGATACAATCGTCTCAGCATAAATTTGAGCGTTGAGGTTGCCTCTGATCCAAATCAACTCAGTTCTTCCGCCGATCCAAATACCCGCCCATACCATGATGGTTCCACCATTATAAGGATGGACTTCCTGGCAGGATTTTAATCGCTGTTGGCGTCCAGGGGTTCTCCAGTGTCGTATACGTCTTGTATCCGGTCTCATACCAAAACGAGACTCATCAGAAAAGCACACGAAACGCCATTGTTCTTCTGCCCAATTTCTGTGTTAAAGAGCCCATTGATATCGAATCCTACGATTGTGCATTGCTATAGGTGGTACCCGTAGCGGTCTTCGGGAATGAAGGTTCACTTCATGCAAGCGGTTTCTGACTGTTTGGTCGCTAATTAAGTTCCCTGAAGAGTGATGAAGCCTCACGGCTAACATCATGGCAGTTATTGTTGGAGCTCTTCGAGTTAAGATTTGAATATATCGGTCTTGTCTCCGTGTGGTGCAGCGATACCGTCCTCCATGGCGCTCAGCCACGGTACCAGTGCTTCGGTAACGTGTCCAAAGTCGACTGATAACACTCTGACTTGTATTCAGAGCTAAAGCCACAGTACGTTGCCGGGAACCAGCTTCTATCATTCCCACGGCTCTGAGCATTTCTTCCCTGCTTAAATGACGTCGCCGCTCCATAATAACGTTGGTTTTAATCAGTAGTAGGGAAACAGTAGCACTAATAATGTCTTCAATGCGTTGTATGTTTTTATAGGGAAAATATTGACAGCTGATTTTCATCTTTTACTCGAATTTGATTCACAGTTCCTGATTCAAATTATGAAATGCACCAAAAAGGATCCATATAAATTTATAAAATCATAAATTTATTACAAAGCCACATCTCAATCTCAAGAAATCCGCTTAAAAATGCTTGATCCCTAGACACTTTTGATGTGTGTATGTATAGAAGATATAGAAGAAGATTAAAGTTCTATTTTATTTTTATTTTTTTATTTATTTATATACCAACAGTACACTTATGATTAAGTAACATTACAACGTTCACAGTTAATATAATTTCTGATAAGTGAACCTATTACAGGTATAAACAACATTGTCGATAATATGCTTGCTTGTGTTCTATAAAGTATAAATAGTTAAAGATTATTAAAATAAAAAAATATTGGAAATGATTAAATACAGGAAAAATATTAAAATAAAAAAGAATATCTAAACAAACCACAAAAAAAAAATTGTATCAGTGCATTAGGACATAATGACTATCTAGTCGTTTCATATACGAAGTAGTTTCAGCACTTTCTTTTTGAAGGTCGGTAGCACATCGTGAAAAACGTCTAAATCTGATGATGGTTTAGCGTTAAGACAATTGTACTCGTTACACATTCTTCTGATTGGTGAGTTCAAACCGAGGTTGGACTTGACCGGTTTTATACAGAAGCTTTTGGATATAGGATAACGTGGCAACCTAGGGGGCACACTCAGCGTTACAAGTTCAAGAAGATCACTACAATTGATCCTGTTGTTGAGAAGCTTATGAAGAAAGCAAACATCGCCTAGAATGCGCCGCGAGCGTAAAGTTTTAAGGTTGAAAAAAGAAAGTCTAGTATTGTAGTCGACGCGATGTGAGATTCCAGGCGATATAAATGCCATATATTTAGTAAAGGAGCGTTGGATTTTTTCCACTCTTTGCGAGTGGACACTATAGAATGGGCTCCATACACTAGATCCATAGTCCAAGTGACTACGGACTAGCGAATTAAAAAGCGTTATTTTGGTCCTTGCATTCTTAAATTCCTTGGTGTTTCTCTTCAAGAAGCCAAGCATTTTAGCAGCTTTACTCACTACATGTTCGATGTGTGCGGTAAACCGAAGTTTACGGTCTATTGTAACACCCAAGTCTTCTATAGTGATTGTATGTTCAATTTCACCGATAGATAGCGCTGTTCATAATGTAAATCACGCTAACATCGTAAATTACTGTCTAATCATATTCGATAATGAAAGTTCAAACTTCTTCGCATCTTTTATTGTTGCGACTGTAATACCTATACACTACCTGGACTTGAGGAGTTTCATTAAAATTTCATGAACCCTCAGGAGGGTGTTGAGCCCTGAGCTTGAAGCGTTTTTTGGGAGCGCTGTTCATTGTGTGTATTGTGAATTGTAGTTATACATTGTATAGCGTTAGATTAGATCATTTCGAGTCATTTTAGGTCTTTTACCTAAAAAAAAAAAAAAAAAAAAATAAAATTTGCAAAAAAAAAAAAAAAGTTTAGCAATTTCGTATTCTCAATTTCTACCTACCTATACAAATGTAGCCTTGGTGGTGCAGCGGACCTAACTGCTGGCTTTTAAATGAAATGAAATGGTATTTTTCCCTTGCCTATTTCTTTCCTAATCTAGTTTGGACTCGCTCGGGATGTAAATCCCGAGCGAGATTTTAACTTTTCAAAGATATAATGTCATATTGCTATCAGCAAAGTACTTAGAACAATACAGAAATCTAATGAAAATGTCCTGGGTGTACCGGACCGGCTTACCCCTTACAAAAATTGACCCTTCGCCACTGCCATATCTTATGCAAACTAAATGTCTGCTCAGTCCCTATTGTATATAGCGTAATAATAGATATCTTAATGATTAACTGATCAGTTTATAATTACCCTATTCACATACAAAGGAAATTACGTGGTAATATGTGCAAGTAATGTTTCACTGCTTAGCCCATATGAAACATAGCGTGATGTTTTATATACCAATTTATACCCCTACTTCTACACAATACATCAGTGAAAGTCCTATCAGAATTCATCCACGGGTTTTCCAATGATACTTGGACGAACAGAACGACAGACAGACAGACAGACAATAATGCCAAAAAAAAAATTGTTTTGGCCTCTATGTCGATAGTATAGTATCCCAAACATAGAAATTTTGGAAAAATATTCAATGTACAGAAAGTGCTCTTTGAGTTTTATTATAGTATAGATAGATTATTAGCATCTGTTACTAGCAATATATATTAAAAGCTTAATAACAATTATGAAGCTTCTAAAATGTCTAAATTACTGATAGCTGATGCCGTAGCATCTTATATGCCAAGCCTCTGAGGTCGAGATCCCTTGGCACAGAACTACAGTGAGTTTGGCGTTCAGCCAGTCAACCTATATGCATATTATGCATTCCTGGTTATTTATTCTAAAAAATTATAATGCTCTATAATTAAAAGGAGAGTTCCCAATTCGACTGTAATATGTGTTTATTTATGTTACCTTAGAATGATACAAGCCCAGAAACTGAGAACATGCACACCCAGTGAGGCAAGTAAAACCAAGCCGTAACGACTCGGTACCGAACAGCCCGCGTCAGTGTGTTAGGCCGAGTCGTAGAGCTAGTAGCTGGAATAGCAGTTTTATTCTTAAAAATAAATAACAACTTCAGGAAGAAGCCATTCCAATTTCCCTAATTTTGGGAAAAAGCTGATTCTGCTAACAAAATTATTTACTTACTAGTGTGCGTGTCAGTTCAATGCGTAGACAGGTTCAATGATATTGGGCCTCAAACGAGACAGTTTTTTCGTATGAAACTATCCTTCTGGCCGTTACAATTCTAAGTATCTCACCATATCCGCATATCTCCGATTTTATTGACGGATTTGTAGTATTTTTTTTATTTGAAAGAGTTACTATCCAGGTTTCCAAATCTACTCCCAAACAGATTTGAGTAACAAACAATATGTGCGATAGATGTCGGTTTCAAGTAGTCAAAAAATAACTAATTATTCCCATGTCACGATTCCATTCTCAGGTCCGACACAATCGTAAGATAAAAGTCAGGCTGGAGTTAGAAATGTGGTCAATAAATGGCGACAGCTTTCCCACGTTAGATAATTACATTGTTCACTAAGGGAAGAAAGTGGCCGATTACCAACGATGCGGCGATGCAGCCGATCATGGTAAAGATAGATAGATAGATAGATATACTCTTTATTGTACACAAACTCACCTACACATAAAATAAAACACATAAAAACACTTAAAAACTGAAATATGTAGAAAGGGCGGCCTTATCGCTATTCGCAATTTCTTCCAGGCAACCTTGGGATGAAAAAAAGAGAGAATAAAACATAAAAGCACACTAACTAATTAATAGCCTATTCACTCTAGCCTTGAAGATACCCACATTACCTATAATCAGGCGGGAAAACCGACGCAGGTAAACTATTCCAGTCTGTAGCTGTACCTACGTATTATAAACGATAAAGCAAATCACTTATTCTGGACTGATGGGACATTCACAACTGATAGAAAGGGGATGGTGGAATCAAGTCATGTAATTCTTGTGCACACTCTCCAAAATGTAACATAAGGAATACCAAAAGGCTTGTTACTCTGAGTATGTGCTCTAGGCTTTGTGAGTCCTTTCTTCGCGGTATCATCTGCAGTCGAAAGATGTCCACAGCAGTACAAGGGTCTTAGAAGGGAGTGGTTGCCATGATCCCCATACTTGACAGGCATCTTGGCAATTGCAGTATAGTTGGTAGGTAAAGATACTGCTGTCCGCCTTCTGGGTGGGTGGGAAAGCTGTAAGTGATATTCTAACTCGGATATCGCACGGGCTGTATCGCGGTATAAGAGTATAGAAATACCACTTTTGGGTAGTAAGTTCCTTAAGCAAGGCACCGTCCAGATAAGTACCACCGCAGTACCATATATTCTATCGCCAAGCAGTATTCTCAGCAATATTTAAAATCATTACTATGTTTCGGTGTTAAGCTGGTGCAATTACCAACCACAAAACTTCGAGCATAATAATATGGTTTAATGCACTAAGGCCACAAGAGACTAAATACATAATATCTCAAGTGACGAGCAATGGTACCATCAGGCGAAGGTCTAACCTGTATCGTAAAGCATAAAAACTATATCTAAAAAACGGAATAAACGTGGTCGGCAATAATCCTTTCAAAGTTACACTTAGTTAAAAAACAATTTTGTTTTATACTCTTGTCAGTAACTACAGGGAAGCCGCATTACTGTAACGTGGGACCGGCTTGGCAAGAACCTCGGTGTTATTGGCGACCGGCCAATGAATCTCCGCGTGGTCTGTGCGCTCCTGGTACATTTTTGTACATATTTCATATTAAAAATAAATTTTATTACTTATATGCAGTATTGCTAGGTCCAAACTAGGTCAGCATATATGAATCTATAATATTTTATTAAAAGTGTATGGAACTATTTAGGATTTTCATAAAATAATGTGTTCTAAAGTTTTGGAAGAGCACTGCGAAAAGATCTGCAAAATACAGCAGCCAAACTAAGGAACCTCATACCAAAATAAAACAAAGAAAAGACGAACGCACAGCACTAGTAAGCCACATAAAGTTACCAAATCACAAAATAGTGGCCACAATGTACACTTTCTTTGGTAAACCCAAAATTTTACCTCTTAAATAAAAGCAGCCTATTCAATTTTCTCACGAAACACTCACTGCACTGCATTTCTATCAGCACATTTCTTTTAGAGAACATAACAGATTTCGTCCAAAAAACGTCCACGAAATTTCATTGCGAAAACTACGCTATCGACCGTACATCTTAATTCCCCCTTTCCGATATTACGGCCTGGAGGCCACTTTTCTAAAAACCAATAAATATAATAGCGTCGGATATCCGACGAAATGAAAACCAATCGGGTACGGGAAAGTTACATCCAATATTTCGTATTGGACTTAAATTTTCTGATGTATCGGTGATTACTTTTGTACGATCTCGGGGTTTTGTGTGGCGTTACTTGCCATAACAATATAGTAGTCCACCTAATGTAGATAGATTTAACATTCGCGCCTATACAACGTGTTACAAAATACCCCGTAAAAATATAATTAATTATCAAAGCCAATAATTTTGTCAACCCTAGTAAGCTGTCTTGTCAGGGAACCAGATTATTTAACAGATAGGCCTACGTACCTATTTAACCTAATAGTTGTCTACTTTAATAGTTTTTCTATTTTTCATACATAAATGTTTGCTGCCAATATAAGGATGTCATTATACTCAAGTACTGGCTTCAAACAACGTCAAGTTGAAAAAAATTTAGTCAATTTCAAATCCGTTGACGTTTATTTTGAAAAAGTAAATAAATTTTTGTCGTTCCGCGAATTAGGTAGAAATGTAGGTACATTCTGCGTAGTTTATTCTTTAATTTTACTGAGATAGGGTTTGCACATCATTGAAAATAATAACACTAACTAATTAAGTATATCTTTTACGGGGTATTTTGTAACACGTTGTATAAGGCATTAATTTGCTTAATGCAGATCACAACCTTATACCAGTCAAGTCCTGAAAAGATATCGGGATATACGTAAGGTTCGCAAAACTCAATATATTGTTTAACCCAGCAAATAAGACCCAATTAACCCCTACGCTACTAACTACTGAAGGTCAAACAGATATGGTTGCATCAAAAAGAACCCTATAGTACTGGTTGGACATTTTATCCGATAGCAGGGGCAATCAGAAACAAAATCCGGTGCTCATAAAAACCTAGATCGGTAATGGAAATATCGAATTACCGGCTGCAAGCGATACGAATTGATTTCGCAAATCGAATAACGGTGAGCATCGAGCACTGGGTCCCAAGCGAGACGGCTGTATCTATTTCATACAGGGATATCTGAAACAAAGAAGCTTAAGTGAAGCCAAGTTTAAAAAGTGCCGCATTCACGAACGTCTATTAGTCACCACATAGTATATAAAATCTTTAAAAAAAAAATAACTTTTTAGTGATATTTTCGTACATAAAGATTGAACCATTAAAGACTGTAAAATGATCTAGATAGGTTATGATCGTCTACATACTTTTACATAATTCATGTTTCTTCAGAAAAAAATTATCCGGTCGTAATGATATTTACATGGAATCATCATAGTAGTTCACTCTCTCGAATAAAAAAAAAATCATCGAAATCGGTTCATATTTGTCAGAGTAATATAATGGAGAACATCAGTTTTATGGTTTTTACCAGATAAATTCCTCCACATCGTTCATGGTCCTCCAGGAAGTTCTTATCCGGTTGTGATAAAATTCATACAGATTCATTACAGTGATTTCTTCTTTCGAATAAAAAAAGAATTATTGAAATTGGTAAATATTTGCCAGAGTTATGACCATTTTAGTCCTTAAAAAATCTTTTTAAAGAAAAATTGAACCGACTTCAATATCACTGAAAAGTATAAAATAATTTAAATATTATAGAAGTTGGTTTTAGCGTACCTGCTGTGTATATTTGGCACCAACTTCAATAATATTTAAATTATTTTATACTTTTCAGTGATATTGAAGTCGGTTCAATTTTTTTTTAAAAAGATTTTATTTTAAACATTTTAGTGATATTTTCATATTTAAAGATTGAACCATCGAAAACCGTAAAATTATCTAGGTAGGTTATGATCACATTATCGTCTACATAGTTTTACATAATTCATGTTTCTTCAGAAAAAAATATCCGGTCGTAATGAAATTTGCATGGAAGCATCATAGTAGTTTACTCTCTCGAATAAAAAAAGAATCATCGAAATCGGATCATAATTGTCAGAGCAATGTAATGGAGAACATCAGTTTTATGGTTTTTACCAGATAAATTCCTCCACATCGTTCATGGTCCTCCAGGATGTTCTTATCCGGTTGTAATAAAATTCATACAGATTCAATACAGTGGTTTCTTCTTTCGAATAAAAAAAGAATAATTGAAATTGGTAAATATTTGCCAGAGTTATGAGACCATTTTTGTCCGACCGAGCGAGTCCGAGCGACTAAAACGTCATCTATATAGGCTTTCTTGCAGCTCTCAGTGCGCAGTCACCATTCTTGTTTTTCAGGAACTACTTATTACTAAGCAATATTTTTTTTATGGGACCCAATTAACGGATTAAAGAATGGATGGAAGAAAGATTTTTTCAAATCGGTTCATAATTGCCAGAGTTATGCGCGAACATACATAGAAAAAAAAAAAAAATATACAGACGAATTGAGAACCTCCTCCTTTTTTTGAAGTCGGTTAAAAAGCGACATAAAGTCATATTATTGGCATTCTTGCAGGTTTCCTGCGCAGTCGCCATTCTTGTTTTTTCAGGAACTACTTATTCGTAAGCGATATTTTTTTATGGGACCCAATCAATGGATTGAAGAATGGATGGAAGAAAGATTTTTTCAAATCGGTTCATAATTGCCAGAGTTATGCGCGAACGTACATAAAAAAAAATATATACAGACGAATTGAGAACCTCCTCCTTTTTGAAGTCGGTTAAAAACAAAGTCGCTTCTCGCTGTCTGTCCCTATGTATGCTTAGATCTTTGAAACTACGCAACGGATTTTGATGCGGTTTCTTAATAGATAGAGTGATTCAAGAGGAAGGTTTATATGTATAATACATGCATAATATAGTAGCGAAACACTGATACTTTTAGAGGTTTCTAATGTGATGTAAATAAACACATTTATTTTTTTTGCGCTTACATTGCAAACGCTGGGTGAACCCTACGGGATAGATCAAAATAGGTACTACAGTCTTAGAATAATAACGCCTAGAACGATAGTTTCATACGAAAAAACTGTCTCGTTTGAGGCACAATGGCATAGATGTAGGCGTAAGTCGCGCGTATTGACGCTCCGCGACACGCACACAAGTGAGCAAATAATGTTGTTAGGGGAATCAGATTTTCCCCAAAATTAGGGAAAATGGAATTGCTTCTTCCTGAGGACATTATTTAATTTTTAGAATAAAATTATTATTATTGCTGACAGTAATTAATTACTTTTTAATTTAAAAGATAAAAATCTGAAATAACAAATCTACGATCTAAAAATCTTGTGTCACTGTTTTTGTGGTCGCACTCCTCCGAAACGGCTCGACTGATATCTATGATTTTTTTATGTATACTTGTTAGGTGTGAGAATAGGTCGTAAAGTATATTTCATATCACTAGGTTAAGCGACGTTAGACAAGGTCATTACATGGATGGGTGACCGTTTATTGCCATTCGAAAACGTAAGCGTGCGCGGATCATCTAGTACTTAGATAAATCTTTTTTTATTAAGCAAATTTAGGGTAGCAATTTTCCTTTTATTGGCAACATTTCTTATGTTAGGGTTTGCAATTTTGTAGAGATTTATCGCCAATTATTTAATTCTTTATTTTCATTGTTTAATATTTTAATATGCTGGCAACTACTTTTAGAGTACTGACAGAAGGCTATTCAATTGATTCGTAGCGCCGGCCAATCACGGGGCCGCATTAAAGAGAACTGATGCGGGCTGTGATTGGTCGTTGTGAGACGTTTGGGGGTTTTGTTTTCGGGTAGGGATTTTTACCGATAAAACCATGGTTGGGAGCACAATACGGGTATTCGAGTGTCAACCACGAGACTGTTAAGAGTAGGAAGTAACTGTTTATTGTGAATTTGATTTATCTAATTTATTGTAGTCGTGTATATCCAGTGTACAAAGTGTGTTGTAATAAAAGTGATTTATATTCTGTGATGATATCTTCTATTATTCTCCTCGGAGCAAGGTCGTCCTTATAGATCAGAAGTGGCTATCGCAACTAACTTCAACAAAACGTAAGTACACGCCCAAATCTACAATTTTTAGATAAGAAGTGTTTTGAATTAAGTAATCTTTGTCTTTTGAATTAGTTTGAATTGATATTTATCTCTACGCGTTGTAGTTTTTCTATATCGGTTTGCTGCTTAAAATTTATCATCGTGCATTGTGATTTCTAAATGAAATTTGAAGGTACCCGCAATACCTGGAAAAATAAAAATTATCTGTAAGTGATTATCTTGTAATCTTTTGCGAAAATAAATGAATTAAACCGTATAAGTATAATCCGCTATTTTCTGCAAATAAAAACAGCTGACGGTAAGACGGAGAAATTTCAATAGGTAGTCCAATGATTGACAGATACATCCATACCAATTGTATTCTTATAAAAAAATACATAGGTATGTAACAGTTTCGGATAGTCTATAACTAATAATATAATTGGGAGATTGTATTTATTTCTTGCATGATATGGAATAATATGGAAGATGATAGCAGTGTCTGTATTGTATCGAATTATATCTGAAGTGCGCAGTATTAGTGTCAGATTGCAGTATTAGTAATGTATTATGGTCTCATCGGTTATTATTGGGTGACCTGATACCAAAATATTCCTACAGTGTATGGCAGTGATTGTGTTAGGTAGTCGTCAATCTGTTTTCTTTTAACTACATAGGTAGTAATTTTAGCTTGCCTATATAAAATGCTCTCTAATATTTACAAGCTACCGTCATAATACGATACACGTGTAAGTCTGTAACATAATATTCACACAACCTTTTTGTTGCGAGTCGAGCGTGAGCTACGGAATGACGGCCACGAGGATGACTAAGGTGGATCGGAATCAGCGTTCACAATCACGGCGGGACAACGACCGTCGTGGAAGGAGCCATCGCAATCGGTCCGCTGACTGCCGGTAGCACAGAGCCACGTGTCGACGCGGGACAATCTAACAGGTCCCGTAGTCCTTCATTTTCCAAAAAAAAAAATGTTTTCGATATTTTTAAATGCGTTAGGGATGGTGTTGCATCTTCCCAGGACGCAAAAACCTTATATAATATTAGATTTTGGATCCTTGAACTCAACGCATGCATACTTTGTTAAATTAATGATATTTGTTTATCAAGTGTGCATCGCTATACGGGAGGGTGATAGAACTATCACTGATTTTGGTACTTTGAAGTTCTAGGATCTGGCCGAGGTCTGGTAGTTCGATTCTATTGACCTGGTAGGAATGGCAAGAGAAATTACTGTTTGCTTTTCCTTTCGAGCAGAACATAGCCGGGTCTTATGTCTTGAAGGGGGGCTACTTAGGAGTCTTAGGACGAAGGAGTAGGTACGAGGTTTATTATGAAGAATTGACACACAATCAGCGTGATATTGTAGGGAAAACGTGCGGTAGTGTATTATTCACAGATACAACTATCAAACTTTGAGGTCTGGTTCCCTGGCATCGCGATGCTCATATCCTGATCTGCTCTTGCAATATCTTTGTGGCATTAAATATCATCAGTCCTGTTGCTGACTGTTGCTGACTGTTCCCCAGTAAGTTCCCCAATATGAATTACTGGTGCTGTCCTAAATCTATTAAAATGCATTGCAAAAAGCGACTTGTATAGGTTTAATTAAGTCGGAATAGCCGAGCCGAGCGTTACTCAAAACTTATGAATGAAGTACGGAAAATAGGACTCTTCACCGCCTTTGTACCCTTTGGCAGTGACTCCACTTTAACGAATGGATAGGTTGTGCAAAAATTAGGACTTTGTCTAATCATCTCTCATCGGTTTTACAAAGGACAATGCCCATCTGTGCCCCAGAAATGCCCAGAGAAAGTATATTACAAGATTGCTCTAATAAATAAAATTAGAATTATGTTGTTAATTTTAAATCATATGAAGCACTAGATAAAAAATAATAATAATAAGACGTTCTTGTTAACATTGCAGTACCAGTGTATCTAACGAAATTGTTTTCACATACATATTGACATTATACAATGGGGACAGACTAGATAATTCCAAATAACTGACATGTTTGTCTGATAACATACATATAAGTATATAAAAGAACACTGATCTGGCTTAGCTTATGTGATCATGAAGTTCCTAGTGAAAAACTAATAGCAATGCTGTCTGTGAACGATAAAGTAAAAAAAAAACCAGTAGGAAATTATCATGTTTAATGTCCAATATCATAACATTAAATCTAGATAACATATACATACTGCTAAAAAGTTATCTTGTGACATAGTGCAATTTGCATTGCTGACTTTCAGCTCCATACTATGGGCATGGTCCTTTGTTAAGTCTGGGTATGTTATCACCTCAACTATGCATAGACGTTACTGCCCAAGTTGTATCAGGGGGTGGTGAATTGCACGAACATACTTAATCGCTTATAAAAACTTGACTCAGTTGCAATTTCTTGATGTAGGTAATAAATTCTCCTTAACCTGAGTTAGACAAATGAGTGAATGTTCCCTTACGGCTTGATCAGTCGATGTCTTTGGGTTGTACGGCTCAGCCACGGTATTGGCTGATTGATCTACCATTTAGTAGCAGTTTTGAAAAAAAAAAAAAAACGCATTGCAACTGAATAGTACACATGAGAGTAGAAATAGTAACACATGTCTAAAGGACGTATCAAGCTAAGTGCGGACGTGTTGATGTTGTGATAGTGCAATCATCAGCCATATGTCGGATCTTGATAGATTTTGTATTTTGTCGTGCGGAAAGTGCAATTTTCTGACAAGGCCATAACGGGACCACCGTCAAATGTAGTCACAAGCACAGCATTATAATAATCAGGCTCGTGTGTCTGAAGATAAGCAACGTCTATTAGACATACTGAAACTCTAAATATTGTCGACGTCCCTCCATAATTTAGGACGCGCAAACATCACGAGTTGAATAGTTACCACTCAAACAGGTTGTCCCATCACGAACGCGAAGGCCCGTCTCAAGCTAGTCTTTGCTTGTTCGTAAAAGGGATGGGTAATTTAGGATGTGCATAGATTATCGGCTGTTAACTTGAAATTATCTTATTCCTGTCATTGAAGTCTAAATGCCTCTACTAGCTGCACAGGCCTGTCGTCGGTATTACCCGTAGTGCTGTTCTCTAAGCAGCAAGGGCTCGAGCTCGATGCTACGACAGTGGCTTGTCAAGTTTTCGTGTTCACTAAATTTGCTTAAGCAACACTACCGCCACGAGGGTCTAATAGTTTAACGGTCAGCTCTACGTTGAGCAGAAATTCGATAGTGAGTACG
Organism: Furcula furcula; assembly: GCA_911728495.1. Classification (NCBI taxonomy): domain Eukaryota; kingdom Metazoa; phylum Arthropoda; class Insecta; order Lepidoptera; family Notodontidae; genus Furcula; species Furcula furcula. The sequence goes on along the minus strand of OU452257.1, from coordinate 20,762,604 downwards.
GATCCCTGCGGCGTTAGGTTCTACGTCTAATTCGGTGCTGGCTCGACGTCTAGCATGCACTGCTACAATAATTTGGGTTGATAGCTGGGTTCCGATTTCTGAGTAGAGCAAGCATATCGTCGCTTACTATACTATATCATAGACTTTAACAGAAGCGAAGAACCTCTACTCAGTTGTAAAGTTTAGCTGTGATTTTCTTTCTGCGAAAGTTTAGGGTTATCTGCTAGGTACCGTATTTTAATAATTACCGGTTAGTGAGCTGCATTCCACATTTCTGTACCGGGGTTAATTCCGAGAACCTTTAGTAGGTGTCTATATGTGTAAACTTTGCAAGAGGTCGATTGTTCTGTAACATAGGACTGGTTCTAAAGTGAGCCATGTCGCCAAATAAGCTACCGCGAAATCCCGTAGCCGTCAATGTGGAAGCCTTTTCTGACCAATTTCTGAGTGTAATAACAAACTTTAGTGACTACTGGTTGCACTGTCCAACTGGGATACCAATCTGTAGGATCAAAAGTATTAACAGCGATTGTGATGAAAAGTGCCTAAATTACATAAATAACTACGTTTTAAAAGACTGTCAAGTATTATGTTATGTACATGGTAATAATAGCAGTATTCGATGGGTAGTTCTGAGGGATGCGGTGTGGCAACTGTGTCGTATGAACAGGTATGAACCACGGCGACATTGAATATTTCAGTGTCAAAAGAAGACCTTAGAACTGACAATCCTGGTTCGTCAGAAAATAATGTTAAAATAAATAGATTCATATCGTTTATTACATTCCATAATATTTACAAGGTGGTTATTGGGTGGTTATTTATTAAATTGGTAGCTTAAAGCTAAGTATAATTATGGACCATGTAGGGCCACAAAAAAAAATGTTAATAAAATTAAAATTATGGTACAATATCGTTGGTATATACGATTAAAGTATTAATAAAATAAGAAGCGATTTATGTATTGGCAAATAAAAAAAAGGTATAAACGTTTGCATAGAATTCTCTTATTAAAAAAAAAACATAACTTAAAAGCGAATTACTCCGCAATGTCACAAAAACAAAAGTAGTGGTGCTGTTTCATGATTTGCATGTTGACCACCTTGGGCCCTTCGTAAGATCTAAGTGAGGTTATACTCACCTACTTGTAGTTATGGGTGTGTTTACCTGATTGATTATACCTGTCAAGAAAACAAACAATCTGTGTTCGTTTTTGAAGATTATAATTTACACAATTAGTGTCGATCAGGGGATCGCTTGGCAAGCGATCGCTGTAGTTATTCTGCATCACATGCTTTCATAAGATTTGAACACTGTTTAGTCGGTGTTGACGGTTAGTTGGAAGGGTTCAATCGTACTATCCTTGAATCGCTAAACGAACTAAACAAAATGATGAGAAAGATTGATTTAGGCTTTTGGGGAGAGTTTGTTGGATACTTAAAAACGCAAAAAAAAACATAGGTGTATCTGATTCAGAGGTGTTATTTGGTGCCAGCATGAATGGGATAAAGCTCTATTCTTAACGTGATAGTCTATCAAACTCTCCTTAATAGCGGTTTCCGTTATTCGAAATGGGGTTCAAGATAGGATAGATAAGAGGACAGAAATATAAACCCTGCTTTAACAGTGATGGGCAAAGCAAAAAGCTATAAACGTGGACATATCCACGTTTATAGAACCCTGTAGTCATTAATGTTTTGTGGATTAGCACGCATGCAAAATGAACTATAAACTAGCAGGCCTTGGAACTACATAGGTGAAATAGAAGTTCACGAAAATGAATCTAAAGCTAATGTAGTAGAATAGTAATGATAGTAATTAATTTGAATCCGTAATTTTGTGTGTATAATATGAGATATTAAGAGTAATGTTGCTACAGAAGGTCTTTTGTATCTTTCCAGATAAATCACAAGCAATCGATCGGTTTGTGCGCATCGGCCCACTGCGCCGTCTCAAGTAATCGATCGGCTTGTGCACGCGGTTGGTGTTAATCTGATTTCGAATTGGTAGTCGGGCGGTCATGCATGGTATCGAATCGATCGTGCCATGTTTTGATACGTTTGGTGCCACGACGGTGCGTCTCCACAAGTAATCGATCGGCTTGTGTGAGCCACCACAATGCATCGACCCACTGTGCGGTATCAAGTAATCGATCGGCTTGTGCCGCCAGTTGGTGTTTCGAATTGGTAGTCGGGCGGTCATGTATGGTATCGAATCGATCGTGCCATATTTTGATACGTTCGGTGCCACGATGGTGCGTCTCCACAAGTAATCGATCGGCTTGTGTGAGCCACGACGATGCATTGTCCCACTGTGCGGTATCAAGTAATCGATCGTCTTGTATATCCGCCAGTTGGGGTCTATATGATTTTGAAATGGTAGTTGGGCAGTCCTGCACGGACTCGATTCGATCCCAATCCCATTAAGTAGTCTCACCTGCGCCGTGTGAAGCAAACGATCGGCTTGCGCTGGTGTGCCAGTCACCAGTCTTTCGTGGACCTGAGTAAGTCCATATATGTACATATTGATATTTCGATGTGGTTTCGATTCGTTGTCTAATAAATTAGAATAGAAATAAAAGTGTACAGTTTCCTAACAGCAATTATTGATATATGTACATATTGATATTTTGATGTGGTTTCGATTCGTTGTCTAATAAATTAGAATAGAATGGAATACTAGATGTTTACAATATAAGTGTACAGTTTTCCTAACAGCAATTAGATAAATGATACATTTGTTTTTAATAAAATAAAAGGAATGGAATTATTATGGAATTATCTAATTAACTAACGAAGTTTATTGTAATGTAAAATATTTACATGATGTAAATAAAATAAAAATAAAACAGGTTCTAAACTATACTTTGTACAAATTGATGATGTTTAATTGATTGTATTAGAATGTTTAATTGTTAATTTATGTAATGGTTATGGTATTTGGGGACTTTCGTGCTGCTGACCATGTACTCGATACCGATTGTTAGGGTTTCCACCTGGGTCGTATGCGGGGACGCACACGTCGTCAGGATGGTCGATTGTTAGGGTTTGCAATTTTGTAGAGATTTATCGCAAATTATTTAATTCTTTATTTTCATTGTTTAATATTTTAATATACTGGCAACTACTTTTAGAGTACTGACAGAAGGCTATTCAATTGATTCGTAGCGCCGGCCAATCACGGGGCCGCATTAAAGAGAACTGATGCGGGCTGTGATTGGTCGTTGTGAGACGTTTGGGGGTTTTGTTTTCGGGTAGGGATTTTTACCGATAAAACCATGGTTGGGAGCACAATACGGGTATTCGAGTGTCAACCACGAGACTGTTAAGAGTAGGAAGTAACTGTTTATTGTGAATTTGATTTATCTAATTTATTGTAGTCGTGTATATCCAGTGTACAAAGTGTGTTGTAATAAAAGTGATTTATATTCTGTGATGATATCTTCTATTATTCTCCTCGGAGCAAGGTCGTCCTTATACTTATAATGTCGTCTGTTGAAATTTAAAATTATTGTTTTCACTTTGGCGATTGTTTTACGTTAAAATATTAGATTAAACGTAATACTTGCAACTGAAATGTTATATTACAATGTTTCTTAAGTTTTTCCAATGTACTATGATTTCCATTTATTGCACAAACCATCATTTTAAAATAAAATATCGAGAGCTGCTAGCGCTACGACTCGACTTTAAGCACTGACGCGGGCTGTTCGCTACTGAGCCATTCTGGCTTGGTTTTACTTGCCTCACTGTGCGTGCATGTTCACGGTTTCTATGCGTTATTATTCTAAGACTACAGTATTGTATACCTTAACCAGGTCTACGAAAAAAGTCCGGGATGCTATACGTTTATTTCTTAAGGATAACCCACAATAATCATTACGAAGCGATTTTTAAGCAATACAGCATTAATCCTTATCCAATTAAGTATAAATACATTTAATACCACCCGTGCGAAGCCGGGGCGGGCCGCTAGTGTTAAATATAATCCAGTTCTTGAAATCGGAATATTTTGAAAATCAAACCTCATCAATATTTTATAGGTGCTAGTATTGAGTAGAGATTTTAGCTATCTCGTAATCAATAATGGGTCAAGTATACAGCTTAATAGTTTACACTAATTGACGTTTGTGAGTGCGGCAGGAAGTAAATATATATCCATTCAAAGTGAATAAATATACTGGAACAATGTAATTATGTCGGGATGTACAACCTCTGGTGACGAGAGGCAGAATGAACAAACTGTTTAATTCGACGGTTTTTTGTCGTAAACGTATAAACTAGTTTACTGTCCACCGATAAACTAGTCTATCGACAAAATTTTAGATAACTAGATAACAGACTGTTTTATAAACTGGTTTATCGTGAACGATAAACGGTCTCGTTTCGTCGACGGTAAATACGTCGACGACGACGACGACGACACGACGACCCATTATTAAGAGGCAGTGCAGTAATGCGCTCCAAAGACAAGTGTGTCGCTTACTATGCCATTCCTAAATATTATAAATACTTTATTCTAGTAAGTCCCAGATACATCTAAATTATATCAAAATTTAATCTCGGCATGAATCTAGTTGCAGTGGACATTGATTCTAATCAAATAACGTGGACTAGCGCCTCGTCCCCAGCGAGTTACCTCCGGACGCATCCTCGGTATAAAACTAATTTGCAATTTTTAGCCGTTGATAGATAAAAGCTTGGCTTTCGCAACTTATAAAAGCACAACACCCAACTGCGAATATTAAAACCGACTTAAATTACATTATACATAAAACGTATCCAATACATACATTAAATGATATTTTTCAAATAATAATAATATTCTGGGACAATCCACACACGGTCATCTGACTATGGAAACCAGACAACTGATACTAATACTTATATACTTTTTTTTGTAAATACATACTTATACAGATAAAACATCTGAATAGGTCGTGGGTTCGATTCTCACCAAATGTCTGGACATTTGATGGGAATCGAACCCACGACCTATTGGTCAGCGGCCAGGGAGTCTAACCACTAGACTAACAGGCCCACCAAATTAAATTAACGGCTTTGAGTATTTGCTGGCAAATTTGATTTTTCGAAAATCTAGTGTGGAAGATGATTTTTGAGAAAAGTTACTTGTAAAAGAATTTTGCTAATAAATGATTTTGATTATGATGCAGTGATTAGTTGATTCTTTAAAATGTACCGTTAATCGTAAGTTTACTTTTTTCAGTACCTGTTGGCTGTTATAAGCTATATAGAGTTATAGTATGGAGCTATGGTAGATATATTATGATCAAAATGTTTGGTGACTGACATACATATGTATATGACGCCTGCCAGGCGCGGGGACTATAGCAACACCTCCCTTCCGAGGGGGAGGCATTTGTCCAGCAGTGGACATCTCTCGGCTGACGATGATGTATCATATATATTTTATGATATAAAATAGGCTACCACACGACGATGTGTGGAGTTTACGCTGCATAGCAATTCCTCTGTAGTCTATATTAATATTTTCCAGAGTCTCGTCGCCGATACCGCAATGCTTGAAGAATAAAGTCTTTAATCAGTGAGTCTTTAATAAGTGATGACACACGGAGCCGAGACGTGGGCACTCATGGTACGACTAGTCCACCGATTCAAGATTGTTCAGCGGGCTATGGAGAGAGCTATGCTGGATTTTTCTCTAAGGGATCGAATAGGGAATGAAGTGTGATTTTTCTCTAAGGGATCGAATAGGGAATGAAGTGATTCGCCAGAGAACCTAAGTTACCGACATAGCTCAAAGGATTAGCCAGCTAAAGTGGTAGTGGGCTGGTCATATTTGCCGGAAAACCGATAACCGTTGGGACAAACTGGTTCTGGAGTGGGGAACGCGAATCGGGAAGCGTAATGCAGGACGCCCTGTGACCAGGTGGAGTGACAGTACAAGAGAAGCAGTTGGCAGTCACTGGATGAGGAGAGCCGAAGACCGGGCTCAATGGCGTGTATTGGGGGAGGCCTATGTCCAGCAGTGGACTGACTAGGCTGATTATGATGATTTAAGTTACCAGGCTATCATAACTCACTCTGACTAGTTTAACAACAAGTCGTGTATGTTGTTCCAGGAAATATGGTAAAAACTTATAATGGACTTGCAGTAACTTTATAAACTGAAGCTGTCAACGAAAACAATGTGATATTCGAGTTGCGTACTGGGAATATATTTTATTAAATAAAGGTATAATTTGTAGAGGACCGGTTCGGTTCAAGACGGGTCTCACGTGTTGCTATTAGGTTTTATGGTAACGACTAAAACCCAGCTTTAGGGAAGATCTATTTGATTGAATAATAAGGGTTTAGTAAAAGGGTCTTGGTACTCCTATTACTGATATAGGGTTATTTAAAATTATTATTATCTAGATATATAAAATAATGTACTTCAATAATTTGGTTTTATTTGAAGCCCTCTTCGATGAAACTCTCTTAAAATTATTCATTTCGTATACCTACAATAATAACATGTCAACATCAATTTTATAGTTTTAAAGGTTCTCGTAGAAAGGAGGCGCGCTAAAAGCCTCTCGGTGACAGAATCCAATCTACGAGTTTGCCCGTTCAGTATAGGGTGACAATAGCCTTTCTTTTCGTAAGACATTTTTACGGGGCTTTCTTTAATAAATATACTTATCTTATATCCATATTGATCTCCGCTCATACATATATAGTTTTGGCATTTAAGGTAACACTATGATCACGCGTAGGTCACATGTAGGTACTTAATGTAATAGCACAGGCAGATCTCTCATAATAAGCCTCACCTGTATGTTTATACAGACTGGTTCTGAAAATGGAAAGGAAACTTGCAGAATATAGTTTTCCGACAATTTTGTTTGTTTTTAATGGTCCATGTTCAATAAATAATTATTTATTTTAGTTTTTATTATATTACCAAGATAGCAAGTAAGCATGCGGCCCGCCTGATAGTAAGCAGTGACCGCAGCCTGTAGACGCTTGCAACACCAGAAGAATCACTACCCATCACGTCTCGTTTCTCACGGAGGCGAAAAACGGCCCTTGGGCTCTGCCTACCCCTACGGGAAAAAGGCGTGATTTTATGTATGTGTTGCAGATACTGAAAAAATTAGATATTATGTCTTTTCTGTCCGGTTATTTCACCAACTACAGTGCCTTTCACATCAGAATACAGCAATTTTTACACACTGCTGCTTGGTGGCGGTGGTGGATCCTAGTATTTATAGAGTAGTAGAATAATATTGAGATGTCATTTAGAGAAAGAAGATTTGGAAGAAAGGCAGCAGCGACTTTCTTTTGAATCTATCTGTCGCCTATACTGCGATCCCCAAGTCGTGGAGATTATGGCAACACCCCGCCCCCTTAAGCAGGAGGCCTGTGTTCATTGACAGTGGACGTCTTCCGGCTGGTGATGATGATGATGACATTTACAGAAGTCTCAATTTTTACACAATCACATACTCACCCTACATAGGAAGCCGCTAATGTTTGACAACGTATCGGTAAAGTTAACGAGATCTGAATACCACATACAATGCAAGGGAATATAAGCTTTATAGCATCATATTAAGTAATCAGATTAATAGGGTAATGGTCCTCAGTAATGGAGGAAAGGCTTAGAGATATGCACGAACATTATAGAGGTGATTATGGCTAAACATAGTTATGTGATATAGCTATACAATAATTAATAGCGATTGTATACTAACAATTGAATGTACCTACAAGCTAATTTGAAAAAGCAAGAGAATCAATTTATACGGTAGTATAGGTAGATAGATAAATACTTTATTGCACACATTTTGTTAACCTAATACACGAAACAGTAACTTAAATTAATGTGAGCAAAGGCGGTCTTATCGCTCAAAGCGATCTCTTCCAGACAACCTTTGTAAAAGGAGCTATATAATAAAACTGCAGTGTAGTGCACAGTAATAATACAGAGTGAAAACAATGTAGACAAACAATAAATAATATGTATGTGTAGTATAGAGTTAATATATTAAGAATAGAGAACGAGTTTGCCTATGGTCCCCTTAAACAAAGTGTAGGCAGATTTTCCTTTAAGAGACAGGTGAATTGAACTATGTATATAATGTTATATTATAAGAGTTATATTGATATGTCAGTGATAAGTAGCGATGGGTTTGATCTGTCACAAGCGCAAATGTCGATAAATACAGCTGACGGTATAGTACCTTTTGTCGTGTACCTTTATCTTCTATACTTATAATAAAATTGTAACAGGTCCAATTCTGTACATTGAAGATATTTTGAAAATTATATTTGGAGGGCATTCTATAACCGATACTGAGGCCGAAAATGTAATAATCTAATTTTTGTCTGTCTGTCTGTCTGTCTGTCTGTCTGTCTGTCTGTCTGTCTGTCTGTCTGTCTGTCTGTCTGTATCACGGCTGAGCATCACACCGAAACTACTGAATGGATTCAAATGAAACTTGGCATGATTTGAGATCTTACTACGAGGTAGGACATAGGATACTTTTTGTCCCGTAATATAGCACGGTTCTTTTGGGAGAGGGGATTAAAGTCAAAACGGGTACTTGGTTATACGCTTGGTCCGATTTTATCAATTTTTCTATAAAATATAATAAATATTAGTAAGGGAACACTCATAGAGAGTTGTTATCAAGGTTTTGTAATCGATCGGGTTAAGCAACGTTAGGTAAGGTCATTAAATAGATGGGTGACCGTTTAACGCCATTTGAACTAAACGGGTCCGTGCTTCGGAGAGCAAGTAAAAAGTGGGTCCCAGTTTTTAACCGACTATAAAAAATGAGGTTATGTATTCGATGCGAATGTCTGTTATTCAAAGTTTAGTTAACGTAAAAATATCGCAGGCGGAGCTGCGTGGGTCAGCTAGTGTATTATAATGTTCTTACCTGTGCCTACGGTTCTTACTTGAAAATAAGCATTCTATAGTACTTGTACTGATTTGGGTTCTATGTACGGTAGCATTCTGGTAGGTGCGTACCTACTTAAACTACTGGAGAAAATTAAAAGTAGGTAATCTGAAATTTATCATCCAATCTGAATCTTCGCTAAGTCCCTTGAAGAGATGTCATTCCTATACATTTGTTTTCTACTCTCTATCGTTCAATATTAGAGAATGGCAATTTGGCTGCGACGGTAGGAGTTATTAGTGGATACTTGAAATTTTACTAAATATTTCAAATTTAATGTTGTTATTTAAGTAGTCCTGTAGTTTTCAGTTCAATTCAAACCAATCAACCAAACCGTTGGTCTAGTGGTTAGACACCCTGGCTGCTACCCGATGGGTCGTGGGTTCGATTACCACTAAGTGTATGGTTGTTATTTATCTATCTAAGTATGTCTTTAAAAAAAATGTATATAAGTATTAGTATCAGTTGTCTTTTTTCCATAGTACAGGCTCTGCCTAGTTTGGGATCGGATGACCGTATGTGGCTTGTCCCAAGATATTTCCCCGTGGGGTGTCCGGGTAAGAATAGCACCCACCCATCTCCTCCCTTTGGGCATGCGTAAAAAGCGACTAAGGGAAAATAAGAAGACGGGCAGCAGCGTCTTTTTATTGGATTACCTACCACCTATACTGTGATCCCCAAGCCGCCTGCCAAGCGTGGGGATTATGGCAACCCCTCCCTTCTAAGGGAGATTCCTTTGTTCAGCAGTGGACGTTTCGGCTGCTAATGATGATGATGATGTATGTATGTGTGTGTACCAGTGCGTTTTATAAGACCTTAGTGTCCTTTAAGTCCCAAAAGGTGCCTTAAGAAGGTCCAAACGGAGCCCAAATGCTGTTAACAGAACGATGAAGGCCAGTGGGGTGTTTTTAGTGGGTGGTTAAAGTCCTACATAACCTAGCTTTCTATGGAAACCTGGTACATTTTGAAGGTTTCCCCCGGACAGCAAAATAAATGGTGCCAATGGGTGAAAGAAAGGTGATATCGATTGCTCTTCAAAGATTTTATCTTCAAAGTCACTTCTAATAGTTCAGTTACTTCTTTTTATAGTTTTGATTGTCTGGAAGAGATCGCTATTAGCGATAAGACTGCCATTTATATCTAATTTAGTGTTCTATGTGTTTTGCTATGTGCAAATAAAAAGTATTCTTATTCTTCTATTTCTCAAAAAATGTATTAAACACAGTATTCGTTTATATTAAAAGGAGCTGGTTGTTTTCGTAGACACGCTGAAACGCAAATACATCGTAAACAAGTTTGCAAACGTTTCAGGCGTGAATTTCCGACGTAATTTAATCGAAATATCGAAACAAGAGCGATATTGATGCTTCTATAAGGGTTGCCAGGCTTTAAATAAACTGGTCTCAAATAAAATGGTACACATTTATTTATTTATTGTATACTTTTATACACACAATAACATTAAAGGTAAACGGAAATATAGGAAGAAATAGTACAAAGGCACAGCTTTTTTCTAAATAAATTTCTTCCAGCAGGTACTGTTTATCAGTGGCCGAAAGACGTTCACTGCTAAACAATTAGGGGTTCCCATAAACCCCACGCTTGGCAGTTGGTGATCGCAGTCTAGGTGGTAGGTACTCCAATACAAAGATACCACTTACACAACGGGAGGAGATGGGTGGCTGCTATTATTACCCAGACACCATACAGGAAATTAATAGATTATTATATTTTATAATTTTTGTACACACAATAACATTACAGGAAAACGGAAATATAGGAAATAATAGTACAAAGGCACAGCTTATTTCTAAAGAAATTTCTTCCAGCAGGCCTGCGAATGGAAAGTTGGAAGAAATGGGACGTAGTGTGCATAAGAAATAAAAATAAGTAGAAAAATGATTAATTTAAATACATTATTTAAATAAAATACATACGGACATATATACTTAATATAGTAAACATAAATACATACTAATAAATAAATTACTATTACTATAGAATATACAATAATATACTAAAAAAGATAAATACTATACATATATAACAAAATGTCAAGATAAAGAAAGATAGTGCTCTTTAACTCGTCTTTTGAATTGTGTCACATTTACAGACAGACGTATATCCGGCGGAAGAGAATTCCATAAACGGACGGTACATTATCATCATGCATTATCTTTATATATATCTCTCTCTCAAGAGGTTATTCTGTATTCCCTCATACAGAATAACCTATCTTTATAATAACCTATCTTTTGATCGAAGCCAGTGTGTGCAATTAAAGAGGCCCTATATTTAGTAGTGGACGAAAGTAGGGTAATGATGTTATTATTCTGTTTCGTTAGCCTATAAAAAAAATCGCGGTCAAGTGCAAGTTGAACTTACGCACCGAGTATTCAGTACCTTCTTTGGACGTATTAAGGTTAGTTTGCCATTCTACTAACACCTCAGGTAGCAAAAAGATTTAGCAAAACTAAGTTTGTTTGTCGATATTTAATCATGATTTAAAAAAAAAACTATAGGTTTAATACTTAAACCCAAGTTTAACAACTAAAACGTCCGTTTACTTCAGTAAACAATGGTTTATCTATTTTTTCCTGTTCACCACCACCATAAACCCAGGTTATGGACGTTTAACAGTCCATTATGTTGTCAAATGTGTTTATATTATCATAATTTTTAACAATCTTGAAAATCCAATCATTCGTAGAGTTCCCAACAATGTTTGCTTGCTGGCAACTCGATCGTCTCGAAACCAATTTACTTATTTCGCTTAAGAAATAACGATTTATCTCAAGCGGTTGGTCCCAATGAGAATTTGATTCACAATTAAGTTTAAATTGAGAGTGAACGGACAATGAGATTCATCGGTCAAATTATTATTTCGATACCGATATTGCGGAAGATTGGAAAAGTTAATTAATAGACGACCGTTAAGGGGCTACGGTGAAGATCTATTGATGTAACTTTAATTATTCATTTTGATAGTGTTATGAGTAGACTAAATTAGTTCCATGGTAATTGTACTTACTTATAACGTCACTCAAATTAGTTTCTGATGGTATATAAATTGCAAGTCCGTTCGTGTGTGGAGTACTGTAGTCACATATGGATTGGTGCTGCAAAATGCCATCTAGCAGCTTGAATTCATTGGAGAGACGTGCTAAAAGGATAATAATTAGTGACACTAGGTTCATCATCATCATCAGTCGGAAGACGTCCACAGCTGACCATAGGCCTCCCCCTTAGAACGCCACAATGAACGACAATTGGCTATTTGCATCCACCGGTTACCTGCGACGCGCACAATGTCGCCTGTCCACCTAGTGGGAGGCCTGCCTACGCTGAGTCTTCCGATTCATGGTCGCCACTCGAGAACCTGTCTTCACCAACGGTTATCGGTTCTGTGATGACGGTAAAGCACACTAGCTTATTAAAATCCTATTCACTTTAGCCTTGGAGACATTATAATCGGATGGGAAAACCAACGCAGGCAAAGTATTCCAGTCTTTAGCTGTACGTGTTATAAATAAGGACGCAAAACGTTTAGTCCGGACTGATGGGACAGGGACAACCTAAGTTGCCGTGTGCCTTGTCGTCCGATGATAGAAAGGGAATGGTGGAATCAAGTCATGTAATTACTGCGCACACTCTCCAAAATGCAGCCTGTAGAATACCGGGAGGCTGGCTACTCTGCGCCTGTGCTCAAGGCTCTGTAAATTGGCCTCCACTTACCTAGTGTCACACAACGAGCCATGGAGAGAGCTATGCTCGGAGTTTCTTTGCGCGACAGAATCCGAAATGTGGAGATTCGCCGAAGAACTATGGTCACCGACATAGCTCTCAGCATTTGCAAGTTGAAGTGGCAATTGTCAGGCCACATCGGTCGTAGAACCGATAACCGTTGGGGAAGAAAGGTTCTCGAGAGGCGACCATGAACCGGAAGACGCAGCGTAGGCAGGACATAAGACATCGAAAAATCACGTGACAAATTATAGAGAATTGACACCATCGCGTTGGTGAATGAAGAAAATGAATCGCTATGAAGCGATTGCATCTTGTCTAGGCCTTCTGGTTACACCCCGGCGAACAAAAATCGGATATCCTTGTTATTAATTACTTCTTCTAGTAGTCTTTTTTACTATTTTTATTAATCTTTTATATTATCAAAAACTTTAAAATAAAATAAATCCGCATCTTACAACGGATTTAACAAAAACTAAACTACTTTTCTAGGTTGAAAAAACCTTTTATAGTCGACCTTAATATTCTGCGGGGGCTCCCAACAGGCTAAGCCCTGTTTTCTAGTTTCTTGTACAGAGTTTAAAAGAAAATTTGTATTGAAGTAACGCACATTTTTTTATTAGTTGTAATAACCCTGTTTTTTAATCGACTTCAAAAAATTAGGAGGTTCTCAATTCGACTGTATATATTTTTTATGTATGTGCGCGCATAACATAACTGGCAATTTTGAACCGATTTGAAAAAATCTCCCTTGTGCGTATAGTCCGATCCACTGATTGAGTCCCATAAAAAAATATAACTTACGAATAAGTAGTTCCTGAAAAAACAAGAATGGCGCGTCAGAGTAATTTGTAAAAATGCCTAAAAGATGACATTTTTGATGCTTTTTAAGGAACAAAAATGGTTTGAACTCTGGCAAATGTTTACCAATTTCAATTATTCTTTTTGAATTTTATCACAACCGGATAAGAACCAGATGAGACCATGAACGAAGTGGAGGATTTTATCTGGTAAAAACAACCCATCTATATACTATATAGATGGGTAAAAACCATAAAATTGATGTTCTCCATTACATTACTCTGACAAATATGGACCGATTTCGATGATTGTTTTATTATTCGAGAGAATAAGCTACTATAATAATTCCATGCAAATTTCATTACGACCGGATAAATTGTTCCTGAAGAAACATGAATGATGTAAAACTATGTACACGATAATGGGATCATAACCTACCTGATGTAAAACTATGTCGACGATAATTTATGTATTCTGTGATAATGTGATACTTTATACAACATCAGAAGCTGCCCCGGTGTGAAGTACCGGCGGACCTTTGCAAGGACCTTTGTACGTAGTACTTATTACTTCCATGATTCTAATATTTGTAAATTAATAATAATAATAATAATATCTTGGGACAATCCACACACGGTCATCTGATCCCAAACTAGGCAGAGCCTGTACTATGGAAACCAGACAACTGATACTAATAATATGTACTTTTTTTTTTGTAAATACATACTTAAATAGATAAATAACACCCAGACACTTGGTGGGAATCGAACCCACGACCCATCGGTTAGCGGACAGGGTGTCTAACCACTAGACCAACGGGCCCGTCAAGCAAGTAATTAAGCAATAAATGTTGACAGTGGGCGCGAACGTTACTTAAAAAATTTAACTACAATTAACTAATTGTGATTAACGCTATAAGTAATGTCTATGTAAGTTCGACCGCCTATCAAGTACAAGAACGAAGCTAATATACCTATATAACCTACCTAGATAATTATTTTTACCGTCTTCTATGGTTCAATCTTTATGTATAAACATATCACTAAAAAGTATAAAAAAAAATATTAAAAAAAAAATGAACTGACTTCAATAATATTAAAAAGTATATATTGTATAGGTACTTTTTAGTGTTATTGAAGTCGTTTTGTTTTTTTAATATTAAGTTCAAAATCGTAGCAATAAATATTTGAATACGGGAGTGATGGTTGACCGGTGGCAAGCCAAGGTTCAATATGTTTTTGGCTGTCCAATTGTCATGAAGGGCACAGTAGCTGTTGAAATTACCGGTATTTATTGTCGGCAACGCGTTAATGATTCTTTTGGTGTTGCTAGCGTCTATAGGCTGCGGTGACTGCTTGCCATCAAGCGGGCCGCACGCTTGCTTGACACCTAGGTAGTATAAAACAAAGCCGAGTACGGCTGTGAGGTTACTATTATACCAATAATTGAAACTAAACCACGTTATAATCTGCACAATTGATTTTATTTGAAAGAAATCAGTCTTGCAAACCAAAGCATTCAATAAAGGCGTTTCTATTTCAATTTCTAAGATGAAAATTGTGCAGTACAATTGTTCCGGAGTTATTATAACTTTGAACCGCCCCGCCACATTTACATAAATGCGTACTTAGTATGTATATCGCTAGATATCGCCCGCGGTTTCACTCGTATCGGTGAACTTTAGCGAGAAACTTTCGAGACTAAACACAATTTGGTTATTATCTCGATGTTTGGTATTTAATAAGCATAAATTAATGGGGTAACAGCTCAGTGGGCGAGCGCTTGCCTTGGATACAAGGTGCGTAGGTTCGAACCCCGGCTCGCACCTCTGATTTCTTTAATAATCATGTGCGAATCGTCTTTGTGCGATTGTAGTAGCTTTCGGTGAAGGAAAACATCGTGAGGAAACCTGCATGTCTGAGAAAGCCTAACTAGCTTTCGAATGACGTGTGAAGTCCGCCAAACCACACTTGGTCAGCGTGGTGGACTATGGCCTAAGCCCCCTCATCTTGAGGGGAGGCCCGTGCCCAATAGACATAAACAAGGGCTGATATTATATAATATAATAATAATAAAAACATCCTGGTAAAAAGGATCTTATTTAATTTCTTTTGAGTGCCTATGAAGGAGGGAAATTAAACGTTAGGTGCATAGGTGCATTGTACTGCCGGGGGGGGAGCGTGCATTTCTCCCAGAAAAAGATGGTGAGTCATGCAAGGCACACATGCAAGGCGTCCAGGTATGCACCCCGAGTTACGTCATATTGCGACCAAGCAGCATGTGTAAACACTGCTTTGTGGAGAGGATTATTATAGCTAGTGCGTTAAACTATTTTAAAAGAGCCTTAATAACAATTTTTTGGTTGGCAAACAGCAGGGGCCACGGCTGTAAAGGCTTGTGAAGGGCACTGTAGACAGTGCGATAAACTGGTTGAAGAGAGCCATAATAACTACTGTTTGTAATAATAACTAAGGGTTCCCACACATAACTGGAGAAACAAATGAATTTTCTATACAAAAATTCATTTGTTTCTCGCGGATATTTGCGATGCGATGCGAGTTCGCAGTTATGTGTGGGAGCCCTAATAACTGACTTGCAATGTAGGAATTTAGTGACGTGTTATGTGAAACACTGTCTTGGCGTATGTATCTTTAATGTCTCCTTTTGGTGCGGCGTTACCTCGCTTTTATATAAAACAACTACATACTTAAACAGGTGGAGTGTCACCACACTACAGACGAATGTTTTGGTTGACGAGCAACAGTGCAACGCAGCTGTCTATAGGCAGGCCGATCACTTAATATCAGGCGAACGTCTAGCTTGTTTCGTCATCATCATCACCAAATACGTCCACTACAGAACAAAAGGCCTCCTCCTTACACGGGAGGGGTTGCCATATAATCCCCTCGTTTGGAAGGAGTCTTGGGTCTTGGTCTTATTTCTTAAATAACCCGAATAAAATTTTGCACTATCTCTCGTAACCTGAGACTTTTTAAGTCTCTCGAGTCCTATAATTTATTTAGTTACAGTGCCCACTACATTATCTATTTCATGATCATCATCACGTAAAAGGCGTCCACTGCTGGGCAAAGGCTTTCCCCTTAGAGCACCACAATGAACGACAGTTACTCATATGCATTCAGCGGTTGCCCGCGACTATTGCAATGCCATTGGTCCACCAAGTCACCTACGCTGCGACGTCCGGTTCGTGGTCGCCACTCGAGAAGCATTCTTCCCCATCGGTTATCGGTTTTTCGAGCTACGTGGTCTGCCTATTACCACTTCATCTTGCAAATCCTGACACCTATGTCGGAAATGTCGGTAGCTTCGGTTCTTCGGCGAATTTATCTATTTATAAACTCAAAATGAAAAAAGTAATAACTGTATAATTTCATGAAGCTCGTAAATTTCTCAGGGGCGGAGATTATTATACTATAAAACGAAAAACAAGAACTTCATCAAATTTAAATAAGGTAGCTCTACATTTTTAAACAAGTACTTTATTTAAAATATACGTGTATATAAAATCATAATATGAATAGGCAATATATTATATTTAACCTTTTTACATAGATTTATATATTCGACTTATCATTAGTGGTAATTCAAGTCGTCCAATTTGGTGGTCAATTCCCTTATGGACTCCTAGAAATCTGAAATAAACTATTTTATATATTTTATTTATATTAATGTTTATATAACTGACTGGGAAAGAAATTAAAACCAGTACACGCTTAAAAGCGTACTTAATTGAAATTAAACTAGTCGCTAACGTCTAATAAACTATTTGATGTCTACTTCGTCGCGCAATCAAAAGCGAATTGCAAGTTTCAGCGAGAAAGTGCAGCTTTTAAACTTGCACAAGTTACAATTGCTTGTAACAAAATACATTATGTATTTATTTTTAATTTTTCATTTAAAATTAAAATGCAGTAGCGCTACGGTCAACGCTAGCCTCCCCGTTTTGCACAAACATACCAATTAGCATAATCAAGTGTGAAATCTTACTAACGCTGCTACGATATGCTTACTATGCAAAATAGTCGAGTTATCCTTAATTAAATGTAATTATTATAGGCTAGTGTCTTTGTTCGGTGAGACAGCCTTATTGACTGGGCGGCGCCGGTAGCGCGTGTTCGGTCCCGCTCAGCGCAGTCGGCTAGCATCGGCAAAGTCCGCGCCCGCTCGGAATGTTTCACTAGAAATTTAAGGGCTGCGTTACGGGTATTCCGACAGGCGCTCTGCGTCTGCCGAGCGGCCATGGCTCCCGCAAAGCGTTACATAACCCGTCGCCCCGACACATGACTGAAAAATACGCAACTATTAACAGAAATACAAACAGATATCGTAGAAAATACCGAGTGATTACGGTCAAAGAGTCCGCTTAAAACGTGGCCAATTGCCGTCGCGACAAAAAGGCGATAGTAGCAATTTCCCTTTGCCGACAACCCTTTGCGAGCTGAGCGCGCTCCGGGCACATGGCGGGCGGGGTGGCGCGGGGCGCCGCCGGGGGCGGGCGGCGCGCGGGGATGCTTTCCCGGGCCGCCCCGCCTCAGTGGCGGCCTGCAGTGGCAGCGACGCGCGTGTCGACTCCGACACTTCCGCCCCGCGCACCTAATCCGCTCATTTAACAACCAAACGCCGCATACGGTGCCGTGGCAGAGCAGCCCAGAGGCTCGAGCCCTAGGGGCCCTCGCTCCGAGCCGGGCGCCCCCGCCCGTGCTCAATCCGCCGCCGCCGACCGGCATGTGACTCCGCCGCGCCATCGCCAAAATGATCGTGTGTTCAATTGTTTACATTAACGATAGTTGATATAACCGGGGTACCGACGCTGGCATGCTAATGTGAGTATCCGAAGCGCGCGTCCGCCGCGCGACGCCGCATTCGCTCGTTTTTCTGCAATGCGACAACGTGATCATTTATTAAAGTGAGACTGAATTTTTATAGTGGCGTTTGTGAATTGTCAACAGTCGGACTGTTCGTGGGGATTCGTGGTCTGCTAGCGGCGTGGTCGCGGCACGTGGTCGCGTGGGTCGCGCGGTTGTCAGACGCGCGGGCGCCTGGTCGCGCTATATCGCGGGCTGGCGCGATGAGGCGGTAGCGCGGCGGCGCGGCCGAGCGGCGGGCGAGCTCTCGTACGCTCTCGGCTATGTGCCTTGCGCTACATTGTAAGTACTATTTAATTAAGCGTTACCATTTCTCACACCATGATTTTACAGCTTGTAAAAAACTCCCATTTTTAATGAATAATGTGTGTACAAACCTTTACGAAAGTAAAGATTTGAGCGAGATATGTGTTCGATTTTTAAAATTACACTTTTTACCATATACACTTTGATCCAAATGAAGTCACTACGGCATAAAATATACACAATATCTTTAGGCCAATCGTACACAGTATATTATACACAAAGTTTTTATATAACATTATCTACCGCACAGAGACGTCTCCGGGTAGTATGCTCGTCCCAAAACCCCATGGATAAGTGCCATAACGTCAGCGCGAACCGTAAAGTTTTACCCATAAGTTTATTGCCCATCCCTCATTCTTATGGGCCGACATTTATTTCGGCTTATGTCTCAACGAGAGAAGCTTACACAGGCCTACATAATGACACATATATTCCTTCTACAATAATGTATTTTGTAAACATTTTGACATTTTTTTTTAAATTATAAAACGCATTATGTAACTTCACTATGGTGATCTCACCTTAAAGATGACACTCTTACATTAGATAATATTTGTATGCATGAGTATGACTAGCAAAACTAACTTCGTCTTGAAGGAACGGTCGCAAGTTGAACAGCATTGTTACCCCGAGCTGTTGTTGGTATACTTAGTTATAATGCGGCTTTGGCTGTGTAGTTTTGAGCCAATATTTTGAGTAAAAATCTTTGAGATGCAGAAATTGAAAAGTCTGGACACCCTCTCTTACAATCCGGGCGTCAGAGTGATATAAATTAATCTCCCTGTCATGCTTCAGTATCTCACATGATTGCGACTTCCTTTTCAACATAATAAATGACTATATTTACCAAATAATTATATTACATACTTGCTTAAAATCGGACTACGTCAAAAAAATCATAACAAATAGCAGCGAGGGGTTGAGTTTCGAACCTGAAAGTAAAAAAAAAATAAGCACTACGCCGGGCTGCACTTACTCGTAGTTCAGCCAATCAAAATCC